>OY728141.1:821125984-822375984 GCA_963277665.1 Viscum album | reverse complement strand
AAATAAAATGATATATTAAATTTATTAAAAGGTAATTATGAAATTAATATCATATATAATTATTTTATCTCATATATGTTTTATTAAAACCATCCTTCAAAAATTATATGTAATGTGTGAACGTATCACATCACTTTGCGGAGTAGATAGTCTACATGTTTAGAAACTATGTTATCATATTTACACAAAGTGAAAAGCATGAAATTATGTGTTATATAAAAATTATAAAAATATTAAGAAAAAATAAAAATCGTATATATCATATTAAAATAGTGTGTCCATCATAATTCTCAACCATGATTGGTTGTATTGGAAAAACTAACGACATCATTTTGCGAAGCAGTAATCCACCATACACACAAACAATAAATTTGTTACCCATTTGATGGAAGTGTGTGTAGGCGTAGGACCAAAACATAACATAAAAATATCAAAATAATTAGTATACTTATTTTTTTATATATTTAGTTATTTAGAATAGTTAAATGGTTTTAGAAAGAAATAAATCAAAATTGATCATTGAAGAATGTTACCCCTTTTCCGAGTAACTCCCTTTAGTTTTCACTAAATGAATTACTTGGTCTTATTTATTACAAAAGTGAATATTATAGGAAGAGGGAAGGTAATTTAAGATATTATTTTTTCAGGTTTTTTATTATCCAAATGGTTTGATATGTGTGAATATGTGTGAGGGGTGAGTTCTTTTTTGTAGAGGAGTGGCGTTATTGTAAATAAAAAAAGGTAAACAATATTGACAGGTCTCCCTTACATAAATTTTACTTAAATAATAAGCTAAATTATATAAAAGGGATTATATGGGATAAATTTTTCCATTAAATAAGTTTTTTACATGTGTCTGTGCCATTTTTTCCCTTATGTTTATGGTTTAGTCTTTTTTTAAGCTTAATTTTACCTTTCTAGCATTAATTAATTTTAACAGTATTCACTAATATTTTGGTCAAAAATAAGTTGAAATTTTAAAAATAATAAATTATTATAATATAAAATATTGAATACATTTTTAAAAAATCAAAATTACAGAGGTGATAGAAATTAATTTAAATTTAATCCAGCAGACAGGATGATGAAGCGGGTTTTTAAAGTAAAAATGTACAAAATATTGTAATATTTTTAAATCCAATTTCATTGTGAAACTAATTAAATTGAAATAAATTTTATTAATTAATTTATAATGGATCTAATTTTACTTTAAAATAATTAAAATAGTATTTAAAAATATAAATAAATTAGACCAAAATCAGTTTTCAATTAAAATTCAATATTTTTCACTATTCATTATAAAAGAAAACTTCAAAAAAATTTACCAAAAGTTAAACCTAAGATAATTTTTAAATTATGATTCGAAAAATTATATTTTTTTTTGAAATATAAAATTTATAAAATTCATAAAATTCTACTTTAAAATAGGTGTTTCAATAAAATATGGTAAAAGTGCCTTTGTAAAAATATAAATTTTATGCATAATATTGGGTATATTCTTATCTTATTCTTATTAAATATATTGAATGAATTTCGAAAATATTTTATTGTATATAATATATATATATTACATTAATATAATACACTAATTTTTATTTATTTAATTTATTAGGACAAAAAACTTTGTGAGCATAAAAAAAGTTTTTTTATAAAAACATACCATTTACATTCAATTGGTTCTAATATTTATATCGAATTAATTTGTTACAAATTAATTCAAACATATATTATCATAGGTTAGTTAATCCTATTCATATAAATAAATATCATGGAAAGGTTTTATCTTATTATAATAAAAAAAATATCATAATTATATATTGTTGTTTAGTAAAACTCAGTCCTTTATGTAACACAAACTACCGAAAAAATTCAATCTTGCATGTCATGAAAGATAACTATGTTTTGTATGAATTATATTCTATATAATATATTTATTTAATATATTAAATATATCATAACTTCTCGATATGTTATATACCTTTCTAGTATTGGTTTTCCACGTGATAAACACTAATAAATACAATGTTCATACTTTAGTGTTTCAGGGTGTTAAAACCTATTTTAAAATATAAATTTGGTTTTACAAAGGATTTAAAACCATCACCAAATATATTAAACAAAAATAACTAAAAATGAGTGTGTAACACAAAAATCACCAATCAGCCAAGTATAGTATGACCTTTAGAATATATTATTATGGTTATAACCCTCTATAATAAACGTTTCCATGTGCCTCTATAACCATGAATGAAGAAGGAACCACTTTTTGTTATGGATTATGTAGTAATAATATTAATTAGCACTTTTTTATATACTATTTATTTTTTCACACAAATTAGAATATTCTTATCAATGGAAATCCTTATCATAATTTTGTTCATAAAGAATCAACTTGTTTCCAAGGAATGTAATTGATGAATTTGTAATAGTCAAGGGAGGATAATTTTTCAACAATTTTCCATTGATGCATAGTACGTTATAAATCTCCTGTAATTCATACTATTGTAACTGAGTATTTGTGAGATGTAAATATGTTATATTAACTGATAGTTGAGTTTTAAATATACATTATGTTATATATAGTGTTAAATAAGATTATTAAAATACATTAGTAAACATATAATGAATTGACTTATCTTCAATAAGACAGAAAGGATAGGTTTATTAAAAGAGAATTTAGAATGTTAATAAATTATATACAACTGATTTAATAAATAAAATGGATATAATACTCTATATTTCATGAATTTAGTGGATGAATTTAGTTTATTAATGTTATGAAAACCGAATACTTATAAATATTATAAATTTAATGAATTAAATTTAATAAATAAATTGTATATATAAAGGTAATTCATGAAAACCCTTTAAAATATAAGATAATAGAAAAATTGATATACTACAATAATTTTTATGAAGAGTTTTTATAATCTTTTCAATAAACTCTTTAATGATTTAAAATTATATTAAGATAGTATACTATAATAAAGGCAATATGTTTTACGAAGATTGTAAACATTATGCACTGTATAATGTACAGATTTTTTGTATTCATTAAGTTACTAAATATTAACAAACTGTATGCTTTTATTTTAATCCATAAATCATATAAATATCTTCTTAAATAAGAAATGTAATAATATATATGAATATTACCTTGAATAATATAGGTAATAAACTCTATGAGTATTATCAAGAATAAGAAAGGTAATAAATTGTATGTTGATTATCCAAGATATGAAATGTAATAATAGTTTCTTTATAAAATTGGGAAAGTAGTTATTAGTTTTTAATGAAATATAAGAATTATATGAACCTATAACAAGGGAGGGGGTTTGAAATAAAATATATTTAAACCCAAAATATACTAGCAATGAGTAAATTCTAAACATATAAGAAAGACAATTTTTCTTTTCATAGTGAACTTCTTGTGTAGTCTAGCTTCCATGAAGTAAGAATTTTTATTGGAAGATAGTTTTTTCATATTTTTAATAGTATGAGAAGGTTAGTTTAATGTAATTTAATGAATAAAAGTTAAGGATTTTTTAGATAACAAAATAATGAACACAAAATGTAATAGATTTTCTAGATTTATATTCAAAATAAAATTATAGACTAATAATTTATTGACATAAAATATACCCAAATACATTTAATATATTATTATAGATACTATAACATCTACAATTCATACGTATCAAATAAAGTTTAGGGTTACAGGAGATAAGGTGTCAAATTTATGGGAAGAATACAACATTAAAGGGTAAAACAGAAGAAGGTTATGGGTTTTGACATCATGAATATAAAGAAACAAATAGAACAAATTATAGTGACTAAGAAATGATATTCTTAATGGAATTAACTATAGATTCACATAAATATACCACTAAAATATGAGAATATAGGGATGGATTAATTATCATGATGTAGAAGTGATTTCTGTCCAGAGTAAACAATATGGTATGGTAAATTTTAAATAGGGTCAAATATAAAGTAACATGTTAATAAAAAGATCGTATAATATAGGGGGAGATGTGGTGGGAAAAAGTCAAGAACAATTGAGGGTTGAGTATATTTGAACATATAAAATAGTAAGGTTGATGGGTTTTGGTGATGAAAAAGGGTGAGAGAAGATATATATGATGTATGGATGAGGGTCGAAAATGTGAGAAAGGGTGAGGGGACATGGATTTGATGGAGATTCAAAGACATTAGAAGAAGATTATTATAGTGGTAGGGTGTTTATGTTGAGTAATGGGTAGGGAAGCGATAAATAGTGAATTAACAAGGATTTTTTTTACGTTGTATTATTTGGGTGATGTGAGAAAATGATCAATCTATGCCTGGGGAGTATGTGACATCAAATAGTAGAAATACATATCATGGAAAAATACATCTCTAGTTATTAAATAGTTTAGGATTTAATGAAGAGGGTTATCATGGGAGAGGTGTGGGAGGGGAAATTTGACTAAGAAATCACCTCTCTCAAGCCACCTCCCCACCAAAATCATGAAATCACTGAACACTAAAAAGATATGAGTACCTATATTTAAAAAATAAATGCACCCAAACTACATTAATAAGTCTCTAGAGCTGAACATCTAGCCAGTGGATCAATATCTAGTCAATGACCCTTGATAGCAGGTTTGAAACTGGTTGGCCAACTATCTAGCTTGTAGTGTTGCAACTAAAATGCATCATTCCAACCACCCTGAGACTTCTTTTACAATTTTTTGAATATCTAGGGAATTATATAAGATTCAAACACCATCCAAAAATACTATTTTTGGATTTTCAAACTATCATAACCACATTTTTTATCTCAATTCCCAAAATGGACCATCCACCAGAAGAAAATTTTAAGTTCCATATAAAACATTCAACTCATAACAACATAGATTGCTATATACCTACACATACACACATGCACATACATGCATATAAAGACATAGACATATATATATAATTACTTATATACATACACACGCAAATCCATTTATAAACATATATACATAAACATATACTATAACATACAATTTTTCTGGTATATTTCAATTTTATTATGTATATTAAATCTATTTTATGATTGGGTTTGGTTTTGGTATTTTCTAATTGGTTTCCTAATTATTTGGAGGTGTTATAGAGTGTTTATAGTTTATGTGTAGTTTGGGAAAACCATTATGATTTTTGTGGTAATCATTTGAGAGGAAGAGGGGTCTTCTAGGTAGTTTCATAGTTTTGGAAAATTTTGGCCAAACTATATGGTATCCATTTTAATTTTTTAGTGATGATTTACTTAGTTAGAACATGGTTTTAAAAATTTTGTGGTCTAACCGTGTGATGTATTTAATGTAATTCAAAAATCAAATTAAAACCTAAAAAATCCCCTGAAACCCTCATTCTTTTTTTCTTAATGTAGGATCTTGAACCCTAAGATTCCTCTAGGTTATTCTTGTCATCATATTCCTTCCATATACTGATTTCAATGAATCATTGGGCATTTTACATAGGAGAACGAAGGTAAGAATCATGGTTCTCCTTCTGCATCTATATCTTTTCATTTTCTCTCTAAATGATCTCTAGATCAAGGATGTCATGCTGAGATGTATGTGTTGTAATATTTTTTGATGGTAAATATTTTTGAGTCGCTGAAGGTGTAGTGAGAAATGATTGGATCCATGATATTGTGTTGTGATTATTCATCACAACCCAATTTGATGTATGTGGAAGTTGGGTTTGTGGAAGTTTTATTCAAATTCATTGGATTGAGTATTTTGGATGGAAATGATCAGATACTTATTATTGGACCTATCAGATGGATATTTTTTCTTAAAGTGGTTTGAGAGAATTTTTGTTGAAATTTATTCACTATAAAAAAACTTCCTTGAGATAGAGTTTACTGAATGCTACATTATCAGTATAGGGGTTTCTATGGTAAGGATTCAATGATAGGATGTCGATCATTGGAAGAATCTCTTAATAATGAAGTTTCATGGATACCCTTACACATATTTCTAATTACTATTACATATGTAAAATAAACTCATTGGTACCCATTTATGGTGACAAGGATACCATTACATAGGTATAGGAAACTTATTGTTACCATTACACAAGTATACATTGTATCTTGATAACTAGATTTCGATGGTTTTAAGGAAGATACTACTAGGTATCGATAATTACTCAATTAAATAGATGTTTGAATATGAAAGTAAGCAGTTAGTGAAATGTTTTTACTTGAAAAATAGCATTATAATGTGGTTTCGTTCCCTAAATCTGAATAATAGTGATAACTCTAGGAGCATTGCATATTTGTCACTTAACTTTCTAATACTATATATAGGAGAGGATGTGAGTTAGTGTGTTGTACTCATTTTTTATCTCCAATAATAAAAAAATGTTTTTAGTGTTCTCCCATTGATGTAGGACTTTGTCAAAAACACAATAAAACTTGTTTTTATATTTCCTATTTTCTTTTGAGTGAAGTACGATCATATATTTTATGTGTGGTGATTAGGTTGGTGTCAATCATACTAGTTTTAGCTTACATAACTTAGGAGGTGGAAGTTATTAGAAAATCTATATATCATATAAAATTGTTAAAATATATTTCCACTGCATATATTGAATTGTTTTGATGGATGACTATGTCTTGAAAATGTTTCCTTACCAGCTCTATCCATTGGATTGAATGGATAGAGGTTTTTTCTTCTCAAGGGTCTTTATCTCCCAAAAAGTGGTATCAAAGGTATATGGTTTGATTATACTTTATAAGATCAAATATATTTATGATGGTAAAAACTAGAATAAATATTTTCAAGACCCTAATTTTGTCCTTATAATAGTTCCTAAGGGACAAAATAAGGTTTTATGAGAGTTTGGGCTTGTTAAAAACTTGGAGCCTCATTTTTTTGGAAGGGTAGAATGAGGTGCATGGGGAATGCATGGTTTGCCTAACCATGAATAGTAATTCTGTCAACTAATGAGAAATGGGAAATGGTTTTTTTAACCATAAAATAACTCCCAGACAATCATTTTACCTAGAGAAGATGGTTCATAGGTTAGAAAACTATGAAATAGAGTCTGCATATTTGTGAAAAACCTATAATAAATCACATGTGAACTTAGAATGATTTGTTTATAGTTTTTCATTATCATGTGCCTAACCATGTGATGTGGTGGAAATGTTGTTTTGTGGAACTACATAGGCTGCACACAGTTGATTAACTGTTCACCTAGCCATGCAACAGGTGTGGAATATTTAACAGTGGAAAATTCATGGTCTATGCATGGTTGTAGGACAATGAGAGTTGTAACGACTTAGTCTTGACATACCTAGACATTACATTAATTTTTCATAATACCTCATACATAACAAAAACAGCAACCAAATAACCGTAATAGTTTAGTGTCTTTGGAAACTCGGAATATAATGTTCTGATCTTGGTGAAAGATCTTCAAAATCTTCCATAAAGATCTTCATTTTTTTACCTAAAACTTTTATTTATATCCTAGTGAAATGTAAACATATAAAGGGTTATCTCAAATGCTCAGTAAGGGTATTCATGGAAAAAAGAAAACAAACCATATACATTTTAACTTCAAAACATGAACATAAGTTTACAAATCAAAATATTGAGTTGTGAAATAAATCTTGCCAGTACGTAAGGCATAGGTCATAAAGGAACATCAATATTGATATAATATAATGGAAATAAAACCTTTAATTGTGGAAAACCATTAATCACATGATACGATTTCCATAGTAGCCAAGGCATTGCTGCCAAGACCATCTTAGATGACAAAGTCTCTTTCAGAATCGAGTTCACTCCTCGTTCCAGTCCTGTATCACTGAACCGAATTAACTTACCATTCTAGCCATGTCTATCTCATGAGATATATATATTTACCCAATGCATTGAATGGAGATATAGGTCCCACCCATCTCATAATGAAATCATTCTTACTTGTGCCACAACATAAACTTAAATTATTTGTCATAACCCAATGAATAAAAATGGGTTTCATAAACATCATCCCGTCATAACATAATCCAAATAAATAAAAGGTATATAATTTCATCATAAGAAAAGTGAAACAATGTAAATCATAGAGATATTATACTTGAAACATACACATATGAAATAATTTCATCTTAGATGGAAAATGGTTTTGATAGAACACTTGAAAAGAATTCTTGAGAAAAATATCCTTTCTTCTTAAAAATAATTTTCTTTTCAAAAAATGCCACACAATTTTAAAAGAAAAGTATTTTATTGAAAATAACCATGAAATATTATAGAGTAAACTTCATGAAAATAAGGCATTATGAAATCATAAAAATCCATTCATTCCGTATAAGTTAAAAAAACATCATCCCCGTACATTTGTCAAAAAAGTCAAAAAGTTCTTCGTATGGTAAACAAAATAAAGATTCCTTCCATAACATGTGGTAAAAATAAAAAATGGGTAAAAAGGAAATTAAAAATACATGAAACCATTTTTGTAAAATAGGTACATGGATGATAAATATAACCCTGTTAAATACTTACGAATAAACAATCTCAGATAAAAACGAGAATGGACAAGTTATCCCTTAACATAGGTCTAATATGCTTAGTATGTATCTGAAAATCATGTATAATTATTTAAATAATTTAATTTACTTATTACAGAATCATATTCATTGTTATTATATCATATATGGTTCACTTATGACTTTATATTACATGTTCTTTTGTAAATTCCATGTTAAAGCAGCGTTTTGGGTAAAATAGCTTTATCTATCATACGTGTTTGGACTTATTGTTCTTGATATTATTATTACTTATATCATAATTTACATACATATAGAATGTAAATCATGATTTATATATCATATATATTCAGTATATATATATAATAGATATATGAATGAAATGAAATACACCGTTCATGGAGACGGTAGGTTGTACGTATGCATGAACGCTATTTTCCTTTCCTTATTGACTGGAATGGAAGTAATTAGATGAAATATATATATATATATATATATATATATATATATATATATATATCCAGTAGATTGATTATTTCATATATTTAATTATTATTCATTATATATACTTTATAATCATTCTTGAATGGTTAACATGGAGAATGAATCTCATCGCGCCGTGGAGATGGTAATCCGTACATACGCAAGAGAGATGATATTGTTCCCATAATTATTTAACACTACTAGAATTTAGCCTTTTCCCAACAGTAGTATACCAACGGTTTACTTAAACCGTTGGTATAGTGAGTCTTTGCCAACGGTTTAAGAAAACCGTTGGCAAAGATAATTTCATCAAACCTTTCCCCAACGGTTCACTAGAACCGCTGGGAAAAGGAGACCTTTACCAACGGTTCACTGGAACCATTGGGAAAAGGCAGACCTTTCCCAACGGTTCACTGGAACCATTGGGAAAAGGCTGCTAAAACTCACACATTCCCAACGGTTTCAGTAAACCGTTGGGAAATGTGTGCCTTTGCCAACGGTTTTTATAAACCGTTGGCAAAGGTTTCCCCCAAATTGCAGGCCGCGATCTCCTCTCCCCATTCGGACAGAGCCCTAATCTATTCACTCCGCTGCTCTCGCGAACCCCATCTGACTCCACTGCTCTCGCGAATCCGAACACCAGTACCCCCATCCCAACAGGTACACCCCATACGAATAGGTAGAATTTGATCTCAACCATATTGTTATAGTTTTTTTAATGAATAGTTTTTTTCCAGGTGTTGGTAGTTTAATTGATTATCTAGGTGTTGGTGATTTTTAATGTTTTTGTATTCTATGTTTGGAAGGAGAGTGTTCAAAACATGTAAATCAGACCAATTTGATATTACTCATGAAATCAATTTGATAATGGATTGTGAGATTTTTTAATGTTTTTTTATTCTGTTAATGTTTTTTGTATTCTATGTTTGGAAGGAGGTGTTGGTGATTTTTAATTATTTCCCAATGGTCGAGCATCATGTGAGATTTTTTCTATGTTTGGATAATGTATTGTGGGAATTATGGATTGTGTTCAAACCAATTTGATATGTTTTCGATAATCGATTGTGGGGGTAGGGGCTGTCCACGGGGGTGGGTGGGTGTCCACGGGGGTGGGCGGGGGTGTCCACGGGGGTGGGAAAGGCTGTCCACGGGGTGGGTGGTGCTGTCTAGGGGGTGTGGGCTGTCCTGGGGGTCTGGGTGGGGTGTCATGGTGGGGGAGGGGTGTGTCGGGTGTCCACGGGGGTGGTATGTCTAGGTGGTGGTGGTGGGGTTGCAGGGGAGGGGGTGTGGGCTGTTTGGGAGGGTGGGTGGGGCTATCCAGGGGGGTACGGTGGTGGGCGGGCTGTCCACAAGGGTGGACGGGCTGTCCACGGGGGTGGTCGGGCTGTCAAGGAGGCGTGGGCGGGCTGTCCAGGGGGGGTGGGTGGGCTGGCAACAGGGGGTAGGGGTGTCCAGAGGGTGGGCGGGCTATCAAAGGGGGTGGGGGCTGTCCATAGGGAGAAGGGGTGTCGAGGGGGGTGGGTGGGCTGTCCACGGGGGTGGTTGGGCTGTCTAGGGGGTAGGGGGCGTCCACGGGGGTGGGTGGGTTGTCCACGGGGGTGGGCGGGGCTGTCCACGGGGGTGGGAAAGGCTGTCCACGGGGGTGGGCGAGGCTGTCCAGGGGGTGTGGGCTGTCCTGGGGGTCTGAGTGGGGTGTCCTGGTAGGGGATGGGTGTGTGGGGTGTCCAGGGGGGTTGGTATGTCTAGGTGGTGGTGGTGGGGTTGCAGGGGAGGGGGGTGTGGGTTGTTTGGGAGGGTGGGCGGGGCTATCCCGGGGGGGGGGGGGGGGGGTACGGGGTGTCTAGGGGGGTACGGGGGTGGACGGGCTGTCCACAAGGGTGGATGGGTTGCCCACTAGGGTGGTCGGGCTGTCAAGGAGGGGTGGGTGGGCTGTCCAGGGGGGGTGGGTGGGCTGGCCACAGGGGGTAGGGGTGTCCAGGGGGGTAGGCGGGCTATCCAAGGGGGTGGGGGGCTGTCCATAGGGAGAAGGGGTGTCGAGGGGGGTGGGTGGGCTGTCCACGGGGGTGGTTGGGCTGTCTAGGGGGTAGGGGGTGTCCGCGGGGGTGGGTTGTCCATGGGGGTGGGCGGGGCTGTCCATGAGGGTGGGAAAGGCTGTACACGGGGGTGGGCGGGGCTGTCCAGGGGGCTGTCCAGGGGGTGTGGGATGATCATACATAATGAATCCTTACAGGATGTGAGATGATTATATCTATGAAATCTACTCAGGAACCTGGTGAGGAAGTGCATATTAATTCAAAAAGGTAAATCGCATATGAGGATACCCTACTAATATGGTTATGGGATGAGGCATGCTCTGATGTGATAACACATTAAGTTCTTGTTGGTTTTATATTTTTTCAATAACACATTAGTATGTTTTTTTCACATGTGTAGTTGATACCATGATTATTTTCTTCCTTTGTCGTTTACTTAAATGTATTTTCTATTAAAGTTCAATCCTATTGAATTTTTTATGACAAAATGACTTATATGAATTCTTTTTACAGGAAATGCTGCCAATTGAAGAAAGACGAAGTAAAAAAATGGCGGAGAACAATCGTCGGATGGAGGAGATGGGCATTCCACCATTAGTGCCTACAGTGAGTACTTTATTTCAAATATATATATATATATATATATATATATATATTTACAGAATATATAATGTCAGGTGATTAATTTTTTTTGTAAACTTTTTTGTAGGATCCACCATTACGTCGACAGTTATTCGACGAGGAGCCTAGTACTGCTCCTAGTACTCAGGCCGGTGGTACGAGGAGGGTTCGTACCAGAGGTGGACGTAGAGCTGCGTGTGCCCAACTAGACCCTGCCCCTCCCACTGACATTTCAGCATTCCCACATTCTGATCCCGGTGTGTCGTTAGGGACACACGGGGTATTTAGGCCTCCCATGTTTTCGCTACCTTCTGCATCTTGTGCCCCATCATTTTCACATCCCATGATGATTCCCACTCCCCAGTCAGCATCAGGTCATACAGCTGTTCCATCTTCTTTTCCTTCTACTTATGTCTCTCTGAGCTTTTATATTCCATCGTCTTCGACTCCTGTTCCACCAGAGGGTGTTCCATCAGGTTCTGTGGATCCGGCGCCACTCATTGATCAGACTAGCGCAGGTATATTTATAAAACCCTAACAAATTTTTATAGCAATATTTATTTTCATTATAACATGTTTTGATAAAATATTTGTTTTTCTTTCATGACAGATACATCTACTGACAGGAGGCGGGGGCGGGGGCGTACACGCATGCGTTCGGTGTGGAACCGTCGCACACAGGTTATGGTGGAATATAATGAAGACAATCAGATGGTTGAGAAAACAGGGCAGCAATGTCAGAGTTTTCTGGCGACGCTTGCCAAATACTCCGACATCATTCCCGTCAGCCCACTGTCATGGAAACATTTGCCACATGAGGTCAAAGATAGAGCTTGGGCAGAGATATGGGTAAAAAAATCTGTTGTATTTAATGCCATGAATTATTTTTGTATTTATATAAATTAATATTTTGATTTCAGCTTCGATTTAATTTTCCTGATGGTGAGGGTGCACGACTGGAACGTCTAAAGGATTTAGGCGAGCTTTGGAGAGCCTACAAGCATGAGCTGTATATTGGCTGGCGTGCTAGAGTTGGAACTGAGTTAGAGGCGGTACCAGTCGTGGATGATTGTCCTATAGAGCAGTATCGTCAGATGATTACTCATTGGACGAGTACCCAGTTTAAGGTATGAATTACATTTGAGGTATTTAAATAATAACTTTCAAGTTTTGCATTAATATTATCCTTTGCATTATCGAATTTTATTTAGGAATCATCTGGAAAAAATAAAAAAAAACATTGATGCAAAAAAATACCTGCATACACTAGGACGCACGACGATGCCGGATCATGAGAGGCAGCAGGTATGACAATTGTTTATAAGTTTTCTTTACGACATACATTTTCTTTTGTTTCCTCAATTATTTAATCATTTGCTAAAGTTTTTATATAACTTTTGTTTTCAATGTCATTGTAGAGGCAAGTACAAAATATTGAAGGACGTGTGCCTCGAGCAAAACTGTTTTGCTCGAGTAGACGAAAAAAGGATGGAAGTGCTGTCAACGAAGTGACTCAGCAGCAGATTGTAAGTTTTAATCTGTTGATTTTATATTTTAATATCTATTTCGTAACTTAATAATATATTTATATTTGTAACAGGATGATTTAGAGTCCCTCGATGCCCAAGAAGCAGACAATTTTGGGCCATCTGATCACTTACATCAGGTGTTGGGAGATGATCATTCTGGCAGAGTACGCTGCCGACCTAGGATAGCCCCGACGAGGTATTGGCCTACCTCAGGTACGAGTTATAGTGCCACCGAGCTGCAGCAAGTTAGGGAACAGGCAGAACAGGCAGAGAAAAGGGCCATAGAGACGGCAGAACAGTCTGCTAGGGCAAACAGTGCATTTATGAAATTTATTGAAGTTCTACGTCCAACACTTTCAGTAGAGGCCAGCCCAGCGATTGATGAATACATGTCGTCGATACATTCTATATATGGTACACCAGGTGTCAGTTCCAGTGGTGGTCAGACCGATGTCCAGCTTGAAGATGATGATGGCGAGGAGTCTGATGCGGAAGAGGAGGGAGATGAGGAGGGCGAGGAGGAGGGCGAAGGTGAGGAGGAAGGCGCTGTGGAGGGTGAGGACGATGAGGAGGACGATGACGAGGGTGATGATGATGATGATGATGGTGATGGTGATGTTGATGTGTGACATATTGATCAGTTACATTTTTGACTTATATTACTGAGATTTGATGTTTAATCTATTCTAGTTGTTGGTTTTATCTAGACTCGTAGTATAGTATTGGAGTTGAGTTATTTTTATATATTGCCAGTTTTTATGGATGTTGTTGTCTTTTAGTGGTTGTGTGTTTGAGAACTCCCTGGACAACCCCCCTCATTCTTGGACCCTAGACAACCCCCCCTCCCCCTTGGACCCCGAACACCCCGCAAACACCCCCCAGACAACCCCGCGGACAGCCCCCTGGACAGCCCCCCATACAGCCCCCAACCCCCCACCCTGGACCCCGGATAGCCCCCCGGACAGCCCCCGGACAACCCCCCCACCCTCCCCCTTGGACCCCGGACAACCCCCTGAACAAACCCTGAACAACCCCTGAACAACCCCTGAACTGCGTTTTCGGTCACCGCGGGCACACGGCATGTCCGATTGACGTTCCGTCTGCGTTTACACGTCACGAATAATAATTAGAATGTTCCACGGTGGTTTCAACTCAATCTGTGGCCGTCCTCCATGAATTTGACCGTTGGACGCCCGTTCTGGCCGTTTATGACACCAGAACTGCGTTGTCAGTCACCGCGGGCACACGGCACGTCCGATTGACGTGCCTTCTATTCGACCACTTCAGAAATCACTCACCCGTATTTGTCGTCTGATTTCAGGCCATTCCGACATCGTTTGGCCGGTTTGGACCCCCCTCACGCGCGTTTACGAAGCGCGCGCATCACTTAAAACACGAATATTGAGCCGTACCGTGCAAACCGTACGTCCGATTGACATTCCGTCTACTCGACCACTTCAGAAATCACTCACCCGTATTTGTCGTCTGATTTCAGGCCATTACGACATTGTTCGACCCGTTTGGACCCCCTCACGCGCGTTTACGAAGCGCACGCATCACTTAAAACACGAATATTGAGCCGTACCGCGCAAACCGCACGTCCGATTGGCGTTCCGTCTGCGTGTACACATCACGAATAATAATTAGAATGTTCCACGGTGGTTTCAGCTCAATCCGAGGCCGTCCGCTATGAATTTGACCGTTGGACGCCTGTTCTGGCCGTTTATGACACTAGAACTGCGTTATCGGTCACCACGGGCACACGGCACGTCCGATTGACGTGCCGTCTATTCGAACACTTCAGAAATCAGTCACCCGTATTTGTCGTCTGATTTTAGGCCATTCCGACATCGTTTGGCCGGTTTGGACCCCCCTCACGCGCGTTTACGAAGCGCGCGCATCACTTAAAACACGAATATTGAGCCGTACCGCGCAAACCGCACGTGCGATTGACGTGCCGTCTACTCGACCACTTCAGAAATCACTCACTCGTATTTGTCGTCTGATTTCAGGCCATTCCGACATCGTTCGGCCCGTTTGGACCCCCCTCACGCGCGTTTACGAAGCGCGCGCATCACTTAAAACAAGAATATTGAGCCGTACCGCGCAAACCGCACGTCCGATTGATATGTCGTCTGCGCCTACATGTCACGAATAATAATTAGAATGTTCCACAGTTGTTTCAGCTCAATCTGAGGCCGTCCGCTATGAATTTTACTGTTGGACGCCCGTTCTGGTCGTTTATGACACCAGAACTGCGTTGTCGGTCACCGCGGGCACACGGCACGTCCGATTGACGTGCCGTCTGCTCGAACACTTCAGAAATCAGTCATCCGTATTTGTCGTCTGATTTCAGGCCATTCCGACATCGTTCGGCCCATTTGGACCCCCCTCACGCGCGTTTACGAAGCGCGTGCATCACTTAAAACACGAATATTGAGCCGTACCGTGCAAATCGCACGTCCGATTGACGTTCCGTCTGCGCGAACACTTCAGAAATCAGTCACCCGTATTTGTCGTCTGATTTCAGGCCATTCCGACATCGTTCGGCCCGTTTGGACCCCCCTCACGCGCATTTACGAAGCGCGTGCATCACTTAAAACACGAATATTGAGCCGTACCGCGCAAACCGCACGTCCGATTGAGGTTCCGTCTGCGCGTACACGTCACGAAAAATAATTAGAATGTTCCATGGTGGTTTCAGCTCAATCCGAGGCCGTCCGCTATGAATTTGACCGTTGGACGCCCATTCTGGCCGTTTATGACACCAGAACTGCGTTGTCGGTCACCGCGGGCACACGGCACGTCCGATTGATGTGTCGTCTGCTCGACCACTTCAGAAATCAGTCACCCATATTTTTTGTCTGATTTCAGTCCATTCCGACATTGTTCGGCCCGTTTGGACCCCCCTCACGCGCGTTTACGAAGCGCGCGCATCACTTAAAACACGAATATTGAGCCGTACCGCGCAAACCGCACGTCCGATTGACGTGCCGTCTATGCGTACACGTCACGAATAATAATTAGAATGTTCCACGGTGGTTTCAGCTCAATCCGAGGCCGTCCACTATGAATTTGACCGTTGGACGCCTGTTCTGGCCGTTTATGACACCAGAACTGCGTTGTCGGTCACCGCGGGCACTCGGCACGTCCAATTGACGTGACGTCTGCTCGACCACTTCAGAAATCAGTCACCCGTATTTGTCGTCTGATTTCAGGCCATTCTGACATCGTTCGGCCCGTTTGGACCCCCCTCACGCGCGTTTACGAAGCGCGCGCATCACTTAAAACACGAATATTGAGCCATACCGCGCAAACTGCACGTCCGATCGACGTGCCGTCTGCGCGTACACATCACAAATAATAATTAGAATGTTCCACGGTGGTTTCAGCTCAATCTGAGGCCGTCCGCTATGAATTTGACCGTTGGACGCCTGTTCTGGCCGTTTATGACACCGGAACTGCGTTGTCGGTCACCGCGGGCACACGGCACGTCCGATTGACGTGTCTTCTACTCGAACACTTCATAAATCACTCACCCGTATTTTTTGTCTTATTTCAGTCCATTCCGACATCGTTCGGCCCGTTTGGACCCCCCTCACGCGCGTTTACGAAGCACGCGCATCACTTAAAACACGAATATTGAGCCGTACCGCGCAAACTGCACGTCCAATTGAGGTTCCGTCTGTGCGTACACGTCACGAATAATAATTAGAATGTTCCACGGTGGTTTCAGCTCAATCCGAGGCCGTCTGCTATGAATTTGACCGTTGGACGCCTGTTCTGGCCGTTTATGACACCAGAACTGCGTTGTCGGTCACCGCGGGCACACGGCACGTCCGATTGACGTGTCGTCTGCTCGACCACTTCAG
The DNA here is from genome assembly GCA_963277665.1 of Viscum album. Lineage (NCBI taxonomy): Eukaryota > Viridiplantae > Streptophyta > Magnoliopsida > Santalales > Viscaceae > Viscum > Viscum album. The sequence continues at coordinate 822,358,907 of OY728141.1, read as the reverse complement.
AAATCAGTCACCCGTATTTGTCGTCTGATTTCAGGCCATTCCGACATCGTTCGGCCCGTTTGGACCCCCCTCACGCGCGTTTACGAAGCGCGCGCATCACTTAAAACACGAATATTGACCCGTACCGCGCAAATCGCACATCCGATTGACGTTCCGTCTGCGCGTACACGTCACGAATAATAATTAGAATGTTCCACGGTGGTTTCAGCTCAATCCGAGGTCGTCCGCTATGAATTTGACCGTTGGACGCCCGTTCTGGCCGTTTATGACACCCGAACTGCGTTGTCGGTCACCGCGGGCACACGGCACGTCCGATTGACGTTCCGTCTACTCGACCACTTCAGAAATCACTCACCCGTATTTGTCGTCTGATTTCAGGCCATTCCGACATCGTTCGGCCCGTTTGGACCCCCCTCACGCGCGTTTACGAAGCGCGCGCATCACTTAAAACACGAATATTGAGCCGTACCGCGCAAACCGCACGTCCGATTGAGGTGTCGTCTGCGCGTACACGTCACGAATAATAATTAGAATGTTCCACGGTGGTTTTAGCTCAATCCGAGGCCGTCCGCTCTGAATTTGACCGTTGGACGCCTGTTCTGGCCGTTTATGACACCAGAACTGCGTTGTCGGTCACCGCGGGCACACGGCACGTCCGATTGACGTGACGTCTACTCGACCACTTCATAAATCAGTCACCCATATTTGTCGTCGGATTTCAGGCCATTCCGACATCGTTCGGCCCGTTTGGACCCCCCTCACGCGCGTTTACGAAGCGCGCGCATCACTTAAAACACGAATATTGAGCCGTACCGCGCAAACCGCACGTCCGATTGACGTGCCGTCTGCGCGTACATGTCACGAATAATAATTATAATGTTACACTGTGGTTTCAGCTCAATCCGAGGTCGTCCGCTATGAATTTGACCGTTGGACGCCCGTTCTGGCCGTTTATGACACCAGAACTGCGTTGTCAGTCACCGCGGGCACACGGCACGTCCGATTGACGTGTCGTCTGCTCGACCACTTCAGAAATCACTCACCCGTATTTGTCGTCTGATTTCAGGCCATTCCGACATCGTTCGGCCCATTTGGACCCCCCTCACGCGCGTTTACGAAGCGCGCACATCACTTAAAACACGAATATTGAGCCGTACCACGCAAACCGCACGTCGGATTGACGTGCCGTCTTCGCGTACACGTCACAAATAATAATTTTAATGTTCCACGGTGGTTTCATCTCAATCCGTGGTAGTCCGCTATGAATTTGACCGTTGGACACCCGTTCTGTCCGTTTATGACACCCGAACTGCGTTCTCGGTCACCGCGGGCACAGGACACGTCCGATTGACGTGCCGTCTAGTCGACCACTTCAGAAATCACTCACCCGTATTTGTCGTCTGATTTCAGGCCATTCCGACATCGTTCGGCCCGTTTGGACCCCCCTCACGCGCGTTTACGAAGCGCGCGCATCACTTAAAACACGAATATTGAGCCGTACCGCGCAAACCGCACATCCGATTGACGTTTCGTCTGCGCGTACACGTCACGAATAATAATTAGAATGTTGCACGGTGGTTTCAAGTCAAAAGGACGTCATTTTAAGTGAAAAGCATCAACTGGCATACGGAAAACCGACCAAACACATTCCGAATCTGTTGATAATTTATCTCAACAATCCATGGGTCATATGTGACGTGTACGAGCCAACCCGGGATCAATCCGAGTCGCGGTGTGGCCGGGATAAGTCTAAGTGGCTCTCTTTTGTTTAAAATGGACACCATTTTAAGTACATACCGAAAAACGACCAAACGGATTCGGTTTCCGTTGAAACTTTAGGAGAACGATCCATGGGTCATATGTGACGTGTACGAATCAACCCCGCCACAATCGGAGACACGGTGTGGCCGACACCACTCAAAGTGTCGGTCTTTTGTTTCAAAAAGACGTCATTTTAAGTGAAAAGCATCAAGTGACATACGAAAAACCGACCAAAGTCATTCAGACTGTGTCGATACTTTATCACAAGGATCCATGGGTCGTATGTGACGTGTACGAGTCAATCCCGCCTCAATCCGAGGAGCGGTGTGGCCGACACCATTCTAACCGTGTCTCTTTTGTTTAAAATGGACAGGATTATAAGTGAAAAGAACAACTGGCATACGGAAAACCGACCAAACGCATTCTAAATTTGTTGATAATTTATCCCAACGATCCATGGGTCATATGTGACATGTACGAGCTGACCCGCGATAAATCCAAGTCATGGTGTGGCCGAGATCAGTCTAAGTGGCTCTCTTTTGTTTAAAACGGACACCATTTTAAGTACATACGGAAAACCGACGAAACGGATTCGGTTTCCGTTGAAACTTTAGGAGAACGATCCATGGGTCATATGTGACGTGTACGAATCAACCCCGCCTCAATTGGAGACGCGGTGTGGCCGAAACCACTCAAAGTGTCTGTCTTTTGTTTCTAAGGGACATCATTTTAAGTGAAAAGCATCAAGTGACATACGGAAAATGGAGAAAATGCATTCGGATTGTGTCCATACTTTAGGAAAAGGATCCACGGGTCGTATGTGACGTGTACGAGCCAATCCCGCCTCAATCTGAGGAGCGGTGTGGCCGACACCGCTCTAACTGTGTCTCTTTTGCTTAAAATGGACAACAATTTAAGTACATATGGAAAACCGACCAAACGCATTCGGTTTCCATTGAAACTTTAGGAGAACGATCCATAAGTCATATGTGACGTGTACGAGTCAACACCGCCTCAATCTGAGGCGCGGTGTGGCCGGAACCACTCAAAGTGTCTGCCTTTTGTTTCAAAAGTACGTCATTTTAATTGAAAAATATCAACTGGCATACGGAAAACCGACCAAACGCATTCGGATTGTGTCGATACATTAGCACAACGATCCATGGGTCATATGTGACGTGTATGAGTCAACCCCGCCTCAATCTGAGGCACGTTGTGGATGGTAGCACTCCAGGTGTATGTATTATGTTTAAAACGGACATTACTTTAGGTAAAAATATATGGTATACAAAAAACAGATCAAATTATGAATTGACTTCCAGATTCCACATATAATTGTCATCTACATTTTAAATTGAAATCTAAATGAATTATGTATGTTTATAATTTAATTATGGATGTGTATAGTTCTACCATTATATGTTAAACGTGTATGAATTTGTTCTCTATATGTAAGTGTTAGTTGGTTACTGCAGGTACAATAATTATATATGTATGTGTTAGTTTATTGCAGGTACAATAATTGGATTGAAAAATGAGAGGGAACCCACAAAACCAGATGTGGTGCTGGTCAAATTGGAGACCTGGTTGGGAGCTGCTGGGCAAATTTGGGAGCTGCTGGGTGATTTGCCCAGCAGAGGCTATGCCAACGGTTCAAAACCGTTGGCATAGAAATTGTGGATTAGTTTTACCAACGGTTCAACAAACCGTTGGTAAAACACTTTTCCCAACGGTTCAGAACCATTGGGAAAGAGTAGATGTGGGGTTTTTCCCAACGGTTTACCAAACCGTTGGGAAAAACATGATAATTTTAAGCCCTTGTGCCAACGGTTTTAAACCGTTGGCAAATCTTTTTCCCAACGGTTCTAAAGAACCGTTGGGATAGAGTAACCTTTCTCCACCCTATGCCAACAGTTTACTATAAACCGTTGGGAAATGTTTTTCCCAACGGCTTACTTACCTACGGTTGGCAGAACCGTTGGTATATGTTATACCAACGGTTGTCCAGCCTTTCCCAACATTTCTCAACCGTTGGTAAATCTATTATTTCCAGTAGTGTAATGTAATTGGATTGGATGATATAATATCTCATAATATGTATGATGTTATAATAACTATATATAGTTATTCATTACACCATTATACCAATCCAAGTAAGGTGGTGGTGGAAAAACAGATTACCCCACGGTGTGGAGACGGTATTTTTTACGTACGCACGCGCGGTGATTTTGTTTTCTGTAGGATGGATAGAAGGTGAAATGGGGTTGCTTCATATTTATAATAACATATTAGTATATTATTGATACTAATTTTATTACTTTATAATAAAAAAACTAAAGAATAATAAGTTGAAGAAGAAAGAAAACTTGAAAGAATTGGTAGAAGAGATTACCTCTTTTTCGACGCACCGCTTTTAAGCTTCCTCTTAAGGAACTAGAGTTGGTATTTTGAGGAGACCAGAACCTATATAATGTTTCTAGGGAATTTTATAATGGAAATGGTCAGGGTTTTTTCGATCTTGAAAGCTCAAAATTGTGTAAAGAGAAGAGGGAGGAGGTGCCCTTTTATAAGGGAGGAGAGGGGCACCTTAGGAAAAACTTAAAATATTATTTTATAATAAATTCATATTCAGTTTATAATAGCTCCACATATATTTATTTAGAATATAAAGTGGGTATGGGTCGAAATAATCTCATCCAATAGATTTTATACAAGTTTAGGTTACTATTTTAACCTTATCATTTAGATTTAACTCAAAGCTAAATAATTTAATTTTTACCGTGTCTTCTTGTTTTCTTACACTATATGGATAATAAACTTACTATAACAAGCCAAAAGAACACCAAGTGGTTAATAATTAATATATATAACCATAGATAAGTCATTTGGCCTAACCTTATATTTTTAAGAATAAAATAGCAATTAATAATATAATATTTGTTTTAAAAACTATTTTATGTCAATTTTGATACTATTTGGTAATTGATTTTTGGGAAAATCATAACAGCACGATTAGTTAGAAAAATTTTAATTAAATCAATAATAACATGTCATATTAACCTATAAAATTATTTTAATTCATAAAAAGTCTCAAATTAGATTTATTTAGGTATTTATAATATCAATTATGTTAATATTTCATTAATAAGGTAATTACTGCATCATCATTGTGTCATAAATAAATTAAATTATATAATGTATAAAAAATATAAATAAAATACTATTATGTAGGAAATAGTTTTATCTTTCTAATGAATATTTATAGTCGAATTTATCTTATGTATAACCCTATATTAAAAAAAGTTTATTTATTAAACTTTGATTTTAACTATTTTAACTTTTCTTTAAATAAAATAATACTAACTATCCTAATCTAATCCAAGTGGACCTAAAGGGTAATATTTTATTCCTAAGGTTGTTTTGGGTCGAATTACACTTATATAATAGGATTAGGACATGTTTTAGGGTAATAATAATATCATTTATACCCTTAATTACCCTATTTACTTTTAACTGTGGTAAATAAAAGTAAAAAGTTACGATTCACCAAAAAATATTTTTATCTTATTGAAACACATTTTACTCCTTGATATTAACCATTTCTCTCAGATTTTCGAAATTCAACTCACAAAAGCGGTAAAATTAAGTTTTATGTACGATTGCAAATGCTCCTAGGAGGTGGGTAAAAGACGGTAAAAAGTTCAATAAATTTTTTACATATCTATATTATTATGAAATGACTCCAATGAATTACATTGAACTTATATAGGTATTATGTATCTATTTTGACCAAAAATAAATTTAAATAAAATAAATTATTATTTAAATAAAAAGTCTATTTTTAAATAGTAACCTAGTGTTTTCACTATTCATCAAAAAATGAAAGTTTTCAGTAAAATACCAAAAATTAACCCTAAGATAATTTTGATATTCCGAATCCAATAATGAAGTCCATTTTGAAAGATAAAATTTATAAAATTTCAAAAAGTGGGTATTAATATTCATAACGGCTAGTTCATTATAATATTATAATAATATCTCATTTAGTGAAACTCGGTATAGCGTCTGACACATGCTATCGAGGAAGGTTGCTCTGGTGTGCAACGGAAGACTAGAATAGTGTTTGCGTATATTGTAAGCTAATACTGTATTATGTATAGCGCAATCTAATCTTGGTGTAGTGTACAACACAAGACATCAAAGTAATTACAAATCATATTTCTCATAAAATCTTGTGGTGTTACATTCTACTCCCCTTAAAATGAATTTCACCCTCAAAATTCTTTGGGGTTATAAATGGTTTACTACTTGAATGTTTCTTTCATAGAAACCCACATCATAAAAAATTATACTGAAACTTCATTTTAAAAAAGGAAAGTTAGAATCATAACGGTCACCCAAAGTAACTCAGCACTGGGTTTCCACATAGGACAACATAGGTGAAAATATGGATATGGAAGAGAAATATAACAATCAAGTTCTGATGGAGAGTGGTAGAGAACATGTGTATAAAAAATCCATCAATCACAAAGCCATAATTTTTTTATGATTTAAGATACCATCTAATTCATCGGGTATGAGGGTACTAGGACAACGTTTTTAGTTCTCAAGATCATTTCCCTAATGTTGAAGAATTGTTGAATAAAAATAAATACTTAATTGATTTTTGGTATAATCACACCATTGTTCATGCCTTGAACAATTTCCACTTCATCTCTTAAAGAAATGTTGTTGAATTTTTAATTCATGAAGTGTTAGCAGATCATGCGATAGAATGATAAGTCATTACATCTGTTTCTATCACAAAAAGTCTAGCACAATTTATTAAATATATATAAGTCCATCTATGCTGAGATTAATCATATATGGTTGCTAAAATGGACTTATAATTCATCTATCATAGCGCTTAATAAAATAAAACTAGTTTCTACTAACTAGGGACTTCTTATAGGATAGTGGTAGGTGATAAAGGCATTTTCACTTCGGTTGTGGGTTCGATTCCCACATCCATGTCCGACGCGACAGGTTGTCGCTCATCCTACGGGTTTTCCTTTTTCTAAAACTATACTATTATAACATAACAAAAAGTTCAAGCCTTAAACAATACTATCTGATGTCTAACTTAATCTATTAAAATATTTAGGTTTATCCAAAATACTTCTATCCAATCTCATAGTATAAATAAAACGATTACCTAAAAGGTCATCTACCAAGCATTGAATACAATCATTTATCACCCATATATCATAAGATATATATATCTTGTTGGTCACATTCCAAACATGTGAATTCCTTAATCATGTATTCTCTTAAAACATTAGTTCCCATTAAACCTTAGTGAAAACATGATTGTAGTCAAAAGTTAACTCCTTCCACATACCAAAATCCCAAAATTCTTTATACTCAAACCATGATATCACTTTGTCCTTATACCAGCCATGAGCTCATTAATAATATCAAACATCTCATTATCTCCTTATCCTTTCATTATGCACATATCATCTACCTTCCAAAAATATTTGAATAACCTTTCATGGTTACTTGTACCATTCATCATATACTTTCAAAAACTCAAGGAAAGACAATAGTGTAACAATCCTTATATTTTTCTTTATTCCATAGTACCGTACATTATTCTGGATAAACATAAAATCATTCCACTACCTTCTTAAACCACTGACTAAGCTTCATCATTTCTTTCATCTCATATATCATTTGTAGTATTTTCATCATTATCCACATAAATACTACCCATATGACCATGCTGATTCTCTTCATGAGATTTTCCCTTAGGGCATTGGTTTTCATAATGCCTGTATATTCCACATTTAAAACATTTAACCATTGTTGATGTCTTAACAATACCCTTATTCTTTTCATGGTGTTAACTGAACCTTTTCCTTTACAATTACAGGCTTTGTTTCCTTCTTTTCCACTCCCAAAGCATCTTCCAATTCCTTTAAAACATTATCCCGGATTCCTCTTCCCACATGATTTACATGAGGGAAATTTTACATTCTTTCCTTTATAATCATCATGAAGCTCCATCTTTCTCATATTAGCTGAGTCAGAAAACTTTCCAAAGTTGAGATTATTGATCATATTATGAGATTTTTGATTAGGCATAATAACGATATGTGGACTTCCAAATCAAATTTCATGTGGTTTTTCATGAAGAATATCATTCCATTTTCCATCAAATCCTCCATTATCGTGAATCTTCCTGTTTCCAACCATTTTCTAAAACCCAAGAAGAATACTGTGAGAGGAAAAAATAATAATAAAGGGGGAGTAACTTCAATATATAACATCTGAAGGTTTAATTCTAATATCATTACCGTAATTCTAGGACTATAACCTTTACTTATACTTAACCTTAGGGACATCCCTAGTCATACCTTAGAAATATCTCTAGGGATCTCACTAAAGTTTTCGCATCCTAGTTTCCAAAGGTTAACTAAACCTTTCCTCTGATACCAACTATAACGACCTAGTATTGACATACATAGACATTAAATTACTTTTTCAGAATACCGAATACATAACAAAAATATACACCAAATTACCTTAATAGTTTAGTGTCTTTGGAAACTCGGAATATAATCTTCTAATTTTGGTGAAAGATCTTCAATATCTCCAATAAAGATCTTCAACATCTCCCATAAAGATCTTCCACTTTTTTTCTTACCTAAAACCTTTCTTTATATACTAAGGAAAAGAAAACATATAAAGGGTGAGCTCAAATTCTTAGTAAGGGTAATCATGGACAAAATAAAACAAACCATATACATTTGAACTTCAAAACATGAATATAATGTTTACACATCAAAATCTTGAGTTGTGAAATAAATCTTGGAAGTACGTAAATAATAGGTCATACAGGAACATAAATCATGATAAAATAGTATGGTAATAAAACATTTAATTGGGGAAAACCATTAATCACATGATATGATTTCCATAGTAGCCAAGGCATTACTGCCAAGACAATCTTAGTGGACAAAGTCCATTTTTTAATCGAGTTCACTCCTCGTTCCAGTCTCGTATCACTGAGACGGATTAACTTACCATTCCATCCATGTCTATCTCATGAGATATATATCTTTACCAAATTCATTAGAGGGAGATGTAGGTCCCACCCATCTCATAATGAAATCATTCTTACTTTTGCCACAACATAAACATAAATCATTCGTCCTAACCTAAAGAATAAAAATGGCTTTCATAAGCATCATCCCATCATAACATAATCCATATAAAAAAATGGATATCATTTCATCATAAGAAAATTTAAATCATTTAAATCGTAGATATATTATACTTGATACATACACATGTGAAATAATGTCATCTTAGATGGAAAATAGTTATGATAAAACACTTGAAAAGAATTATTAAGAAAAATATCCTTTCTTCTTAAAAATAATTTTCTTTTCAAAAAAATATGTGTAATTTTAAAAGAAAAGTATTTTATTGAAAATTACCATGAAATATTGTAGAGTAAACTTAATGAAAATAAGGCATTATGAAACCTTAAAAATCTGTTCATGCCATATAAGTTTACATTCTCCCCATACTTTTGTCGGTAAAGTCAAAACATTCCTCATATGGTAAAAAAAGAAAGATTTCTTCCATAACATGTGGTAAAAGTAAAAAATGGGTAAAAATGACATTAAACATACATGAAAACATTTTTAGAAAATAGGGACATGGATGATAAATATAACCCCAGTAAATACATGCGAATAAACAATCATGGATAAAATTAGATTGGAAAAGTTATCCCTTACCTTAAGTCTTATATGCTTCGTACATATCCGAACCTCCTGTATAATGATTTAAATAATGTCATTTACTTATTACAGAATCATATTCATTTTTTTGAAATCATAAATGGTTCACATATGACTTTATATTACCCCTTCTTTTGTAAATTCTATGTTAAAGCAGCGTTTTGGGAAAAATCGTTTTATTTATCGTACGTGTTTGGACTTATTTTTCATGATCTTATTATTACTTATATAATTATTTACATAATTCCATAATGTAAATAATGATTTATATATCATATATATTCAGTATATATATATATATATAATAGATAGATGAATGAAATGAAATACACCATTCATGGAGACGGTAGGTCGTACGTACGCATGAATGCTGTTTTCCTTTCCTTATTGTCTTGAATGGAAGTATGTAGATGACATATATATATATATACATAAATCCAGTGGCTTCATTATGTCATATATTTCATTATTATTCATTATATATACCCTATAATCATTCTTGAATGGTTAACATGGAAATGAATCTCATCGCGTCGTGGAGACGGTAATCTGTACGTACGCACGAGCGATGATATCGTTCCCATAATTTTTGAATGGAATTGGATTGTTTTAAATAATATATCAGAATCAGTATGATGTTATAATAACTATATATAGTTATTCATTACACCATTATACCCATCCAAGTAAGGTGGTGGTGGAAAAACAGATTACACCACGGCTTGGAGACGGTATTTCGTACATACTCACGTGCGGTGATTTTGTTTTCTATAGGATGTATAGAAGGTGAAATGGGGTTGTTTCATATTTATAATGACATATAAGTATATTAGTGATACTTATGTTATTACTTTATAATGAAACAACTGAAGAATAAGAAGTTTAATAAGAATGAGAACTTGAAAGAATCAGTAGAAGAGATTACCTCTTCTTCGACGCACCTCTTTTAAGCTTCCCCTTAAGGCACTAGAGTTGGTATTTTGAGGAGACCATAACCTCTATAATGTTTCTATGAAAGTTTAGAAGGTAAATGGGAAGGTTTTTTACAATCTTGAAAGCTCAAAATTGTGTAATAATAATAGGGAGGAGGTTCCCTTTTATAAGGGATGAGAGGGGACCTTAGAAAAATCTTAAAATATTATTTTCTAATAAAGTCATATTGGGTTTATAATAGCTAAAAATAGATTTATTTAGAATATAAAGTGGGTATGGGTCGAAATACTCTCAAAAAATATGTTTCAGACAAGTTTAGTTTACTATTTTAACCTTATCATTTAGATTTACCTCTAAGTTTAATAATTTATCTTTTACCGTGTCCTCTTGTTTTCTTACACTATATGGTTAATAAACTAACTATAATAATCCAAAATAACCCCAAGTGGTTAATTATTAATATATATAACTTTATATAAGTCATTTTTCCAAACCTTAGATTTCTAAAAAAATAACAATTAATAATATAGTATTTGTTTTAAAAACTATTTTATGTCAATTTTTACACTATTTGGTAATTGATTTTTTTGAAAATCATAACATCATGATCAGTTCTAAGAAAGTTAGTTAAATAAATACTAACATGTAATATTAACCAATAAAATTATTTTAATTCATAAAAAATCTATGATTACATTTATTTGGGTATTGATAATATCAATTATGTTAATATTTTATTAATAAGGTAATTACTACATCAACATTGTGTCATAAATAAATTAAATTATTTAATGTCTAAAAATTATAAATAAAATACCATTATTTATGAAATATTTTTAGCTTTATAATGAAATTAATAGTCAAATTTTTCTTATGTATAATTCTATATTAAAAATGTTTTAGTTATTAAACCTTTTTTTAACTATTTTAACTCTTCTTTAAATAAAATAATAATAAATGTCCTAATCTAATCCAAGTGGAACTAAAGGGTAATATTTTATTCCTAAGGTTGTTTTTGGTCTAATTATAATTATCCAATAGAGTTAGTACATGTGTTAGGGTAATAATAATATCATTTTTACCCTTAATTGCCCTATTTACTTTTAGCTGTGGTAAATAAAAGTAAAAAGTCACTATTCCCCAAAAATTATTTTTATCTTATTGAACCACATTTTAATCCTTGATATTAACTGTGTCTCTCATATTTTCTAAATTCGACTCACAAAATAAGTAAAATTAAGTTTTATGTACAATTTCAAATGCTCCTAGGAGGTGGGTAAAAGATGGTAAAAAGTTTAATAAAATTTTTATATATCTCTATTATTATAAAATGACTCCAATGAATTAATTTAAACTTATATAGGTATTATATATCTATTTTGATCTAAAATAAGTTTAAATTATATAAATTATTATTTAAATAAAAATTAGTTTTTTAAATAGTAACCCAATGTTTTCACTATTCATCAAAAATTCAAAGTTTTCAGAAAAATACCAAAAATTCACCCTAGGCTAATTTTGATGTTCTGAATCCAAAAATAAAGTCCATTTTGAAAGATAAAATTTATAAAATTTCAAAAAGTGGGTAAAACTATTCATAACTACTAGCTCATAATAATATTATAATAATATCTCTTTTAGTGAAACTCGGTATTGCATACAACACACGCTATTGAGGAATGTTCCTCTGGCATGCAACACAAGCCTAGAATAGTGTTTGCGTATACTGTAAGATAATACGGTGTTGTGTATTGCACAAGATAATCTTGGTGTAGCGTACAACGCAAGACATCAATGTAATTAAAAATAATATTTCTCATAAAATCTTGGGGTGTTACACGAGTGGTGTGACAAGGGGACAGTGTCAGAACATAGTTGGTGCTTGGTTAGTCTAACCATGTGAAAAAATTGTCTTCTCTTTTAAAAAGGGTGATTTTACAACTTTTACCTTCCATCCTTAAATCTAATTTTCTTCTATTTCAACATTTATTTCCAATGAACATTAGCCGGGAGCTCTACATTCCCTCTCCTCCTAGGCACTGACCTCTCTCCTCCTAGGCTTAGAATAATTCATCATTCATCTATTTAGATCAAAATTGGTATGATTAATGATCCCCTTACTAATTATCTTATTTTCTATCATCATCTTTGATGTTATCTTCATGCAAGATAATATCCCCTATTTTTAGGGTGGTTGCCTGGTTTTGAGATTTCTACCATTCAATCCCATATTAAAGGATGATACTAGGTGATAATTCTTATACCAGTATAAGGTAGGAGTTATATTTCTTTACCCTAAAATTCTAGTTGATAATAATGTCTGTCATTTTATTGTGTTCCATGCTTTCCACGCATCACCTTAAAATGTTAATTTCCTTTTATAAATTGTCTAGACAGAGACTATTATACTCCCATTGGACCTTGACAATGTAAGAGGTTGTGAACATGAATTAAAACACCCCTCTTATGGTGTGTTTCTTATATATCCATGATAAAATTAAATTAAATGAAATGTTTAGATATAATTGAATGGATTATTAAATGGTAAATATTTCACTGGGCCTGTGATTTGGTTGTAAGTTTGTGACCTCAACCCAAGCCACCCATTTGGAGTGTTTACTAAAGACCTTAAAATATTTACCATGACCTTCTGACCAAACAACCCTCTATGGTGGGTTTGTATTATCACTTTTAAATGGATGTTTTAAATTGAAATAAATATAATGTGAATGGGAATACCATGTCACTTGGACCTTGTTAAATAATAAATCATACCCATAAATAAATGGGATACATTGAAATTTGCAAGGGTATAAATACTACACTATGAATTGTTTATTCATGTATTGTTCTTATGGATTTATTATGTCCATTTTATAAATTTATAGGATGGCCTTACTTGGGTATGTTTTGGATTCATGATCGGGGTTTTCCTTGACAACCCAAAGGATTCCACCTAATTCATTGATGTATTTTCCAAGATTTGACACCCGTCTTGGATTCAATAATTTTCTTACATTGATGATTACCTTAGCATGGTACCATGGACTCATTCCCTAATTTCTCTAGAAATTATAATACATTAGATTATCTTCATGGTTTCTTCTTGATGTGTTAGAACATGGGACACTTTGAATTATCTATTTTGGCTCCAATCATTTCAAGGCCGAGGAAACATGTTACATGTTCCTAGATATCATAAGAATTATTATTATATAAAAGTTTTAATTCCATGGGTTTACTCCATAGATAACAATCGACACCCCTATGGTTAGACACACGGATGATTGTTGTGTGTAGGATGGGTAACCCCAAGTAACCAAAGATGACTTTGTTTTAGATATTTAACCATTTTTATTATTATAATGCATGTACAATGATCATTGTATATTTACCGGATGGATTGTATTGTAAACTTTTGGTGGTGGCCTACTACGATTTACTCAGACCCTATTCGATTTGTCGATTGGTACACGGATAGGATTTATTTATGATGTTGGTGAAAAAGGGAAGCATCTAGTTATGAAAGAATGATTTTTAGTGCTACGGTGTATTATGGGAGTAGAAGGTTGACATAATTCCTGTGATTCTATTAGAGATTAGATCTTGGTCTCTTTGTATATTTTTGTTTAGAATATATTGTGTAGCATGTTTCCTTATTTCCCCTTTTCTCCCCATTTTTATATAGCATCATGGCATTCTTTTGTATATCATCCTGATATAATTCTTGTTGATTATATATTTTTGGTTGTCTGTTAATGTGATTATCATTTTATCATTACACTTACAATGTTGCTTTTATTTAGCATATCATTATGATTCACACAACTAGAGATGGTATAGTCTCCACATCATGACATCATAGACCCTCTCTTCTAGTAAACAACCTCTTGCATATGAGGAGGTGCACTTAAGGCCTTATGGTCTATCGAGTCTTTTTAATTATGAGTGAACCAAGCCAAATATGTCATAAAGTTGTATCAGAGTTGTTTTATTTCTTTTATAATATTCTGTTATTTTGGGTTGGTATATAGGAGACTAGGATGTGTTAGAGCCTGATAATAAGACATGCCTTGGAGTAGCTAACCCATTTATGGGGGAATGTCCATGTTTCCAGGGTTGGGAATTGATATTCTAGATTATTCCTATTACTGTTGAACTATTTTCACCGTTGGGTGATTCACATTCTTTATAATGTTATTATTCATGGATTTTTCACTCTTGGTCCAAAACGGTAAGGGAGTATTAGTACATGAATCATGATATGCACCTAGAAATTCACATGTCATACATATTTTGTTCCATGTTTACTTTATTGCATGCTGCCTATTGTGATACCCATGGTTTATCATGAATACTTTGGTTTTGATAAAATACATGTGCTACTACTATTTCATGTAGGAAAAGGAATTGGTTGCATAAAGTGATTGTATCATCCTTAATGGTTTTTTTCCCGAATATCTTGTTAGAAACACCTTATTTAAGTAATATTGACATGGATAAATCATTTAAACATAGTTACATGAAATATGAATTTTGGTAGGTTGATATTAAATGGATGCAATTTTAATTTATAAATGGTGTGCCTTATAAATTTTGAATGGTGATCCATTTAATATAACCATAATATACAAACATGTTACATTATAATACCTAATTTAAAAGTTTAATTATATTTAAATAAAGTGAAAATAGTAACCTATAAATCATAGGTATTTATAACATTGTAATAGAAACTCATCTATTGGACCATGGTATGAATTTGTATAAACTTTCTGAATTTTAACTCTTAAAGGAAATGGTTTTTATTGAATGGGGATGCTAATTGCAACATAAATAGTTTATTCGTTTATAATATACAATTTAAACTCAATATAATGGAAATATTACTATGAAACATGGAACTTTTACCTTCACTGGCCTTATTATTGAGTATTTGTGAGTGTCTCTGTGTCGCTTTGTAATTGTCTCTTACACCGAGATATGGATTTAAGAGTGAGGAGTTTGGTAATAACCTTTGCATAAGAAGTATTTGTACCTATCATATTCTTTTATCTGTAATATATCATACTATCAAAAACCATTTTGAGGTGTGTGTTTGGAATTATAAATATATTCCTCTATGAAAACCTTAGGTTAAACATCAAGAAGCAGTTGACAACCGTGCTCTAGATGTGTTGGGACCTGGACCACTAGTGATACCTCTCATAGTTCCACCTGAGGAACCTCCTGTTATTTTGGGATCAGGAACTCACACTTAGTTTAGAGAGGGTTTCTTATGGATTATGAAAACCATATAGGTTGCACTATGACCAGCTCCATTTATATCAGAGTTGACTAGAGAGTTCCAGCAGTGGAACCCTCTTACTCTATTGTGTTAAGGTGGAACCCAGGCTATTGAGTCAAGGATAGAGGCCATGTTATCTATCTTTGAGCATCTAGAGACACTTCTTTATATGTGAGTGAATATCATAGTGTATATTATTTATAGATATATGAATATATGTTGGAATGTTCTAGACCATGCAGATCAATATAGGGCTATGGTATGGGGGAATTCCAAACTTCCTTCTTTGACCACTTCTTTCCAAATATATTGAGAGCCTATTGAGCACGATATTTTATGAATTTGGAGAAGGGTACCTTGTCAAATATGAACTAATCATATATTCTCATCGAGACTATCAAACTACATATATTATGAATTTGTATTTAAAATTTTGAATCAATATTTTCAAATTTATTAATGAGTTTAGTTTCATTTTTTAGTCTTTATGAATATTAACCATAGTAAAAATGTGCCACCATGGTAAAAGGGTAAATCAAGTAAATAAAGGTGAAAAAATAATTGATATAGCCAAAATAATATTATCTAACTTCTTATTAAATTATTATATTTAAATATTTTTCACCATATATTTAAATTTTAATTTTTTAAGTTCCACTTCACTATGAAAGTGACTTAGTATTATTTTAAAACTTTTAATAATTAAAAGGGTGTCACTCCCCTCACTTATATAAGGGAACCTTCTCTACTCCCTTACTAAAAAAAATTAGCACTCTAGTTTAGAAAATCTATACCAAATATATCCCAAAAATTCCTCCCCATTTCCTTGATATCCTAGTCTTCTCAAAATTCAAATCTTAGAATGTTTAAGGTGTAATCTAATATTTTATATCTGAGGAGAAGGTAGAAGTCATAACTGACAAATTTAAAAATTTATTTCTTCTTCTACTGGCATAAAATATTACATAAACATGGGTAAAAAATAACATAAGTATCATTCAAATACTAAAATATTATTATTAATTTATAACTCTTTTCATCACTTTTTTAATCCAATGGAAAATGAAAGCATCACTCGTGCATTTGTATGGACTACCACCACTATATCACTGGATTATATGTATTGTCAAAATTATGGAATAAATGAATATATGGGATATTTTTGAAATTATTATTATTTTTTAAATATAATATATTACTTTCCTTATTACCCTTTCTATCTATTAGAAATTGATAACATCGCTTATTCATACATGTGAAATACCACCTCCATGAAGCGTTGTGGTTCATTTTTCATATCCGCCCTACATAGATGGTCATAATGATGGAACTAATGAATAAATATTACAAATAAAACATATTTATTATTATGTAAAAGTAAACTATTTTTTACTTTATTTATTTTCCACCCATTATAAAACAATTAAAATGTTGTTCATGTGTTCATACGGACTATCGTCTCAATGAAACAACACGGTTTGTTTTTTATGAACACCATAAATGGTAGGTTATATAAGATCAAATAACATATAAATATTAAAATTATAATATGATTAATATTTTTTGGTAATTTACCCATAAGTACTTTTATAACAGTCAACACACCGATGTTTTTTTGAGGTTATGAACTGAACATCTTCAAAATATCAAATGTGAACCTAACCATTTTAATAACTAAAGAAAACATAGGAAAAATGGAATAAAGGGTTTAATAATAATTTAATTAATATAAAAAAATCTTAATAAATTATAAAACTAATATAATCTTATTACTCAGGGGGTATTCTAACGAATGATACAAGTCGGGACTTGAGGTAAGATATATTATTTTGAAACCATGTTTTAATGTATTCATTTAAACTCATTTTCCTCCATATCCATGTTCATGAAATTGTTCCATGTATGTTTTTATTTTTACATAAAATATTTTTAAAGTTAATTTTAAACTAATTTTTAATTTTATTAAAATGGATTAAAAAGGAATTTTTTTAATAGTTATTGTACATGTCATTTTGACTTTTTTTACCAAAGTGAAAAAGAATATTTTTTTATACGTATACACCTTTACCGTCATTCCATGTTTTTTTATTTGTTATTAATTCTCAAACATCCACTAAAAGTTAATATGATTTTTCAAAGAACATAATATTCCCTATCTTTTGTGAACTTTTTAATTTTATGAGTTTCCAAAGAGAAAATATATGTCTCATTATTATTATGTGAAATTGGAAAGTCATTTGCATGTGGGTTCAAATGAGTTTTCTAATGGGTTTATGATGAAAAAAGTATAATTTTAAATATTTTTGTTCATGATAACATTAATTATAATTATAGAAGATTTTAGGTGAGCTTGATATAGAACATGACAATAGGTGAGTAGGATATAGATCTTAAATGAATTGGGTAATGGTTTAGTCTTTGAAAGATAAAAATGAGGGAGAAGACTAGGTAGGTTACTAATATGAAATTAAATAGTATTAAATTATTCTAATAGAGGTAAATTATGGAAAAGGAAGCTATACCAACTGTTTCAAACCATTGGTATAGAGTAGGAAACTATAGGTATTTTCTATACCAATGGTTCCCCCAAACTGTTAGGTGGTATGGTGTGGGGGTCACTATACCAACTGTTTTAAGTAAATCACTAGTAAAACCTTTTAAAATTTCCATATTCCAATGGTTAAAAAGAACTATTTGTATAATTTTATACCAATGTTTATACAAACCTTTAGTATAGTCGTCTATTATAAACACAAAAATAACAAACCTTTCCCCATAGTATACAGACCCTACAGTCAAACCCATACACATTTATATAATCAAATATGTTATATATTTTAAATTTTATTAGTTCATAACTACAAAAAAATCATAAAACATATATGAAATAATTTCCAATCATCAAACATCATGTTTCATAAATATAAGTCCGATTTGTAGGGGTAAAACTCTCCCCCATGACCACCACTATAATTATTATCACCATTGTCATCACCAATGTACTCATCACCATAATCAAAACCATAACCATCATCATTATCACCCTAATAATCACAATTAATGTCACCATTACCATCACCATCACCATTTCTAGATAAGGCATCATCCCAACCATCACTTGGACCATCATCTCCAACACCTAGTGCATCATATAAAAAACACATTGTCGATATGCATGTATCACAAATAGTGATGGTGTCTGGGTAATGTGATGTAAATAATAAAATAATTATTTTTATAAATTACTCATTAGAATTTCAACTTCATCCATGTTCTTTTATGTACATTTTTTGGCCTCTACTACCTCTACATGAGCTTTCACTACCTCTGCATGAGTCGTTTCCAACTCGGTGCTATCAAAACTCTTAGTGGTGTCTGTAGTGGTCCAATATATAGTGAGGAAAAACTCGTCACTAGTTGATAATGAACTCTCCCTTGGTTTCCATCACCTCATATATAGTGAAAATGATCATTTTCCATAATGTTTCCAGGTTCTTACTCATCAAGAGCCTCCAAATTACATTGTTGCCAATATATATGAAATATTTAGTAATAAAATTTATATTAACATTTTAAAGTAGAAATATAATACTTAAAATAATTTTTTTTCTAAATAGGTTCTATCTTTTTTCTTTCTTCTTAGGAAATACAACTTTAATCAATGCATCACTTTCAATGTTCAATACCACCCCTAGAATAACATTTAATGTAGTAAAACATTCTTTAATAATAAACTATTTTAGAAATATATTAAGTCATTATAACTAAATTAAAACTAAAAATTATCAAAACCAATCAATCTAAATTTCACAGAAATGTATCATAGAAACTAGAATCAATAAAATCAAAATGAAATTATTTTTATTATTTTTGTGAATATACATTCATATTAGTTTTTTATTATTATATTAGGTCATATACATTTTTATAGGTCCAAATTTATTTTGGTGAGTTTAGTTAGAGTATGATTTGATTAGGTTAATTAAGAAATTTTAGATCCAATTCATCTTTTTTGGTTTAGTTATGAATAAAACATATTAATTCAAGCTAGTTTAGGGAAATATGATTTAGTTAATTTTGGGAAAGTTAATTTCGCGTTAATCGGGACTCATTTATTATTTTTAGGTTTAGTTCAACTTTTTTTATTTTAGTTTCATTGAATTCATAGATTAGTTTTTCTAGTTCAATTCAATAAAACAGATGATTTAGATTGTTTTCATAAATATTATTATAGTTTAATTCATTTATTGATTTATTTTTTTTAGTTTGGTTCAATTTAGTTTAATTTAATTTATGTTTGGTTAGTTTAAGTCGTTTAGGGTAAGATTGTTCCATTTAGGTTCAATTTTGTTTTATTATATTTTTTTATTGAGAAAGAATAGATAGTTAACTTTATTTATATTTAGATTCATTATATTCATATTTCCTGAGTTGTAGTTTATTGTTGACAAGTATATATATTCATATTAAATAAAACCATTTAAATTTTTATATGTTAATATTAATTGAAACCATGTATATAATGATATTTTTTAAAATTTATTTATATCATCATTCGTAAATGGTAAATAATTTTAATAATGAAACATTGTGGTTGTGTAAAATCTATGATTAAGTGTTGTGGAATTAATATGATAAACTATTTTGAAAAGGGAATTATAGTAGAGTTTTATTATTAAATTGGTCACTAATTGTATATGAATTTAATTAATGAGATCATATGTAGGTACATGAATCATTATTATTAGTTACATTATAATTTACATTTTAAGGAATTTTCCATGTTTTGTGATTATTTTTTTATAGTTGTTCAAAATTTTATGATCTCTTATTAATAAATTAATTTTCCTAAAAGTTAAGTAAAATAGTGACCACCTGGAATATATGATTTAAATAAATACTTATTGATTATTTAATGTGTCATTACCATGCATGTTATAAACTTTTTCCTTCTATATTAATTCCATTATCATTGTTACAATTAATTTATTATTCAAACACTTATGTGATTTTTAGAATTGTTATCAAAGAATGTTTTAATCATTTCTAAATCATGTTTACCCTAAAATCAAACAACAAAATATCATGTCATGTCAAATTATTAAAATATTTTTATGCATCCATAAGGGTAAACTATTCATTTTAAGTGTAACAATTCGATTTTATCCATGTAAAACTATGGAATATTTTTATGAATATTTTTTGAGTTAGGCTCAGAGTATGTGAAGGATTATGGATCCTATAGAGCCTTAGTGTTGATATATTAAAAATATTAAATTTGTTATATCTTGGGAAAGAATTTTGTTATAATTATTAGAATATATCTTGAATGGTGTCTTAGATGAGAAAAATAAAACATCCATTAAATAAGGAATGTGAGTCTTACCCTAGGTGTAACATCATTCTTTTATGCGTTGAGTTTTTCATTTAAGAGAAACAGCTGACATAATAATAGAAAATGTATTAATTAAATAATTTGTTGTTTATTAATATATTGAAATATAATTATTCCCTATATAATAATAGATATGTCCAAATCCTTAGATTATCTACATAACCCTAGATATTGGAGAGTACCATGGAGGTGAGCATTGGTGTACGACAATGAGTTTGTGGATCGGAAATCTGCCTATCATGGAGATTTTAATTGTCAATTGAATTCTGGGATCTTTCCAACAATGATGATGTAGAATCATTCTTCTTAATAGTTTGATCCAATGTAGTGGTAAGAAATTGGTTTTTTTATATTAATCAAAGTTCATTATTTCTTTATGATGAGAATAAATTGATTCCATTATAAAATTAATTCCTGGGATCATTATTGAATTATAGCTGAGTGATTTTTCTTCTTAGAATTAGGAATTAGTAAATGATTTTTTGTTTCTGGATTATAATTCTTCATTGATCAATTTTTACATCAATTGATAATGTTCAAATTAAAAATGTCCATTATTTTTTCCACACCTTTGTGTTTTAGGTTTTTCCCCTTGTTCTTCAAAAATTAATTTACAAGATTTTTTTTGGCCAATGGTTTGACTATACACCGAAATCAATCATCATTCATATAATCATTATAATAGTAGATCATTTCCATGGGATAATATTTAGGATCAAAGGTATGATAGAGTCTTGATGAGGATGAAATTTGATTGATTTCTTAAAGGAGGTTAGCTTCATGGGATTTTGAGTTTTGGAGATATGGTGCGATAAGATGTTATTTCCAATCGGATGGATGCTAGAATCCATCCACCAGTGACGGTGCAGGTTCAGTCAACTCAAATCTAGTATTATTGAAAAAAATTATGATGTAATAAGATGTATAATCAGGGTAAAATATGTATTAGAGTTTGAGAATTTATAAAACATTATAATGTACATGAAATATAGTTCTGAAGAACACATGCCATGTAGACCTCCCTCCATAGAGGATAGAGTTTAATCATGATGATAAATATCACACAGTCATGTGACCCAGTCACACACTATGTGGTCCTTTAGTAGATAACCTATTGTGTACTAATGGGTACATATGAATGGGAATGTCCAAGTTTACAAATACATATCCAAAGTACATGGGCATGACCAAAGTATGTGGTAAAGAGATAATATACACAGACACCATCACTGGTATGTATAAACATAACATGACTCATTAGGTATCCTCTATATACATTTTGTACTTATAACATGGAAACTTGGATACCTTTCTTCCGTCATCCCAGTATTAGTATCAGTGTGGTTGGAATCCCTTAGTCCATCCCTAAGAGAATACAGTGAGTTATCTTATCCTAAACATTGGAAGAGTGATCCCCTCTACAGTCTATTTCTAGATATATTCAAGTATCCATTTACATTTTATAAGGTGTGATCCTTATCATTATTCCCAATTCTAGTTCATGTATCCCATTTTCGACATCTATGGTGTGTTATCCCCTTCCTATTTGGTTATTCCAGTCCGGGTCAGGTATCCCCCATAGGAATGGACATGATCCCCAACCCAGTCAATGTCATATATTGAGTTCCATTTTTTAATTCTTTAGAGAAAGTCCAAGCGAGTATAACCTCTCAAATTAATGTCTTCAGTATATCAAGAATTTAAGATTGATCTCTCTCATATTAATGAAAACTTTTATCCTCTAGAAGAATCCTAGGCAGGTAGTGTGGACACGGCCTTACATTAAGACTTATTTTCTACCTCTAAACATATCTAGGTTACTTTGTTTGTTCTTCCCTTGATGATAATTTTTGAGTCAAATACCTCTTAAATTGTAATTATTTATGATTTCAGGGTATCATACTGGGTATATATATACTCACCCCTATATTAGCTCTACCCACATATGTCCTATTTTATCCAAAAAAAGGTGCTTCGAAAGAGTTCTAGGAGGACCACGAGTAGGTCAAGCATTGTTGTACTTATCAGACCATGGAGGATTCTAGGAGTTGAACCTTGATAGCAGATACCCATTGTAATAATGTTAGATACTTTTTACAGTTATTGTGGTCTTGTATTTGGATCTTAATCCTTTCTATACTCTTATAATACTCTAATGTACGATTAGTTGTTATGCATGAATTAACAATATTAGTTGTTTATATTTAGTATTATCACCACTAAAAACTGATATATAGAGACGTACATATGTATACAGCTTAATTGGTTCATGGATATAGGTTTAGATGCAGACACATTTATTTGAATACTATGGATTTAGATTTAATATATCCTTGGAAAAAATCTACTTATTTCAATAGGTCCTCAATTTTTTTATCTCCCATGTGGATCTCTTATCCTACCCAAGATCACTCCTCTCAAAACTATTATCTAGTGGATGATCATCTCACTCCCTCCCATACTCCCCTATTTGTCTCTACCTTAGGCTGTACTACCTCTTCCTCCTCCATTCATGTAATCCCGCTTGTGCCTACCTCTTATTCAGATCCTAAAATTATACATTAGGTTTTCAGTAATATCATTCTACCATTGTCTCTTTACATATATATATTACATTATCGTGTCTACCTCTACATGTGATTATGAGCTCTATGATATGGTTCCTACATCAATTATCATCCTTTGGGGGACTTTCGATGCATTTCTCATTGATTCAGTCCCAACATCCCCCTCACTATGTCCATTTGTGACTATCTACCTTCTCATCACAATAATATATAATTATTTAGGTTCACTTATATTGAACATCACATGAAATTCATTTCAATATTTAAGCATAATTATTATGTACATCACCAATTTCAAGAGTTAAATTGTCAATTTTCATCATAGAGCATATTTATGCTCTACATCATCCAACTACCGTTTTCAAAATTTCTTTAATGGTTGTGTCCATTCATGACTTGTGACCAATACACCACTTTAATTAATAGGGATCATGATTCTCTCCCACATTAACACACATAACAACAATTGGAATTTTCAACCCTATTTTTTTAAGAAAATATTTTTCTTTCATATGTCACTATATAATGATCTAACATATTTTCACTATCATTATCTTTTTTATGAATTTTATTCCTTCTTTATATAAATTATTAACTAGAATATTGAGGGTTGTCGTAGGCATCCAATCAATATTTTTCATTACTCCTAGTAATTGTATATGGGTTCATTTCCTTGATTCATCTTTCAAGTTAGATATACTCATGTATAAATCATGAAATAATTTATTATTATATATCTTTTTCTTAGTTTCCTTTTTGAATATTTATGCAATATCCTCTGATTTTAATTATTAATGCTCAATGAAACCAAATTTCTGGTTGGTTACATATCAAAAAAATTATTTTCATAAATGTTTTATATTGTTTATCACCTTTATGTATTTTTAGATAATTTTGAGAATTTTTTTCAAACTTTTTATTATAATTTTTTAGATGCATTAAAATGTGTTTTTCATCAAAAAATGGACCATAAAAAGATGATTCTTCACTAAGAGTTGGTGTAATCAATGTGTAATGTTGATGAAAGTGTGATCAAATAGGTCTACGCCATATCAATAAAACCCAGGTAGATTCTATTATTTAATAAAGATCTATTTCAGTATATAATTTATATATCCTTTCCTATTTAAAATAAATAAAAAACATATTTCTACCTGACGTAAACTAGTTAAAGGTACAATACAGAGGTTAAATATGTCATAGTTTTGATTGTTATTGAGGTATAGTACCATGAATAATTCATTCATTATTACATTTATTAAATGTAGGTTATGAATTGATATTTTTTACTAATTTTTCAGTTGGTAATCATTAAAACATTGATAATTTAACATCCTTTAATTCACCTCATCGTTTTGAGTGACATTGTTCTAATGATTTTTTCTTGATAGCTAATTGAGAGTGTTAATGTTCAGGTTGCTCCAAATTGATGAAGGATGGAGATAATTTTTATATAGTATGTAGCTTTTTCCCTCTTCAATGACATATTTATGTTGGAAGTTATGTAATATATATACGTCAATTAATGTTTTTTTATAAAAAATATATTTTACTAATTTGAAAATTTCTAATATTATAGGCCTTTATGTGAAAAAGAGTAGAGTTTTCCCCAATTGTTTTTATCATGTGACTCATATATAGAATTTTTTTCTTCTCACTCAGTTTTTTATTATATAGCCCTAAAACTAATGGACTATGCACCTACCAATTCATTTTATACCCTTCCAAGTTCTTTATTTGATGAAAAAAAAAATTAGATAGTAGGTTTCCATCACATTATCCTCCCATTTTTTATAGTTTGTTCATCATTTTTTGACACATATATGCCTTTCATTCATTTATATAGTTCATAACTTTCCTACCTACATAAATAGGTATAATATTTGTTTATATGTAAAATGCATATTGAAATTTATCATTAACTGTATATGTATTAACAGATTTACAATTATAGTCATTATGGTCATGCACCATGGGCTATTTTCTGAAACCAATATAGATACATGCATATTTTATGTCACTATTTATTAATATTAAAGTCATTATAGTTTATATATTTCAGAAAACATTTAATGTTCAAATTATCGATTATCATAATTTCATTTCATTCCTTATTAAATTATTCCAAATATTTCACAGGTGAATTTTGATTCCCATGTGACTTCTAATGTCCTCTATTTCCTTAACCATTATTTCTTGAATTTTTTAGTGATAATGTTTTCTTTCCACATGTACAAATAATTTTATTTAGTTATTAATTTAAGGAAAACTATGTGGTTCATTCCAATTTATTATTTTGTAATCAATGAACATTAATGAAATTTAGTGATAAGATATTGAAACTATAGTAGTTTTAACGTCATTTCATTAGGACAATAGTGTTCTAATTTTTTATCTATAATTTACACTAATATATAACTATGAATTAAGGAATATATAGTTTCTCTATTTTAAAAAAATATTTCATTTTATGCTTTTCCCATCATAATCACTAATTTTTATATCAATATTGCATATACATATTTAACTATATAGTTATTATATTTCAATAATTATAATGAAGAAAAATAATAAGTAAGATATATTAAAATGGATATAATCAATGTTGAAATGAAAATATTATCGATATGTAGGTTTGTAAATATTTTTTGAATTATATTTTTGGAATTACATTGTATTCTAATTTTACATTCAAACTATAGATTATTTAACTTCAATTTTCATATTTTAGGTAAATGAAATTCCTCATCTTATTCACATGCAATTAAGAAAGTGGTGAACATTTTTTATTTTATGAGGTTAAAACATTCAGATTTTATTGAATTTTCATTTATATCATTGTATATTTTATTCTCATTTTAATGTATGTTTTAACAAAAAAATTTAGTTTAATTTATTTTCATATTACAAAACTATTAACTCTCTCCCTCTTATCAATCTAATAACTCCTATACATGATGGGGTTGTGGGATACATGTTTATTGAAACTTATTTTTACCTTTATATTGGGTAATGAATTCATAGTGGAATAATGTGGTCATTTGGTCCATGGATATCTATTTACTTCCAACCAAAATCAAATAGGCGTAATCTTTCATTTTAAACCATCGGTGAATAGAATCTTTTAAATTGAGTTATTTTAATAAATTTTTTTCCACAAAAAGAAATTTATTAAACCTGAATAATCATTGATATTTTTTATATGTAATTTTGATGTTTTGAGTCTTTTAATAAGTATGTCTTATAGAGAAATATGATAAATATTAAATTTTTAATCATTGTGATTTGTTTTAAGTATTAAAAAAGAGTGTATCTTTAAAAATTTGTCTATTTTGGTAACTTGTGATTTTATTCGTTTTTTTATTTTTTTTTTTGATTTTTTTAATTTCTTTGTTTCCAATTAAAAATTCCTAAATGATTCCATTTCATTGTCATGTTTTGATATCAAAGGAGATTCGAGAATAGTTTACACTAAAAATATGCCTAAAGAAAAAAAACATGGAAAGAATGAGTAAATACATTGGATATATTCAACTATATTTCCTTGGAAATATTTACTTTTTACCCAATTTCATGTTTTCATATATTTTTATATTCCTTTTCCAACATCAGTTTAGTTAGTTTTCATATTTATTTACATTATCTTCTATATTTCCATGGAACACCACAGTTTCAGACATATTTCGTTCTCCCCTCTACGTTACACACCCAAAATTTATAGTTCATTTATTAACATCCAAAACATGAGTAACTTTTTTACTTTGATACATTATACATTATTGTATGCAATTTATTTTCTAATAGAATTGCCTCTTTTTTGTATCCTTATTTATGTAAATTCTATACTTTCTCATATATTTTGAATACTTTCTTTGTATATTTTCTACATTCACATACATGAATATAAAATGATCTAACATTTTCTATGATATAATCATTAACATAAAATTGATAAGAAAATGTAATTCAGTGGGTTATATATAAATCATAACAAATATGTTGATCATCGTAATAAAAAATGTCCAATAATACATATACATTGACAAATTCTAAAATATACAAAGACTATAAAATATAATTCCAAACAAATACACATGCTCTAGATTAAATATAAATTAATAATTTGATGAAAATAATTTTTGTATGATTACAATTCTTATAATAATTCCTAAAATAATGCTTCCCTAAAAAACATTTATTTGAACACCCCTTATATATCATGTTTTGGAGTGGTTTTTTAACTATTACTTGTGTTCGTACAATTATTTTTATTCTATTGTAAGCTATATGGTTTGAGGGTTTTTGGTTGGGTTAGAATTTTAGTGTGGTAGGTTGGATTATATAGTTTATTCTTGGTAGGCATTTAAGTGCATCATATTACAGATAATAAATCCCAATTATCTCTTTATTAATCATGGTTATCATTTTAACGATATTTCATATTTTTATTCGTTTAAATTTAATTGTTATTTCTGGTTCTCTTATATATTTTTTTAAGGGATATTATGCTACTATTGAATTTTGGGAGCTTCCATGGTTTATCTTGTTAAAGTGTGGAAACAACGTGTTATTGTTATTCATGATTAATTGATTCTTCTAATTCTATTTTCATTTGTGGAATACCCATATTCAATATTAATAAGCACAAATAGATTCTTCTATCTCATAATTCAAAGATACACACATGCTTCTCTTTATTATTATAGTGTTCTATATCATATTAGTAAACAAATACAATATATATATATAGAAAGTCAAAGGGAAAAATTTATTCAAGTGCATAGAGTGTGTAGGTCGCTTTTTGGGATGGAGCTGAAGTAGGAGTCATTAAATGTGTTTTTGAATTTTTAGACTAACAAGGTATTATTTTAGAAAAACCTAATTGATTTTCCCATGAAGTGATACTTATTCATGTGAGTGATGGTTTCTCATTCAGACAATTTAGAATTTATTGGAAAATATTCTTAAAAACGGACTAGGGAAAATTCTTTATGCATGCATGGTAAGAGACTCCTCATGGAAAAGGTACAAATTCATATAAAAATGGAAAATAGCCTCAAGAAAGTATGAACCCGGTTCTTAGTTCTGAGGTACGGGCTTCTTTTTTTCTCTTTTGCTTTAGTGTTTATGAGAAAATATAGAAAAAGGGAAAAAATCCCAAAATTTGTAAAGTACACGCTGTGTACTTTGTCCACATGCCGTGTACTTTTGGCCGTGTGGAATGAGCACACAGGGCATGTGGCCATGTCGGCGATGAAGGATGTAGGAACCAACTACACGCCATGTAGTGGTCCCTTACATGTCATGTAGTCAGTCGGCAGGCGAATAGTATGGTGGTGGCCAGTTGTGCGACTGAACACGCCGTGTACTCAAGGAGACATGCCGTGTAGTCATGTCGGCAGATGAATAGTTCCATGCTGGTAGGAAGCTTCCAGAGGAACAGTTAAAAAAATGGGAAGTACATGTTGTGTACTTGGAAGTACACGTTGTGTACATTGTTTATTTCACTTAAAATGGGAAGTAGCCTCCCCTGTTCACAGGGAAGGCTTATAATGGGAAGAGGGAGCTCGGGAGAGGAGGTTAAAGATTTGGAGATCCACTGAGCATTTTTTCGGGAATCCGTTTCCACCTCAGAAAATCTCATTGGAACCATGCAGGTAAGCCCTTCCCTCCTCTTTACTCATTCTTACCATTTATTCCTCTAATGGAAGTTATTTAAGCTTAAATGATGTTTCTTCTAAATCAGGTCTACATCGTTCTTGGGTGTTTTTGAAAGTAGTATTCATCTATAACGTTTTTTGGCATTTAAGGTAGGTGTCTTAGTGTTTATTTTCCAATTGTCGTGCGTTTTTGTGTGTTTTTGATCTATGAACCCATATTTATGGTATCATATGGCTGAGGTTGTAGCTGTTTAAATACCTAGAATTGTATAGGTAATTAAATGTGATATTAAAATGATGTTTGGGATCACTGCTTGGATCTAGGACCACCCCAGGGGTGCGTTACTCTGTTTAGCCATTTGGTCAGGATACCTGAGGGTATGCCTTGTTTATATTCTGCATTACTTTTTCCTTGAGAGGAATTGTATGTGAATTTCATGTGATATATCAAGCATGGACCAGTTAATTTAGCCGGAGGGCATTGTTTTACTTAGCCCAAGGAGAGCTATTATCTTAGCCTGAGGGAGACTTCTTCAGTTCCTGTGGGAAATAGACTTTGTGCCTGAGGGCAACACTTCACACACCTGACGGCAATTTCTGTTACGCCTGAGGGAAATAACTGTGGGTGGGATTCTGATTACCTGAGGGTAAGATTTGGTTGTCTGAGGAAGCTGTCGGTTTACTTAGAAATTCAGTGCAGTGTTTTCTTATATTAAATGGATTAAATGGATATTAAAATGGAAATAACTGGTAAAGTTAGTTACTTTTTAGTACTACTTAGTTTATTGCATTCACTACTGCACACTATTGTTGCATTTTTTCACATAGTTTGGCACGGGCCTTCGGTGGGTGCCTATTGAGATATATTTCTCACACCCTATTTGGGTCATGCTTTTTGGCCCAAACATATTACGTTTCTGTAGGTGTAGATAAGGGCAAGGGTCCTTATATAGGTATTTGATTGCTGTAGTGGAGTAGGAGAGCATGGGACCGAGCATTGGCTTGTGATGCCACTGGCAATTCTGTTTTGTTTTCCTAAACTTGTACTTCAGTTTTATTGTATTGTATTGTAGTGTAACATGTTCTGGATGTTTTCATATAATTGAGGCATGTTGCATCATTTTATATTCTGGTTGATTATATCTACTACAGTTGTTAATTTCAGTTGTGTATGGTTTACTGCTTCCGCTATTGTGGTATGTTTATTTTATATTCTGCTACGCTACACATTGACAAATGAGGGCATAGTTTCCCCACTATCAGACCTAGGCCCTCACTACTTGTCATCAGCCTCTGGCGTTTGGGGAAATGCACTTGAGGTCACATGGCGAACTAGTTTTGGGGACCCCGTGGAGTGATACCCGGAACCGGGACATTACAAAGTGGTATCAGAGGAGTTCTTTTCTTTGAATTACTATTTGGAGCCTTAGTCAGGGATAGGACGAGAACGGTAGTTGGTAATAAGTTGTGCCCGGGTGTAGCTAACCTGTGTATAGGGAAAAGCCAGTTTTCCTCATGTTGCAATTTTTCTGATTTTGAAATTTTACAGTTGAATTGATTTTCACCGAAGGGTGATGCACTTTTATTGTGTTTTTGATATTTTATCCTTGGGTTCTACTTAGTTTTAACCCGATGAGTTGAGGGTATGCCATCACATTAATTATTTACGCACATTCTAGAAATCACATGCCATGCATAGTTCTAGGCCATGTAGGTGCATTAGAAATTGCACGATTTTGTGATAGTTGTTGTGCTAGAAAAGCATGTTGTTGTGAGAGCTGCTTGATAAATACCTTCTATCTGATAGGGTATTGTTTTATAAACCTGTTGAAAGAATGGATGCCAAACATTGGTTTTTTGGGAGTTTGGGCCCCCATTTTTTGGAATTTGGTGGATCATTGACTGCTTATTTCGGTATAATGCAGATAACATGTCAAACTTTGATTCGTGGGGAGTATGGGCCCTCACGGGTCGGAATTTGACACTTAGGTGTTGTTTTTTATAGTTTTCTGGGTTCCAGGGAAGTTTCTAAGGCATATTGTCCGGAATTTCCAGTATACATGCCGTGTAGTACCTTAAACATGTCGTGTATGTTCTTCTGTTCGAGAAGAAAAATGAACTTTTTGAGTACCAACCGTGTACCCAGATTACACGCCGTGTAGTCTCTACCCATTTCACAAACCGTGTGGGTGGCGACACAGGGAAGGGAAGAGCTTGGAGCGAACACGCCGTGTAGCTTATGTACACGTTATGTAGTGGGGACCTGGTGTTCACCATGTAACCAACATCACCGGCAGAGGAAACCTTAAGACTAACACGCTGTGTCAATGAAGAACACACTGTGTAGTGTGATCTGGGAACCCGATCGTGTAACTAACAACACAGGTCGGTGTTATCCTCTTGAGTACACGCCGTGTGGTGCAACCTGGGGACCCGGCCGTGTAACTAACAACACGGGTCGGTGAAATCCTTCTTGTACACATCATGTGTATATTAAACACACCGTGTAGTGTGATCCATGTGTCTGGTTTTGTAACTAACAACACGGGTCGGCGGAGCTCATCTAGAACATGTCGTGTACCTGTGGGACATGCCGTGTAGTCTTGTCTGAGGAAAGACCGTGTGGACTTAGTCATGCGACAGGGAAACATGGTGGTGTACACGCCGTGTGCGGGTGTAACATGTTTTTTAGTGTCAAGAAGAGTTGTCGGTCGTGTCACAAGAAACACAGGCAGTCGAAAATATCACCATACACGTCGTGTAGATGATATACACGTCGTGTAGTTTTGTTCAAACAGGAGTCGTGTGGCTCAGCCGTGTAGAAGGACCCGGGCAGGGAAAAGAAGTCAAGTACACGCCGTGTATTCAGTATACATGCCGTGTAGTCTTTTTTTGCAAATTTTGAATGCCTTATTCCTCCTGTTCCCTTTTGGTTTTCTTTGGTTTCGGTCTTGTTAATATTGTTCTAAGGTGTGAATTTGACCTTGTATTGTCATGCCGCCAAGACGCCCGTGCATTGTTCACCAGGAGAGCGGCGACGACTATACTCCAGAGATGGTGGGCCATGGGCTACCAGTTGATTCTCCAGTAGATCCAGATGTGGTGCCAACTGTTATACTGGACACAGGTGCATAGGCACTATTCTATGAAGGCTTTATGCGATTCATGCAGACCTTGCAGGGAGTACCGCTGACTGCCACATCTATGGGTGAGTTGACTCGTATATTCCAATAGCAGCATCCATCGACATTTTCAGGAGATAGCAGACCACAGGCTACGGAGTCTTGGATATGATCAATGAAAACTATTTTCGAGCATCTTGAGATGCCTCCAGGGTGGAGGGTCAATCTCACGACATATATGCTACGTGACTCCACCAAGAGGTGGTGGGATGTTACCACCCAGTCATAGCATCATAGAGACATGGTGTGGGAAGATTTTCAAGAAGTCTTCTATGACTTCTTCTTCCTAGAGAAGCTGAGGGCAGATAGGGCTTGAGAGTTCATGAATCTTCAGTAGGGCGCTATGTCGTTGATGGACTATTTGGCTCATTTCACTAAGCTTAAGCATATTGCACCTGTTCTGGTGGGCGTTGAGATGCTGAGAGCTAGGCTCTTCGAGGATGCTCTTCGATATGACATCCGAGTGCTGGTGAATGTTTTTAGGTTTCCTATTGCACATGCTATTGTAAACCAGACACTGATTACATAAAGAAACCTGTGGGAAGCAAGTGGTGTGGGCCAGGGCGGTTCAGCACCAGTTACTGGTACTATTTCTGCTGGCAAGAGGAAAAGACAGATGGACTTCTCTCAGGGTGGCAGTCCCGGCCAGGCAGTTTCTTCAGGTGGGTCGGTCAGGTGCTACCAGTGTGGTAAATAGGAGCACAAGAGACCTCAGTGTCCACGAGACCTAGTGGAGTGTCGAGCTTGCGGCAAGATGGGTCATCTGCAGTGCTTTTGCAGGGCGTTTCCACCAGTGACTAGCGAGAGGGGTTCTGTGCAGACTCCGGGTGCGGGAGTAGGACCAGTGGCTTCTTACTAGTCAGGGAACTGGAATACGTCAGGGCGTGTAGGCAGAGATGGTGGTCGTGGTTGTGGTATCTAGACACCAGGATCTCAGAGGCAACAGGGTGGGATAGCTCAAGGTAGTCAGGCTACATCGTAGGGCCACGGCACTGGGCACACATATGCGGTGCAACAGACCTAGCATGAGCAGGATCTCAGACCTTCTACTGTCAGAGATACTATTATAGTAGCTTCTGTTATATCTTCAGTACTTTTTGATATGGGTTCTACACATAGTTTTATATCTATGCCCATTTTGTAGAGCCTTGGGTTCTATGTTTCTACTTCTTTTGATATCATGATGCTAGACACTCCATTGGGGACTAGAACAACTGGTGTGCATTAGTGAAAAGAGTGCCCCCTTGAGGTTGGTGGGTGTCACTTCCTTTAGGACCTCTATGTCTTAGAGATGACGAGCTATGACGTCATTCTCGGGATGGACTGGTTGGTTCCCTTTTGAGCCTTTGTAGAATGGTATCGTCACAGGGTGTGTTTCATTTCACCAGAGGGCAGAGAGTTTTTATACAAGGGTGAGTGGGATGTTCAGGCGAGTCGAGCTGGACCAGGGAATCATGGGAGAGGTGGAGTCATATCCCAGATTGTGAGCTTATATCTGGATGACCAGGGTACTAGTTAGAAGGATTTCCCTTCTGTGGTTGATCGTTTCATGGATGTCTTCCCAGACGACTTTTCAGGTCTACCTCCGGAGTGAGAGGTGGAATTCTCTATTGAAATTGTGCCAGAAGCAGCGCTAGTGTCCATTCCTCCTTATAGGATGGATACACCTGAGTTGTAGGATCTCAAGAGGTGGTTAGAGGAGTTATAGGCAAAGGGTTTTACCTGACCCAGTACTTCTCCATGGGGTTCTCTAGTCCTTTTTGAGAAGAAGTTGGACGGTACCCTCAGACTCTGTGTGGATTATCAGAAGTTTAACCAGCTGATGGTCAAGAACCGATATCCCTTACCGGGGATTGCTGATCTTTTTGACCAACTTCGTGGATCACGAGTGTTCTCGAATATTGACTTGAGATCAGGATATCATCAGCTACGCGTTAGACCATCTGATATACCTCTCACGTCTTTCAAGAGAAGGCATGGTCTATACAAATATAAGGTTATGTCGTTCGGACTCACGAACGCGCCATCAGTTTTCATGGCTCTGATGAATCGTGTGTTCCATCCTTATATGGACTCTTTCATGGTAGTATTTTTGGAAGACATCTTGGTGTACTCTCACACTCAACATGACCTTTCCACCCATATTTAGATCGTATTGAGTACACTGAAAGATAATCAACTATATGATAAGCTCTCAAAGTGCCACTTTTGGATGGACCAGATCACTTCCTGGGTCATATCATCTCAGAGGCAGGAGTTTCAGTAGACCCAGAGAAGGTGATATTAGTTGTTTCCTAGGAGAATTCTAAGAACGTGTTTGAGATACAGAGTTTCTTAGGGTTGTCTGGTAACTACAAACACTTCATCCAGGACTTCTCCTGATTAGCAACGCCGTTGACGGGTTTGACTAAGAAGGGTGTGAAGTTACTTTGGACAAAAGCTTGTGAGATAGACTTTCAGGGCCTGATGGGAAGGATGGCATCAGCACCGATCCTGATACTCCCAAGGTGAGGGAAGAGCTATACAGTTTACTATGATGCATCAGGTATTGGGCTGGGAGTAGTGTTGATGTTGGGAAAACGAGTTTTTGTGTATGGGTCTCAGCAGTTGAGGCCACATGAGAATAATTACCCGATGCATGATCTCGAGTTGGATGCTTTTGTGCATGCTTTTCAATGTCGGAGACACTATCTCTTGGGAGAACATTTTCTGGTTTTCACCGATCACAAAAGTCTCAAGTATATCTTTATTCAACGTGACTTGAATCTGAGACAGTGAAGGTGGGTTTAATACCTTCAGTCCTTCGACTTTGAGCTTGCCTATACACCTGGTAAGGGTAATCCAGTAGCTGATGCACCGAGCAAGAAGACTTAGATATAGGTTGTGCAGGAGGCCAGTGGTGAGTGGCACCTTATGGCCTTGTTCTTTGAGATGCATCTGGAGGTGCATGACAGTCAGGGGAAGACTTATCTTTCATCCTTAGTTGTGACTTCTACCCTTCTGGATAGAGTGAGGATGAGACATCTATATGATCTAGAAGGCCTAGTTCTATGGGATTCGATGGAAAGAGAGGACCCTCCTCCTGGTTTGACGATAGGCAATTATGATGTTTTTCATTTCCATGGACAAGTGTGGGTTCTAGGGGATATACGTGAGGAGCTGATGCGGGAGTTTCATGCTTCAACTTGGGAAGTTCATCTCGGATTTACCAAGATGTATCGTGACTTGAGATGTCAGTACTAGTGGTCAGGAATGAAAAGGAATGTATCTGGTTTTGTTACGAGGTGTTCCACCTATCAGCAGGTGAAGTGGGAGCATCAGAGGCCAGCTTAACTGTTACAGCAGTTACCTATTCTGGAGTAGAAATGGGATGATGTCACAATGAATTTCGTGACTGGGTTGCCGAGGTCACCTAGAGGTAATGATGTCGTGTGGGTTGTTGTGGACAGACTCACGAAGGTAGATCACTTTTTGCTAATCAAGGAGACATTCGGTGTTGACGAGCTTGGGAATTTGTGTATCTGAGAGATCATATGTCTTCATGGGGTCCCTCGTTCTATCGTTTCAGATAGGGATGCTCATTTTACGTCTTGTTTCTGGCATAGTTTTCAGAGGGCACTGGGTACACAGGTGCTTCTGAGCACAGCTTACCACCCTCAAACCGATGGCCAGTCAGAGCGTACGATACAAGTGCTTGAGGAAAAGCTTCATGCATGTGTCCTAGACTTTGGGGGCTCTTGGGAGAAGCATATACCCATATTAGAGTTTGACTATAATAATATTTTTTAGGAGACTATCGAGATGTCACCATACAAGACTTTATATGGTAGGCCATGTCGATCACCTTTGTGCTGGTTAGAGGCAGGTGAGGTAGCTTTACTGGGACCACGTCTCATGCAGGAGACATCTGAGTAGGTCCTGTTGATTCATAAGTGGATGGCTACTGCACAGTCTTGTCATAAATCTTATGCTGATCGCCGCAGACGACCCTTGTAGTTCATGGTCGGGGATCAGGTTTTCTTTGGTGTTTCGCCGAGGTTGGGACACAGGTGGATCAGGAGATAGGGTAAACTTTCACCGAGGTATGTGGGGCCATTTGAGATTCTAGGGAGAGTTGGTCCAGTTGCTTATTGGTTGCAGTTATCACAAAGGTACTGGGTCATGCATGATGTCTTCCATGTATCTCAATTGTGTCGCTATCATTCAGACCCGTCTCACGTCTTTCAGCCCGAGGAGGTTGAGCTTGAGTTAGATGCGTCCTTTGAGGAGCATCTGATTCGTATCGTTGAGAGGAGTACGATGGTTCTCTGAGGCTGGTTAGTTCCTCTCGTACGGGTGTTATGGCAGCATGGCCGAGTGTAGGACGAAACGATGGAGCGTGAGACCGCTGTATGTGCTCAGTGGCAGAAGTTGTTCTCGGCTTTATCTTCGCTACCCTTCGAAGGGAAATTCAGGGACGAATTGCTTTAAGGGGGGAAGTTTGTAAGAACCTGGTTCTTAGTTCTAAGGTATGGGCTTCTTCTTTTCTCTTTTCCTTAAGTATTTTTGAGAAAATATGGAAAATGGGGAAAAAACCCAAAATTTGGAAAGTACATGCCATGTACTTTTTCCACATGTCATGTACTTTTGTCCATGTGGAAGGAGTACACAGGGCGTGTGGCCGTGTCAGCGATGAAGGGTGTAGGAACCAACTACACGTCGTGTAGTGGTCCCTTACACGTCATGTAGTCAGTCGGTAGGTGAATAGTAAGGTGGTGGCCAGCTGTGTGACTGAACACGCTATATACTCAAGGAGACACGCAGTGTACTCATGTCGGCATATGAACAGTGTCACACTGGCGGGAAGCCTCCAGAGGAA
Organism: Viscum album; assembly: GCA_963277665.1. Classification (NCBI taxonomy): domain Eukaryota; kingdom Viridiplantae; phylum Streptophyta; class Magnoliopsida; order Santalales; family Viscaceae; genus Viscum; species Viscum album. The sequence continues at coordinate 822,321,471 of OY728141.1, read as the reverse complement.
CAGTTAAAAAATTGGAAGTACACACCGTGTACTTGGAAGAACACATTGTTTACTTTGTTTCTTTCACTTAAAATGGGAAGTAGCCTCCCCTATTCATAGGGAAGGCTTAGAACGGGAAGAGGGAGCTCTAGAGAGGAGGCTGAATCTTTGGAGATCCACCGAGCATTCGTTGAGAATCTGTTTCTGCCTCAGATGATCTCATTGGAACCACGCGGGTAAGCCCTTCCCTCCTCTTTACTCATTATTACTAATTCTTCCTCTAATGGAAGTTATTTATGTTTAAACGGTGTTTCTTATATGTCAGATATACATTTTTCTTGGGTGTTTCTAGAATTGGTGTTCACGTATAACATTTGTTTTCATTTAATGTAGGTGGCTTGGTGTTTATTTTCCAACTGTTGTGCGTTTTTGTGTGTTTTTGAGCTACGAACTCATATTTGGTGTATCGTGTGGTTGAGGTCGTAGCTATTTAAATATCTATAATTGTATAGGTAATTAAATGGGATATTAAAATTCTGTTTGGGATCGCTGCTTAGATCCGGGACCACCCCAGGGGTGCGTTCCTCTGTTTAGCCATTTGGCCAGGATACCCGAGGGTATGCCTTGTTTATATTCTGCATTACTTTTGCCTTGAGGGGAATTGTATGTGAATTGAAAGTGATATGTTGGGAAAGGCCCAATTACTTTAGCCCGAGGGTGTTTCTTTACTTAGCCCGAGGGAAGCTGTTATCTTAGCCTGAGGGAAACTTCTTCCATGCTTGTGGGTGATAGACTCTGTGCCTGAGGGTGACACTTCATACGCCTGAGAGAAATTTCTGTTACGCCTGAGGGCAGTACCTGCTGGTGGGATTCTGATTACCTGAGGGTAGGATTTGTTTGTCTGAGGATACTGTCTGTTTACTTATAAATTCACTGTGGTGTTTTCTTATATTAAATGGATTAAATGAATATTAAAATGGAAATAACTGTAAAGTTAGTTACTTTTGAGTACTTATTAGTTTATTGCATTCACTACTGCACATAGTTGGGCACGAGCCTTTGGTGGGTGCCTAATGAGATATAATTATCACACCCTATTTGGGTCATTATTTTTGGCCCAAATAGATTATGTTTCTACTGGTGTAGATAAGGGCAAGGGTCCTTATACAGGTATTTGAATGTTGTTGAGGAGTAGGAGAGCATGGGACCGAGCATTGGCTCGCGATGCTGCTGGCTATTCTATTTTGTTTCCCTGTACTTGTACCTCAACTGTATTTTATTTTATTATATTGCAGTGTAACATGTTCTGGCTGTTTTCACAGAATCGAGGCATGATGCATAATTTTATATACTGGTTGATTATATCTACTGTAGTTGTTAATTTCAGTTGTGTATGGTTTACTTCTTCCACTGTTGTTGTACGTTTATTTTATATTCTGTTGCGCTACACTTTGAAAAATTAGGGTATAGTTTCCCCACTATCAAACTTGGGCCCTCGCTGCTAGTCGGCAGCCTCTGGCATTTGGGGAAATGTGCTTGAGGTCACGTGGCGAATTGGGTTCAGGGCACCCGTGGAGTAGTACCCGGAACCGGGACGTTACCAAGCATAAGAAAAAAATTTCCTAGTGGTTCTTAAAGAGGTTTTTGTTCCTACCTTTAACTATTCATTGTTCATATGCTCACACATCATTCCCAATATATTGGTTATTATAGCCCCTCTACATATTGAATTGTTAATTATTGTGTCAAAAGATAAATTTTTTTGAATGCATTTCTACTGGAGTCTTCTATATTCAAAGTAAATATCACTATAAATTTTATGAAATATATATAATTTGGAATGCCTATGTGCATATCATAAATTGAAATTTATCATATAATTTGAACTCTTATCCTTAATCCCACTAATTTAATCACTCTAATAAATATACTCTATAGCCACATTTGTCTGAAAAATGGTCATATCAATCATCTCTTCTTTCATAATCACTTCAGAAAAAATTATCTAAGGTAAGATGACTAACCTACTGTTAAATATTTGGTCATAATTCCCTCTCAAAAAATGTTATACCCTCATCTATTCATCAATGATGAAATACTATAAATATCATAGTATGTTTATGAACCATACGCCTAGTTCATACATGCTAGGAATTTCTTATATATTAATAAATATATCATTTTTTGTTTTAACCTAATATTTTATGAAATAAACTCTCCCAAAAAATGTCCCAATAATTATTCCCATAACCCCTTAGACATATCTCAATCTCCATAATAAATAATTAACTATTTAATTGTAACTCCACATAATAAAATTCCCACCAATGATATCCAATGATATACCTATACCAAATTTAACTATGAAAAACTTCTACCTATTTAAGCTATTATTTAGTTTCTCAACTATAAATAGACCCCTCGTGTCTCATTTATATCCACTTTTGGAACATGAGAAATGTATCACTCCAGGTATCTTCTAATACATCTCTAATGTTTTTCTGAACCACAGCAAAACCACGTTACCTCTCTTATAGATAAATCATATTACGATGTCATGAAAATGATATATAGATTTTTGTAAAAGAACACTAATTACCATTTATATGTAATGTTTTGACGTCACTACAATTTTTATCATTAAAATTATTCAAAATAAAGTTAACATGCATAATAATCATGTACTAGTACTAACTCAATTAAATCCATATATTACTACTCCAAAATTTATCATAATCCTAGCTCCTATATAATTGATTCATATATTAACCCTTCATAAACTCTGTTGAGTCATTAACCGAAATAACTTTGTTTGGATCCTTGTGTTGGTAAATTATAACACACATAACATTTTACTTTTTTATCCTAGACTTTCCTTACTTTTTTCTCTTGTAAAGCTATTGCTTCAAAATTTTAGTCCTAAATCTATTCATTAAATACTTTGATCATTCATAATATTATCCATTATAGATAATAATAGTGTCACATGATCTATATTTCAATGAAATAATAATTATAAGGTACATCTAAAGTCTTTTGAGTGACAAATAGCATCTCAAATATCCTATAAAATTTATAACAACTGATTCCTATAAATAGAGGATTGGGACTTGAGGAAAACATTTTATGGTCTTGATATGAGACCATCAGTAATGATGAGAGATTTTTATTTTGTTTTTCACTATTATCAGTTTATACATAGTGTTTCTATTCAAGATAGGTTTCATTATAAAATATTTTGTTATATATATTTTAATGGAATATTACAATTTTTGTGGACTAGATTGTATTTATATTTTTGATCGAAGATGTTTCACAACGAAACATGATTCTCCCAAGTCATAGATTGATCCTTCCACTACTTTGGGTCATAAGAAAATAGTGTTGGGTATATGGTGTAGTAAGCCTTCAATGATTTAATTTTAATTCATATAAAATAGTCCTATTTTATTTTATACTAATATTTTTCTTGATTTCATTGTATGATTGAAGATGATTTGCTTCCTTTCACATGTGTAAGAATGAGGATCTTCGTGAAACACTGAATATTGTCCATAACGGTATGTAATAATTTATTTTATCTATCATTTTATTATATATTAAAAACATATTCAAAGAAATAACTTTCAATTTGAATTTATGTTTAGTTATTGAAATTTCTATAATTGTATTTTAAAAAAATACATAGAAATGTAAGTTTTATGTTAATTTTATAGAATTGTTTCGGATTACATGTTAATATTTTAAAAAAAAATCAGACCTTGAAAATATAGATGTTCCAGAATCATGTCCAAGCTAATCGTGATCTTCTAGACTCCATTCATCTTTCTCAGAGGGACAAATTTTATGCATTAAATTCTGATTATTCTTTAGTGGTTCAACATTATAAGAATTATTTTATCATTATCAATAGTGTAAATTAAGTGACCATAATTGAAGCTATTGATTGATGACTTGGTGCAATTGACAGCCTAACCAGAGAAATAACATATCAAAATAAATTTCCTAAATCTGATCCGAAATGATTTTCTGGAAAATCATTAGTATTTATCAATTATCGAATTTTTATCATTTAATCGTAACCATATTCACTTATCAATGATATGTATATGATATAGTAATTGAATACATAAAATATCATAAAAATTTAATATTTAGAATATAATTTAGTAAATAATATCTCACAAATTATATCAATTAATTCTATAAAATAAAATAGGTCATAAAGGTGTAATCAAGAAAATTAAATAATTAAATAATTTATAAAGTTTCTCTTTCATTTTAAACATATTTATACAGTTCAAACTCTATTATTAATGTTTTTAGAATGACCCCATATGGATTTCATATCTATGGAGCAGTCTTTAGCCACATCTGATACCAAATAAAATAAATGTCCATCAAGCATTAAGATCAGTAAGGATGTAGAAGATAGACAAGGACATAAACAGTGATCTAATGATATAATTATATATCTGAAAATTCATGAAATTAACATTGGTTATATGATTCGACTTTAATTGTACAATTTATATAATTATGGAATGATTTCCAATAATAATTTGATGAATTAATGAATAAAAAATTTAAAATAGTTAATGCATTGAAATTGGAATTGTTCTATGACTTTTCTAGTAGTGGTTTAGAGCATATGATGTAGTCCATTTGGTGTATATATTTTTAATTCCTCTTCTTTTGGTATTTTTATGTAAGAATTTTGTGGTGCTACTGGTAAAAACATTGAGTGCTACTGTTTAACACCCTGAGATTTTAGGAAAAATATTCTTTTAATTTCATTTATGTCTTGTGTTGTACGCTACACCGAAATTAGCTTGTGCTATACGCAACATCGTATTAGCTTATAGTATACGAAACACTATTCTTGGCTTACGTTACACGCAAAAGAAACCGTCCTCAATAGCATGTGTTATATGCAATACCAAGCTTCACTAAACAACAATATGTTATTAAAATATTATATAAACTAGCTGTTATGAATAGTAATACCCACTTTTTGAAATTTTATAAATTTTAACTTTTAAAATGGACTTAATTTTTGGACTTGGAATATCAAAATTAGCCTAGGGTGAATTTTTGGTATTTTTCTGAAAACATTCAATTAATGATGAATAGTGAAGACACTGAGTTATTGGTTAAAACCAAATTTTTATTTAAATAATCATTTATCTTATTTAAATTTATTTTAGGTCAAAATAGATACATAATACCTATATAAGTTTAATTTAATTCATTTGAGTCATTTTATAATAATTTTAGATATATAAAAATTTTATTAAACTTTTACCCTCTTTTACCCACCTCCTAGAAGAATTTGAAAATTTACATAAAACTTAATTTTACCTCTTTTGTGGGTGAAATTTTACAAATCTAAGAGACATGGTTGATATCATAATGTAATTTGTGGTTCAATAAGATAAAAACAATTTTTGGTGAATAAAAACATTTTACTTTTATTTACCACGGTTAAAAGTAAATAGGGTAGTTAAGGGTAAAAATGACATTATTATTACCCTAACAAATGTTCTAATTCTATTGGATAAGTTTAATTCGACAAAAAACAACCTTAGGGAAAACGTATGACCCTTTATGTCTACTTGGATTAGATTATGACATTTATTATTATTTAATTCAGAGAAGAGTTAAACGACTTAAAATCAATGTTTAATAACTAAAACATTTTTAATATAGGGTTATACATAAGATAAATTCAACTATAAACATTAATTAGAAATATAAAAAGATATCCTAAATAATGGTATTTTATTTATAATTTTTATACATTAAATGATTTAATTTATTTATGACACAATGATGATGCACTAATTACCTTATTAATGAAATCTTAACATAATTGATATTATAAATATAGAAATAAATGAAATTTGAGAATTTTTAGGAATTAAACTAATTTTATAGGTTAATATAACATATTATTTTTTTTTAGATAAATTTTTTCGAAGTAATAATGCTGTTATAAATTTATAAAAAAACTACCAGATAGTGTCAAAATTGACATAAAAATAGTTTTTAAAACAAATTATATATTATTAATTGATATAATGGTTCTAAAAATATATGATTCGGCCAAAAGACTTATATAATAATATATATGACATTAATGAACCAATTGGGGTTTTATTTGTAGTTTATAGTATGTTTATTAACTATATAGTGTAAGAATACAAGAATACACAGTGAAGTTAAATTATTTAACCTAGAGTTATATCTATATGATAAGGTTAAAATGGTAACCTAAACTTGTCTAAGACCTATTGGGTGAGTGGATTTCGACCCATACCCACCCTAACCTCGAAATAAGACAATTTGGAGCCATTGTAAACCTAATATGAATTTATTATAAAATAATATTTTAAATTTTTCCTAAGGTGCCCCTCACCCCTCTTATAAAAGGGCACTCCTACTTCTCTCTAATTCATACCTCCAAAGCCATTTGGTTCAGCCAACCCCTACCCAAATACCCTCTCAATTTTCCTCTCTTCATCCTAGACGCCTTCCTTTAGTCATAATTCCAACCTAAGGAGCCCTTTGGATCAAATCAAAAGTAAAAAACCGAAGAAGAGGTAAATGTCTCACCACCTATTTCAAGTTCCTTTCTTCCTCCACTTCCTCCTTCTTTGTTGTTTACATTATAAAATAATAACTCCAGTATATTATATATACTGTGATGCTATTATAGAAATGGTTCAATAATATTAGTTATGTTATCCATCCTATGAATAAAAAATTCACCACACGTGCGCACGTACAGTTTACCGTCTCCACATCGTGGTGTAGTTTGTTATTCAAACATTTAATCATTTGGATTGGTATAATAATGAGTATACACGATATAAATAATAAATATAACATTGTGATGATTCTTTATATATGATATACTCTCCAATTATATATTATTTCAATATCAAAAGAGTTATGTTGTCGCTCATGCGTACGTACGGACTACCGTCTCCACGACGCGATGAGATTCATTCTCCATGTTAACTGTTCCAGAATGATTATAAAGTATATATATAAAAAATAATGATGAAATTTATGACATAATAATTATACTGGATTTATATATATATATATATATGTACTCTACTTACTACCATTAAATTCAAAAAGGAAATGGAAACAGCGTTCATGCGTATGTACGGTCTACCTTCTCCATGAATGGTGTATTTAATTTCATTTATCTATATATTATATACATATATATCCTGAATATATATGATATATAAATCATGTTTTACATTATGTAAGTAATTATATAATGATATAATTAATAATAAAATCAATAACCGCAAGTCCAAATACATACGATAACTGATATGATTTTACCCAAACCACTACTTTAACGTGAAATTGTCAAATGCACGGGTAATATGAAGTCATAAGTGAATCATATATGATATCATAAATTTTATTATGGTTTTGTTACAAGTTAATAATATGTTTTAACCCACTATACAGGAGTCTCGGAAACATATGGAAAAAATTGGACATAAGGTAAGGGATAATTTTTCAATCTCATTTTTATTTGAGATTGCTTAAACATAAGTATTTACTAGGGTTATATTTATCATCCATGTCTGTAAAAATGTTTTATAAAGTTTTTACTATTATTACATTTATTTTTAAATTCATTTTTACCCCTTTTTTACTTTTACTTTTTAGTGTGGAAGGAATCTTCCTTTTTTTACCTTACGATGTACTTTTTGACTTTTCTGACAAAAGTACAAGAAGAATGTTTTTTTTAACTTATACGACATGAATGGATTTTTACGGTTTCATAACGCCTTATCCTCATGAATATTACTCTACAAGATTTAAGGATTATTTTCAACAAAAGTCCTTTTCTTTTAAAATTACATGCATTTTGTGAAAAGAAAATGATTTTGAAAAGAAAGGAAATTTTCCTCAAGAATTCATTTCAATTGTTTTATCAAAACTATTTTCCATATAAGATGACATTATTTAGTATGTTTATGTTTCAAGTATAATGTCTCTATTATTTACATGATTTTATTTTTCTTTTTATGAAATGATATCCATTTGTTTTATATAGATTATTTTATGATGGGATGATGTTTATGAAACCCATATTATTCTTTGGGTTATGATGAATAATTTATGTTTATTTTGTGGAAAATGAAAAAATGATTTCATTAGGAGATGAGTGGGACCTATATATACCTTCAATTTATTGGGAAAAGATTTATATCTCAAGACATAGACATGGCTGGAATGATAAGTGAATCTGGTTCAATAATATAGGGCGAGAATGGCAAGTAAACCCAGTTCAGTAATGGACTTTGTCCACTATAATGGTCTTGCCAGCAATGCCTTGGATGCTATGGAAATCATAACATGTGATTAATGGTTGAAACAATTACATGTTTTATTCCCATGCTATTTTGTCATGATTAATGTTCCTTTGTGATTTATGGATTACGTACTGCTAATATTTATTTCACAACTCAATATCTTGATTGCTTAAACTTTATGTTCATGTTTTTGTGTACAAATGTATATGGTTTTTTTATTTTTTCCATGTTTACTATTACTGAGCATTTGAGCTCACCCTTATTATGTTTTTTCCCCAGGATATAAAGAAAGGTTTTAGGTAAGAAAAAAGGAGAAGATGTTTATGGGAGATATTGAAGATCTTTCACCATGATTAGAAGATTAATTTCTGAGTTTCCAAAGACACTAAACTATTATGGTCCTTGGGTGTCTGTTTTTGTTATGTATTATGTATTCCACAAAAGTAATGTAATTTCCATGTTCATCAAGTGTGGGTCTCTATAGTTGGTATTAGAGTAAAGGTTTAGTTAACCTTTGGAAACTAGGATGTGAAAACTTTATAAAGATCCCTAGAAATATTTCAAAGGTATGTCTAGGGATTTCCATAAGGTTAAGTATAGGTATAGGTCATAGTCCTAGAATTACAGCAATGATCTTATAATTAAACCTAAGATATTAGATATTTAAGGTACTTTCCCTTTATTATGTTCTTTTCATAGCATGATTTTTTCCTCTCACACAATTATTTTTGGGTTTTAGAAAATGGCAAGAAACAGGAAGATTCACGATAATGGAGGATATAATGGACAATTGAATGATATTCTTCATGAGAAACCAAATGAAATGGGATTTGGAATTCCAAAAATCATTATTACACCTAATCATAAATCTTATAATATGATCAATAATCTCAACTTTGGTAAGTTTCCTGACTCAACTAATAAGAGAAATATGGAGTTTCATGATGATCATAGAGGAAATAAAGTTCAGTTTACATCATATAAATCATGTGGTAAGAGGCATCAGGGAGAATGTTTCAAAGGAACTGGAGGATGATTTGGGTGTGGAAAAGAAGGACACAAATCCAGTAATTGAAAAGGAAAAGGTTCAGTTAACACAGTGGGAAAGGATAATGGTATTTCTAAGATATCAACAATGGTTAAATGTTTTAAATGTGGAACGTACGGGCATTATGCAAACCAATGCCCTAAGGGAAAATCTCATGAAGGGAATTAGCATGGTCATATGGGTAGAATTTATATTGATGATGGTGAAGAGACTACAAATGGTATATGAGATGAAAGAAGTGTTGAGGAGTACAACGAAGAATCTCAGTCAATGGTTTAAGGAGGTAGTGGAATGATTGCATGTTTATCAAGAGTAATGTAGTATAAGTAATCTCATGGTACTATGGAATAAAAATATCTAAGGATTGTTATACTATTTTTTCTCCTTATGTTTTTTAAAGTATATGTTGAATGGTACCGGTAACCATGAAATTTTTTTTAGATATTTTGGTAAAGCACCTAATATGCACATAATGAAGGGATAATAAGATAATAATATGTTTGATAGTATGAATGAGCTCATGACTGGTATAAGGACAAAGTGATATCATGGTTTGCGTATATAGAATTTTTGGGATTTTTGTATAACTTTGGACAGCATTCATTTTTTCACTAAGGTTCTATGGTAACACATGTTTCAAAAAAAATACATGATTAAGGAATTCACAGGTTTGGAATGTGACCAAAAAGATATATCTTATGATATATAGTGGATAAATGATGGTATTCACATGATTGGTAGATGACCTCTCTAGTGATATTTTTTTATATATTATGAGATTGGACAGAAGTATTTTTGACAAGCCTAAAGGTTGTAATGGATTAAATTAGACATCAGATAGTATTATTTAAGGATAGAAACTATTTTTCAATATTTTTTCTTGAATTTTATAATAGTATAGTTTTAGAAAAAGGACAACCCGTAGGACGAGCGACAACCCGTCACGTCAGAAAAGGTTGTGGGAATCGAACCCACAACCGAAGTGCGACAGGCTTTTATCACCTACCACTGGCCTATATGAAGTCCCTGTTTAGTAAAAAATAGTTTTTTTTATTAAGTGGTATGATAGATGAAGTATAAGTCCTTTTTTGGAACCATATATGATTAATATCACCATAGATGGACTTATGCATATGACTATTGCTAACCATATGTTTGAGACAGATGGAATAGCCTATCATTCTATAGCATGATCCGCTAACACTTCACGGGAGACAAATTCGACTTTATTTCTTTAAGATAAGAAGTGGAAATTATTCAAGGCACGAACAACAGTGATATTGTACCAAAATAAAGTATGTATTTCTTTTAATTCAAAAATTCTTCAACATTAGGGAAATGATCTTGAAAACCAAAAAAAATTTCATATTGCCCTCAAATCTGATGAATCAGATGGTACCTTAGATCATCACAAATTTATGGCTTTGTGATTGTTGGATTTTTCATATCCATGTTCTCTACCACTCTCCATCGGAGCTTGAGGGTTAGATTTCTCTTCCATATCTATATTTTCACCTATGTTATCCTATGTGGAAACCTAGTGATTAGTTAATTTGGGTAACCGTTGCATTTCATACTTTAGTTTTTTTAAAGTTAAGTTTTGGTATTCCTTTTTACGATGTGGGTTTCTATTAAAGAAACTTTTATGTAGAAAACCATTTATAACCCTTGACAAATTTTGAGGTAGAAATTCATTTTAAGGGGGGTAGAATGTAACACCAAGGGATTTTATGAAAAATATTCTTTTAATTTCATTTATGTCTTGTTTTGTACGCTACACTGAAATTATGTTGTTCTATATGCAACATCGTATTAGCTTTTAGTATATGCAAAAAAATTCTTGGCTTGCGTTACACGTAAGAGCAACATTCCTCGATAGCTTGTGTTGTACGCAATACAGAGTTTCACTAAACAATGATATGTTATTAAAATATTATATAAACTAGCGGTTCTGAATAGTAATACCCACTTTTTGAAATTTTATAAATTCTATATTTCAAAATGAACTTCATGTTTGGATTCAGAATATTGAAATTATCCTAGGGTAAATTTTTGGTATTTTTCTGAAAACATTCAATTTTTGATGAATAGTGAAAAGACTAAATTATTGGTTAAAACCGACTTTTTATTTAAATAATTATTTATTTTATTTAAATTAATTTTAGGTCAAAATAGATACATAATACGTATATAAGTTCAATGTAATTCATTGGAGTAATTTTATAATAATTTTAGATATATAAAAATTTTATTGAACCTTTACAGTCTTTTAGCCACCTCCTAAGAGAATTTGCAAATTTACATAAAACAACATTTTAACACTTCTGTGAGTGGAATTTCAAAAATCCAAAGGACACAGTTGATATCAGTAAGTAAATTTTGGTTCAATACGATTAAAATAATTTTTGGTGAATAGTAACTTTTTACTTTTATTTACCACGGTTAAAAGTAAATATGGAAATTAAGAGTAAAATTGATATTATTATTACCCTAAAACATGTAATAATTATATTTTATAAGTGTAATTCGACAAAAAATTCTTAGGAATAAAATATTTCCCTTTAGGTCCACTTGGATTAGATTAAGACATTTATTATTATTTACTTTAAAGAACACTTAAAAGAGTCAAAATCAAAGTTTAATAACTAAATCATTTTTAATATAGGGTAATACATAAGACAAATTAGACTATAAATATTATTTAGAAATATAAAAATATTTATTACATAATTTTATTTTATTTATTATTTTTAGACATTAAATAAGTTAATTTATTTATGACACAATGATGATACTGTAATTACCTTATTAATGAAGTATTAACATAATTGATATTATAAATACCTAAATAAATGTAATTTGAAACATTTTATGTATTAAACTAATTTTATAGGTTAATATAAAAAATTAGGGTTGGTTAGATGAATTTTTTTCGAAGTAATAATGCTGTTATGAATTTAGAAAAAAACAAAATACCAAATAGTGTCAAAATTGACATAAAAAGGGTTTTTAAAACAAATATTATATTATTAATGGATATAATGGTCTTAAAAATATAAGGTTCATCCAAAAGACTTATATAATAATATATATGTCATTAATGAACCAATTGGGGTTCTATTGGTAGTTTATAGTATGTTTATTAACCATATAATGTAAGAATACAAGAAGACACGGTAAAGTTAAATTATTTAACTTAGAGTTAAATCTAAATGATAAGGTTAAAATGGTATCCAAAGATTGTCTAAAACCTATTAGTTGAGATTATTTCGACCCATAACCACCCGAACATAGAAATAAGATGATGTTGAGCCATTATAAACCGAATATGAATTTATTATAAAATAATATTTTAAGTTTTTCTAAGGTTCCCCTCACCCCTCTTATAAAAGGGCACTCCCCCTTATCTCTAATTAACACCTCCAAAGCCATTTGGATCAGCCAAACCCTGCCCAAGTACCCTCTCAACTATCCTCCCTTCATCCTAGAGGCATTACTTTAGTTAGAAATCCAACCTAAGGAGCCCTTTTGATCAAATCAAAAGGAAGAACCAGAAGAAGAGGTAAATGTCTCACCACCTATTACAAGTTCCTTTCTTCCTCCACTTCCTCCTCCTTTGTTGTTTACATTCTAAAATAATAAATCCAGTATATTATATATACCATGATGTTATTATAAAAATGGTACAACCATATTATTTATTTTATCCATCCTATGAATGAAAAAGTCACCAAACGTGTGCATGTACGGCTTACCGTCTCCACTTTGTGGTGTAGTTTGTTATTCAAACATTTCATCATTTGGATGGGTATAATAATGAGTATAAATGATATAAATAATAAATATAAAATTTATATGATTCTTTATATATGATATAAAATCCAATTATATACAATTTTAATATCAAAATAATGATATTATCGCTCGTGCGTACGTACGGACTACCGTCTTCACGACGCGATGAGATTCATTCTCCATGTTAACCATTCCAGAATGATTATAAAGTATATATATAATAAATAATGATGAAATTTTTGAAATAATAATGCTACTGTATTTATTTATATATATATATATATATGTACTCTACTTACTTATATTCAATTCAATAAGGAAATGAATAACAACGTTCATGCATACGTACGATCTACCATCTCCATGAATGGTGTATTTCATTTCATTTATCTATCTATTATATACATATATATCATAAATATATATGATATATAAATAATGTTTTAAATTCTGTATGTAATTATATCATGATATAAATAATAATAAAATCAAGTACAATAAGTCCAAACACATACAATAACTAATACGATTTTACCCAAACCACTGCTTTAACGTGAAATTTTCAAATGAACGGGTAATATAAAGTCATATGTGAATAATATATGATATAATAAATATTATTATGGTTCTGTTACTAGTTAATTATTTGTTTAAACCCACTATACAGGAGTCTCAGAAACATACGGATTAAATTGGACATAAGGTAAGGGATAATTTTGAAATCTCATTTTTATCTGAGATTGCTTATACTTATGTATTTATTGGGGTTATATTTATCATCCATATCCATAAAACAAATTTCATAAAGTATTTACTATTATTACATGTATGTTTAAAGTCATTTTTACCCCTTTTTGACTTTTACTATGTAGTATGGAAGGAATCTTTCTTTTTTTACCATACGAAGTACTTTTTGACTTTTCCGACAAAAGTATAGGAATAATGTTTTTTTTAACCTATACGGCATGAATGGATTTTTACGGTTTCATAACACCATATTCTCATGAAGATTACTCTACAAGATGTCATGATTATTTTCAACAAAAGTCATTTTCTTTTAAAATTACATTCACTTTGTGAAAAGAAAATGATTTTGAAAAGAAAGGGTATTTTCCTCAAGAATTCATTTCAAGTGTTTTATTAAAACTATTTTCCATATAAGATGACATTATTTAGTATGTTTATGTTTCAATTAAAATATCTATATTATTTACATGGTTTATTTTTTCTTATTATGAAATGATATACATTTGTTTTATATGGATTATGTTATGATGGGATGATGTTTATAAAACCCATATTATTCTTTGGGTTATGATGAATGATTTATGTTTATTTTGTGGAACATGAAAGAATGATTTCATTATGAGATGGATGGGACTCATATCTCCCTCTAATTCATTGGGGAAAGATTTATATCTCATGAGATAGGCATGGATGGAATGGAAAGTGAATTTGGTTCAGTAATACAGGGCTGGAATGACCAGTAAACCCAGTTCAGTAATGGACTTTGTCCACTATTATGGTCTTGGAAGTAATGTCTTGGCTACTATGGAAATCATAACATGTGATTAATGGTTTACAAAATTTCATGTCGTATTCCCAATATATTTTATCATTATTAATGTTCTTTTATGATCGATTCCCTATGAACTGCCAATGTTTTTTTCAAAACTCAAGATCTTGATTGTTTAATCATTATGTTCATGTTTTTATGTTCAAATTTATATGGTTTGTTTTATTTTTTCCATTATTACCCTTACTGAGCATTTGAGCTCACCCTTTTTATGTTTTTTTACTAGGATATAAATAAAGGTTTTAGGTAAGAAAAAAAGGAAGATCTTTATAGGATATGTTGAATATCTTTCACCATTTTTAGATGATTATGTTCTGAGTTTCTAAAGACACTTAAATATTATGGTCTTTGGGTGTCTATTTTTGTTATGTATTAAGTATTCTGCAAAAGTAATGTAATTCCCATGTACGTCAAGTTTGGGTCTCTACATACTGGTTGGGTGGTATTTAAATACAGAATTTTTGTTTATACAATGTATTCTATGTAGGCATTTTAGTGTTTGAATTTTGTTTATATAGTATTCATGTGATATATTCTTGTTTCTATTTTGGAAGTGTTATATTTATATGTATATTTTCATTTAATTATAGTAGGTTATATATTATTTTTTAAGTTCTGGTAGTGTTTTAATTCATTTTAAATTATTGTTTAAGTGAATCTATTGACATATTCTTATTTCAATTCTATTTATAATCTTCCTTAATTATAGACAATCATATATTATTATCAGAATTATTATGATATAATCTTCTTTGAGTGCCTACAGGTAGTCTAGTAATTTAATTGTAGATGGTTAGATTTTGATATTTGTTTGAGTGGCTTTTAGAATGATTGTAGTTTAATTACATTAGGGAGAGATCACTATTATTCAAGGTATTTTCACCTGATCAATACATGCACCTACATAAACCTAAAATGTTGTAATTGTATATATTTTTGTTTCAAGGGAATATAGCCATGATTTTTAACCATGGAACTATCTTGGGGTTGGAAAAATATCAATGGTTTTAAACCATGGATACAATTGTATTTATACAATTTGAAACCATGGATACTTCCCTATTTCCATGGATTCAAACTGTGGAAATAATATTAATTTTTTTAAATAATTTCAACAGTTTCTAACTATGGATACCAGTGTATTTACACGGTGGAAACTATGTAAATATGCATAAATTCATGGTTTGAACTCCGTAAATAACTCTATTTCCATGATTTCAAACCATGGAAATAGTTGCTGCTCTATTTCCATGCCAATAGTACCCACAACCATCTAATCTATGGCTATATCATATATTAATGGTTTTAGGATATTTATCCATGATTATAAAATATGGATATTTGTAACCTTTCTAGTAGTGTATACTGGTGTATATAGTTGTGTGTGTGTGCAGGTACCTTTTGTTATGGCCTCTCATGTGTGTGATATTCCTACTCAGTGCTAGTCATTAGCCCCTAGCCTATATGAGGTGGGGTTGGGGTTTCACACTCATCTTAATACCATTCCAGTTCACCCTGATGGTTTAGGTCATAACATTGAGAATTAATCATGTGATGTAAAAGGTAAAAACAAAAATCACCAAGTAGAAAGGGCTTTATATATGATTGAATGTTTTCATTAATTATTACAGGATCCTACTAAAATTCATGACACATTTTATAGGAGTTTGTTGGAATGTGTTCCACAAGGAATCATGCTTCATTTGTAATGAAATAGCTAATGATATTCACAGTTTGAGCATGAGGAAAGTAAAAGTAGTTTTAAAAAAAAATTAAAATCATTTTTAATAAATTTTTAAAATAAATTTTTAAAACTATTATAAATAAATTTAAAAAAAATTTAAAATGTGTTTAAAATGTATTTTTATAAATAGTAGAAAAGAATTTTTAAAAACTCTAAAAACACTTATAACTATTATAATTCAATTTATAAGTTTTTTAAAATAATTTTTAAAACTATTTTGAATAAATTTATAAAGAATTCTATATCACATGTGAATAGATTTGAAAAACAATTTAAAATAATTATTTTAATCACTTCAATTAGTTTTAATTTTTTTAAAGTTTTTTTTGAAGTTTATTTTTTATTTTATGTCTATTTATAAAAAACATGTGAAACACCATACCCATTTATTAAAGAATAATCCATTTTTATTTCTATTGGAACCTAATTAAACTCAAGTGTCCATGAAAAATACATGTTTCCTTTCATGTTCTGGAATTTTCATTCTCCCCAATGTGTGGGGAAACTTCGTGGAATAATTTTTATTTTTATTTCATTTTGAAAATTCTAAATACGTAATATTCAATAATAAAAAACAAATTATTTATTCAAATTTTCATCATTTTAAATAAAAACCTGCAAATTTGAATAATACATTAAATTCATCACTCCCCCAATGATTTATCATTTCCTGGTACATTGTTGATGGACACCCATTTAGGATAGGTATAACCTCTAAATTTGTTCCAACACATGCAACCCACCCATTGTATAACACATTTTTATATAATTTCCATTATTCACATAATTCCATTAAATTTTCAGTCCTCATAGATTCACCATCTGGAAAATTATAACAATTCCACTATCAAAATATCAATTCATATAGTTACAATAATAATATAAGATTAATTCTAAATAATTTTCTTACCCATATTTTCACCAAAGAATTATCCTTTATTTAATTTTCAAAGTATATTCAGGTGACTAGTGTAATAACTGATGTAAAAATTGAATAATTGTTATATATTTATTATTATTGATGAATTAAATAGTTAAATTCATTTTGGAAAGTAATTCTTAAACAAATAATATTATTAAACAGATTTATTCTATAGTTATTTATTTAAAACATTAATTTTCAAATTCTTGAATTTTAAATTGATAAAACTAATTACATTTTTGAATTTATCATATTTAAATTACTTTTTTAGGAATTTTTGATAATTTTTTAACAAATTTTAATTTTTAATGAATAGTGAAATATACATCATTTTAGTTCAAAATTCATTTTTTGTATAATAAATTTATTTCATTAGATTAAAATTTTAATTATGTTTAATGTATAATTAAATCATTTTTTTATCATATAATCCAATGTAGGATATTCAAATAAATTTCACATTGAAATTTGATATAAAAATTTTATGACCTTTTGAACATTTTAACTTTGAAAACCTATTTTCCCGATCTTTCAATGGGAAAAATTTTAATTTAATTTTAACTAATTATGTGAGTTGAATTTAAAAAAACATACATATATGGTTGTAATTAATATGAAAATTTTTGTCTAATAAGAACAACATAATTTTTGGTTAATTGTAGCTTTAGTTTTTTACCACGGTTAACGGTAAATCAGGTAATTAAGGGTAAAAATAATATTATAATTATTATAAATTTTCCCTAACACTTTTAATAATTTAATTGGATTAGTGTGTCTCATCCAAAGAATATACATTGGTCAATTTTAGGAAATTTTGATGCACTTGGATGTTTTTAATCCATTTATAATATTTTATTTCAAGAAAAGTCAATTTAATAAATCAAATAAGATTTCTTATCATGGTATAAGTAAATATATAAAATGAATGAATCTAAAGGATTATGTTGAACCTAAAAATTTTATTTTTTTGATGATAATTTATTTTTAATATTTATATATTAAATAATTTTCATTAATGGTTATGAAATGCTGATGTTATCCTTGTGCAAGCGAAGGAAAAAATAAATAAATTTTTTAATTAAATTTTTAACAATACTTAATTGACCCATAAAGTGTATAAATTTAATTAGATTTATAATTTTCATACTATATCAATTTTTGACTCGAATTGGGGATATTGTGGAACTACAGGGCTCATATCAGTACCTTTAAATTATTTTTTAAAAAGAAAGACAACTCATTCACAATATAATTTTCAACTAGTATACTATTTTAATATGAGGTTTTTCATAAGTGTTTTTAAAAAACGAATGTTTTTTTCAAATATAATATAATTATATTTCTCATATTATTTTATTATTATTTTTTAGGTAATAAATAATTATATTAATGGCTTAAACAATTATAATGCAGTAATTATTTGATTAATGAATAAATCAATTTACAATATTAAAAATAATAAATTAAATATAATTTTATATTTTTTAAGATAATTACATAATTAAATAGATTAATATTATAATCCTATGATATAATAAAAAAATTATTTTAATTTTAAACCATATTTTTATTTTTTTACATTCAAACTTTATGAATAGTGATTAATTTGACTAAATCATTTTCATGAATATAACATTAAATGTAAATATTAAAATTTCATAAATTTATTTAAAATGAAAAAAATGGATGTATATGGTATTAAATTTGATATAGTATGATTTTTATCCACTTTTAAATTCATTGACCCCATATTAGACATAATATAATTTAATATTTTATGAAATTCCTAAATTACCGCCCACCTCAGTTATAAAAGGGACTCATTCCTTCATAAAGTTTCATAATATTAGGCCATATTATTCTGATAAACACTACTAAATTCCATCCTCTAAATCCATTACCATATTCATGATATTTTCTTCTCACAAAATTATCACTCCCAAGAGACTTGAAGAGGTTCTCAAGGAGAATTTTTCAAGAGGTGAATTCCTTTTTCCTCTTTTCAATTCTTTCTCACTTATACATTATCCCAAAATATTAACAAAAGTTTCCTAATAACTCCATGATCACATTTAAACTTGACTGTTTTTTTATGTTATATTCAACCTAAAATCTCTCATCTTCTCCTTTTATTCTTATATAACAAAACCATCGTCCATGGTTCATTAATTCACCCCCTTTGTGGATGATGATTTTTCGTTTCACTTTATCGAAATCATGGAACGGTTAAATTAACATGTAATTATTTATAATGAGCAAATTATATATATATATATATGATATTAGTTTAGGATTATTATTTAATTTTGATAATGAATACCATTAATAAGTCGACCTTGAAAACCATGAAAAGAATGCACCTGAAACAACAAGAGTAACAAAATATTGTTAATAAATGTGTGGAAAATGATATAATAAGATAATTTAATGCAATATAAACATGATTTTAGTTCTCAAATATATTAAAAACAAAATTTAAGCATTATATAGGTGTTATGAACACAATTAATGAAATTCTAACCATAGGTAAGGGATTTTTCTTTTAAAATCCTTTCAAATGTTTCTTTTATGAAATTCAAAAAGATTATTCATTTATGTGGAATGAGAGGTTTCTCCTGATTTAATGGTTCTTTATTACTATGATTTTTCCATTATATGTTTTAATTGTTATTTTTTAAGAATGTGGTTTAATTATTATGTGCTCCATTTTTATAAATTTAAAGTTATTTATTTTATGAAAAAAGGGTATTTTTAATATATGAATGTGTTTTTCTCAAGGGCTTAAATGAGTTATCAAGTTTTTTATTCATGATATATTCCTTATAGATTTTTTAAATTTTATACATCACATTATAGATCAATATTTGATGGTTTTATCCCCATTTTATCTAAATATTTGCTGGGTTGATCCCATTATAGCTCCATATAGGACAGGTGAGCCCCATTATAGCTCTCCAATGCATTTGGTACTCTAGAGATGGAAGTTGAAAAAATGGTTATTCTATGTTTAAGGATTAATTTAAGATTGATAGGGTAAATATTTCCCAACAAAACATAATGATGTTTCTATGCATTCTAATTAGTTTTCATTAAATGGGTTTTATTAGTTTTTATGTTATCACTTAACTAATGATTTATTTATTTATATCCCTTACTAAGATTTTTGTAATCATCCAAATGTTTTAAAATATTTTTTATAGGTTATAAGTATGGGAAATATAAATAATGAAATCAAGATTTATGTTGAATAATTATTGAAAAAGAATCCATGTTTTATTTTAAAAAGAATTATTTTGTGAAAATAATGGATAGTGAGTAGAAGTGTCTAGTTTGTAATTTTTGATTTGTTATGTTATATTTATGGAAAAATTATATAATCCCTAAACCTAAAAATATAATAAATGTGAATAAAATAATATTTTCACTTAAACAAAAGATTTTGTAATGATTTAAGGTTTGGTTCTTATTGTTGGTATCAAAGGATGGTTTAGGTAACCTTGGGAGTTAATGTTAAAAGAATACCATAAATGATTCATACCTTAAGTTTATATTGGACTGATATATAATATAAATATTACCATGCTTTTTCATATAAAATATGTCTATTTAGAATATTAATTCACTAGGTTAAGGATTTTTGGAAAATCACATGGTTGAAGAAGAAATATGGGAAACTGAAAATCCTATGAGCGAAAGTTATCCTCACTTGCTTAATAAGTAAATAAAATTTTTGGGGATGAAATTTCTTGAAGGTGGGGAGAATATAAAAACTTAGGTAAAAATAGAATAATATTTTTTATATTTATTAGTATTCATGAACAAAATAGTTAAATTCATTTTGGTAAGCAATTATTAAAATAAATAATGTCATTAAAGTATTTTATTATATGTTTATTTATTTAAAAATTAAATTTAAAATAATATAATTTTAATTTTAAAAGGCTAATTTCTTTTTTTAATTGATAATGTTGAAATTATCATTGTATGATTTTATGATAATTTTATGAACAATTTTAATTTTTATTGGATAGTTAAAAATATAGCATTTTAATTCAAAAATATTGTTTCATCTAATTTATTAATATAATTTTATTAAAATGTTATTTTGTTTTAAGGTATAATTAAATTATTTTTTATCATTTAATCCAATGTAGGTGATTGGAATCAATTTCACAATCTAATTTGATATAAAAACTTTATGAACTTTTGAACATTTTTACTTTAAAAACTCATTTTCTTGATCTTTAAATAGTATAAATTTTAAATTAATTTTAACTAATTATGTTATTTGAATTTTTAAAATCAAACATAAAAGTTTTTAATTCGTATTAAATTTGTTTTCTAATAGGAAAAAATTAATTTTGGTGAATAGTAAATATAGTTTTTTACAACGTTTAAGGATAAATCGTGTAGTTAAGGGTACAAATAATATTATAAGTTTTATGAATTTACCCTAAAATTTGTCCTAGTTTTATTGGATGAGTGTTTTTTGACCAAAGGAATCCATGGTTATATTTTAGGACAACTTTGAGAGACATGTATATCATTAATCAATTTATAATATTTTTTTAAGAAAATCCAATTTAAAAAATTAAATAAGTATTCTTATCATGGAAATAAGAAAGTATATAAAATTAATGAATATAAATTATTATTTTTAACCTAATAAATTTATTTTTATTATACTAATATATTTTTAATTTTTAGATATTTAATAAATAACATTAATTCTTATGCAATGCTAATGTAATGCTTGTGAAAGTGAACCAAAAATATAAAAACAATTATTATAATTATATTAATAAGAATACCTAATTTACCCATAAACTATATAAATTTACTTGGGTGTGAATTTTTCCTCAAATATATCTTATTTATTTTACTTGGTGACATTTTAGACAAGCATGGATCACATTAGTCCCTTTAAATTATTTTATTAAAAATAATGTCAACTTCGTTACACTATAATTTTCAATTAGTATTATATTTTAATATGAGGATTTTGAGAAGTTTTTCAATAACAAGAATATTATTTAGAAATAAAATAGAAATATATTTCTCAGAGAACTTTATTCTTAATTTTTAGGTAATAAATAATTACATAAATGGCTTGAACAATTATGATGCAGTAATTATATGATTAATGAATAAATCAGTTTAATGATATTAAAAATAATAATATAATTGTAATTTTATATTTTTAAGATAAATAATGAATAAAATTTATTAATATGATAAGTCTAAGATATAATAAAAATTTTATTTGAATTTGAAAACGTTTTTTGATGTTTTCAAAGTCAAAAGTTTTGAATCGTGTTTAATTTGACAAAATCAATTTTCATGAATATTTTATTTAATTAAAATATTAAAAAATAAAAAAATTATTGAACATGGAAAAAATGAAAGGGTATGGTCTAAAATGTAATATCTTATACTTTAATCCATTTTTAAATTCATTAACCTTATAATATACTTAATATAATTTAATATTTTAAGTAATTCCAAAATTACCCCTCACCTCAATTATTTAATGGGACTCCCTTTTTCAAAAAAATTCACCATAATAATCCATCTTCTTCAGAAAAACTATGAAAAATTACATCCACATCATCACTTACCACATTATTGAGATTTTGGTCCCACAAAAAGACCACTTCCAAGAGCCTTGAAGAGGTTCTCAAGGAGAATTTTTCAAGAGGTAAATTCCATTTTTTCCTCTTTTAAATTCATTCTCAATTATACGTTACCCTTACCTATTGTACAATATTTAATGACAATTCTTTAATCACATATATAATGTATTGTTTTTTGTGTTTATGTTATATGCATTATAAAATATCTCATCATATCCTTTTATTCTTAAATAGCCATATCGATGTCTGTGGTCCGTCAATTCACTACCTTCATGGATGATGTTTTTTTTTGTTTTTTTTTACTAAAATCCTGGCAAGGTTAAATTCACATGTAATTATTTTAAATGACCAAAATATATTTGTGTTATAAATTCTAGATTATAATTTCATTTTTACAAGGAATACCATAAATAAAAAAACCTTGGAAACCATGGAAAGAATGTACATTAAACAATCAAAATAAAAAAAAATATTATTAATAAATTAGTGGAAAATATTATAAGAAGATAATTTCATGTAATATAAACATGATTTTAGTTCTATAATATATTAATAACACTATTAAAATAATTATACAGAATTTTTTAACACATTTTAAGGATATTGATCCCAATATAAGGGGTTTTTCTTTTAAAATCCTTTTAAATGTCTCTTCTATAAAATTCAAAAAGTCTTTTTTATTTGGAATGAGAAGTTTATCCTGATTGAATTATGATTTATTAATATTATGTTTTCATTATATATTTTAATATATATTTTTTAATAATATTAAATCATTATTTTGTGCAATATTTTTATATTTTAAATGTGATTTGTTTTATGAAAAATGGGTATTTTGAAAATCTGAATGTGTTCTTCCCAAATGTTTAAATGAGTTATCAAATTTTTTATTCACAATATGTTCCTTTTAAATTTTTTATGCTTGGATTATCTCATTATATGTCAATATATGGTGGTTTTATTCCCATTATATCTCAAGACATATTGGGATGAGCCCATTATATCTCAAGATATGATGGGTGAGCCCCATTATAGCACTCCAATACATTGGGTACTCTGGAGATGGAATTTGACCAAATGGTTATTCCATGTGTAAGGGTTAATTTAAGGGTGATATGTTAAATATGCCTCAAGGAAACTTCATGATGTTTCTATGCATAATAATGAGATTTTATGAAATGGGTTTTATAGGTTCTTATATTATCACTTAACTAACAATTTGATTCATTATATCAATTATTGGGGTTTTTTTACCCATCCCAAGTTTGAAAAAAATCACAGGGTATAAGGATGGATAAAAGGAATAAAGATGTAAAGTTTAATTTTATAAATAATTTCATTAAAAACCCATGCTTTATTTTAAAATGTTTTATTTTGTTAAAAATGGATAATGAGTAGAAGTATCTGTTTTGTAATTTTTGAGTTGTTATGTTATAGTTATGGCCTAATTTCCTAAAAATATAAACCTAAAAATCATCATTGTGAAATAATTTCAATTTTGATTAAAACATAAGTTTGTGTAATGTTTTAAGGCTGGGTCCTTATAGTTGGTGTCAAATAAAGGTTTAGGTAACATTTGGGGTTAAGATAATGTTAATAGAATACCCTAAATGATTTTTACCTTATGTTTATATTAAAATGATATAGCATCTTAAGGTTACCATGTTTCTTTATAAAACATATGTTATTTCATAATAGTAATTAAACAGGTTAAGGTTTTGTGGAGAAACCACATGGTTGATGACGAAACAAAGGAATCTGAAAATGCTATGAGGAAAAGATATCCTAACATGTTTAATAAGTAAATAAAAATAGTGAGGAAATAATGTTCATATGGTGTGTAGAAATTAATAAATTTGGTAAAAATAGAATTATTTTATTTCATATTTATTATAATTATTTAATTAAATAGTTAAATTAATTTTGGTAATTAATTATTTAAATAAATAATGTTTTTAAACTGATTTATTATACTACTATTTATTTAAAACATTAATTTTAAAATTATAAAAATTTTATTTGGAAGAAAAATAATCATTTTTTAATATAGAATGTTGAAATTATCTTTTTATGAGTATTTGATAATTTTTTGAAAATTTTTAGATTTTAATAAATAGTAAAAAATAATTCATTTTAGTTCCAATAAGATTTTTTATCTAATTTATTTATATCATTAGATTAACATTTTAGTTAGTTTTATGGTATATTTAAATCAAGTTATTATTTTTTAATCCAGTGTAATTCATTGGAATAAATTTCACATTGAAATTAGATAAAAAACTTTATGAACTTTTGAACATTTTTACTTTTAAAACTTGTTCTGTCTATCTTTCAATGAGATAAATTTTACATTAATTTAAAATAATTATGTTAATTGAATTTGGGAAATGGGACATGAATTTTTTTTATTAATATGAAAAAAAATTCAAATCGTGGAAACATAATTTTTGATTTATGATAAAATAGGGTAATTAAGGGTAAATTGTGTAAATTGGGTAGTTAAGGGTAAAAATAATATTATAAGTAGGTTAAAATTACCCTAACCCTTATCCTAATTTCACTGTATAAGTTTTTCTTGACCAAAGGAATCAATGGATTGGTTTTTAGACAACTATGATCCACTTAGATGTCTTAAATACATTTATAATATTTTATCCAATGAAAAGGAAATTTAATAAATTAAAGAATTTTTCTTATCATGGATATAATAAATATATAAAATTAATGAATTTAAATGATTATTTCGAACCAATTAAATTTTTCTTATGATTATAATTTATTTTAAATTTTTATATATTAAATAGCCAAAATTTATTATTATGAAATGCTCATGCAATTCCGGTGGAAGTGAAAGAAAAAAATAAATAAATTATTTTAATTGAATTTATAAGAATTCATAACCAACCCATAAGCTATATAAATTTACTTTTATGTTTAATTTTCTTTCAATATATCTTTTCGATTCAAATTGGTGAAATTTTGGAGAAAAATGTATCTCATTAGTCCTTTTATATTATTTTATTAAAAATAAAGACAACTTGGTCACGTTATAATTTTCACTTTGTAAAATATTTTAATGTGAGACTTTTCAGAAGTTTTTTTAAAAAGGAAATTTTTTGGAAATATAATTTATTTTTATTTCTCATTGAATTATATTTTTTATTTTTTGTTAAAAAATAATTATAATAATGGCTTGAACAATTGGGATGTAGTAATTATTTGATTAATGAATAAACTAATTTAATGAAATTAAAAAAATAAAATAAATATAATTTTATAGTTTAAATATAATTCAATAATTCCCTAGATTAATATGATAAGTATGATATATAGTAAAAAATTTATTATAATTTGAAAACTTGGTTTGAGGTTTTTAAAGTCGAAAGTTATGAATAATGTTAAAATTGACAATATCATTTTTCATGACAATAATATTTAATTAAAATATTCATAAAAAATAATTGTTGAATAAGGGAAAAATGATATTATCTAGTCTAAAATATAATATACTATGCTTTTTATCCCTTTTTAAATTCATTAAACCTATATTAGATATAATACAATTTAATATTTTATGAACTTCCTAAATTACCCCTCACCTCAATTATAAAAAGGGTCTCCCTCCTTCAAAAATTATCACAAATTAAGACATATTGTTTGGATAAACTCTACCAAATTTCATACTCCTCATCCATTACCACATTATTGATATTTTTTTCTCACAAAAAGACCAATTCCAAGAGTGTTGAATAGGTTCTCAAGGAGAATTTTTTAAGATGTAAATTCCTTTTTTCCTCTTTTAAATACATTCTCACTTATAACATATCCCAACCTATTATAATATTTTTACCTAAAACTCCAGTATCACATCTATAATTGAGTTTTTTAATGGTATATTTATCATAAAATATCTCATATTCTCCTTTTATTCTTAAATAACAACGTCGTCATAAATGGTGCATAAATTCACCGTCTTCTTTGATGATGATTGGTTGTTTTCCTTTTACTGAAATCATGGAAAGGTTAAATTCACATGTAATTATTTAAAATAAACTATATATATATATTTTATCACTTATGGATTATTATTTCTTTTTGAAAAGTAATACCATAAATAAAATCGGCCTTGGAAACCATCAAATGAATGCACCTGAAAAATGAAAATAACAAAATATTGTTAATAAATGGGTGGAAATGTTATAATAATATAATATAAGGTAATATAAACATGAGTTCAGTTATATAATATATTAATGAAAATATTAAAACCATTATATATTAATTTTTAACACATTTTTAAGGAATTCGAATATGAAGTAAGGGATTTTCCTTTTAAAATCCATTTAAATATCTCCTTTATGAAATTCAAAAAGATTATTTTTTTATATGGAATGAATGGTTTCTTCTTATTTCATGATACTTTATTACTATTATGTTTTTAGGATATGTTTTAATAGTTATTTTGGAATAATATTATTTCATTATTATGTTCACAATTTTTATATTTTAATAGTGATTTGTTTTACAAAAAAATGTATTTTAAATATCTGAATGCCTTTTTACAAGGGTTTAAATGTGTATCAAGTGTTTTATTCATGATATATTCCTTGAAAAAAAAATTATGGGTTTATCTCATTATATATCATGTTATTATGGGTTTATCCCAATTATTTCTCATGATATGTTAGGATCATACCATTCTATCTCAAGAAATTACGGGTACGGTCCATCCTAGTTCTTTAATGAATTGGGTACTCGGGAGATGGAAGATGACTGAATGGTTATTCCATGTGTAATGGTAAATGTAAGAGTGATATGCTAAATGTGTACCAAGGAAACTACTTTATGTTTCTATGCATGCTAATGAGATTTTATGAAATGGGTATTATTGGTTATTATATTATCACTTGACAAACAATTTCATTTTTATATCTCTTACTAAACTTTTTGTTCTCATCCCATGTTTTAAACAATTTAATATTGTATAATTAATGGTAATAGAAATAAGGAGGTCAATTTGGATGTTATAAATAACATGATGAAAAATAATCCATGTTTTATTTTAAAAAAGTTTATTTTGTAAAAAAATGATAGTTAGTCAAAGTGTCTACTTTATAATTTTTGAGTTGTTATATAATAGTTATGTCATAATTATTTAATACTCTAAACTTGTAAAGATCCTAAATGTAAAATAAAGTAAATTTTTATAAAAAATCAAGAATTTTTAATGCTTTAAGGCTGGGTCCTTACAGTTGGTATCAAAGGATAGTTTAGATAATTGTAAGGGTTAGGATAGTATTAATAGAATACCATAAAAGATTATTACCTAATGTTTATATTGTAATGACATAGAATCTGAAGATTACTAGGTTTCTTCATCTAATATATGTCTATTTAGAATAGTAATTCACCAGGTTAAGGTTTTGTGGTGATACCACATGGTTGGAGAAGCAATATGGGAATCTGAAAATTCTATAATGGAAAGTTACCCTCACTTGTTTAATAAGTAAATAAAAATTGCAAGGATGCAATTTTTAGAAGGTCTGTATAATGTAACAAACAAGGTAAATATAAAATAATTTTATTTTATTATTATTATTATTCTAGAATTAAACAGTTAAATTCATTATGGTAATTAATTCTTAAAATAAATAATGTTATTAATCCAATTTATTATATGGATATTTATTTAAAAAATTAATTTTCAAATTATTTAATTTTAATTTTACAAAAATAATTAAATTTTTTAATTCACTATGTTGATATTATTTTTGAATAAATTTTGGTGAATTTTATTTAAAAGGTTTAATTTTTAATGAATAGTTAAAAAATTACCTTTTAGTTCAAAACTGCTTTTTCATTTAATTTTTTTATATCATTAGATTAAAATTTTAATTAATTTTAAGTTATAATGAAATCATGGTTTTATCATTTAATCAAATTTAATTCAATATAATCAATTTTACATTGAAATTGGATATAAAAACATTATCAACTTCTGTACATTTTAATTTAGAAATCTATTTTCTTAATTTGTTAAATTGAAATTTTTTAAATTAATTTTAACTAATTCTGATTATTAAATTTTTAAAAATGTACATAATAGTTTTTAATTCATTTTAAATTTTTGGTCTAATATAAAGACCTTAATTTTTTGTCAACAGAAACATTAGTTTTTTTTTACCATGGTTAAGGGTGAATTAGGTAATTACGGGTAAACATAATATTATAAGTATTATAAAATTACCCTAACACTTTTCGTAATTTCATTAGATGAGTGTATTTTGACAAAAGGAATCCATAGGACTATTTTAATTAAACTTTGAGCTAAATGGATGTCTTCAATCCATTTATAATATTTTATTCAAATAAAATCCAATTTAACAAATTAAAGAGGATTTCTTATCATGAATATAAGTAAATATATAAAATGAATAAATCTAAATGTCTATTTTGAACCTAATAAATTAATTTTTATGATAGTAATTTATTTTTAATTTTCATATAATAAATAATTAACATTAATCCCAACACAATTTTGATGCAATTCATATGAAACAAAAAAACAAATAATTTATTTTAATTAAATTTATAAGGATACTTAATTTACCCCATAAACTATATAAATTTACTTTTATGTGTAAGTTTTATCTAATAACTATTTTTTATTCTAATGTTTGAGATTTTGGATGCACATGGATACCATTATTCCCTTTATATTATATTATTAAAAATAAATACAACTTCTTCAAAATATATTTTTCTATTAGTATAATATTTTAATATGATGTTTTCCAAAAAAAATTCAAAAAATAAATTATTTTGTGTACTAAAAGAGTTATATTTCTCATATAATTTTTAAAAAAACTTATCTAATAAATAATGGAAATAATTTCTTGAATAATTATGATGATCTAATTATTTTATTAATTAATAAATCAATTTAAAGATATTAAAAATAAAAAAAGTAAATATAATTTTATATTTTTAAGCTAATTAAATAATTATGTAGATTAATATTATAAGTATATGTTGTGATAAAAAAATTATTCTAATTTGAAACCTGGTATTGAGGTTTGTAAAGTCAAATGTTATGAATATATATTAATTTGACAAAATAATTTTTCATGAATATAATATCTAATTAAAATATTCAAAATTCACAAAATTATTAGAAAATGCCATAAATTTAAGGATGTGGTCTAAAATGTGCTATAATATGATTTTCATCCTTTTTGAAATTAATTAACCATTTATAATACTTAATTTAATTTAATATTTTATGTAATTCCTAAATTACCCCTCACCTCAATTATAAAAATAGACTCCCTCCTTCACAATTTTTCATCAAATTTAGCCTTATTATTTATATAAAATCTAGAAAATTCACTTCTCCCAATCCCATACCACATTCTTGAGCTCTTTATTTCACAAAAATATAACATCCAAGAGCCTTGAACAAGTTCTCAAGGAGAATTTTCCATGAGATAAATTCCTTTTTTCCACTTTTAAATTCTTTCTCAAATATACCATATCCCCACCTCTTATACAATGTTTCATGAAAACTCCAGTATCAAATAGAAACTATACTGTTGTTTTTTTATATTATATGCAACATAATATCTCTCATATTCTCCTTTTATACTTAAATAACGAAATCATCGTCAGTGGTGCGTCAATTCACCACCTTCGTGGAAGATGATTTTTAGTTTACTTTTTACCAAAATCATGGAAATGTTAAATTAACATGTAATTTTTTAATATGGCCTAAATATATATATGTTATAAATTTTGGATTATTATTTCATTTTGATAAGAAAGACCAGAAATAAAAAAACCTTGGAAACCATGAAAATAACGTACCTAAAATAATGAAAATAAAAAAAATACTATTAATAAATGTGTGGAAATATTATAATAAAATAATATAAGGTAATATAAACATTAATTTAGTTCTATAATATATTAATAACACAATTCAAACCATTATACTGGGGGTTTGAACACATTTCAATGAAGTTAAACCCTAGGTAAAGGATTTTCGTTTTCAAATCCTTATAAATGTCTCTTTTATAAGATTCAAAGAGATTTTTTTTATATAGAATGAGAGGTTTCTCATGATTTTATGATTATTTATTACTATTATGTTTCCATTGTTTGTTTTCATTGTTATTTTTTTAAGAATATGATTTTATTATAAGTTCCATGATTTTTATATTTTAAAAGTGATTTTTTTTACAAAAAAATGGTATTTTAAAATTTTGAATTTGTTTTTCTCAAAGGTTTAAATGAGTTATCAAGTGTTTTAGTCATGATATGTACCATGGAAATTATTTATGTTGGGTTGATTCCATTATAACTAAGTATTTCATGGGTTTATCCCCATTATAACTCAATATATGTTGGATTGAGCCCATTATAGCTCAAGATATGATAGACAAGCCCCATTATAAATATCCAATGCATTGGGTACTCCGAAGATAGAAATTTACCAAATTGTTATTCCATGTGTAAAAGGGAATATAGGGGTGAGCCCCATTATAGCTCTCCAATATATTGGGTTCTCTAGATATGGATGTTTAATAAATGTTTATTCCATGTGAAATGATGAATGTAAGATTGATATGGTAAATATGTCCCAAGGTAACTTCATGTTTTTTCTTTGCATGCTACTGAGTTTTTATGAAATGGGTTTTATTTGTTTTTGTTTTATCACTTGACTAATGATTTCTTTATTTGTATCCCTTACTAGGATTTTTTTGTTCATCCCAAGTTTTTAAATTTTTTTCAAAGGGTATAATGATGGGTAAGTGGAAGAAGGAATTCAAGTTGGATGTTATGATGAATTTAATGAAAAATAATTACTGTTTTATCTTAAAATGTTTTATTTTGGAAAAATTGGATAGTGAGTAGAAGTGTCTACTTTGTTATTTTTGATTTGTTATGTTATATTTATAGACTAATTCTATAAAACTCTAAACCTAAAAAAGATCCTAAATTCGAATAAAATGAAATTTTGATTAAAAAAATATTGTGTAATGTTTTAAGACTGGGTCCTTATAGTTAGTATCAAATGATGATTTATATAAATTTAGGGGAAAATATGATATTAATAGAATAACATAAATGATTCTTACCTTATATTTATATTGAAATGATACACCATCTTAATATTGCCATGTTTCTTCTTCTAACATATGTCTCTTCAGAACAGTAAATCACCAAGTTAAGGTTTTGTAGAGAAACCACAAGGTTGAAGAAGTATAATGGGAATCTGAAAATTTTATGAGGGAAAGTTATCCTCACTTTTTTAATAAGTAAATAAAAATTGTGAGGAAACAATTTGTAGAATTTTTGTAGAATGTAACAACCTAGGTAAATATATAATATTTTTTTAATTATTATTAGTATTCTTAAATGAAATAGTTAAATTAATTTTGGTATGTAATTCATAAAATAAATAATGTTATTAAACCAATTTATTATATAGTTATTTATTTAAAAAATTATTTTTCTAATTATTGAATAATAATTTGAAAATATAATTACTTTTTTCAATTCATTATTTTTTAATTTATCTTTATATGAATTTTTGACCATTTTCTAGAAATGTTTAAATTTTAATGAATAGTGAAAAATACAGCATTTTGTTCAAAACATCTTTTTTCTAATTTATTTATATCATTATATTAATAATTAAAAAATTTTAAGGTATAATTAAATCAATTTATTATCATTTAAACCATTTAAGGTCATTGGAATCAATTTCATATTTAAATTGGATATAAAAACTTTTGAACTTTTGAAAAATTCTACTTTTAAAACACATTCTCTTGATCTGTAAACAAGATAAATATTAAATTAATTTCAACTAATTATTTTAATTTAATTTTAAAAAACAGACATACAAGGTTTTAATTCATATGGAATTTTCGGTTTATTAGGACCAACTTAATTTTTTGTGAATATTAACTTTAATTTTTTTACCATGGTTAAGGGTAAATCAACCATTTAAGGGTAAAAATAATATTATAAGTATTATAAAATTACCCTAACATTTTTCCTAATTTCATTAGATGACTATGTTCAAAAAAATAAATCCATGGGTATATTTTAGGAAAATTTTAATCCACTTGGATGTCTTTAATTCATTTGTATTGTTTTATTTAAAGAAAATACAACATAACAAATTAAAGAAGTTTTCTTATCATTGGTATAAATAAATTTATAAAATTAATAAATATAAATTATTATATTTATAATATTAAATTTATTTTTATGATATTAATTTTTTTAATTCTTATATATTATTTAATTAACATGAATGCTTATGCAATGACAATGTAATGCCAGGGAAAACGAAAGAAAAAAATAAATAAATTCTTTTAATTAAATTTATAAGAATACATAATTGAACCATATACTGTATAAATTTACTTAGATGTGTAATTTTATTCTAATATCTCTTTTCTATTTGAATTGGGGACATTCTGGACCCATATAGATCACATTAGTCCATCTATATTATTTTATTAAAAAGAAAAACAACTTGATCACACTATTATTTTCAATTAGTATGATATTTTTATAAGAGGATTCTTTGATGCTTTTTTGAAAAATGAATAGTATTTGAAAATATAATAGAATTATATTTCTCATAAAATCTTAATTTTAATTTTTAGTTAATAAATAATTACATTAATGGGTTGAACAATTATGATTCATTGATTATTCGATTGATCAATACATCAATTCAACGATATTAAAAAATATATAATTTAATATTTTTAAGCTAATTCAATAATTCCCTAGATTAATTTGATAATTATAAGATATAATAAAAAATTTATTCCAATTTTAATCCTTGTTTTTATGTTTTTAAATTCAAATATTATGAATAGTGATTAATTTGAAAAAATCATTTTTCAGGAACATAATATTTAAGTAAAATATTCAAGAATCAAAAAATTATTGAATAAGGACCAAAATGAAAGGATATAGTCGACACTATGATATCCTATTATTTTTATCCATTTTTAAATTCATTAACACAATTTTAGATTTAATATTATTTAATATTTTATGTTATTCCTAAATTACCCCTCACCTCAATTATAAAAAAGAACTCCCTCCTTCAAAAAATTTCTTCACATTATGAAATATTTTTCATATAAACTCTGAGAAATTCCATCCTCTTCATCCCTTAGAACATAGCTTTTGGTATCACAAAAATACTACTTCCAAGATCCTTAAAGAGGTTCTCAAAGAGAATTTTTCAAGTGGTAAATTTTGTTTTTTCTCTTTTAGATTATTTCTCACTTATACCTTATCCCCACATCTTATCCAATTTTTATTTAAAAATCCAATATAAAATATTTACTATATTTTTTTGTTTATGTTATATGCATCAAAAAATCTCTCACCTTCTCCTTTTATTCCTAAATAATTAAATCTCCGTCTGTGTTGTGTCAATTCACCACCTTCTAAGATGATGATTTTTTTATTCTAGTGTACCAAAATCATGAAAAAGTTAAATTCACATGTAATTATTTAAAATGACCTATTTGTGTGTGTGTTTTATTACTTATTAATTATTATTTCATTTTTAAAATGAATTCCATAAATAAATTGACCTTTCAAACCATGAAAAGAACACACCAGAAATAATAAAAATAACAAAATATTGTTAATAAATTAGTAGAAAATGATATAAGAAGATAATTAAAGGTAATATAAACATGATTTTAGTTTTTTAATATATTAATAACACTATTCAAATCATTATACAGGTGTTTTGAACATATTTTAATGAAGTCGAACATGAGGTAAGGGATTTTTCTTTTAAAATCCATTTAAATGACTTTATTATGAAATTCAAAAAGATTGTTTTTTATGTGTCAGGAACATATTATAATTATTTCATGATGATTTATTAATTTGATGTTTCCGTTATATGTTTTCTTTGTCATTTTTTAAGATAAATATTTCATTATTATGTGTATGATTTTTATATTTTAAAAGTTAATTATTTTATGAAAAAATGATATTTTGAAATTTTGCATATGTTTTGCTCGATGGTTTAAATGAGTTATCAAGTGTTTTTTCATTATAGTTCCCTTTTAAATTGTTTATGTTGGTTTTATCCCACTATTTATCAAGATATTATGGGTTTAGACCTATTATATCTCATGATATGTTGGGTTGATCCTGCTATAGCTCAAGATATGACGGGTGATCCCCATTATAGCTCTCTAATGTATTAGGTAATATGGAGATGGAATTTGACTGAATGGTTATTCCATGTGTAAGGGTAGATATTAGAGTGATATGGTAAATACATTCCAAGGCAATTTTATGATGTTTCTATGCCTTCTGGTGAGTTTTTATTAAATGGTTTTATTATTTTCATGTTATCACTTGACTAACGATTTCTTTCTCTATATCCCTAAAAAATATTTCTATGATCATCCCATGTTTTTAAAATGTTTTTAACATGGTATAAGAAAGTGTATGAGGAATAAGTAAGTTAATTTATATGTTATAAATAATTTACAGAAAAAGAATCCAAGTTTTATTTTAAAAAATAATAATTTTGTGAAAAATAGATAGTGAGTAGAAGTGTCTACTTTGTAATTTTTGAGTAGTTATGAAATAATTATGGCCTAATTATCTAAAAAATAAACCTAAAATGATTATTGATGTGAAAGAAAGTAAATTTTGAGTAAAACTCATGATTTTGTAATGTTTTAAGGATAGTTCCTTATAACAAGCTTAACGAGAATGAAATCGTAGTATTTGGAAAGAGCCTCCATAAAAATCTTGCATTCTTGTACAATATATTCAATCATTTATTTACCTCATTTTACTTATAAATAAGTTTTTTCTGGAAGTTTCTTTCTTCATTCATGTATATACACCATTGCCACCTAATAGTGGAAGCTAAATGTTTTAAAGAATAAAAGATAAATATTAAAGTAATACCACATACAATGAAAAAAAAATTGGTCAGAAAACTTACTTGGGTTTATACATATACCTAATCTTGGAAGAGTAGTGGGTTTTGATAGATCCCTAGGCTATGATAGATTTATGACCTTTATAGTACTAGTTGGATCTAATGTATTTTCATGATGATATATATACTTGGCAGGTTCATAATGCGTTTGGGTAAAAGTTAATGGAGCATCAACACAAAATCTTGGAGACAACAAAGTTATGAAAAATAGAGATAGAATTAAAGTGTATGGGAAAATATAATATGGATATGGAGTGTAAGGCATAATAAAATAAAGAAAATATATATGAGTAGGATCATATGTAAATGGTGGAGACTTTATAGTTGGTATATGTATCCCTGGTTCTTCTAAGGGAAATATGTGGTATGAAATCGTGCTACATGGTATATGTGATGAAGTCTCTAGGTGAAATCAAGTATAGAGAGTCTCATGATTAACTCTAGTACCACCCACTTTAATCATTAGGTTTGGAACCATTTGATTATGGAACCTGATTAAAATATAAAAACTAATTAATGAAAAGAAATTATATGTTATTTTTATGTATATTTTAAATATAATACTCACAAAAAGAACCATAAGAGGAATGATATGGATTTATTCTTCTACTTCATCGTAATATTTTCAAAACACAAAATACATATCATAAAAAATACACACATTCTAATTATCATGTTAAATTTTGGTATGATATAGTTTTCTTCATCTATTTTCAATTCTATCCAATTCAGTTTAGGTTAGGCCTTTTGAATCATTTTGGTCATTTGATTATGTCATTTGGTTTTTTAGGGTTAGGTAACATGGATCATATTTTATAAAGTTCATTTGGTTTATCATTAGGATAGGTTATGTGGTCATTTCATCATCTTCTCAATTGGTCATTTTGTTGGGTCATTTGGTTCATTTTGGGTTTTTTATTTGGTTCATTTTTGGATTAGATAGTTAGGTTAATTTTTTTCATTTGATTCATTTTGGTTCCAGTAAATTCATTTGATTATTTTTGTTTTTACATTATAATTATTTTAATATGACTCATTTCAGTTCATCTTGATTTTTTTTCAAATTTGTTTTTCTTATTTGGTTTTTGGGTTCTAATACAATTAAATTCAATATTACAAAATGAAACTCAAAGAAAACTGCAACAACTTTATATTGTAAATGAACATGAATGTCAAGTTGGATACAAAATGAAACCAAAATTATAAAAAATTTAATAGTAACAACCTAAAAACCCCATGTCGAGTGAAACCAAAGGAACTAAGAACACATGTGGTTGATATTATATATTACCCATCGCAGCTTAAGGTTCACAATCAACTTTGAAAAGTGGTCTATTTGAGTCATCATAATTAATAAATTTATCTAGGATAATGGGGGCATCGATGATGTTCATTTCATTCACACCATCATACAAAATATGACTTCTGATTAATTTAATGATGACACTGAATTCACATATCAAATGATCTTTCATATAAAAACATATTTTCTAAATTAATTCAAAATATATAGCTCATCAATTGTAGGGATGTGACTCGTTTTAATAACTCTAAATCTAAAGTCATCAATAAATTTTCCATGTTTCAACATTGAATTAAACCAATTTCATTTCATCATAGTGACTCATCCATGAGAGTAATAATTCAATATTAGTATTGTATAAACAAATCCCCTATAAAATACATTTCTATATTGGGGCCTTCAATCTGATAAACTAGCATAACAATCTATCATTATTGTTACCATAACAGCATAATATTGTGTTTTCATGTCCACCAATAAATCAGTTATTATAAATCTTTACCCCTTGATCACTATTTATTTTCATATATGAACCACGAATTTAGAACCAGTGGAAAAAGATATTATTTCTTAAGAGATAGATATGATATATAAACTAAATACCTGAATTATAAATTGGTATTTAAATTAAATAGTTTTTTATTATAGTAATACTTATAGCTAAGATTTCAACCATGAAATATACTTTTTCCAGGCAATGTTTCTCTCCTTATCAATGGTAATTAATAATGATTTATATTTATAATTTGGTTATGTTTGATGCATAAAAAGGAAGAAAAATTTTAACACATAGAAACAATTATATGGGATGAAAAAAATATACATTCTAAATTTACTTACTTGATGTAATCATTGAAAAAATGATGAATAAGAAAGACTCTATAATGTGTCGTCTCCCACTCT
The DNA here is from genome assembly GCA_963277665.1 of Viscum album. NCBI lineage: Eukaryota > Viridiplantae > Streptophyta > Magnoliopsida > Santalales > Viscaceae > Viscum > Viscum album. The sequence continues at coordinate 822,283,202 of OY728141.1, read as the reverse complement.
TCAAGGCTCAATGTAGCCAATATATATGATCCAATAATTCCACCTATCTATGGAATTGAGATAAAACTAGGATTAGTTTTCTTATACTGCCAATTTTTTTTTCTCATAGGTTGGTTCTACCTCGTAGTCATATTAGACAAATACATTTAATAGAAATTCATAAATTCTTAATATAGTTTACCTTTAATAATATAATAATCATGATTATTCCTATTATATAAAAAATACATCAATGTGTACATATTTATTTTATTTGGATACATCCAATGAAAATAAATGGGTCCTCTGAGAAGTATTTACACTGGAAGATGAACAATTAGATGCATCATGGATGTGAACAATTATAGAGAAAAATTTTAATCTGACTCACACAAAATTAATGGCACCAATTCCTCCATTTTTAAGGAAATACCTGATCAACTTTTCATTAAAAAGATCTCTATATAAATAGAAAATTATAATTAATTTTACCCCTACATTGTTGTATAGTAGAAGATAGATTTATATTGGAATAAACTAATGAAAAAGGATGTGATAATCATGAGTTTTCAGAGACTTAACTTCAAGCATCTTTGGTTAGACAATTTTGATATGTTTCTTGAACAACTATTATGAACATTGATCGTATCTAGTAATTCTATAAATTGATTTTTTTCTAAACGTGTAATCACATAATAAACCCATAGTACATTCCATTTATTTTCAATGATACACAGAGGATGTAGTTATGGTCTAATACACTAATCCACCAATTCATGTCAAGACCATAAATCTCCTTTTGTATTATCCTTTATATTTAGAGGAATTGAATGTAGTATTTCACATATATTTTTTCAATGTGAATTAAATGTAAAAAAATGGTGTAATAAATTTGTTGGCCAGTAATTGAACTCAAGGAAGATACTTTTATTCTTATAATTGTAATTGGATTCAATGAAAACAACCTTCCTTTTTTAGATTTCATTTGACCTTACACAAATTAAAATGTGAAATCTTTAAATTCATTAATCACAGCCATTTCAGACATATCCTATGTTGGTTTTTTTGTCTCAATGGTATTGTAGAACCTTCAATGATTATTCCTATATGGATGAACCATTTGAAAGAATCATAGATGTCTCAGGAAACTGAAACTATGATGATATTTAAGTCTACTATTATAGCATACTGACCCAGTTTTCCACCTAAATAGTGGTTCAGGTTGGTTGGAAACAAGGACTTAGGGGCGCCTCCCTATATACCAATAGTTGTTGACTAGTAGTGATGGTCTAATTAGGTGAAATTCTAGAGACTATAACTTGATTTGGTGACAATAATAACGGTACATATATAAATATATCATAGTTTACAAAGACCATAACTCAATGGAAAAAACCAATATAACTCAGTGGAATTATAATAAGTTGTATCATAGATCATAATCCCAATGGTACAATAGCATGTGTAGATGATAAACAAGTCACAACAGGTTATACTAAACAAATAAACAAGGTCACTTGTGGATGAACATAATAGTACATATATAGAAAATCTCAAAAAAAGGTCCAACCCAATACAGAGGAACCACCAAGTCCACTACCATTCATCTCATTTCCAAGGTACATCTATGATCACTAAGTCCATCTCATGATCGTGAATACTTACCTGATCTCAAAAGCATAAAATATACATGTTTTTTGAGGGTCTTTTGTATGGGGTGATTATGAACTTAGTAGGACCCCAAAAACATGTTTATGTCCTATATAAATAATTATGTTGCTGAATAAATTAATAATAAAAAGGAAATTCACACCTATTCATTATTAATTTATTTACTTCCCTTATTCTCAACAACTACAAGGAAGAGTTTTCCCACTTTAAAAATTTCCAATATTTCTCGAAATATGTTCTTCAAAATATATATATGGTATAAATAATGTGTCTTTATATATATATATATTCATTGGTGAGAACCCATGTCTTAGTACACAAGGCATCCCCTAACTAATATCATATCTAGTTAACCCTCACCTTCCACCCATAAACATTTCATTATAACCTCCTGCCATCAATCTAATATTCATCATCAAAAAAGGTGTCCCTAATAAAATAAGATATAGGTCCCTCGAACCTCCACTCAGAATGACCTCGTTGGATCTTATCCTGGTGTCTCAAGGCACCGTGATACCCTTCCTCTAATAAATTGTCATTATCAGCTCAATAACTGACACCCCAATGTTTGATAATATTTTTCATCCCATAATCTCATCCCATTATAGATAGTTATAATGATGAGCCTCATCCCCCAATAGATGGTATTAACACCATCACATGATTTTCTATCATGATCCACATGGATTTTTATGGAAGGAACCTCTAACTTAATAGATGGTAAACACCATCTCCTAATCCACAAAAACAATTAAGGCCTCCACCCAAAACAAGAGGTCAAAACCACCTTAATTGAGTCATATCTCTTTGTGTGTAACTCCAAAAGTATGTCGTCCAACAACGGTGAGTGGAAATCACTAATCTTACCTGATCCACATCATCTGACACCTTTTCTCCTACGAATATGTCACCAAATTGAGATGGTCAACACCATATCAGGTCCCGGGTGCCATTCCCTCATCCAAATGACCTCATCTCCTCAAGTCTTGAGGACCATGTTTCCTCAACCTTATGATCATAATCACCTCAAATATATTAGGCCACAACCTCATTCTAACAACCTTTTCACCTCATTCTTGGTGATAAACATCACCTCAATCCTCAAACCTAGCCCATCATGTTCCCATGGAACCATTGAAATCAATAAATAAAATTTAAATAACTAAAATTCAATGATCACATATCCTACCCATGTGTTCATAATCCCCATAAATGGATTAGAATATGTAATAAATGTCTAGGACATTCCCAATGACATACCATATCATCAAATATTAATTTAAATATAATCATCATTTTATTTAGGGTGTCACTCGATCAAATCAATTTGTGTATTTAGGTATGAAAACCAAAACATCTGTAAAATTAAGGAGAAATCTAGGAACCACCTACCATATACAAATAGGTGCTTGCTCACTTGATATCGGCCTCTAACTCAATATAAAATAAGATAAATCATGTTTTTAGAGAAATGTCCATAAAATAGGGAAAACAATATCACAGGGATTTATTATTCTATGGGGTTAGATAAACAAGGAAATGAGACAATATAATTTGAATCCTTAATGATACTATCCCAATAAGACTGACAGATCTTGATTTGGAGCACTGATGATGATGTATGGATAAATCATATAGAGGATAAGAAATAGGAAAATCCCCATATGTGTGTAGTTAAAATAAAAGAGAAAATAGGAGAAAACCCTAAAAAGGAGTAAGGGTAAGTCTGGAAATTTCAAAATTTTAAATTACCTACACTTTTTGGCTGCACAATTTTGTTAATCGTGTGCCAACTGTGTATTACTCTTTATCTAATCACAACACTGCGCATTTTTAGGCACAAAATTTATCAAACCATGTATAGACCATGTGATTCCACTTTTTTAAAAACTATAGTGGTCCCACATGTCCATGCATCCCCACCCACATAGTTTGACAAACTCTTCCCAGTGAAATAGTGGATTGTACAGTTACTCCTGGGAGGCTATATTGATACATCTTACAGTGCGCATCTATATGAACTTTCCCAAAACAAATTTTTCAGGCCCCAACACACCTGAAATCCATCAAAAACCTCAAAGAAAATATTGTCATATTAACCCCATATAAAAACAAGGTCTGGGGTCAATAAAACTATATAATATTTTTCTAATGATCAACAGAAATGTTGGTCTGACCACCAAACTCAAAAAAATCAAAAAGGTTTAGAAATTACAACCTGCTCAAAAACTCAGGATGTTACAATATTCCCTCCTTAGGAGAGCTCATCATCAAGAAACAAATCCTTACTCCGAGATGGTACCTAACATACCCATCTCATCACATCACCTCAGTCTACCCTGGTCATCAGTCGCAAGAAAATTCCCCTTGTGGTGCTTCTTGCCTTAGAAATTGCCCACTATGTTTCTTATAGACCCAAAACAACATTATGATGGTCCAATCGACCATCCTTGAACATAAAATACTTCCCATGATGCATCACCATTCCTACACCACATCAAGTGCTCAATCATTCTCATGTCATACTTGACACAAATCAAGTCTTGTTTATCATTAGATACCCATAAGAACCTGTTCTATGCCCAAAACTCATAAAAACCCACATCTCCTCATATTCCAAAATATCCTACATCACAAGTGATTCTCAAAAAGTAACATGTATCTTATATAAATATGAATTCCCATCATAGTCTTGATGCCTATACACCTCATGAAAAAACACACATCTGAGATGATGCCCATAATAAATCCTAGTACCTAGGTAGAGCATAAATATATATTACACACATCATAACTAATACCAACCCACTAAAAAACTTATATAAAGTAAAAAACAATACCAATTAACCTCATTAACCAAAACTTGAAATTCCAAAAAAATTATAAACCCAATCATACCCAAGGTGTATCTTTAACTGTCGTCAGCTCGTCAGCCTACTCTAAACCTACCATGTCAGTAGCATTCACCTAGCCTGAAGCCCTAATACCCAAGGCCTAACCTCCCTATGGAGTTTTACCAACTATCATCCACTAACCTCACTATCGGGTTCCTATATCCCTACCACAACCTCTTCATGCAGGTGAATCCCAACTACCCCCTCCTAGTACCGCTCTCAGTCCTACATCATATCCCTTATTCTGATCTAGTCCCTAAAACCAATATGTTTGAGAAGGATTCATATAGAACCTATCAAGATTCCCTATATAACCATATAACCAAATATCCTTTGGATTATACTCACATTGTGTCTTAACATGTCCTAGCTTCACATATAATAAATACACAGTTAGACAACCACTCCTCGGTGGCCTGCTCAAGTCACTAGCCTGAATGCCCTACTGAGACTCCTGATGGTTTCACTTATTTTCACCTAAAGAATCACCACTATTATCAAAAAAATCAACACCCATATCAAATAAGATTGTTCCATAAAATTTCTCTCGGCTATGAGTGTCTGATTCAATGCCTCATAGAATGAGGTCAACCTGAAGATATTTATGTTCACCCTGACTACATACCATAAACTATCCTTGAAATGCCTCACAGACATGATTTCATAACCATCCATATAAGGTAAAAAATGGGGCAGGTTTGTTAAATTTACTATATAATCTGTAATGGATGTGTCTCCTTACTATATGATTTTAAACTCATGGGATTTATCCACCTTCAATATCTCTAGAAAGAAGTTCTTGAATAACCTTGCCTCGAAATACTTCCAAGACAATCCCTCATGTGTGATAACCTAAACCTATATGTACCACCAATTATTTTTTGATCCTATAATCATATAGGTGGCTACCATCAACATCCTATGTGAGGGAGTATCAAGATGCTTGAAAATAATCTGCACTAATTTGATCGAATTCACCATTTCTTGCAGTCCACCCTCACCCTGAAATAAAGGTGGAGGATGAGACTGAAACTCATGAGTCATGTATTCCATAGATGGATCAGCTCCCTAAGATACCATATCAATAACTTTTATAACCCATACCAAGATCTCTATGTGCTTCTTATCTAACCATAACCCAAATTCTACCATCTTTTTCAGCTATACCACCTTTACCGGAGTCTACACATATGTAACGTGATCAACCCAACCCTCTGGGGCCTCATCCTAATCCTCAGGGGCCTCATCATGTGAAATCATATGCGGAAACCTATCTCCTCTCTCATGATGCTCCATAGAAAACCATCTAGGTGGAATAATATTTAATAAAAATAGCATGGTCAAACATCCATAATGATCATATATCATATATAGGGAAATCTGTTATAGGAAATACATCTCACCACCATTACACTCCCCTACCACACCCATTTCATGTGAAATCTAGCCTCAAGGCCCCTTACTCACCCATATCTGGTTTTTCTAGCACATATATTCTAGCCCCATGGACCCTTGTCTGCCCACACCATATCTAGGCCTCACATATCATTTAGCATCAATATAAGGTAGTTGAGTAAAATTCAATAAAAAATGAAAAGTAGTAAAACACTATTTAGCTTCTTTATTGACACTTTAAACAACTCAACCAATTTTATCAACCATGCCTACTCATAATAGAGTCAAGCCAATATATCACATATTAGTCTCTCTGAGAACCACATATCTAGGATGGCTGAGTGAAATCCTTCCAAAAATTCTAAGTAGGAAAATATTATTTAGATTCATCATTGGCATTTTAAACATCCCAACCCCTCTTAGTGTATTTCAGGTTATAAGAAATCATTTATAGGTGCATACCTATATCATTTCTCCCTATCTTTCTACAATGATTCATAATAATCCTCTCTATACATAATTATCTGAGGTTCAAAAACCAAATAACAAATAAAAATCACACCCAAGTTCACCATGTGAGGTGGAAATCAAATCATTTGTAAAATAACACAATAGAATATCAATTTCCCACCCCTATAAACTTGGTTTATCCCCTATCTGTGGGGATGTAGGCACCCAAACATGGGATCTACATGAAGTTTGACTACTTTATAGAATCTGGTCTAACATAAATCAAATTGTAATACCAAAAAGGAAAAAAAATATACTTCCATACCATTTATATCATCTCAAACTGGTTCACCACCAAAATAGTGCGTCAAGCTAGTTTGACTGTATGCCTAAGACGTTCCTCCATGTATGTCAAAGGTTGGTGACTAGAATTGATGGTCTAATTAGAATATAGTGGAGAGACTATAACATCATGCGGTGAAATAAATAATGGTCTATATATAAATATAGAACAATGAAAGAAGGCCATAACTCAGCAGAAGCAACAAATAGAAATCAGTAGAATCATAATAAATAGTAGTTATAATCATTGATCCCAAAGGTACAATACATTTTTTAGATGATAAAAAATTCATATAAGGTCATAAAAACAAATAAAAAAGATATCTTGTGGAAAAAAATAATAGTACATATATATAAAATATGAAATGAAAGTCAATCCTAATAATGAGGAACCACCTAGTCCACTTCCATCTTTCCAATGATCAAGTACATCTATGATCAATATGGTCCACCTCCTTAGCCTAAATCCTTACCTGATCTCAAAATCATAAAATCTACATGTTTTCTGAGGATCCCGTGGAGGATGTGAGTATGAACTCAATAAACCACCACCAACATGTGTATTTCCTACATCCATAATTATTCAATTGTATGAATAATATAACAAAAGGGAAATACACACCATTTCTTAATTAATTTACCTACTTCTATTATTCCCAACATCCATAAGGATCCATTTTCCTGCGTCATCCAATAATGGAATATCTTGAAATATGTTCTCCCAAATGTATATATATATATATATATCATACAATATATTTTTTTCATATATATATTTTCAATGTTGAGGACCTCAGTATTATCTCCCAAAGCATCCCCTAGCAAGTATCATGTCTAGTGAACCCTTAGGTTTCACCCATAAACATGTCACTAGAACCTAGTTCAATCAATCTAGTATTTAGTATCTAAATGGAACACCCAATTAAATAATACCCAAAACCCTCATAACATCACTCATAAATTCCCCATCGGATCTCAGCTAGATGTCCCGAGGGACAGTGATATCATTCCTCTAATAAATAATCATCACTATCCCAACAATCAATGCCACGAGGTAAGGTCATATCCATCCTACCATAATTTTTACCGATTTTAATCTAGTATAATGGTGAGACTCATCCCCCAACTGATGGTCTCAACACCATCACCTAAGGGTCCATCACCATCCACAATGTTTTCTATGATGAGAACCTCTAACATCTATGATGGTTAAAACCATCACCTAAGCCGAAAAATATACAGAGGCCTCCACCCACAACGAGTGCTCAAAACCACCTCAGTTGAGTCTTATATGTGTACACATGACTCCAATGATGCATTGGACAACAATGGTGATATTCAATCAAGAAAAGTACCCAATTCAAAACATCTGACACCTCGTTCCCTTGAGACCATGTCATGAAATCTCAATAGTCAACATTATCTCAAATCCCACAGGCCATGCCCTCATCCCAAAGACCCCAGCACCTTATGTATTGAAGACCTTGTCACCTCAACTTGGTGATCATCATCACCTCAAATTTATTGAGCCACACCCTTAGCCTGATGACCTTGTCTCTCTAGTCCAGGTGATCAACATCAACTCAATCCTTAATCCTAGCTTACCATGTTCTCATAGAACCATTGAAATCAATAAATACAGTTAAGTAATTAAAATTCAATGAACAACCTATATGGACCGAGTGATCTTAATCTATTTACTTGTATTCTATAATTAATCAATAGCTATGTAATTCCCAATGACATCTCATATCATGAATATTTAATTTAAAGACAAGCGTCATTTTTTAGGGTCTCACTTGGACAAATAAATGTGTGTATTTAGGTACACACCCCAAAACAAATATAATAGTAAGGATAAATATATCCAACATCTACCTTAATCTTGTAGGTTCATGCTCATCTGATATACGCCTCTAACTTGAGCCGAAATAGGGGAAATGGAGGTTTTAAACTAAAATCCTGAAAAGATGGAAAAAGATATCACATTGATTTATCATTCCATGGGGAGACATAAATAAGGAAATTATATAATAGAATTTTTATTCTTACCTATACACTTACAATGAAAATGACATAGCATGATTAAGAAATCAGATGACAATTTTAGGCCAAAGCATAAGGAGGAGGAGAAATAGGAGAAACCCCATGTGCATGTGGGTGAAATGGAGGAAAAATGAGGAGAAACCCCTAAAAATGAGGGAGGATTTTTTTTTTAATTTTACCCATTTAAATGACCTAAATGATTTGTATAGTTTTTTTCAAACATGTGATTCTCACTCTCTAAGAACTACACTATGCAAAGTTAGTTGCTCAGTGTTCTATACCATCTGCAGACCATGTGATTCTCGTCTATTAAAAAATGAAGAGGTAATAAATAATTATTCTCCCCCACCCTCGTGATTTAAAAAACTATGTCCAATGCAATAATGGACCACATATTTACTCATGGGAGGCAACATATTTAAATCTAACCATGATCCTCTGCCTGTGATTTCCTGAAACTAAGTTTTTGGGGCTGATGTACCCAAAACTCATCTGAAACCACTAGGCACTTTTATAACCATAAACCCTATCTAAAAAATTACTTGGGGTAGTCAAACTCTAGTAATTAGGTTCCAAATATTGATAGAAATGTTGGTCTGATAACAAAACTCAAAAAAAATATAAAATGTTAAGGAATTTTGTCCTTCTAAAAACCCAAGAACATTACATCAAGATCAATTATTAATCATACAAATGAGAAAAGAAATTTTTTCTTAATTCTCTAATCAAACTTCATTCCATAAGAAATAAAATCATTTACCATTCATATAATCATAACACATATCTAAAATAAATCTTTTAAACAAGCATCATATGTGGACACACCCATATTACAATGTTGATTTTACTATATTATTAATGTTTTCAAGTATAAATTTATATCATTTTCTAAGCATAGGGTCGTGATATGAGTATACTCAATAAAACTAATGGTTTTTTCATAATCATACATTGAGGATGGTTATAAACATGAATGAAAACTATTCATGTGTTTTGAAAAGTAAGTATCCGACCAAGCGAATTAAAACTGTCACATGATAGACCCAACATTACAATACTCACATTAGTTAAAAATTCAAGATATCAAGTACCATATGTCAATTATGCTACTCTATCCTTAGAATGAATAAAATAATCATTATCCTTATTTATTTTAGTATCATCTCATCACATAATTGTTGAGATTTCAGTAGACATGAAAATATTTTGGATCCTAAGAATCAATTGATATATTCACATTACTTTCTATGGAACATGATATGGTGTTCCATTAATATATTTCTTCCATTGAGATGTGCTTCATTTTATATAATCATCTGGTCCCACGGGTTCCTCCCATATTAAACTTTAGTCTTTATAGAATGAATGAATATTATTTATAGAAAATCTATATTAGTCAATGAACTTCTATTCCATGTAATGATTTGAGGAAATATTTTCATCATCATGAAGTATGTTATTCAAAGAGGTAAGTAGATAATTGATGATATAATTAAAAAATATATACATGGGTTTCCCATAAAATAATCTTATTACAAATTCAATATTTTTTATTTTACCACATAACTGATATACTCTATATATGACATCATCCTTCAATTTGTTCACTCTCTCAATATGACAACCCATATCTTTAATACACATAATTTCATAATTTACTACATAAAAGAACACTTATTACAATCTAGAAGATTGTTAAACCTATTTTATTTTAAAAATTAGTTACATAGAACATCAACATGATACATGGACACAATAATATTATTAAAAACTTCCTTACCATGCTTCTAAAATTATATTTCTCATTTAAAACTGCACGGAATAACCTGGGGACAAATATAAGAAAGGGATAAGCTATATAGCTCAGTAATTTAGGGAGTAAAAAAGTGTCAAAAAAGAAAATATTACATGTTATTCGATAGTAAGTTAAATAGTTCATAAAATTAGTGATATTAATAAATATTAATATCTACATATGATATATGATGATAACATAAGAGAAATATGGGAATGTGGTAAGAACATTAAACATGTAATCATAAACATAGGTCAGTGATAACTGAAAATACATCATAATAAGGTGGAAAAGATCCATACATGGATTAGGGTTAATCCCTAATCCCGTACATTACATCTCATGAGACTAAAATATTACCCAATGCAATGGATATCTATATAATTCTTAGTGCACTCATCACATTCATATCATGTACATGTATAAGTGTTCAACGTAGATAATTAAAAATAGGATCATATTTTATGACATTTAATTCCACAATTAAAGTGTATGAAATACATAAATGGAAGTACCTTATCAATGAAGGATGTTTATTTCAATTTGAATACTATTGAGTGTAAATAATGATGGTATTCTCTTTATAAATGCTTGGAATGAAGAAAACAGAAGATAATTTTGGTAGCATAACGGGGGTAAAAAATGAATCATGAGAGGGATTAATAAGATATAAATTAGCCTATCATAACATGGATATCATAAGGGTGGTAAGTGGTTTATATATAAACATAATTCAAAATATAAAATTGGTAACTAAAAGGAATAATAAAAAAATCTTTCTTGAATAAATGTTTGGCATGGAAAATTCACAGGATAATTTCGGAAGCATAATACGGGTACATAATGAATCATGGGAGAGATCAATGATATTAAAATGGTTCTCTCATAACTTATTCATAATAATAATAGTAATAAAAATGTTTAAAAAAATATCATATCACTATTAATTATAATAAAAATGGAATTATATAAAGAAGGTTCTTGAATAAATAGAATAATGAGAGGATCCCTTATTCCCAATAACCAATTGTTTGTTCTTTGACATCAAATATGTTTGTTATAACTGAGTTTTATATTCTACATCCATTTATTCCATTTTTCATTCAAATTTATTTGAAGAAAGGTTGTTTTTTGTTTTTTGTTTTGATTATCCCTAAATGAAAACTCTCCTATTCTTTATGAACCCTTCTTCCCAACCTGTGATCCACCCTTGATTCAAGTATGTTTTTGTTATTCCACCTCAAATAGATGATAACATGGTGTAGAATATTTCCCCTAACATAACACATGATTCATGTAGTAGAATATCTATTCAAATGATGAATCCTCTAGTTCATAAATTTGAATCTATGGAATGTTATGCCCTTTCATGGAGTTCCTTTGAGCATCATTCCAATGTATAGAGTTACTTTTAGGAGTTCTATTGAGACCATTTTTATTAGAAGCATGGTTCATGTCTTATAGTGATATTTTAGTGATGTCCTATTTTATTGATCCAACATGGTAGTGAGTTATTAAATGGTAGGGAGACCTACTATGGGTCTCCATTTCATAATTTATTTTTTGAGGCAATGGGAGGGGGTTGTGCAGTGGGAGGGTGGGGTCTGTGTAGTGGAAGGGGGTTGTCTATTGGTGGGTTGTGCAGTGGGAGGGGGTTGGGTATTGGGGTTGTAGTGGGAGGGGGATATGGGGGTGTAGTGGGAATGGGGGTGGGGTTGTGCAGTGGGAGGGGGGTTGGCTGTATGGGGATGTACAGTGGGGGATGTATGGTGGGGATGTAGGGGGTGGTTGTGTAGGGTGGGGGCTGCAAGGGGTGAGGGGGTTGTGAAGTTTGGGGGTAGGGCGGTAGGGGGAGGTGGGGGAGGGGCTATTGGGTGGGAGTGGGTTGTATGGGGTTGTAGGGTGGGAGGGGGTTGTGTAGTGGTAGGGGGTTGGTTGTGTGACAGGGGGGATGTGTCGTTGGAGGGTGGGGGCTGTGCAGTGGGAGGTGGGGGATGTGCAATGGGAGGGGTCTGTAGGAAGGTTGTGCAGTGGGAGGGGGTTGTAGGGGTGTGTAGTGGGAGTGGGGGGGGGGGGGGGTTGTGCAATGGGAGGGGGTTGGTTGTAGATGGGATATATAGGGTTGGGGTTATAGGGTGTGGTTGTGCAGGGTGGTACTATAAGGGGTGAGGGGGATGTGCAATGTGGGGGTGGAGGATTCAGTGGGAGGGGGTTGTGAGGGGGAATGTGCAATGTGGGGGGTGGGGCTGTAGTGGGAGGAGACTATGGGGCGGGGGTGCAGTATGAATGAGGGGGTGTGCAGTGGGAGGGGGTTGGCTATAGGGGATCTATAGTGGGGGATGTAGGGGGATATATGGGTGATTGTGATGGGTGGGGCTACAAGGGGTGATGGGGTGGTGTAGTGTGGGGGTTGGGTCGGTAGGGGGGAGGTGGGGGAGGGGGTTGTAGGGTGGGAGGGGGTTGTATATGGATGTAGGGTGGGAGGGGGGTTGTGCAGTGGAGGGTTGGTTGGGAGAAAAGGGGGATGTGCAGTGGGAGGTGGGGGTTATGTAGTCGGAGGGGGCTGTAAGGGGGTTGTAAAGTGGGAGGGGGTGTAGAGGGTGTGTAGTTGGAGTGGTGGAGGTTGTGCAGTGGGAGGGGGTTGTCTATAGATGGGATGTGCACTGGGGGGGTTATAGGGGGTGGCTATGTGGGGTGAGGAGGCTGAAAGGGGTGAGGGGGATGTGCAATGTGGGGGGTGGGGGTGCAGGGGGAGGTGGGGGAGGGGGACTGCAGGGGGGTTGTATGGGGTGGTGGATGTAGGGGGCTGTGTAGTGGGAGGGGTTTGACTATGGGGGGATGTAGGGGTGTGTAGTGGGAGTGTGGGGACTATGTAGTGAGAGGGGGTTCGATGTGGGGGTTGTGCATTAGGGGGCTGTAGAGGGGGATATGCAGGGTGGGGGTTGCAGGTGGTGAGGGGGATGTGGGGGGTTGGGGTGGGGACTGCATAGGGGATTTTGTGGGGAGGGGGTTGGCTATAGGGGGGTGTGCATTGGGATGGGGGTTGTAGGGGGGGTGTGCATTGGGATTGGGGTTGTAGGGGGGATGTGCAGTGGGAGGGGTGGCTATGGGGGGTGGGGCTAAGCAGTGGGAGGTGGGGGTGTAGGGGGTGTGTAGTGGGATTAGGGGGTTGTATAGTGGGTGGGGCGTTGGATTTGGGGTGATGTAGGGAATGGTTGTGCAGGGTGGAGTTTATAGTGGTGAGGGGGGGGTTTGCAGTGTGTAGGGTGGGGGCTGCAGGTATGAGCTAGAGGAGGGGGTCTCATGGGGGGTTGTGTAGTGGTAGGGGGATCACACACCACTAATCATGGCCTTATATGTGAAACACCTTCTTCGTACCCATCCTCAACCCCATTTCTTATTTCACATAATCTACAGTGTTCTCCACCCACAAAGAGTGGTCAACACCACCTCAATGGGTTATATCCTATGCCCACATGAACAAGATGACTATATTGTCTAACCACAGTGAGAGGCATCAAAAAGATCCTAGGATACACCTTCGGAAATCCTCTATCTCCACCTATGAACCATTTTGTCCAACAAAAAATGGTCAAAACTATCTACCTTATCCTAGAAAACCATTTCACCTCACTTATAGTGATTAACATCACCCATTTCACATGGTCCTTTCACAACACATACCCATGGAAAGAGGAGTACGCTGCTAGCTCATCTGAATGGGTAACCAGAAAACCCCATTTTAATATCAAAATAAATAACCTTTTTATTTCTCATAGCACTATTCATAGTGCGAGCTATATATTCATTCCAGGGGTCCATGAGGACCCCCACCTCTTTATAACTATTTCATTCCATGGAACATAGTTTCATGATGTGAATGGATATAGACCAACATGAATCTCCCAAACCTCTTCCTTGTACACTCCCAACCCTCAAATCTTTTAAATCCATGAAAATACATGTGCCTTTCCATATCCCAAACATATAATAGCTCACCCTTATGTTATTTTGTCTATATAGAGACCAAAACACTCCTTCATATCAAGTGCCAGATCTTCATTGTCTCAAAATTTGATGTGACATTGAATGTAGATGTATCATCCCAACATTCATAGAATACCCAACTACTCAACATAATTAATTGATCCCTTATGTGGGAACTCCCCCCATAGGAATTACCTACCTCGTCACTTCCCGACCCAAGGTATCAATATCCTGGTGGTTCCACAACAACCATCATCCCATAACACCCATATTAGAAGCATCATACACCATCATTTCCCACATCCCATCATATTCTAATTTCATAATCACACTATACATGATTCCCATAAAATACCACATCAAAATAAATGCGCATACAAGTCCTACATCACTGTTTATGCCCATATATTAACCACACTTTGTTAATTCACTTATCACACATAAACCTCATGCACCATTTTCCATAAATAAACTAAAAAACATAGTCAAATGCTAAAAATGTAACTCTAACTATCATGGTCTCTCTAAAATGTGATTGGAATCTCACTCTTGATGCACATATATACATTGCTGAATTTTCTCGAGCATAATTCAGGATGCTCTCTCTCTTAGTTGCTAACTGAAATAAAGTCACAGAATCAGTGTTCCGTGATTTTAATAGACTGATGACACTTAGTATTAAACCATCCTACAAAAAAGTAAATTTCTTTATTACATGTTGTACAATTTATTGAATTTGTTATATATCTATTCAAACTCACCTAAAATAATGGACAGTTAAATTACGCGTGGATAGCCCACCTGCCCCCATGGACACCCACTACCCCCTAGAAATCCTCTCCACCCTCGTGAACAGTACACCCACCCCCTAGACTCCCCCTACCCTCTAGATAGCCCCACCACCATCATGGACAACCCCACCACCCTCGTTGATAGCCCTGCCACACCAGTGGACAGCTCGCCCACCCCCTTGGACACCTCATACCCCCAGGACATCCTCGTGACCCCCGTGGAAATCCAACCCACCCCTTGGACACCCCTACCCACCTAGAAATCCTCTCCCCCCCACCCTTTTGGACAGCCAACCCACCCTCTAGACAACTCGTACCCCCCGGACACCCCCCCCCCCCTCGTGGACAACCCACCCACCACCCTGGACACCCCATACCCCCTGGACAACCCCGCCACCCAATGGATAGCCCGACCACCCCCTAGACATCCCCTACCCCTTGGATAGCCCCCCCCCCCCCATGAATAGCTCACCCACCCCCTAGACACCCCGTACCCCCTAGACAGCCCAGCCACCCCCATGGATGGCCCACCCACCCCCTGAACACCACCCACCCCCTAGATACCCCCCCCCCAACCCTATGGATAGCCCTCCCACCCTCTAGACACCCTAGACCCCCTATACATTCCCACCACCCCTATGGATAGCCAGCCCACCCCCTGGACACCCCGTACCCCCTAGACAGCCCTACCACACCCGTGGATAGTCCTCCCACCCCACTAGACCCCATGTACCCCCGAGACAACCCCACACCCCATGGACAGCCCTCCCACCCCCTGGACACCCACATCCTCTCAGACACCCACACCCCCTGGACACCCAGTACCCCCTGAACTGCACCCCCCACCACCACCACCATCCCCAGACACCCCCCCCCACCATCCCCCAAGACACACCCACCCAATGGACACCCAGAGCCCTTAGACAGCCCCCCAACCCCCTGGACAGCCCCCCCAGCACCCCTGACCCCCCCCCCCCCCACCCCCCACCCCTGTAGACACCCCTCCACCCCTACCCCTAGACATCCCCTCCACCCCATGGAAAGCACGCCCACCCCCTAGACACTCCTACCCCCTAGATATCCCCTCCACCCCGTGGATGGCCCCACCAGCCCCTTGGATAGCCTCACCACCCTTGTGGACAACCTTCCCCACCCCCTGGACACCTCATACCCCCTGGACATCCCCCCACCCCCACCCCCATTGTTATATTCTCAAAAGGTAACTCTAACTATCATGGTAACTCTGAAATATCAGTTTCCACTCACCATTATGAAATGTGTGAACCAAATAATTGAAATGGGTTAGTTGGAAGAGTGGTTTTCATGTGAGATTGAACCGAGGAAAAACTATGTTGTGGTACATTTCATGGTTGAAAGAGTCTTCTGTTTTTATTTGTTATTGAAGGTTTCTTTTGTTCTGTTTTAAGTGTTTCTTGTATGTGTGTTTGAAGGTGTATATAAGGGAGGGGGATGGGAGGTTGTTGTTCTGTTTTCTAGAAATACACAATACCCACACTAGCATCTCATCCTTCATCTCTTTAGTTGAACTCTTGAGTCATTAAATGGATCAAAACCTTTCATAATTCATTTTATAGACTTAGAGGGACCATACCACTCTAAGAACCCACTCTCCTTATCCTTGAAGAAACATTTACTTAATTAATCACATAAGTCCTGTTAGTTAACATTACATAAATAATGTTGTCAAATGAATAGAAATTATGTTAACCGTTGAGGATTTACCTTTTCAGTTAATGTAGTAGCTGGTTTTTTCACCTCAACGTTGACCCAAGGGATGATAGAAATGTGTTCCTACCATGCATCATTGATGTACAGATGATGTCCCTTCAACTGACACAATATGTCCATGGAGAATTCTAGGGACACCACCACCCTAAAGGGGTGGAAGCATAAGCAAAGGTCAAAAAAATTAATACAGATCGAATGGTATATTCAATTTCAGGATAAATTCTTACCGTCTCCCAGTGATGTCTCCATCCTAGCTAGGTCTGTCAGAGAATAGTTACCCATATCTGGAGATTCTAAGAGTGTTAAAAATCTTGTCAGATCAAAAGTTATGAGAAATATTGCACCCAAATAAAAAATCAGGTTCATCCCTTCTTGGACCTCAGTCGTTTTATACTCTCCTTGGACCCTGTCTAAGACTTGGGGCATGCTGAAGGGATGGACAATGTATCTTTATTAGAAAAATAAGTTTCTTCCCTCTAAGGAATGTGAAGATAACTTTCATAGTTAAGTAGGTCAAGAAGATATACTTAATAAATTTGATGATTAAAGTCATAAATCACACTACTTACTTAATGACCTTGGGTGAGGTTTCTTAGCTAAATACCACACACATATCCTCTTGTATCTATTATTTGAGGGAATTCCTTCATAAGGGGTTGTCATTTGATGTGTTAGAGGTGGAACCAGTGGAGTTATACATCCCTTTCATGCTGAGACCACATATCATTTTCATATGAACAACATGCATAAACCATAGAGAGATGTTCAAGGATTTTCTATATTATATAGGGATAATCTATCCATCAATATTCACCTAAATAGATCATTAACTTATAGATAACTAATTGAATCATATCTTGTAATATCTAATGATTTTTTGCTCTGTAACTACTAACATTAATGCCCATTACTCACCAAACATCAAAATCTATACTCATCACCATAATTAATATCAAGATAGCATGAAACTGCGCCCATCTATCCCAATACAACATTATATCATAAACCACTCAACCCGAAACATATTGTGCTCCCCGCTATAATACATGGATCATACAGATCAATTCCAACAAATAGTGTTCTGCATCATAGGAATAACCTATTGATAATGTGTCCCCAAGGGTCCATCAAATATCACAATACAGTTCCCACCTTACCACAAGTAGTCTAATATAAAAACACTGGTCTTTCATCCTCTAGTTGAATTAACCTAGAAAGGCTAAGTCCCACCCACCAACGTGATATCACATCTCTCGATCATGATGGTTAATTACTAGAAGGAATCAGTAGATCATCTAAATTTTTACACATACAATTAGTCTAATTCCATGGGTAGATCACCCACTTTCAAGCACCCATCCTTATTGAGAATTGGTATACTAGACTACCCCACTCATATATTAGGTCACATTTAGGAACATATAATGACATAATTATATGATGATTTGTATCTTGTAAAACAATAGATAAATGATTTGGTTATGTAGAATTCTACCAATAAGCGATATGGGAAAACATCATATAGGTTATTGGTGACACCATGAGTTATTAGACTCTATCACAACCAACAAAAAGGGATTAATTACCATTATAACCAGTTCTTGTACTGACCCACTATGTCCCTTGCATGGAGAGACTATATATTCATCAACAAGGAAAATATCACCATATGATCCATAATACCATTAATTAGAAGTAATATTGTGGTTCAACTATGTAGAATACTTCTAATAAAGGAAAAAACAATATAGGTTTTTTTTTTTAATTTTAACAGTTGTGCCCTCATCGTCAGTGACATTAGTCACATTAAAGCACAGAAATGTCAACTGAACCCTACATTCCAAGAATTATTCATGTGTACAGGCCCCATACCAACAAGATATGAATAAAAACCCTAAATATTAATGTAAATACATGAATCGTCATTAAATATATATATCTCAACTGTAAACATAAAAACCAAGAATAATAAGACCACATCCCCTGTAACCTAGAAATCCCACCAGAAAAGGTATTCATAATTCACTTTTATGAGAACCAAAAAATTCTAAAAATTAATGAAATTTCAAGTTTACTCAACCACCTAAACTATAGTGACACATAAACTTCATAACCATGATAGATTATCTTTGATGACATTGCATGAACACCCAGTTAAATACACCATATTTTAACATCCCCTTATTTTGAATCTTGCTAAAAACTCTACTAATTTATATAAAACAGTGGAATAATATAAATCCTAAAAAACATAATATCGGTAACCATAGTTCGTGATTCTACCCCAAGATAATTACATGGACAATAGAAGGAACTAAAATACATAATTAATAATCTAGTTTTATCTCTAAATAGTCTCCCCTCCATTTCCCAATACATTCATGTTTCATCCACATTTAATTTCATAATGGTATTGGGTGGCCTTCTCTTTATCCATTTACGCTGAATAACTTAATCACATTCTATATTAATGAAAATCCTTAGTAGTAACCTTCATAACTATGAAGTTCACTCCCCTCCATTAATTAGTGCACTAAACCCCACCATAAAAGGATTCACTCACACCTGAAGGAGAGGATAATACATAGGAGGGGATCTCACTGTATGATTATTTCTAGAATTGCATAGGATGGGGGGATATTGGAATTGCAGAGGGGAGGATGCTAGAATTGAAGAGGGGAGGCTAATGGAATTGTAGAGGTGATGTGGCTTAAATTGCATATGGGGGGTTATTTTATGCTTGAGGGGAGGCTGTTGTAATTGCATATAAGGGGAGGTCACTGTATTCTTGCTGGAATTGCAGTACTGTAGAAGAGAGGCTACTGGAATTGTAGTGGGGAGGTGTAGGTTTTTTCCAGCTTATGCTATGAGAGGGGTTTATAGTGGGGGCATAGGATATACCAATGGTTCTATAAACCATTGGTATACTGTATTATACACTACATATCCCAACAGTTTCATTTAAACTATTAGGAAAAAACAGATGTTACATGTATACCAACGGTTCAAAAACCGTCGGTATACATATATTCCAAAGGTTTTCTTAGAACCATTGGAACATGTTAGATGTTGGATAGTATGTGTACCAACAGTTCTTGAACCTTTGGTACACATATATACAAATTATTTATTTTAACCCATTGGTAATCTATGCATTCAGACAGCTTATACCAACGGTTTCTAATAAACTATTGGCATAGGGATATTGTAATGCTTGACATACCAAAAGTTCTTGAAACCTTTAGGATATCCTATCCCAACAGTTTGAGGCCCTATCCCAATGGTTTCATACTATTGGTATATGTCAAATTTTCAGTTTTGTAAGAGAGTAAAAAAGAATAAAACCAAGAAATTATTACATGTAAGTTGATAGGAAATTAAATAGTTCATAAAATTGGTTAGATTCATAAAGATGAATATCTAAGTATGATTTACGAAGATAACATAAGAGAAATATGGGAATGTGGAAAAAACATTAAACATGGAATCATAAACATTGGTCAGGGATAACCGCAAAGACATCATAACAAGGTGGAAAAGATCCATCCATGGATTAGGGGTACTCTCTAGTCCCATACATTACATCTCATGAGACTGAAATATTACCCAATAAAATGGAGAGTTATATAATTCTTAGCACACTCATCACTTTCATATCATGTAAATGCATAAGTGTGCCGCATAAATAATTCAACAAAGGATCATATTTTATGACATTTAATTACACAATTAAAGATTATGAAATACATAAATGGAAGTACCTTATCAATGAAGGATTTTTATTTAATGTTGAATACTATTAACTGTAAATAGTGATGGTATTCACTATACAAATGTTTGGCAAGAAAAAACACAAGATAATTTTGGTAGCATAATAGGGGTACACAATGAATTATGAGGGGGATTAATGAGTTTTAAATTGGTCTGTCATCACTTTGATATCATAAGGGTGGTAAGAGGGTTATATATAAACATAAATCAAAATAGAAAAGCAGGAATTAAAAGGAATAATAAAAAAATTCTTGAATAAATGTTTGTCATGGAAAATTCATAGGATAATTTCGGCAGCATAACAAGGGTACATAATGAATCATGGGAGAGATTAATGAGATTAAAAGGGGTGTCTCATCACTTATTCATAATATTAATAGTAATAAGAATGTGTAAAAAATATCATATCACTGTTAATTATAATACAAATAGAATTACATAAAGAAGGTGCTTGAATAAAGACGAGAATGAGAGGATCCCTTACTAAATTTTAGCATAATAACTACTTAGGTAATGGTTTCAACAAGAAAGGATAAATGATATCTCATTATAATAACATCAATTGAATAGTAAGGGAACATTTATAATTTAATTAAAACATAAAAAATTAATATTCAATAGGATAAATACAAAGAAGGTGCATGAATGGAAAAAGAGTAAGTGAGGTCCTTACCTTGAAAGGGTGATTCAAAAAGCTTGGGAGGAGATTCATGAGAGAATGGGGACACCTTGGGAGGTATATATAGTGGAAATGATAGACTATATTAAGTATAAAATTGTTTTTATTAAAGATTAATTGGAGTTTGAGTGGGTTTATATAGTAAAAGAGAGGGGATTTCTTTATTATTTTCCAAACATAGGTTTTGGAATCTATATAATAAATTATAAAAAAATGCCATCCTTATCATGGTTTTTCCCATGATTTATTATAAATAGGATTGGTTTTAATTATTTTATAACTCTATTATCTGATAACATTAAATTAATATCCTTGTTAATGTGTAAGTGAGTCATGTTTACAAAGAGTTTATTTTAAAACATTAAAATAAAATATCGGTTTTGGAGGAATCTTAAATGGTTTATAAAATAAATCAAATAACCAAAAAACACAATATTTTAAAGTTAAAAGATAAATTTGGTTTTGGATACCTTTTATGACACATATTACAACACTTTTAGGTCATTGTGATGCCATAATATATACTATATAGTAACACCATATTTAATTTTTACCCGAAAATTTGATTTTCACGGAAAATAATGAAAAATTAATCATTGGATAATTTTGACAAGTTGATTAAAAAATAAATTTTTTTTATAAAAACAACTTTCTAGATATTAAAATTAAAATTTTAAATTTAAATCTCATTTTATTGAAAAATGCTGGGGTTTTTTATAAAAATATTTTTTCCCTTGTTAAAATTACATAAAATTATATTATCATTAATATTTAATATATACTATTTAATAATACTATTTTATTAAAATATAATTTATCTTAAAAATTAATGATTTCATCAAAGGAGTGTCTTAATTGAAAATTCTTATTACATAAAAATACAATTCAAGTTTTATCATATTAAAGTTCAATTTGTATCAAACTCATTACTAAATCATTTATAACATAAAAAACTAATGAATAAATATAATAATTATTTTATTAAAAATAAAAAATATATATTCATACTATTAGGGTCACTTTTTTCCTTGTTAAATTATTTTTTACCATTAATTGACCAATTTTGGTTTTTTTGTGGCAATAAATGTTTTTTACATTTACAATTCATATTGTAAAAAAATTAAGTTGAACTTGTAACCTAATATTAATTATTCTGATTCTAAATAAGGAAATAATTTTATCAAATTCAATTCATATAAGTTGTAGAATTTAATTTAATATTAAACATGAAAGCACAATGAAATGATGTTTCCCAAAAATTGCATTTTTTAAGGAAAATATGATTTAACTTTAACACTATAGATAGAAATCTTCATTATAAAAATTTAAAATCATAAACATATATATAATATAGAGATTTAATTTAAATAATTCCCCAATATAGGTTATTTTAATTAATTAAAATGGAGAAAAATTATGAATTTTAAAACAATTTATGGAAAAATGTGTTTTCATGCCTAAAAATAAACTTATTCTAAAATCATGTATAAATATGATTTAAATGTAATTAATTGGATTAAATAAAATAAAATAATACTTATGTTAATTTTAAATAAAATGAAAATAATAATTTTACTTTTAAATTACTTAATTTATCAAAACAAATGATAGTTTTACAAAAAAAATGTAGTTTTCACTACTCACTGAAAAATAAATATTTTCAAACAATTCCCATGATATCACTCTAAGTTAAATTCAATAGGATTATATAAAAAATTAAGTTCACTTTATCAAATATATTTTTTCAATGTTCTAGAAAATAATTATAATATTTTTTTATGAAAATAAACATAAAACATTTTTTAGAAAATGTATTTTAAAGAATAAGAAGACATTACCAAAAATTGAGTGATTATTTACTAAGAATTTATCAAGAAATTTTTTTTGAGTAGGAAATTTATATATATTTTATAAATTTGTTAATCTTATTCATAAATTAAAATTTAACGACTCGGTTATAACTTCCATATTTAAATAATCATGGTTTATTTGGGTTTGGTGTTATGTAGCACATACACTATCGAACATAATTTTCTCTTTTAAAAACTGAGGGTGTTACACTCAAAATAATCATTTTCATTACTTACATCATGTGTACTCATAACATTATATTCTTAAATTTAGTTTATTTTTTTCTCATGATGAAGAAAAAATGGAAACCAGTCATATATTATATTCTCTAACCCATTCGTCACATTCAAATAATGACCATTTTGAGATAATATTTTCTCTCCACTATGGTATTAGAAATAATAGTTCGTTTCAAAACAAGATTTTTTTACATAGTATCTAACTTATTTCTAAAACAATTATGACATGGGTAGTGTATAAGACCTATATCTAAAGCTTTGTTTAAAAGAAATTTTTTAAAAGCAATCCAACATGTTTTTAAAATCGATTGGGATCTAGTCAATATCATACATCAAACATCTATCCAATCTATTAAAAAAATATAATAATGTTATATGTCAAGTTGTAAAATAATTGAAGATACATTAAATTTAAATCCAAAATATATTTAAATAAACAATAATTTTTCATTTTATTTCAATCACTTTGAAAAACATCCAAACAAGATTGGATTTTAATACATTTTAAGTCAATCTCTATTTTTTTTAATAAATACCAAATTTTACATATATGAATAATCATCATAAATACAAAAATTTAGTTTATCATGATAACTGTAATTTGTTAAGGAAAAATTAGAATTTTTAATAATTCAATCATTATATTTATCACCCATATACTTAATTTAATAACTATATCCCATGATATAACGTAATAACATATATATAAACCTATAATATTTAAATTATTTATAAAAATGAGAAATAAATTTACATAATACCACACAAAAAATTCCAATATAGTTATAATAATAGGTTTCAATCATGTTATGTGAACAATTATTTATAATTTTATTCGAAAAAATTTTATACTTAACGAATACTTTAAACATTAATGTTTTAAAACCCAATAAGAAAACAAAAAAACATAACAACACAATTTTATTTAAAAACATCTAAAATTCATGAATTAATTCTTTCAAAAATAATTTTTTTAGATACAATGAAAACCTATATTACATTATAAATAAATACTTGAAAATTTTAAAAAATAAATCACATATAACTCATACTTTTCAAATAAAATCACCAAAATATGATTTGAAATAATTATGTTGATTCATATAAAATCACATGGTAAGAAAATAAAATTTAGTCCATTCAAAATTTTGGCAATGAAATGCCGAAATAGAGGGATAATATATGAGAATACGTGAGAAAAATCAATATACTTTGATGGTTTAACATAATAATCATTATAGGAAGGAGGAATCAAACCAAAATTGAAGTAGAATGCAAGTAAGGGATAGATTCAATCACATAGAAGAAAAACAAAATTACAAGAACGCATTTCATGAATGGATTTTGGGTTTAGTAATTAGTTTATACCAAAAAATTTAAAAAAAATTGTTATTATAGGTCCCCCTATACAATTTTTTTAAAAAACATTTGGTATAGTTTATTCTCACACATTCTGAACCAATGACTTTAAAAAATAGTCAGTATAGTTCTATAAGGATAGCTCCTAGAACTTGGTTAAAAATGATTGAACATGGTTTATAGATATAATTCTCTAGGTTTCCTTTATTATACTTTCAAAAAGTTTTTTTATGGAATTATTTTTATTTCATGAGGCAATAAAAGCTTAAAGGTGAAATTTTGTTTTTTCAAATGAACGTTTTCAAGAGTTCACACATGCCTCAAGATATCATTATGGTATCTAATATGCTTTTAAATTTTTTTAAAGGTTATCTTTAAGAAAAGATTAACTTTAACTTGGAAAAATGTTTTATTCATTTTCTTAGCATTTTATTATGAGATATACAAACTTATTCATGGGTTTTCATGTTTTTCACTATACCAATGGTATTTATTTTATTTTACTACCCTTAATTGGGATTTTTTTTACTCATCCCAAAATTTCAAATGTTTTTCATAGGATTTAAGGATGAGAAGAAATGTTATAAAGGTCTAGATTCCCACTATTGTGACCCATTTTAAACATATCAAGTGTATTAAATGAAATATAGGTGTAAACATAGAGCTATTTTTTGTGGAAAAAATGTATAACTTATGAAAGAGTCCACTATTTTATGTAATTTTTTGTTATTTCTCTAAAACGTTAAATTAAAAAGATATTGAAAATATAAGGAGGTGAAAACCCTGTTATAAATCATGTATTTATGGGTTGTTTAATTTCTAGGTCATTATAGTAGCAATGAATATTAAAAAAAATTGTAGTGTTTACCCTTTCATCTAAACTGGTTATGATAATATATCACACACATCTTTAAAAAATGTTATATGTTGTTTCTAGAAGGCTCTATCTAGATTCTGTCACCAAGAAATTAGACCCACTGATTTAAAGCAATTAAAAACTACACTCTTGAAATTGAATTATTTCTCTAAAAAATCTCCTTAATCCCCTCTATTAAACAAATCTTCAATATATTTATGAAAATGAAATCTCAAAAATAATTGACCAATTTTCTATTTTGTATCCCTTTATATGAAATGCATCTTTTAACACCTAAAATGGAAACAACTCTTACAATTAAACCACCAAATATATCATTTATAACTTCAACTTAAATCTCTATAATTACCACTATTAAATTATCAACTAACATCTTGATCCAAATATTTTAAGTAAATCCCCATTTATTTTTTGAAACAAATATGTAAACTCACATTGAAAATATGCATATAAGATGGAGTTAAAGATACACACATAAATATATCTATTTAATTCTTCATAAAAAACCTTACATGCAGGCCCTAACAACCATGCCTCATATCACCCTTGATGGTCATCCCCAAACCCTATCCCTCTACAGTTCCCCTACCCTTCATACCTATGACTCTATAATTGAGAGAGACCCAATTTGAAGCCTAACATGGCTCCCTCATCCCACCCTCCCTCTCCCCCTCCCCAAAATCTCCTTCCTCTTACCTCTCTTACATCTCATTTCGTCAGTGACATCCCTCTCCCTCCCTCTAAAGCCCAAACATTTCTATGATTCTCTATCTTCATAGGTATGTCTACACCAACATTCTTCATCTATGATTTATATTCTATATCATCTTAGGGAATTTTTTTTTGTATCATCTCCATTCTAGAGAATTTTTGTTAGCTATTTTTCTATTCTTCATATTTTTTGTTCATCTAGCATCTGTGATTTCTCCAGAATATTTATGTTGATCTCTCAATTTACATGTTATTATTGTAGTCATATTATTATTGGTTTTTATTGAATTTATATATATTATTGTTGGATGTTTATTTATTTCTTAACAACCATTTCTATACTCTTACACAATGTTTGGTGATATATTAGTAAAAGAAAAGAAATTATTTCTTAATTCATAAAAGAAAATAAAATAAAATAAATGCTTTGTATTTATATCAATTTTTATTGGATACAAGATTTAATAAAATAAAAAAATATATTTTCATTTCTCTCATGCTTATTTGGTGAAAATTTTGAAAAGAAAAGAATGTAAATTTTGTTAATGTAAATTACACAAATAAACTTTGATAAAAAATAATTATTTGTTACGTTATTGCCTAATTTTAAAATAATTGAATTGATTTAAATTCTCATAACTATTTTTATGTTAGAAAAAAGCATATACATTTATTTTTAATAAATATATTAATACAATTAATTAATTTTTTGAAAAAAAAAATTTGTTACAACAGACTATATATTGATTAAATAAATTACATAATCATTATAACCAATTATTTTAAATTAATTATATTTTAATCTGTTACATAGTTATCATTACATATTCATTATTTTAAAAAAATTATTTTCAATAATTATCAAAATTATTAATATAAAAATTTACAAAATTTAGAAAATATTACAGACATATAAATTAAAATAAGTATAATTTTATATAATTAATGAATAAATATTAAAATTAATTTAATTTTATCATCTATGAATTAATATTAAAATAAATATGATTTTTCTAGTTATAATTAATGGGTCTCCCTCTACCCAGTTTAAGAGGTATTTCCTTTGCTTTAATAATAAATGAGGCTTCGGCCCCAATCTTTTAAAAAAATATTATTAAAATAAATAAAATTTTATCCTTTATGAATAAATATAATTTATGAATATATAGTTTTATAAATATAATTTACTATTAAATATAATTTTAAAATAAATATAATTTATCAACAAATATAATTTTATCATATTACCATTTATGAAAAAAAATATTAATTATAATTTTATCATTTATGAGTAACTAAAATAAATATAATTGTACATTATTTTAAATTTCATCAACTACCAAAAGAATTTATATAAACACATAAAACATTTATATGAACAAATATTTTCATATAAATTATCAAAATTATCTATAGATTATGTTGAATTTAGAAAAATAATCCTTTGTTATTTTTAATAATAATACCAAATATGATAATTTATATATTCATTAATCCTATAAAAATGTATCATAATAAAATAAAATATGTTTAGGGATAGTATACGAATTAAAAAAAACACATCATCGTATTTATTTCTTTTGGAATCACCCTAATTTTGGGGTGATTGTAATACTTCTACCGAAGAGAAACCAGTTTCTCCCCATTTCTTCACCAATCATTTATCTCCATCAAATATAAAGTCTTCATACACAAAATTCACTTTCAGTCATTCTATTTCATTTTATTTCTCCCAAAATCATTCCTACTAAATAATTTGTTACCACTTAAAACCTGTTTTTCTCTAAATTCATTCCAATCTATTTTTTTATTCACTATGTAACAACCATTTATGTACCTTATAATCCACCATTTTTTATTATTTAGGATATAAAATGATCCCTAAATATCTCTTTATATATATTACATATAACTCCTGTTTTCTAAGAAGTCTCAACCTAACAGTGTTGATGCACATTGGAAATATTTCTCCTCTCAAGAATGTTCTTGATTTGGAGGAGGAGAAGCTTCCAGAATCAATGGTTTCATTTAGTGCTGTTTATGAAACATATCTTTTCGGGGAGAAGAAGTGTAATTATTTAATAGTCTTGAATTTAACATCACTATGTATAAGCTCAAGTTTACCAATTCCTCTTCATTCAAACTTGTAAAATTATATTCTACATAGTCAGGGAAGCCAGATTATAGAGTCAGTTAGATTTATGGGAAAGTCCTTTTAATTGGTACTATATTTATTTTATTTCTTGTTGTTATACCTTCCTTGTCTTTTTAGGTGTATGACCCATTAATGAATGCTTTGGAATATTTTCTTTACCCCCCCCCCACCATTTATGATTTTAAAAGTGCTAATTTAGTGAGCAGTTTCAATACATTCTAGAATTTCTTTCTTATTTGTAACTCTGATGACTATTGGATTTATGATGTTGATACTAAAGTATAGAACAGTTGGGTATTGTCACCACTAAATGAAAAATTTTCATTAGAACCTAACCCATTTGAAGGATATGTTTTTGTGACATACTGCAACATCATGATCACATACAATAATAATCATGGGTTAGTTGCTTATTCCCTCGACTTTAATTCTTCTATGATTTCCAGTAAAATACTTGAAAATTGAATAGTGTTATAGAAACTAATGAGGTATCTTGTGTACTTTCCATCACTTAGGAAATGGGAAAATGTGAAGCATGTTATTTTTTAAAAATGATTAATGTTATTAGGAAGTGTAGCCATCTTTCAATTAAATATCTCTAGCAACATGGATAGTGAATGTAACGACCCAAAGTATTTCAATGGAAAATTCCCTTCTTATATTTATGTCATAAAAACACTAAATAATTAACTACTAAGTGATAAGTGACCTTTAAACATAATTTTGTCACCCCTATGTTTGGAATTTTAAAAATCCAACATACACGGTTGTGTTCAAAATACTTTTTGGAGTCTAATGAAACAAAAATAATTTTTGGTGAATAGTAACCTACCCTTATGAATAGTAATCTACCCTTATGAATAATAATATTACCCTTATAGTAAATAATATTAACATTACCTATGAATAATAAAATAATATTTAGACATCATAGAAAGTGATAATTTGACCTTAGTAAACATTTTTGGTCTTTTATAAAGTCAAAATAATTAATTATAATTAATTAATTAACTTAAATGAATATTTATTTCCCTGAAATTTATTCATAAATTAATGAATCAATGTCTAATAGTTTTTAGATAATTTTATAAGACCCTACATAATTTATGAAAGAACTACAAAATCAGTTTTAATCTTAAAAATTGTTTTGTTAAGTAAATTATGATTTTAATTAAACATTAAATTAATAATATTTATAAAATTATTTTTGAAAAATGGAAATCATTTTTGGATTCTAAACGTTGAAAAATGGTAGGGGTAAATTTTTGGGTTTATTCTGAAATACTTTAATTTTCGGGTGAATAGTAAAAAAATATAGTTTTTCCCATAATCAGTGTACACTAAATTGCATCATTAATGATGTAATGATGACATAAAAATTATAGAAATATAGTTTCGTCCAAAACCTATTAAATTTCATAAATGTTTCCTTGAAATACAATAAATCCAATTCCTAAACCTAAAAAGAACTTTCCAAAGCCTAAAGTCAAAAGATGATTTCTTAAAGTGTCTTTTTCTCTTTCTTTCTCTTTCCTTTTAATAAATTAATGAATTCGAATTATAAATAAGATTTAAATCCTAAAACGAATTATATTATATTGATATATGATTTATTATGTCAAGAAACTACTATTACAAGTCTAACTCTTGATATATTATTTTATTTAATATATTATGCCAAAAACACCTCCCTCCTCATGTATAAATAAGCCCTCCCCCTCCTCTTGACAAACCACACCTCTAAAGCTTCAAGAATTGTCTAAGATATGCCCAATCATCTCCCCTAGTCCCTTCCCCACGTCCAAGAGCTTTTGGTCTCATCGAAAGAACAATCTTAGGCCCTTGAGGAGGTTGTCAAGTGAAGGATTCAAGAGGTAATTTCCCTCCCTCTTCTCCTTTAATTTCCTTTCAAGTTCAAGTTCCTTTCTTGATATCTCCCCACCTATCTTCATCCAAAATGTTTTTTAACTCCATTATTATACATATAATATAATTTTATGATTCTAATGGTATATTATATCACCCCACACCCTTTCCCTGTTCCTTTTATTTTATTAAAGAGAACGTTGTTCATGTGGTGTTAATTACCACCTTCAAAAACAACATGTTATCTTCTTCCATATCTACATTCATATCTGGTCATTAAACCATTTTTATGGTTGAAACAGAATATTTTATATGTATTATGTTCTATTTTAAGTTCTGGAAATAACCTATGGCCTTATTACTAAGTGAAAAGTTAAAACAAGTTCGTTGTGATCCAAAAACCGCTCAAATTAACCTAAATAATCTTCATTTAATTCCTATCTAAGGATTCGTCCACATGGATCTAATATAACTCATTATAAAATCATTCAAGATTCTTTAATATCATAAATAACATGTAATATTAGTTCTGTATGTCTACCCGTGATCTACCCAAACATCAATCTAAGAATACAAGTGGACCGCTCAAGAAAACCATGAAAACGAACATCCCCGATCAATGTTTTTAAACTCTATAAGTCATCCAAAGGTACATAATATGACATAATGAAACCAGAATTAACACTATTAATGTATAAAAGGTTCTATAATTTCTAATTAATGAATATAATGTCTTCATATAGGATATTAAATAGAAGAACGCATTTAAGTATAAGGTAAGGGGAAATCTCGAACCCAATTTTCTTCCTTCGGGTTCTCCCTCTTTCACTCCATTTTTGATATGTTTACTCCTCAAAGATCATTTTTTCATCATGTCCTTTAATTTTCTTGGATATAAATTTTTGTCACTGGTTTTTATGTCCATCAAAATGTTTTCCAAAAGAAATCTTCTTTCAAGATCTCACCTTTTACCTCTCATTCAAGGTTGATGGTTCTTGTATCAAGTATGTTGTTCCCTCTTTCTTTTGGGAACCCAAAGATTATGAATGTTTTATTATGAGATGAAACCCAATCCATTCCATGGGTTATTTATGTACATGTTTCATATGTTTTCTATGTGGAAATCATGATAATGATAATGTTATGATGTGACGGGTGCGCCCGGAATTATATAGCGCAATATGAATGTTTAAATGAGACGGGTGCGCCCGAAATTATACAGCACTCCAATGCATTGGGTAAAGTGATGAATATCATGAGTAAATGTGAAATTATGTGTGAACATGATTCTATATTTGTTCACAAGTATGTGTGGTAGTTAACCACTAAGACATGATGTTTCATTTTTTATGCATTGCCACATTTCAAGTCTATTATTTATGCTCCTCTCATGTTCATGATCCTTTTCATATGTCATGATTATACTCACCCCATGATATATTGATCTTATCTATCCTATTACTAGGCTTATAGCTCACCCCTTTTGATGTATATCCTCAGGTTTATACATGTACTAAGGAGAGGACAAGTGCCACTAAGAAGCAAGTGAAGAAGAAGTTAAATAAATGTTTATGGATGATGTTGTATTTGTCATGTATGGTCCTAGTTTGCCCAAGACACTAAACCTATGGATCCTCTATGTGTAATACAATTTTGTTGTTTATCTTTGAAATGATTTAATAGTAATGTAAGAAAAAGGCTGGGATGCTATAGTTGGTATCATAGGAAAGGTTTAGTTAATTTTGGAATTAGGATTAGTAAACCCTAGAGAAAACCTCTAGCAAGAGAATAAGTACAAATATGTACACAAGAATATTTACCTAGGGATCCCATATGTTATGTTTTTGGTATAATTTTTTAAATTAATAAGTTATTCATGACTTTTTTACTTATATTTTGTTCTAACCTTTTCTATTTTAGAAAATGGTGGGAACCAAGAGAAATCAGGCCAACAACTCATATGAGGGCCAATGAAACAATTGCCCAAACAAAATCCCCAATGACTTGGAGGTGGAGTTCAAAACTTCATGGCGATTCTTACCCAAATATCTCTGGTTATGAATAATAACCATAATAATGGGGAACGTCCTCCTTCACCAAAGAGGGAGAAACTAGCTATCGAATGTTTTATGCGGCAACGACCATCGACGTTTTTTGGATCTCCCGATCCACTAGTTGCAGAATAGTGGGTCAACTACATGGAGAATATCTTTTCTGTCCTTCACTGTTTTGAGATGGAGAAGGTGAACCTAGCTGTTTATCGTCTATATGGAGAAGCCGATCAGTAGTGGTCTTTGATTAAGAACACCAAGCCAAGGGAGGAAATTGAAGAGATGGAATGGGAATACTTTAAGATAATGTTTCTTAATAAGTACTTCCCACGAACTCTTCACACGAACATGGAGAGAGAATTCATAGATCTCAAGAAAAAAGAAGGAGAATCTATCACAACCTATGAAGAAAATTTGACAAGGCTCTCAAGGTATGATTCGGGTTTTGTTATCAACAATGATAGAAAAATTGATAGATTCTTTAGTGGATTAAAACCACATCTTTGAAAGGCTATTACAATTTGAGACTTTGGGAGTTATGAAGAAGTTGTTCGGTGTGCTCTCAAAGTGGAGATGGAGTTTGGAGAATGGTCCCATGGCTATGGTGATAAGAAAAGAAAGATGGAGTTTCAAGCTGGTGGAGCTAGTGACAAAGGTGGGAAGAAAAATCAACGACCCACATGCCAAAAATGTAGGAAGTTGCACCATGGGAACTGCCTCAAAGGTACGCGGAAATGCTTTAAGTGTGGGAAGAAAGGACACCAAGATCATGAGTGTCGAAATTACATGAAAAGGAAGGATAATGTAGCCGATGAAATGAGAGAACCACTCGTGGTTCAATGCTACAACTGTAGGTAGCTAGGGAACTATTCAAATCAGTGCACTAAACCTCAAGCTCTCGAGGGTAATCAGTGCCAACAACCACCAAATCCAAAGGAACAAGGTAAGGCTTATGCCATCACTACTGCGTAGGTGGAACATGATAATGAAGTCGTACAAGGTACAGTTCCTATTCACTCAATAATGTCAAAAGTCTTATTTGATTCTGGTTCTACGCATTCCTTTATATCTTGCATGTTTTCTAGGAATATATAATTTAAGCCCTGAAACCTTGAAGTAGAGATATCTATAAAAACACCAAGTGGTGCAATCACTGCAACCCAAGTGTTTGACTCTTCTACTATTGACGTATGTGGGAAGATTCTTCCAGAAAATCTCGTAATACTTCCCTTGGTTGAATTTGACGCTATAATGGGAATGGATTGGATCTCGTTATATAGAGCACATATCAACTGTCAGGAAAAGGAAATATATTTTCATATTCCGAACCATCCCATTCTCCTCTAAAAATTCAAGGAAGATCATGAATATCCTTTGAAAAATCCTTCAATGGTGTGGGTGTTGATTCCCTATGAAGAATCATACCTCGCCCAAATGGTTGAGTCGAAGGAAAGTGCCAACCTTGAGGAAATGCCCATCGTGGGGGAATACGGTGATGTATTTCCCAAAGAGTTACCTGGAATTCCCCCGGATCGTGAGGTAGAGTTCTCAATTGAACTCATACCCAGAGCTACTCCTATCTCGAAGTTCCCCTATAGGATGGATCCTATCGAACTGGAGGAGTTAAAGAAGCAGCTATAAGAGCATCTGGACAAAGGGTTCATACGCCCTAGTGCATCACCTTGGGGTGCGCCAGTTCTCTTTGTAAAGAAGAAGGATTGAACCATGAGGCTGTGTATCGATTATCGGGAACTAAACAATATCACCATAAAGAAAAAATATCCTCTCCCAAGGATTGATGACTTTTTCAACAGTTAAGAGGAGCTCAATACTTCTCAAAGGTGGATCTTCGTTCTGGATATTATCAAGTAAAGGTGAAGAAGGAAGATATTCAGAAGACTACCTTCCATACAAGGTATGGGCACTATGAGTTTTTGGTGATGCCCTTCGGACTTACTAATTCCCCTGCAATCTTCATGGATTTGATGAATAGAGTCTTTAGACATTACCTCGACAAATTTGTGGTAGTTTTTATTGATGATATTCTCATCTACTCCAAGAGAAAGGAGGAACATGAAGAACATCTAAGATTTGTGTTGGCAACATTGAGAAAGGAGAAGTTGTACGCCAAGTTCAGAAAGTGTGACTTTTGGATGAATCAAGTCCCATTCTTGGGACATGTGATCACATGTGAGAGAATTTCTATGGATCCTTCAAAGACAAAGGTGATTAAGGAATGGACCAGGCCCTCTAGTGTCACAGAAATCCATAGTTTTCTTGGATTAGCTGGGTACTACCGACATTTTGTGAGAAACTTCTCACGATTGTCAAGCCTGCTAACTAAGTTAACAAGGAAAGTGGTAAAGTATGTATGGATGGAAGAATGTGAGGGAAGCTTCAAGGAGCTAGAGAAAAGCTGGTCACTGCAACTGTACTCACACTACCAAAAAGTGGAGAATGTTTTGTGATATATAGTGATGAATCAAAGAAAGGATTGGGATGTGTACTCATGAAAAATGATAATGTGATAGCCTACGCCTCACGAAAGTTGAAGATCCATGAGTAGAACTACCCGACGCATGATCTAGAGCTGGCAGTTGTGATTTTTTCCTTGAAAATATGGTGGCACTACCTTTATGGTGAGAAGTGTGACCTATACACCGACCACAAGAGCCTAAAGTATATATTCACATAAAAAGAGATCAACATGCGTCAAAGGAGATGGTTAGATCTAATCAAGGATTACGATTTCTCTATTCACTATCATAATGGAAAGGTGAACAAGGTAGTTGATGCTCTAAGTAGAGAAGAACCTGCTACTCTATCCATGTTGAGGATTGAGAAAGACCTTATCTTATTGGATTTGCAAAGGATGGTTTTAGAAATCATAAGGGTAGGGGATACATCCTACCTTGCCCAAATGATTGCGCAACCATCCATCCAAGACAAGATTAAGGAAGCAGAAAGGGATGATGTGGAGATACAAAAGAGGGTGAATGATGTAAAGGAAGGGAAGCTGCAAGAGTTCCATATCGACGATGATGGTGTGATTCGGTTTGGAACGCGACTTTGTGTGCCTTAATCACCTGGGATAAAGAAGGAGCTATTGGATAATGCACATAGCACAACTTTCTCTATCCATCCTGGATGTACCATGATGTATCGTGATCTCCGAGAACACTTCAGGTGGGATAACATGAAGAAGGAGATTGCGGAATATATATCAAGGTTCTTGGTATGTCAGCAAGTTAAAGTTTAGCGACAAAAGTCCAAAGGTATGATGCATCCATTGCCTATACCCATGTAGAAATGGGAAAATGTTACTATGGACTTTGTCACGGGTCTCCCGAAGACGTCAAAGGGAAATAATGCGATATGGGTTGTGGTTGATCGACTCACCAAGACTGCCCATTTTATCACTATTCGGGAAGACCTCTCACTTGAACAACTTGCAAGGATATATGTTAAGGAACTAGTAAGATTGCACGGTGTTCCACTCTCGATTGTCTCTGACCGTGATCCAAGGTTCACATCTATGTTCTGGAGGAGCCTTCAACATGCTTTGAGTACTGAATTAAATTTCTGCACGGCCTATCACCCCCAAAATGATGGATAGTCTGAAAGGACTATTCAGACGCTTGAATATATGCTAAGAGCATTCTCTCTTGAATTCAAAGGTTATTGGGATCAGCATCTCCCATTGGTTGAGTTCTCATACAACAATAGCTTCCACTCGAGTATTCAGATGGCTCTGTATGAAGCTCTTTATGGGAAGCGATGTAGAACTCCAACCTGTTGGGATGAAGTTGGAGAACGAAAGCTACTTGGTCCCGATCTTGTTCAATAGATGACAGAGAAGGTTCAAGTAATCCAGAAACACATCAAAGCTGCTCAATGTCGGCAAAAGAGCTATGTTGACAACCGTCGAAGGGACTTGGAGTTCGACGTTAGAGATAAAGTCTTCCTTCGAATATCTCCATGGAATAGAGTCATGAGATTCAGGAATAAAGGGATGCTAATCCCAAGGTACATTGGCCCCTTTGAGATCCTTGATCGTATAGGATTTGTGGCCTATCGTCTGGCACTTCCACCGAATATAGCTCAAGTTCATGATGTGTTTCATGTATCACTACTGAGGAAGTACATACCAGACCCCTCACATGTACTAAACTCAAAGGTGGTATAGCTGGAAGATGATCTCTCCTATGAGGAGCAGCCGGTAAAAATTTTGGATCGAATTGATAAGGTTCTACGCAACAAGACAAACCGCCTTGTCAAAGTGTTGTGGAGGAACCATAAGTTTGAGGAAGCAACTTGGGAACCAGAAGAGGCAATGAAGGAGAAGTACCCTCACCTGTTTGTGAAAAGTGAAATTTCGGAGGTAAAATTTCTTAAGCGGGGAAGAATGTAACGACCCAAAGTATTTCAATGGAAAATTCCCTTCTTATATTTATGTCATAAAAACACTAAATAATGAACTACTAAGTGATAAGTGAACTTTAAACATAATTTTGTCACCCTTATCTTTGTAATTTTAAAAATCCAACATACACGGTTGTGTTCAAGATACTTTTTGGAGTCTAATGAAACAAAAATAATTTTTGGTGAATAGTAACCTACCATTATGAATAGTAACCTACCCTTATGAATAGTAATATGACCCTTATAGTAAATAAGAGTAACATTACCTATGAATAATAAAATAATATTTATACATCATAGATTGTGATAATTTGACCTTAGTAAACGTTTTTGGTATTTTATAAAGTCAAAATAATTAATTATAATTAATTATTTAACTTAAAAGAATATTTATTTCCCTGAAATGTATTCATAAATTACTTAATCAATGTCTAATATTTTTTAGATAATTTTATAAGACCCTACGTAATTTATGAAAGAACTACAAATTCAGTTTTAATGTTAAAAACTGTTTTTTTAAGTAAATTATGATTTTAATTAAACATTAAATTAATAATATTTAGAAAATTAATTTTGAAAAATGAACATCATTTTTGGATTCTACATGTTAAAATATGGTAGGGGTAAATTTTTGGGTTTATTCGGAAATACTTCAATTTTCGGGTGAATAGTAAAAAAATACAGTTTTTCGCATAATCGGTGTACACTAAATTGCATCATTAATGATGTAGTGATGAAATAAACATTCTAGAAATATAGTTTCGGCCAAAACCTATTAAATTTCATAAATTTTTCCTTTAAATACAATAAATCCAATTCTTAAACCTAAAAAGAACTTTCCAAAGCCTAAAGTCAAAAGGTGATTTCTTAAAGTGTCTTTTTCTCTTTCTTTCTCTTTCCTTTAAATAAATTAATGAATTAGAATTATAAACAATATTTAAAGCCTAAAACTAATTATATTATATTTATATATGATTTATGATGTCAAAAAACTACTATTACAAGTCTAACTCTTGATATATTATTTTATTTAATATTTTATGCCAAAAACACCGCCCTCCTCATGTATAAATAAACCCTCCCCCTCCTCTTGCCAAACCACACCTCTCAAGCTTAAATAATTATCTAATATCTGCCCAATAATCTCCCCTAGTCCCTTCCCTACGTCCAAGATCTTCTGGTCTCATCAAAAGACCAATCTTAGGCCCTTAAGGAGGTTCTCAAGTGAAGGATTCAAGAGGTAATATCCCTCCCTCTTCTCCTCTAATTTCCTTTCAAGTTCAAGTTCCTTTCTGGATCTCTCCCCACCTATACTCATCCAAAATGTATTGTAACTCCCTTATTATATGTATAATTTATTTTTATGATTCTAATGGTATATTATACCACCCCACACCCTTTCCCTCTTCCTTTTATTTTATTAAAGAGAACGTTGTTCATGTGGTGTTAATTTATCACCTTCAAAAATGACATGTTCTCTTCTTCCATTTCTACATTAAAATCTGGTCATGAAACCATTTTTATGGTTGAACCAGAATATTTTATATGTATTATGTCCTATTTTATGTTCTGGAAATAACCTATGGCCTTATTACTAAGTGAAAAGTTAAAACAATTTCGTTGTGATCCAAAAACCGCTCAAATTAACCAAAATAATCTTCATTTAATTCCTATCTAAGGATTCATCCACATGGATCTAATATAACTCATTATAAAATCATTAAAGATTATTTAATATCATAAATGACATGTAATATTAGTTTTGTATGTTTACCCATGATCTACCCAAACATCAATTTAAGAATACAAGTGGACTGCTCAAGAAAACCATGAAAACGAACATCCCCGATCAATGTTTTTAAACTTTATAAGTCATCCAAAGGTACATAATATGACATAATGAAACCAGAATTAACACTATTAATGTATAAAAGGTTCTGGAATTTCTAATTAATAAATATAATGTCTTCATACTGGATATTAAAGAGAAAGAGGCATTCAAGTACAGGGTAAGGGGAAATCTCGAACCCAATTTTCTTCCTTCGGGTTCTCCCTCTTTCACTCCATTTTTGATATGTTTACTCCTAAAAGATCATATGTTCATCATGTCCTTTAATTTTCATTGATATACATGTTTTTTACTGGTTTTTATGTCCACCAAAATGTTTTCCAAAAGAACTCTTCTTTCAAGATCTCACCTTTTACCTCTCATTCAAGGTTGATGGTTCTTGTATCAAGTATGTTGTTCCCTCTTTCTTTTGGGAACCCAAAGCTTTTGAATGTTTTATTATGAGATGAAACCCATTACATTCCATGGGTTATTTATGTACATGTTTGATATCTGTTCTATGTGGAAATCATGATAATGATAATGTAATGATGTGACAGGTGCGCCCGGAATTATATAGCGCAATATGAATGTTTAAATGTGACAGGTGCACCCGGAATTATACAGCGCTCCAATGAATTGGGTAAAGTGATGAATATCATGAGTAAATGTGAAATGATGTGTGAACATGATGCTAGCTTTTTTCACAAGTATGTGTGGTAGTTAACCACTAAGACATGATGTTTCATTTTTTATGCATTGCCACATTTCAAGTCTATTATTTATGCTCCTCTCATGTTCATGATCCTTTTCCTATGTCATGATTATTCTCACCCCATGATATATTGTTCTTATCTATCCTCTTACTGGGATTCTATCTCACCCCTTTTGATTTATATCCTCAGGTGGATACATGTACTAAGGAGAGGACAAGTTCCACTAAGAATCTAGTGAAGAAGAAGTTAAATAAATGTTTATAGATGATGTTGTATTTGTCATGTATGGTCCTAGTTTTCCCAAGGCACTAAACCTATGGATCCTCTATGTGTAATACTATTATGTTTTTTATCTTTGAAATGATTTAATAGTAATTTAATAAAAAGACTGGGATGCTATAGTGAAGGGGGGAACTATCTTGTTAATATTGATATATTATGTCATTATACCTTGAATTCTAGCTCTAAGGCTAAGTACATAACCCTTGTAGATGTTTTTACCATGTATGTTCATTCTCCAACCTTTATTTTTATTTTATTTTTGTGTAGTTCCACATATCATAAACAATGATATGGTTTTTAATGTTTTTGGAAGCATTTTCTTTTAATTAACAACTCAAAGTTTTTTCGTAACTTTGATTTTTCACTATCAGCACTAGGATGGTTGCTTTTAGGATATTAAATTCTATTGCACCAGGGCTGGTTACATTTGGGATTTTATTTATTTTCAACTTAAATCATAAGCATATTTTATTCGCTATACCTTTTACTTATTGTGTGTGGAGGTATGAAGTTTTATGTCCTTATAAAAATATTGTTCTCCAGGATTGGTTCCCTAAATTAAAGTTTTCATGCTAAATTGAAATCATGGAATCCTAATAATCACATTCAATTATTTTGTAGAATTAGAACCTTAATTCAAGTTATCAAACTAAATTAAAAATAATTAATAAAATATGGTCATGATCTTCCCTTGTCTGGAGAAAGTGTTTCAATTTAGTAGTACTCCCATTTACTTACCACACATAATAGCACCCATAGTCTATATGTTACATTTAAATGGTCTATTTCTATTTCCTTATAACATTATCCTTAAAATGGTTAGAACATGGAACCATGTGTAATTTTATTACTTTTTAATTATGTAATATGTGCGATTTGGATAAGTAATTTACTAGTTGCATAGCATGAGCATGTACGAAATGTGAAATCCCAATTATATAAAAAGATATAAATTTTGTTTTCAAGAAAACCACAATAGATTGTCATTGTACACTTGACTATACCTACCGCATATAAATTCACTACATCCTTTTAATCTGAATGTTTATTTTATTTAACAATTCTAAAGGTTTTGGAAAACGTGTTTTAAAATTAAAAAATCATGGTAAAATTTCCAAGCAGACAAGGACTGTTTTGAGGGTACACAACCAGTGAATCTTTGTATGTAAAATTACTTAGGTAAGCTGCAAAGCATGATTTTCTTTCTTCTATAACTTTTTCTTATCTATGCACAACCATGTTTAATTATTATATGTGGTTGTTGTGTCCCTCAAACAAGATTTTGATGTTTTTCTTGGATATCACTATGATGTTGCTTAAATTTTGGCAGATTCTTCACAAAATTGATCCTTATTATAATTATGTTCAATAATAATTGGTTTCTAGAGAATGTTATTGATGAATCTATAATAAGAATGTAATGATAGTTTTTTAATAATCTACTATTAATGTGAATTATATTATCAATATCCAATATTGAATACTATTACAGATGAGTGTTTGAGATATATTTCTATTATAAATAGATAGGTGAGTATGAAATATCAAAATATGTTCTATATGGTTTGAACTTGAAATATTAAAACACATTTTTTAATAGATAATGAATTGGATAATTTTTAATAAGAACAATACTATATATTTATTGGAGGAGAATTCATAATGTTAATAAACTATATAAAGAATTCAGAATGTTAATAAATTGTATGTAAATGGTTTAGTCAATAAAATGAACATAATATTTAAATGTAATTAATTCAGTGGATTCATTTAGATTATGAATTCTCTGATAAACCAATAATGAAATATATTTTAAATGGTTTGCATTAATCTTAATAAATAAACTAAAAGGTGATTCCTGAACTTCTTACAGTATTTAAGATAATAGTAAAATTGATATACTAGAATTACATTCATGAAGAGTATGTATAATTAGTATAATAAAATTTATGAAGGTTTTAAAATATAATAAAGTTAATAAACTATATTAGGATTGTAAATTTTATTAATTGTATATTGTATGGATTTAGTGTATACATTAAGATGATGAAGAGTAATAAACTGTATGCATTAAATTTAATCAATATTTTTCATGAATATTATCGTGAATAAGGTTATAAACATTTTAAATTTTATTCATAATCAGATAGGAAAAACTCTATGCAGCTAATCCTGAATAATAATGGTAGTTAACTTATGATGCAACCTATCTTTCTTGAATTAGGCATTTTTGTTAGTAAATAGTTGTTCTATATTTGTAAAATATTCCCAAATAGGATCATGGAAGGAATATATTAATAAATTATACCAAAATATATTAATAGTGTATGAAAATAATTAAGTAAATGCATAATGAATATGAAAAAATTGTAGTTTTCAACTACCACAAGAAATCTATTTTTGGATAAACTGGTTCTATAGTAAACCGAAAGTACAGTATACATGTATAAAAGATGAAATTACTATAAAATGAAATTTTTCATCATTGATTGTAAATAACATTGAAATTTAATGTAATATAATAATGATAATTACCTCAATAATCCTAACATTAATTATAGATATTCATGTACATTAGGTTTCAAATAAATGATGAATAAGTTAAAAATATGATTGTAGAGAATGTAACATATGTACTATAAAAGTATCACATAAATATCAGGGATGTTGGAGATGAATTCTCCAACTAAGAAGAATGTGATATAGAAAGGGGAAACCAACCAAGGTTATTGGTTTAGACATTGAAAAAAATAATGAAATGAATCGAACATTTTATAGTGACAAAGAAACAATATTTGAAGTGGAATAAAATATTGATTCACATATTCTAATCAACAAAAAATGATAATAATAGGACAAATTAATCATCATGATTCATAACTAGTTTTTATCAAGAGTAGCCATATATGAGAGGTTGAATCATAATGAGGGTTTAATATAATGTAATTGTCTTGTAAAAAGATCTAGGGTTTTGGTGGAGAAGTGGTGGGAAAGAAGCTGAGCATGATGGATAGTTGAATATATTTGAATATAAAAAATAGCAAGGATGAAGTGTTTAAATGAAGAATAATGTTGAGTGGAGTCAGACGCTATGGAGGGATAAGGAAATCCAGATGTGATTGAGTTTTGTGGGGATTAGAATATTATGGAGAGTTGAAGAGATTATAATAAGATTGCAACAATGCTATGGTTTGGACATTGTGTAATGGGTAAGGGAGTCGAACATAGTGAATTAGTATGGAGGATTTTTTCTACATTACGATTAGGGAGACATGACTAATTGAGAGATGACCATATGGGGAGGAGAGGACATCAAATAGTAGAGCTATATATCTTGGACCACTTAATTTTTATTTCTTCTATACTTTAATAATAAAGAAGGAGAATTCATGAAAACCAATGATTGTATATGGTTGATGCGTCCAGTCAAATATAGATTCAGGTTTTTTTATCATAAAAATGATACAAGAACATAAATAATTAATCATAATGATTAATAAGCGGTCAATACCCAGAGTAACCAAGCATGAGAGACTGAATGCTGAAGAGGGTTGAATAGAATGGAACTGGGTAGTAAAAATAACCTAGGGTTTAGTGGAGATTTTTTGGGAGAGAATCTGAGTGTGATGGGGGTTTCAGTATATTCAACCAAATAAAATAGTAAAGATTCATGGTTTTGATGAATAATAGGGGTGAGGGGAGCCTGATGTGATGGAGGGGTGAGAAGATTCAGACATGATGGAGTGTGAAAGAGTTTGGAAGAAGATTTCAGTAGTGGGTAGGGATACTGTACATGTTGAATTAGTGTGGATGGATTTTTTCACCCACTCTATGATTCAAGAAATGTGACTAAATGAGAGATCAAGACATGGGGAGGAGAGGACACAAAATAGTAAAATTCTATATCTTGGACCACTACAGTTCTGTTTCTTCCATACTTTAAGAAGGAAGAGGGGGAACCATGGAAAAAGCGTTATTTTTATCATGAATTCCAATCAATATAACAAATGATGTTATTTGGTTGTTGCATTCATTCAATAACAGTTTGATGTTTTTCTTGGATATCAATATGCCGGTCTCTTCCTTGATACATTAATGGATTTTTTTGAGCTCCTTTTTATAATTTTTTTGGGAATTTATGAATTTTTTTGTTTTTTAGTGTCGACACTACCATCCCTAGTGGCCTTAGGTGTCTTGGCATTTTATCCACCACTCCTGCCTATAGGAAATTTTGATTTCACGCATATATTGATAGAGAATGACACAACCAAATTCTATAAATGAAACCAAATGTGATTAGTGAAGCAATGAATTCTTTGACTCTATGATTTGGGAGTTCATAGATGGATGAAAATGAACAAATTTTTTCCTACATTAAACATCCAAGTATAAACTAAAAGCTAAAATACGTTTTTTCAACTTATTCTATGCATACAAAAGGAACATGCTTATTTAGGGATGAATGATAATGGATGAGATAATCATGTAGGAATCATATATCCATTTCAATATTGAAAAAAATGGATGAGAGAATAATTCAAGAACCATTTATTCATTTTAACATAAAAAACAAAATTTGGATAATGAATAACCATCTTCAATAATGTGGTGGCCATACATATCATATGAATCAAGTTAAAAGAAGGAAGATGATAACTCCAATTTATAACACAAAATAAATATAAATAATTAAAATAAATATACATTTTACACACCATCAATCCAGATTTAAAAATTATAGTAAAAAATCACAATGATTTTTCAAAGGAAACTTAATGATAATGAAGCTAGAGAGAAGTCAAATAGTGGGAGTTGTATAATGGATG
The DNA here is from genome assembly GCA_963277665.1 of Viscum album. Taxonomy (NCBI): domain Eukaryota; kingdom Viridiplantae; phylum Streptophyta; class Magnoliopsida; order Santalales; family Viscaceae; genus Viscum; species Viscum album. Next base: position 822,238,470 of record OY728141.1, on the reverse strand, counting down.
TTGAGATATTCAATTATGACACACACAAAATCCATTAGTGAATGTACTAGGAATTCGTTTCATGTATTCTTACCACATGAAGAGATCACTTTTTCAATGAAAATATATGCTCTAATAAATAATGTTAGTGATGGATTTTGTGACTCATAGTTCTACGTCTCTAAAAAGTTAAATTAATGCATTTCTAAAATTATATCACTAAATTCTATTTTTTATAGTGTAACTCTTAATCTTTATCAAAATATTCATTCATATCAATCTATTTAGTTTCATTAATTTTAGAAGTTCATACTTGATTCTAATCTTTTATCATTTCAAGGGATACTTTTTTTACCAGATATTTCATGAGTTTCTTTCACATCAGATTATCTTTCCAATGTTATTCCAATTAAACCAATTGAAATGTTATATCTGATGTTATGGAATATTTTTTGGACATAATTTTAAATAGCCTCACCCATAATTTATTCACTTCATGAGCCTCCGTCAAGCCTCATGTTTATAGAGTAATCTATATCTCAAATTTAATGAATTATACCCTCATGGCCCTAGAATCCTACAAAACTGATTTTTTTAATTTTAATCAGTGTTGTGAAAGTTATAATAAAATAACCAACATGATCTATGATTTTAGATACATGGTAAAATTTTATAATTTTGTGCCCAATCCCCCAAACATATTTAACATAAAATTATATGGTCAAAGCAGAAACCATTGGTAAATAATTATTTATTGAATACTCACATATAAAAATATCAACTCTATCCATAGAACTAATGAAGGTGGTAAATTTTTCATTTTGAATGTGTTTTCAATTAATAAATACAAAATATATATTGAATAAAAAAAGTTTTAATGACAGGATAATAAAACCTATAAAAGAAAAAATTGAAATTATTGATAAATTCCCAAAGGTTTCATAAAAACAAAACTAATAATATCATTGATTGAAAAACATGTTGTTGAATATATCCTTGAAGAATAATTTTTTATGTAATTCAAAATATTGATATAAATAATTTATTATCACATGTTTGATCAATTTTAATTGGTGGATAATATTATAAAATTTATTTCATTGAAGCATAATGAAGGTGTAAAAATTTCACGTCAAGTAATACCATGTTATTAACACACTAAACACACTATGAATTAAAATAAAGAAAATATTTTTTATTTTTTATTTCAAAAAGAAAAGGAAATAGGGGTAAATAAATGGGATATAAAAAATTGAAATGAATAATAAATATGAAAAAATCAAAAATAATGAAAATAAGGGAATCATGCATTTGATTGACACTACATACTAAATTTTTAAGTAAGTAATACTATATTCTAAAAAATGATATGAAAAAAGTCTATATAAAATTTCTGAACTATCATACACAAACCATTATGGGAGTGGGAGTACTTCTCTAAAACCATCATGTTGATGAGAATGGTTAAACTCTAAGAGCCTACTGATGATTCTCAAAACTCTAATTAGATTGTTCCTTCATTATGATTTCTAAAACATGATATTTTGGTGAAACATACTCCAATTTAAACACCCATTGTTAAAATTTCTTCTTGATAAAGTGATATTTTATCTCAATTATCTTTATTCATGAATGATTTATATGATTTTTTTAAGATTGACCACGCTTTTGTGATCATATTTAATCACTATAAGAGAACATACCTATCACACCCCATGTCATTATTATTGTATTTTTTTTTTTGATATTTTATGTTTCTTGTGGTTATATGGTGTTTTTAGGGTGTTTAGGAAGTCTTTAGAAGCTAAATGTTTGAACCTAAAATAGTTCACACCATGTCCAAAGTGGTTACACTATGAACTTCCCATGCCACCTAGGTGTTTTTCATGGGGAGGTTCATACCAAAAATAGGGGTTCCACACCACGAAGCATCTCCAATAATATTTCCTATTTTTCATAGGGGTAATTCATGTCATTAATTAGAGACCTAATTCCATGACATCTTCATAATGTTCCTATGTTCTATGAACGAGATTTTTCACATTGTGAATGGGTTTTCATCCTTTTCTTGTTTTTTCCAAAATTTAACCTTTCAATTATAATTGGTTTTTAACCCTATTTTATCATCCTATCATTATTATGAGTTTTTGTGTGTGAGAGGGTGTCCCCTCCCTCCTCTTAAATTTTGAGCTCCCCACTAGATATTCCGTGTACTAGTTAAGGTAAACCCCTCAGTTTATTTTATTCTTCCTCGTTCTAATTTCTTCAATTTCCAAACGGTTTCTTTTCCACAATGAAACCCCGGGTAGATATGGTTCATGATTTGGGTTTGAGGTTGGTTTTAATTGTTCATTTGGATTTTCAAGGCATTTAGGTATTATTTTATTGCTTGTAGAATCCATTTTCATTAATGGAACCTGTTAAGACTCTTCACAAGAGGATACCTCATGGATTTTTGTAGGGGGTTTTATTCTGTTCCTTTATTTTTTAATTCATGATATGTTTGAGTTTTATAAATTTATTTTTGATTATATTATGTCTATGTATGATACCCATTATTCATTTTAAAGTTGTTTTCATGCATCCAGGTATTTTTATAAAGGTTTTTCTAAATGTATTTGATGTTATGTTTTGATATTAAATGGATTTACATACCAAAAACTTATGAATATGATTATTTTCTCTATTAATTGCTTTTAATGAAAAAGAAATATTAGTTAGGATCTGTTTGGGTTTCAAAAGGGTAAAATTTTGTTTTAATGATGAGTTTAATAGGAAAAGTGTTTTGTTTTCTATGTGATTTTTAATGAACAATTTCAAATGGAAATGTTAATAAATTAAAGTGGTTTTGAATTCCAAGTCAAAAATTCATGTAAGGTATTTGTGACACATTATTAAAATTAATGGTTGGTGTTCATAATATGCTCATGGAACCCTTTTTATTTGTTTTAATCCCTTTTATGGATAATTATTTGATCATGTGGAGTTCGGATAATGAAGGAAGGGTTTGTTTCTTGTGAAGGAGTTTGAGTTGAGATAAGAAACATTGTTTGTGTTTATATTGATGAATTTATTTCTTAGTTGTGTACTCACCTCTATTATTTTAATGAATTCTTGTGAAATTTGGGTAGTTAATCATTTTTCTAGATGCGTGTTGTTCTAACCTGGTGTATAAAGGATGGATAGTTCGATAGGAGTGTCATACCATCCTAGGGATTGGTTTTATGGTAGTCAAATGTCACTGAGGGTAAGCTAGATGAGGATACTATAAGGATGCACATGGGGTCTAGTGAACTCAAGAACCAGGTCCAGTATCGTCCATTTTTATAAAAACCCAGGATTTTCATAAATAAATATCTCATATTTTTAGATGAATATTTATTACATTACACATAAACATTACTAAGGACCATAAAAAGTTTAGTGTCATTGGAAACATGGAAACATAAACAACTAGTTCATATGTGAACTACATCATCTCCCACTAGTCTCTTCATAATTATCACTCTTCTTATACATATCATACATACCACCATTCTTCATTTCCTAGGGAAAGGAAATGTAAGAAAGGGTACATTCAGTAGCTTAGTAAGTGTAAATAAGGGAGATATGTAAACATAACAGTTGTATAAGGACATGATAACACGAACATGGAATTTGAAAACCATATTCTGCATTTCAAAGATCTTAATATTGAGTAATGACATATATATTGGTAGTTCATTAGACAATAATAATAAAGGAATCAAATAACATGATCCATGAGAGTATAACATTGGCATACAGCATGATATTTTAGTATACAAATAAGAATAGAAAATAATTTCCAAAGTAATAAATTTTAATTTCCATGGCTATCATAGTGGAATTAGTTCACTCCCCAAACCATTGTAGTAGTCATGGTTCACTCCCAATACTATCATAGTGGTTAATTCTTTTACTGAACTGGGTTCACTCCCCATTCTATTCTTATTTATCTCATGAGTTATCAATCTTTACCCAATGCATTGGAGGGAGATATATGTCCCGCCCATCATTGTTATAACATAACCACTATCTTTGGTTATGACATAACCACTATACTTGGTTATACCGTAACCACCATCTTTGGTTATAATGTGACCACCATCCTTGGTTATAACACAACCACCATCATTTGTTATAACGCAACCACCATCCTTGGTAATAACATAATAACCATCCTTAGTTTATAAAGAAACCACACATAACATAATGAAACCCATACATATATGTGTCACAAGATTATAAAACATTCATCACACCATAACCCATAAAAATAAATGGGTTTCATAAATATTTCATCATAGCATAACCTATGGAAAAGAAATAGGTTTCACAAAAATTTAATCATTTCATCTTAGCATAACCTATGGAAAAAGCAACAGGTTTTATAAGAATTTCATCATGGTATGACCCATAGAAGAGAACCAGGTTTCATAAAAATATTTTCATCTTAAATATAAACCATTCAAATAAAGAATAAGAATTACATCCATGGATAAAATCCCAAGTAAAGTATAAGTAACATCAAAGGATGTCTACTTATATGTAAAATAATTTTGAAAATCACATTTTAGACTAAAAATTCACAAAAAAATTATCAAAATCCTTTTGGTTGAAAATAACCTTGGTTAATTTTAATGGAATATTAAAATTAATGATTGGTCATGATGGTGGGAAATTTTTTCTATGTTGTACATATTAAAACAAATATTCATTAAAATTTTTTTGTAAAAAGTCAAAATAGCCTTTTTCAGAAAGCAACAAGAAGATTCCTTTTAGAACTTTTTTTAAAAATTAAAAAATGAGTTAAAATTTATTTAAAAATATTGGGATAATATTAAAAACATTTTTCAAAACATTTTAAAAAATCATGGATATAGAAGAAAGGAAATTTCGAATGAAGAGAGAAATAAATAAAGTTGTCCTAAAAAATCATTTGGACTCTTGATTTCATAAAGTGGAAAATGAAAGTAAAAAAAATTATTATAAAAAAATAATAATTATATGAGAAAATTTATGATTTTATTGAGATATATATTATATGATATCATCATCAGAAACTTAATCATAAACAATCTTAATAAACAACGATATTATAAGAAGAAATCATGACCACTATAGTAACATTTGAACCATAAGCCCCATGAAATCATAACATTAAAAAAACATTAGATAAAAATAAGATAAATAAATTCTTGATATAACATGTAAAAGGGTTGTTATAAACACCTCGTAATATAATATAGGTGCATATTATAACTAATGTCTTAAATAAGGAAATTTTACATAAAAATCCCTTACCTTAGGTTTTTTATCCCTATAAATTTATATATATTCCTATATAATGACTATAAATTTATTATACATATATTTCAAGAATATAATAATATATTTCATTATATATGATGTACTTAGAAATTTTATCACCCATTTATTAACAATTTATTATTAAAATTTTTGTTTCTGGTGATAACTGCTTCATTTTTCCAATATGTTTTCATTTGGTAGTTTTGGTCATTCAGAATTGATCATAAATACATCATATAAATAATTTTAATTATTATATTAATATCATATCAATTCATTATATACATATTTAAAATCATTAATAAAATTTATAGATAGAAATATGAAATGCACCATTCATGGAGATGGTAGGGTGTACGTATGCATGAATGTTGTTTTCATTTTTCAAAAGATGAAAAAAAGAAAAAAATATTTTACCCTTAAAGAATATTTTTTATCAATTATATCATATATATTCTATAAATATATCCTTATTACAATCCAATTAAAACAAAAAAACAAATCACATCGGTTCACAAGGTGGTATTCCACCACACATACAAGCAATGTTATTGTCTCTCAATATGGTTGAAGGTGAGAAGTTATATGTGATATTATAATTTCATAAGTATTTTAGGTCACAAATATCACATATTTTATTTAAATTTATCCTTATCACCTTTCATATAAATAATAAGTGAAAAATGACTCGCATTACTTCGTGATATGGTAGTTCATTGTACACATGACCGATAATTTTGATTCCCATTACAGGGAGGAGTATGTGGATATAGGTCTTTCCATTGACATAATAAAATTTAAGTATAATTAATATACTTAATTTATTATATTATTATTTTTTAAAAAGATTTAAAAGATGTGGAAGAAGAAATAAAATAGAAACTCTTGTTTAAGAATGAAACATCTTTGTCAGATAACCTTCCTAAGTTAGCAAAAACAATCCTTACTAGGATGGATTTAAAATTAAATATAGGGATATAGGTCATGGTTAGGTAATTAGGGAAGATATTGTGGTAGTTATTGGATGAATCAAAGGGCTTTGGAAGTGTAAATATAAGTGAAGAGGAGTGATGTTTTATATGTGTTGGAGAGGACACACTTGAAATTTCTAAGAAGAAAAAGGTGTACCAATGTTTTACACATGCCAAAAGGCTCTAAAATGACTCATTCTCAAAAAATATAGGATATATGGTCTAAATATGGTCATAAAATAGTAATTGGACATGTTTTAGGTCATTTTTTCCCTTATCCTTTTAGTTTAACCCCCTATCCCCCCCCTTGTATACCCATTTTAACCTTAAATGCAATAACTTATTTTTCAATTTTTTTACTATTGATTATGGAAAAATTTAATATTATTCCAAATATAGAGTCCATTTTATCAAATTCAAGTCACATAAGTGATTGAATTTAATAAAACCCTCACGTGCAATGAAAATGTGATTTTCCAATGAAGAAGTTTTCATTAGTATGAAAAGTTTTTAAATAAAAATTGAACATAAAATTGATTCCAATGATATATATTGGATTAATAAAAATATAATTAAACTAAATTATATTTAAAAAAATTAAAACATAATTTAATATTTTAAATGCATTAAGATAAATGAAAATGTTTAACAAAAAAAAGTATTTTTAATTATTCATCAAAAAATTTATTGTTTCATAAAATTATAATAAAATCATGCTAAGATAATTTTGAAAACATAATTAAAAACTGATTATTCATTTTTTTAGATTCATTTTTTAAAATTTTCAAAGGTGAATTTAAAATAAGTTCTCAAAATGTAAAAAACTATTTTTTAGACAAATATAATTTTAAAAGTTAAATTGGATTTATTCATATCACATTCCTAGAAAACATATTAGATTATTGTTAAAAAATTATTGAATATATAATATATAAATTTCATTAAAATTATTTAAAAATAGTTAATAATTTAATTTATTAAGATAAAGTCATGTTGTGAGAATATATTTCATAAAAATATCTTCTTTATTTTCAATTGGACAATACTTTAATTTCTAATTAATTTTTTACTAAATATTTCATTTTTTATTTTTGTAAACCATATATTTTCATAATTTAGTTAATCATATTCATACTCATCATTCGTATGGAAATATAATAAATATCATATTAAATAATTAAATTTTAATAGTATATCTTATTTCGTTAAAATTCAATGTTGCATGTAAAGCATGATATCCCGAAAATTAAATTTATTTGAAAAACAATATTTCATAAAAAACTTCTGTTTTTACATTCTACACCCCTTAAAATGAATTTCTATCTCAAAACTTCTATCACGATGATGAAAACAAATGAGGATAACTCTGCCACATTATATTCCAAGGTTCCCATGTGAATTATTTGATTTTATTATTTCACCATAAAACTTTGACCATGTGAGTGATATTTTTTGTAGAACTATCTCCATGCGATCCATATTCTACTTAAAATACACCTCATAAGAATTTTATTTCTCCAGTGGTATGACATCTGAGTTCGGTACATATGATGGATATGGTAAGCACTTCCTCTGTAGAGATATATGGAACACATCATGGACTTGGGAGAGGTTTGGTGGAAGATCCAAATGATAATCTATTTTCCATATATGATCAATAATTTCAAAGGGAAAATATATCCTGGTCTCAACATTTCTTTATGTTGTAAGAATAATTTCATCCTTTAGTTTTGCTTCAATAAATTTCCAATTCATCTCTTTCTCCAAGAAATAAAGTTGAATTGATTAAACTACTAAAATTAATTTCTAAAAAATAATAATATCTATAAAATAATTATAAGTCATTACATCAATCAATAGTTATCATCAAAACCAAAATATTTAGAACATGTTATAAAATTTGGATAAATATTTTTATGATCAAATAACACATTAATCACTAAAACCTCATCCAGAGTTCAAATTAAACCATTTCATAAATGGTTAACCTTAAAACACCACCAAAATTCAAAAAAAAATATGAATAAGTTCACTAAATCTATTAAATAAACTTGACATTAATCCCCCAAATATCAAAATGTTTCTCTTAATTTTCACAAAATAGATATGTGAATACCATGTTCATGCATTCTCTTGAAAAATGGAAATAACTAGATTTAACCAATAAACATCACTAAAAAACATGATTCCTCATTCCTTAAATAAAACAATAGATTATTTAATATATTCTATGAGTCCAAGAGTCTATAAACTCTTATAAAAATAACATAAACCACTTTTTCATCAATTCATTAATCAATTCCAAGTTCATTAATACTAGCCAATTTACTTCATCCATATCAATATTCTCTTCATCCCAAAAAAATCATTCTCTCAAAATCAGAAACATATTAAAGGTTTTTATTCTACTAATCAATTATTTTTAATAAAATATAACTTCTCCATTATATCACTTTTCTATTTTATTGGTATTATTCAACATATTCTTCCAAATACTCAATGAAACAAATTTACAAAATAATCTATATATACTTCATGATTTATATAAAATAATTCTTTAATTCCAATACAAAAACATAGTAATCATTACACATCATTCTTAAACTATTTACTATACTTCATTATCTTATTCCTTAATAGATCATTAATTTATTATTCCATTTGTAGTATCTTTATCATCCACAACAAAATCATTATGTGTACAACCTTTCTGAACTACTTCTTGAGCTTATTCCCTAGGAAATTGATTTTCATAATTCCTATAATTTATACATTTATAATATTCAACTGTTGATGATGACTTAGTGAAACCATTATTCTCATTCATTTTGTTAAACAAACTTTTCATTTCTCCTTGGAAATTACTTACTCTGTTATCTTCTTCTCCACACAACAAATATATTCTCGTTCATTTGAGGCTTTACCTTGAGATATTAGTACCACATTCTTGACATATAAGAAATTGAATCTTCCTTCATCCATGGTATTCACCATCCAAACTCTTAGAAAACTATATCATTTGCTTCTTTAGTGAGTCCATAAGTTTTTTAAGGAGAAATATGTTAATAATATATTGTGATAACTGAATAGGAATAATCATAAAATCCTTCACTCAATTCATTGTCCCATTTGGTTTCAAATCTACACATATTATATCACATTTAACATTAACACAGTTCATTCCGGTTCCCTCTATTGACTAAAACCAAAAAACTTAGTGTGAGAAATTATATTCCTAGTAGAAAATACATAGTCATGAAATACATATATTGGATGTCTAAATCATGATGCATTTAATCCAATATATGACAATTTTTTTGAACCTAGGTCATTTGTTATTATCTTCTAATCGAATCCTTCACAATGGTTCGTAATGAAAATGTGTATTAACCAAAGAATATCCCATGAGTGCCATATTAGGTTCACAGTAAGGTCAAACTCATCGTGCACCAGAATGATGGATGACATATACAAGACCAACTCTTTTCAAGGTTATATCCCCTATATTCATATGTGTCAAAACCAAATCCACATATAGTGTCAAGACATGGTTTTATTACTCGAAAAACCACATATTCTCTTCCATTCCAAAATTTTTCGTTAGTATCATATACATAGGCTTATACCTAGGATTCTCACAATGTTTTTCTCATCCTAGTTCACAAATATTAACTAAACCTATGCTCTGATAATAACTATAGATACCATGTATTTTATATATAAAAATTTCATATTTTAGATGAATATTCATTACATTACACAAAAAATCTTGAGGACCATAAAGGTTTAGTGCCTTTGAAAACATGCAAACATAAACAACTAGATAATAAGTGAACTACATAATATATCACTAAGTTCTTCATAATTATCACCCTTCTTAGACATATCATACACATAACATTCTTTATAACAAAGAGAAAGGAAACATAAGAAATGGTGAGCTTAGTTTCTCAGTAAAGGTATACAAGGGAGATATGTAAACATAACATGATCTTAAGGGTATGAGTACATGAGCATAACATTTGAAAAATATACCTTTCATTTTAAAGATCATAATCTTGAGTCATTGCATAAATATTGGAAGTTCATAATACATGAATCATAAAGGAATCTAAGAACATGATCCATGAGATCATAATATTAGAATAAGAAATAGAATTTTTTTTCATACATATAAGTATAGAAAATCATTTCCATTGTAGTCATGTATCATTTCCAAGGATATCATTATGGAATGATTTCACTCCCTAAATCATTTTAGTAGTCAAGGTTTTCTCCCAAAATTATCATAGTGGAAAAATTATCTTATTGAATTGTGTTCACACCTTAATCTGGTTATGTTTATCTAAAGATATATTAACCTTTACCCAATTCATTGGAGGGACATATAGCCCCCACTCATTTTGGTTATAATGTAACAAATGTATTTGGTTATAATGTACCCACCATCTTTGGTTATAACATAACCACCATCCTTTATTATAATGTAACCACCATCATTGGTTACAATGTAATAACTTTCCTTGATTATTACATAACCAATTTCCTTGTATTATAGAATAACTACACATCACATAATGAAAACCATAGATATGTGTGTCGCAACATTATAAAACATTAATCACTTCAAAACTAATAAAAATATCATCATAGCATAACCTATTGAAATGAAATAGGATTCATAAACATTTAATCATTTCATTATAAAAAACCCCATAGAAATAATAATGATTTTCATAAGTATCTCATCATGGTATAACATGTGGAAGTGAAACGAGTTTCATAAAGATTTTTTTCATCATAAATATTAACCATTCAAAGATAGAATAAGAATGGAATCCTCAGATCATATTCTTACTAAAGCATAATTGAAATCAAAAGATGTCGTATTAGATGGAAAAATATTTTGAAATACCACTTGGAACATTTCTCGACGAAAATAGTCTTCCTACGATGTAAAATAACTTTTAAAACTAAAAATTCAAAGAACATTTTCAAAATCCATTTCATTAAAAATAACCTTGGAAAATTGTAAAGGAATATTCAATGGAATGATTAGTAATGATAGTGGAAAATTCTGTTCATACCATAAATATTAAAATAATGATTCATTTCACATTTTTGATAAAAAAACCAAAATACCCACATTTAAAAAACAATAATAACATTCCTTTTAAACAATTTTTTAATAAGTAAAAAAATGGTAAAAATGATATTAAAAAACCATGGGATAATATTAAAAAAATTATTAAAAATATATATATAAGAGAAAAACATTTTTGATTAAATATAGATATGAAGTCATTTTTCCATAAAAATATTATTTTGGACTCATAAGTGTGTAAAGAGAAGAAAATGAAAGGAAAAAAATATTCTCAATAAATTAATAGAGGAAAATAAATGTCATGAGTTTCTTGAGAGATAGATCATAAGATATCATCATTATAAACTTAATAATAAACAATACTTATAAACAATGAGATTATAAAAGGGGGATTATATACACCTCATAAAAGAAGATAGGTTCATAACATAACTTATGTCTCGAAGAGGGAAATTTGAGACAGAAATCCCTTACCTTGAGTTTGTCTTACCTCAAAAGCACTCTAAATTCCAAAATAATAAATATAAATTGATTATAACTTTATTCAAGGAACATAATCTTATAAATAATACCATATATTATGTAATTTTAATCTTTTATCACCCTTTTATTGACCATTCATTGTTAAAATACATATTATAGTTGATAACTGCTTCATTTTTTCCTGTAAGTTTTGATTCAGTAGTTTTGGTCCATGTATATTGGTCATAATTACATTATCTCCAAAATGTTAATAATGAAATTTATATCTTATATGTTAATTAAATACATATTTAAAATCATTTAAAAAATTTAATGTTAGAAATATGAAATTCATCATTCATATAAACGATAAACCATACGTACGCATAAACGTTGTTTCCATTTTTTTTATAGATGGAATAGAATAACATAAATTAATAATTAAAGATTAATGAATAACTATTATGTCATTTATATCATCTTTATTATATAAATATTTATTTATTACCATCCAAGTAAAATGTAAATGAAAAGCACATCACATCGGTTTGTGTGGCGGTAGTGCGCTATACACACCAGTGACATTATTGTTTCCAAATAAGTTGGAAGAAAAGAATTTAGATATGATATTATAATTATAGAATTATTGTTATATCATAAATCTGATATGTATTTATAACATTAATCCTTATAACATTCATTATAAATCATAAGTGAAAAATGAATCACATTACTTCTCGAGGCGGTATTCCACTATACACACGATTGACGCTTTTTCCATATGGGGGAGGAGATGGATAAAAGGAAAGACCTTAACATAATAACTTATTAGTATATGGAAGAAACTTATGTTATTATATTATCATGATTTAATATTATTTAATTTATGTGTAAGAAGAAATAAAATAGAGATGTTCTTTTAAAAATGATACATCCTCTCGTGATAACCTCCTTAGGTTAACACCAAAAGCCTTCTTAGGATGACTTTCTGATCAAACCAATAGATCTAGGTCATTTATAGGGATGTAATTAATGGATTTTTTCATATCCTAGCATCATTAAATTTCATTTTATGTGTAAATAGAATATTAGATGGGTAGCTTTTTATAAGTGGGGGAGATGACACACTTGAAATTTTTTAAAAGAAAAATGAGTACCCACATTTTTCAATGGAAAAATGGATCCAAAATGGCTCATTATTTATACTTATAATATATAATCTCAAAAAAAGGTGATCCAATTTTAGTCAGACAGGTTTTGTGTCATTTTTAAACCTTATCTTTTTAGTTTGACCCCCGATAAACCTATTTTCACTATAATTGTGATAACAAATTTTTACTATTTTACTATTCATTTTGGTAAAAAATTAATTTTACATATTATATAATATTAATTACTATTATTCCAAATATATAGTCTATTTTATCAAATATAACTCATAGAAGTGGAAACATTTAATAAAATCCACACGCATGATGAAAATATAATTTTCCCATGAAGAATTTTTCCTAAGTATCAAAAGTTATTAAATAAAAAATTGACCTAAAATTTATTTCAATTATCTATAATTGGTTAATAATAATATAATTTCACGAATTTCACTTTAAAACCATTTTAAAACAAAGTTTATCAATGTAAATTCTTTAAAACAAATGGCACTTTTTAATAAAAATCGGCATTTTCACTATTTATCAAAAGCATTTGTCTTTTTAATAAATTTTAAAAAAATAAGTCTAAGATAATTTAGACATGATGATTAAAAAATTAAGTATAGTTTTTCAGATAAATTTTCTATAAGTTTAAAAACTATTTTTCAAATAATTGTGCAAAATGTGATTGAACTTTTGTTTAGAAAAATATAGTTTTAAAGTAAAATTTGATTTATTCTTATCCCATGCTTAATAGACATATTAGATGAATGTTTAATAATTTTATTGAATATATAATATATAATTTTTATTAAAATCATAAACCAATAATAATTAAATTAATTTATTTTAATAAATACACATTGAACGCATAAACACAGTTTAAAAAAATCAATTATTTTCAATTGGTTATTTTCATTTCTAATTAATTGATTACCAAAGAATTTATTTAATATTTTTTAAACCATATATTTTCATAATTTATTTTATCTTATTCATATTCACCATTCTAAAGGCTAGTAAATAAATTTAATATTAAATAATAATAATATCTTAATAGTATATCAGCTTTCGTTAAAACTCAGTGTTGCGTGTGACACATGATATCGATGAAATTAAATTTATTTGAAAAAAATATTTCATAAATTCTTGGGGTGTTAAAATGTTATAACATAAAGTTTAATCCATGAAACTTATTAATTGATTTTTAATTCTAGGTAGGGTATTCCTCCCATTTTTTTCACCACCCATTACTTGATTATTGAGCCATTTATATTTTTTATTTATGTGATCATTGTTGATATAGCTTTTCCTGGTTGTGTCAAGTTTTATTCATTTATTTAGGTTATTTTTCTATATTAAGATGGGTTTTTATGTGTTTTGTGAAATTTTGTTTTAAATAAAATAGAAATGGTATGTTTTGTATATGGGATTCCATGAGCTATGTGAATTGATGAATGTAGTTGCATTTTGGCATTCACTAAAGAATGGTTCCTTATTAAGGTTTTCAATAGTGTTTGATCAATAATTGGAGTTTTCAAAGGTTTTCTATTAAAATGGAAAAGGTCTATTCCTTATAATTATTAATATGTTCTTTGTTTTCTTTATAATTTTTCTAAAATGGAAAAAACTTATATTGTATTCTATTTCTTAAATTTACAAATTAAATTTTTAATGAAAGGTGTTACATATAATAATTTGTCTGATTATATTAGGAATATTTTTTCTCACACTCTAAATACACAACTGAATTTAATCAACTTTCATGATTCCATTTAGGTTCCATGGATTTTCTCTATTCCAATTTCTCTCAAGATTTTGTTTTTGTTAGGTTATGTTCCAGATGAATAGGGATGTGATGAGTGTTTTGGACCATGTGGAGGTAGATGGTAGTGGTCAGATTGGTTTTGGGTGGGGGGATTTGGTATTGGATAACTCAACCTATTTCATTTTGTTCTATATTTTGGTACACATTATATCTTTTCAGCTATATTTTATTTTTTTGATCTTATTTCATATTTTAGTTGGTTGTTTCATTCATTATGCCTTATTTTGATTGTGTATTTATTTTTATTTCTCAAATTTACTATTAATGTTCTTATAATGTATGGATGCACCATGATAGATTTTTAGTAATGTTATTAGGATTATTTACTCTGATTTGAGCACTAAATAATTCCAGGGTTATCTCTATTGATTCCCTGACACTAGTTACCAGCCTAGGGGGATCTGGAACACCCATAAGACCTTGGGGATAGCTGTATCTGGTACATGGTTCAGGTATGTCCCAGGTTAGTTCCTTATAAAATGTTATCATTTCTCCCACTTGTTGTTTTGGTGTGTATGGGTGGCATGTAGGTAAGGATAATAATCACAATTCAAGACATAAGTTCATGAAAGAGTCTAGTTGGGTACTTCCTGTTTTGAACTTTGAGTTACCATGGGAAGTTAGTATTTGTGTCTTTGACTTGTAGTTTTTATGGTTTGATGGTGTTTTTATTTCCCATGAGTTTTTTAAGTGATTTGGGGATTTCTTGGATTCTATGGTGAATAATGGATAAAGAACTGTAGTTTCATAGTTTTCTTCCACATTCTATCCAACCATGTGGAGCCTGTGTAGATAGTTTAGAGTAATTCATAGAGTTTTTCACATAGTTGGTGTATGAATTAATAAGGAGTTCATCCATGTTGTGTATAACATTACATCACACAATATCAGTTGTGTTGGGTTCCTCTTGATTTTAGATTACTCTCAAAGTGGTTCTTACATGAGTGAATGGAATTAAATAGTAGTTTCATGATTTTTCAATGTTATTGGAGTGAATTATTTATGATGTGTTGTGTCATTATTTTTTTTAATGATTTAAAATTTTGTGTGGGTGGTAATAGGGAATAGTTCCATGAAATTTTTGATATAAAAGTCATCTTTGATGGTTAGTTTTAGATGTATTTTTTGTTGTTTTTATGGTTTATTTTGTAAAGTGTTGAATTTCATTATGTTATTTCGAAAAAAATCAAAATTAATGTGTTATTTTGATAAAATGTCTTAAAATGAACAATTTTTTCTTAAAAATGAATTTAAATGATAATTAAGTGGTAAATGTTTTCAATTAGTTTTTAAAATGTAGTGGAGTGTTATAAAGAAGAAGTTTTGTTTTTCAAGTGTATTATTTTTAAATAAAGGGTGTTTTATATAATTTACTTGGGTATTGATGAATTAAGGAAATGAAAATCTTAAAATTACATAATTTTTGTGTTTCCTGTGTGGTCTTGGCATAAGGACTATGAAATTATTTCATTTTATTTTAAAATGGATTTAATGTGTGTGAAAATGGAAAAATAATTTATTTTTTCTTTATAATGGAAAAGTTTGTTTACTGAAGAAGTGTTCTTGTAAAAAATGGGTGGTTTTTTTAATTGTATTCCATGGTATATTGGGTTTTAAAACATTGTATAGGGAGATTGTGGTTTTAAATAAAATAAGTTTTATGTTTTTTTAGTTTATTTTCTTCATTTGATGAATTTCATTTTGGAATTGTCCATTGATTTTTGTGGAACTATTTGGGTGGGTTGTGAGAGGAATTAATTGATTTTATTATTGTCTTGTGTTATTTGGTATACATCTCAAAAAGCATGATAAATATGTAGAAGTACTATTTTTTGGATGGATCCTTGTGGGAGTCATCTTATGACATAAAGGACATCCCTTCTCTCCTCATTCTCTACCCAGACTCTAAATAGAGTGGCATTATCAGAATTTTCTTCTCTGTTAGAACATGTCTTGGGTTTTTGGAATAAAAATCCACCTTCTTTATATGGATATCTAAGTCAGGATGAAGTTTAAAATTCATTATGAAAGATTGAAGGAGTCCTCAATTCCCTTATAACTTCCAATGTTGTAAAGTTTGATAAATCTATTAATTATATGAGCCTTCATCTAGGTGAGTAGATAATGAAGAAGTGTGTAAGTTTTTTCATGGAGATGGTTTTATTTCTCTCAAAATAGTCATTGAAGATTCTATGTACATTTGATCCTTTGGATTAGGTCTATCCCTATACATTGGGTCATATTTTTTAGTCTTCCTGGATATATTTTAAAGAGATGGTTGATAGGGCTCTACTGGAAGAAGTTAGACTATCAAAGGAATTCTCGATGTTATTTTGGTTTTAGGATGATTGGTTGTTTTAGGATTTATGTTAGGAAGATGTTGAATCAATTGGGATTTTAGGACTTTATTAATAGTTATCGTGTATTTATTTCATTGTTCTTTTGTATAAGATATGGAATATTGTTTTATGAATGTCTCATTGTTTAGTTTATATATTCTTGGAATATATATTAGGGATAGATGTTGGGTGTGATTGGATTCTTGGTTGGGTAAACATGGAAAACCTTGGTTCCATGCTTTGGTAACTAGAATGAGGGTGTTTAGACACTTTATAGTATTGGTTTTCAATTTGTGTCGTTCCCCTTGAGACTGTGAATAGTATTAAAGTCCTATTTTTTCCACTTTAAGTATCTAGACCTATGTTTTGATCCAACATTGGTACTTGATGAGGAATGTTTGTGGGCTTTTTCCCTACCATTTTGATTGGATCTTATTGATCATTTTGGATATGGATTCAATTTTTTGGTTGTGAGATTTATCTTGTGATGTATTTTATTATAAAATTATGAGTTGGTCTCTTTGATGGGAATTTTATTGGAATTTACCTTTTGGGTGATGTTGGGATTTGAGGTGTGTCTCTTGATACCTACCATACTATTTGTCAGATTTACTTTTAGTTGATTCCTACACCTCACAAATTAATAACCTAACATTTTCTAAATGTATCAAGACGATCTTAGTGTGTTTACTAAATTTTGAGTGTGTGGTGAAATTTTTCGACAAAAATGATACTTTTAAATGAGAATACACACCTTGAGTGATATTGATCACACAGAGTTTATGATTAACATTAGGTTTATTCCAATACATTATAAATTAATAATATATCATTATCAAAAATAATCAATATAATCTGAGCATGTTTTTTTTGTTTTTATTTTGTGACACGTGTTTTAGAGTAAAATGACACTTTTATACTGAAAATGAACATTTTGATCCAAATGGACACATTTTGTGTCATAGTGACATGTGGTTGATTCCTACACATCACAGATGAATCAAAAATTGTCTTCCTAAAGTATTAAGACAATCTATAATTGTTTTCTATGTTTTGAGTGTGTGATGTGTGTTTTGGAAAAAAATACCACTTTTAAATAAAAACACAAAAATTGGATGATAATTTCATTCCAAAATCACCTAATATGATAAATTTAATAACTTTTATTTCTATCAGTTGATCATAAATTTTTCTCACTAGAATGTTAATAAAAGTTATTTCTCCCAAAAGGGAATGTGTTGGATCACTTCTGAACATAAATAAATAACATAAATAAAAAATATCTTCATATAGAGAATATTAAATAGTAACTATTTTCATCATCCTTTTTGAAGCCTTTATAGAGAATTGAAAGTTTGTGTTTATAAAGAGAACAGAAAAATTCTATATAGGCAAGTTGTGTAGTATATAGACACACAAGAACTATCTCATGGGTGTCCTAGAAAGAGGAATATGTGTGTTGGTGCCTATATAACTTTTATCCATTCCCATAGATTTTTAATGTGGGATAAATTGGTTCCCTTACACTTGACTATCAATACAGTGGTACTAATCATATGGCATGATAGATTAGTCAGCCAATGTAGTGGGGAACCATGAAGGCATCGCCGGGTGGGAATCATTAAGGATATATTAGTTTGTTGAAACCTATAATCTAACCCTCATACAACATAGATATTCAATGTGGTATGTAGGGGTTTCATACCATGATGCATCAAAGTCTTGAACAATGCAATTATTCTTAGTGGGAGTAACACAACTATTAGATTTTAAATGATGTGTGATGATTACTAATGGGGGTTGTAGGTCATATGACTGGTGATTGGAAATGAATCTGACTACTCATGCTCAAAAAATCATGTTCTCATACTTCATTACATTTTTCCTTCATACCACCCATGTTCTAAGTCATATGTGCCTCTGGTAATTCAATCCATGTACTGTAATAAAATACTTATAGTGGGTGGATTTCATTTATTATGGTGATAGATGAGTATTGACTCACAATGGTGCCTAAGTGTGGGTGTTTTTTGGATTCTGGTGGTTCCCTCTACCTATAATAATAACCCAACACACATATTCCATGATTGGTGGTTCTAGTTAGGGGACCCATCTTGTTTGTTTTAACACCCTTCTACTTTCTAGTTTCTAGAACCAATTATATTATTTATTTATTTCAACACCATTGATGTAGTGTAACATGCTTTTATTATGGTTTTATTCATTTATTTATGGAATGGTTTTGTTTTCAAATTGTTTTCTAAGTGTTTTGAGAATTGTTTTTTGAATAAAAGAGATTTCTTTTTGTATTTAGTATGTCTTGAACAATTTTATATGAGGAATTTGGTTTTATTCTAGTTTTCATTAAACATGTATCCTTATTTTGGGTATCAAAATTTTTTATCTCCAAATGGAGTTATAAATTTTTTTCTATTAAATTGAAAAATATTTCTTCCTTATAAAAAATAATATTTCTTTGGTTTCATTATCATTTTTATAAAATGGAAAAATATTATTTTGTAATGTATTTAAAATTAGCATAAATGAATTGTATAATGAAAAGAACTGCATATATTTATTGGTTAGATCAAGTCGGGTATGGTTTTTCTCACACCCTATATACACCACTAGGTGTGTGAAGATTTCACAATTAATTTTAGTTGCTTATTCTCTTCCCTATTTCTCTTTATTTATAGATTTATTTTAGTTTGTTCGAGTACCATAATAGTAGGAATGTGATGAGCGGTTTCCGACCATGAGGTGGTGGACAATAGTGATTGGGATGGTTATTATTTTTGGATGTTTTATCAACCAACATAGACTATTAAATTTTTTTAATCTAGTAATCAATATATCTTCTTCTATTTTATTTTATTTATATTATCCTTTTGTATATTTTGGGTGTTGATTTATTTCATTATACCCTATTTGGATTGTTTGTTTATTCTTATCTATTTATTTTACTACACATGGACATCCAATATACAGACACACCATGATGAATTTGTGGAAAATGTTGGATACTTATTTAATCTAATTGGAGGAATAAATCAATCCAAAGATAGATCTATTGATTCTTTGACACTATTTTCCATATTGTATGGATACGCCCTTCAGAATTTATAATGATCCAATTTGGGTTCCCGATTCAGGGACTTCTAGGGTTGATTCATTAAAATACCTCAATCTCAATATCATTAAGAATTTGTATCATCCAAATTATTTTTGGACTTTTTTGGGTAGTGGATACAAATTATCATTGACATTTATCAATAATATCAAATTATATTTTCTGATTAACTAAAAAATATACAAATCACCAAGATTGAATGCACCGCCTAAATTTTACTTCCTATCATTCATTTAACCTGCCTAATGAAGTGTGTATATCCCAATAAAACCTACTAATTGTTCATTTGTATAATATTATGAAATATATCTTGAATTTATTATGTTGAATTATCTATTGTAGTAGGGGGCATATTATAAGTCACATCATGTATGATCCTCGTGTTGTTATAGATAAAGGAATTGTGAGATCAGTAAATGGTTGGTAAGAAATAATGGGTTTTAGAGTGTTTCTTAATAACCAAAACATAATAATATAACAACTTTGAAACACCATTAATCATAGAATATATATATATATATATATATATATATAATGAATATAAATTAATAATAATAAGAATGACATACCTTACCTCAGTCAATCTATCATGATGAATATTTTCACAAGAGTTTGATAAATATCACTGAGAAATGGTAAATATACTTCTTCCTTTATAGGTATCCATGGATCCAAATCCTATGTTCACAATTATTAATCTTAAGGACGTTATTTCAAGGTATATTTCCTAGAAAAAATTCACTTCCCCAACGAGAGTATCCACCACTTCTTAGTGTTTCCTTTTT
The DNA here is from genome assembly GCA_963277665.1 of Viscum album. Lineage (NCBI taxonomy): Eukaryota > Viridiplantae > Streptophyta > Magnoliopsida > Santalales > Viscaceae > Viscum > Viscum album. The sequence goes on along the minus strand of OY728141.1, from coordinate 822,217,393 downwards.
AATTTTTACTTTACTAACCATCTATAATATTATTAATATAATGAAACTTGTATTATTAGTATAATAAAAGGTATTTATTTTAATTTCAAAAATATATTTAGTCATTTCCATCCACTAAAAAAAATATGGCATCGATCATGTGTACATACAGATTGTTTCCTCCATGAAGCAATTTTATTCATTTTCATCATTTTATATAAAGGATAGTATCAATGATTAATTTTATGAAAAAATATGTTTAATATGTCATAAATAAAATTCTTAAATTATCTCTTTTCATATACCATTATTTCGTACATTCATTTAGAAATGAGATTGTTAATCATGTGTATAATAGACTTCCACCTCCACAGGCAATGAATTTCATTTCTTATCACCAACCATCATGGACGGTTATATGAATGGATTTGAAAAGTATACCCTATAATTATTAAATTTGTAAGATTCTAGATTTCTCGTCTTACCATTCTAAAAATAAATTCCCTTACTCATGAAAACATTGTAATATGTTATTTTTTTTGTCGGTTTTACCACCTATGTAAGTGATGTTATAACGAATATTCCATAGATTATTTTGAGATGTCATATAATGTTAATATCATGTAATAATGATATATTTAATATTTTTTAATGATTATGGAAAGGTGTTGTTTAAATTTAAAAAAAAAACTTTTTAATATAAAAACTTTTGATCATTAAATACATCAAAAACAAGTTCATCGGGATTTCCAACTTCAAAATCCATGTTCATGCCTTTCACCTAATGAAATGGTTCTTTATAAATCATTGAAAAACAATTATTATTATTTCTTTAGCGATATTTTAATTATGAAGGTGAAACCACTTAGTGATAATCGATCATCTCTACATGAAGTTCGTACAAAACAAACAACTGAAAGTTATGACACCCGATAATGAAGGAAAACTATAATCAGTCAATATATATGTAACATATTGATAAATAAATTATAAAAAGGTTATATTATTATATTTAGGATTTAAGATAATTTATTAAGATTATTTTTTTATTATAAAGGATGTCATCGCACGATCGAGTAAGCAGGAATACAAGGTAATATTTTTTGTCTCAAATTTATCTCTTTGAGAATTTTTATATTATTCACCTAATTCCATTTATATGATATATATACTAACTATTTATGATATTTTTTCATTAATTACCTGTTATTAATGGTAATTTAAGTTAAATTTTAATCTTTCTATTTCATGAGTATTTGATTTAAATGCTCCTTAAGTTGTGAGAGGTTTTATTGACTTAGATCAATTTCTTGAGTCATAATCAATCCAATTTGATTATAATATTTCAATATTATATTATTCTTCCCTATGATGATGTTATATTGTGTTTCCATCTTAATATTTTTAGAAATTCATGTTTCACGCCTATTTATTAATACTCATTGAATCTATTTCTTCATAAAAAAATTATTTTATTAAGAATAATTCCCATATCATTTAATGGAATTTTTTCTACAAATAAATTTTTTTACTTCCCACCAATATTATCCTTTACCAAGTGTAAGATCAACTTGTTTTTATATCTAATGATAATTTTTATCCTCATTATTTATTTAAAAAATGTTTTTTCATCTTTTTAATGATGAAGGTTTTTCACTAAAGGCAATTTCAACAACATCGAAGGCTTATTTTAGTGATATTATTCCATTCCACTTAATATTTTGACATATGATTTATTTTTTTTCAAAGTACCTTTATTGGAATTTATTTTTATGAATTTTTTGAACACTTTTTATCTTCATCTTAAAAATTGATTTTTAGGAAGTGACTTGAAAATCATTTCTTTTTAAGATGATATTGAAAAACAATTTTTAAGAAAAATAATTTTTTTATTTCTCATAAATTTTTAATGGATTAATCTTAAATAAAGTAATAGTACATAAATCACCCAATATATGTACTTTTTAAATACTCCTTTAGTTTGATCACTTTTTTGGTATCAAATAAACATGTTTCATTTATGTGATTCCACTTATAAATGTTATGAAATCCATTTTATTTCTCAGGGTTATTTATGATAAGATGAATGATTTGATTTTATATGGAACTCATATGTATGGATGATGGTAGTTGGGGTCCTATATCACACTCTGATTCATTGGTTGTGTTTTTATATATCATAGGATAACTATGTGAATCGAGTAAGGAATTCTCAATCTACTATGGAAATTAGGATGTGATGCAAGTTCTACTCTGGGAATCAAGTAGTGATGACTACTAAACTATTGGAATCAGGTAGTGAAGCCTAATCCTCTATGATATAATTACCCATAATTATATTTTTGCCACTTCTTTTTCCAAATATATTATTTATTTTCAAGTTATGCCAAATTTTTATGGAATTCCATTTTCTAAAGAATTTTTCATCCTTATGTTATGATTTCATGTTCTTTTTTACTTTTATTATATTCTTCAAATACATTTTTTGAATAAATTTCCTGGTTATTATGTTTCTATGATAAAAAAATAATTATAAATCATATTTTAGGATTTTCACTTATGATCCCCAAAACTTTTATCTAATATTTCTCCCTTTATCTTGTTTTTTCTCATGTTTATGATCTAATAGTTATGACTAGTTGATAATTTTACCTTACCAAGAATTAAAGCTCACTCATTTATTTTATTTCTAATCCCTATTTTATGAAGATTATTTTATCATATTATATGTCTAGAAGAGGGTCTATAGGAGTACTATCATGGTAAAATATCCACAAGTGATACAAAATAAGATGTTTATATAGCTAGTCGCTGAGAGACTAAACATATCGACCCTATATTTGTGTGACTATATGAGAGATGTATTATCCAAAACATTTATCAAATTTAATATTTATGTATATTTATATTGGATCTCCATAGATGGTATCGGAGTAGGGTTAAGTTATTTAAGGAGATTATTTTAGTTACATTTCGGATTAAGGTTATAAAACCATAGTGAAAACCTTAAATATTAATATATGTATATGATGATATCCTAAAATATTTTTAGACTCTTGAGTAGGTGGATTTTCTATAGATTCGTACCTTTCTAGATACTATCAAGTGGATGTGGTTGTGGTACAGATGAACCTTAGGGAAATAAACCCAAAAAATGGTTGGTTTATCATTGACTCGATCATCACTATGATGCATGATGAGTGGGATTAAGACTGCTATGTTGCTAGAAACTACTTGGGGATATGATTTGGTTGATCAAATACTCTTTATGAACCACTGTGGAGGGTCAATTTTCTAGTTACTTTGTGGTATTAGTTTAATAAGTATAAGGTAACCCGACTTAAATAAAATTAGGTTAAACTAAGATTTATATAGGTTGAAAAAAATAAACTATAGGCCAACAAGATAATTTAAAAGAAAACGTAATTTTTATGGTTTAATTCCTTTTATAATTATTATAATTCCTAAGTATTATAAAATTTTCAGCACTCATTTCATCCCATTTTGTTTAATTAATGGACGGAACTAGAAGGGACCATGGGTGAGAGGGATAATGCATATATTATCTCAAATAAAAACTCATCATAATGGGATCTAGAGTGAGAAGGCACATGATTATACTATACCATCTATCATAAAATATGATTAATAATATAAACATGGTCAAAGTCCTAAACAAAAAATGGAAATATTGGTTCTCATGAAATAACAAGTGGAAAATATGATAAATTAAAAAATGATCAATTTCCTATATGGAAAAAACATGGAATGAATCACCAAGGGGTTATCTTCAAGGGGAATGAAATATGATTTAATTTTGTTAAATAATGTTATCAAGAATCAAACAATCACGGGAAAATGAAGAGTCTATTTAACATAAGGAAAGAATATAGAACTTATCCTACCTAAACACTAAAAATTCAATGTCTTATGTGCATAGAACTCAATAATTATCCAAGTTAATGACAAAATCCAAGTATGAACCTATGAGTAGAATATTTATGAAGATGAAAGTGTTAATTAGGTTTCATATAACCTCTACCCTGAATTAGTATATGTATTCTAGTTCCATCAACCCTATTGTATCTAGGATGTTGTCTAAGAAAATCAAGTCACCACCATCGATGATTTTTATTTTAAGGAATACATGTAGTGGTATGTTTATTATTTTTTGGAAATAAATTTTATGTATATCATAACATACTCCATTAAAAAATGAATTAATTTCTGAAATAGTACATCTATCTTCATGTTGACTCTACTTTAGTTTTGGGAATAGGAAAAAATAAATTCAAAATCTACTGTTACCATCTATTATTGAAACAAAAACTATGAATGATATAAAAATAAAACTAAATCATTCACATGGGTCTTAATACCTAATTATGATATGCATTTCCCTGAATGGTTAAGAAAAGTAAGTGTTTTTTATTCTTCCCTTTGCTATTGAGGTTCATGTCTCATTAGAGAAAATATCTTGAGAAAAGACAATATTTTATCCAACCTTTATACAAGTAGGTTTCATGGAGAAGAAAACACAAATAATAGTTCAACATGTTGGAAAAGAGATGGGTGCTGGTATTTTGAAGCTAGTGATGGAGATGACGGATAAGATTAAGAGGATGTAAGATTATGCGGTGGATGCAACTACTACAAAAAATGGTGGGGAAGATTCTAAATATGTATCTCACTAATCCTAATGAGGAAAATGAAGATTTTTTATTGACCTCATAGTTCGAACTCAACTTCCACTAGTACAACCTAGTTGAAGAAAAATGATATACAAGATATAGGTGTGAGTGGTGTATCTATAATAAAAAATAAGGAATCACACTTCATACCATAAACTAATTTATGATAATATATCATTGTAGGTTTGAACAATGAACTCAAAAAAACATAAAATGGATCTCAAAACAAAACCATGAGATATATTTATCTCTAATGTTTAATAATAATCACAATATTGATGTTATGATCCTTATAAGGAAATTTATGTGATTGATAATTATTTTTAAGTGTTGAATATTTTTCCATCTTGTAGATACCCTTTGTTAACTTTGTTAATAAATGATAATTAAAATTATGTAATTGAAATTTATTTAAGAGGGGGTTTAACGACCCAATATTTCAATATATTATCTCCTTGGGTAACTAATATATTAAATATTTTGTTTCACACACTATACCAAATTTAAATGAAAAAAACTAGATAAATTTTAAATATTACATATAACTTTTAAAACATTGTTGTTAAATTAGCTATTTTAAATTGAAGTAACCATATCACAATAAGAGTAAAGAATGAAGGAATAAATGGAATCGAAAAGTAAATATTCCCATAGGAATACCATTTTTCTATGTATGAAAAGGATGTAGCTTTGATAGGATTTTCCCTGGACCAATCTTAAGAAAAACAAGAGAAATCATGGCTTGAGTGAAATAGTTTTCCTGAAAACCTTAAGCTTATATCCCTCACTACGAAATCCATGTTAGCTGAACCACCACATATGTCTTCACTACCATTTATCACACTCTTAGATATTATATAGAGGTTATAAGGGGGTTTTCATGTCCGAATTATTATGATATCAACATGTAAATATTATCTATAATATTGAATGGTAATATAAATATAAAATCCATCTTAAGCTTAAAAACTTTTATTATATGAGTTATGTGATCCTATATTAACATGAACACATATCAATTTTATATATGAATATATATATATATATATATATAATTTTTCATCCATCCAAAATATATTTCTTGATAATAAATAAGAATACATTCACATTATACTAAAAAAATTTCCTCTAAAATTTATTGTTTTGTGCATTATGACTTTATATTCTAACAAATTTTTCTGAATTTTAGAATTTTATATTAATAAAATTATATTAATTTTTTAATTACCCAAATCAAAATTTATTTAATATTAAATTTTTTATTTTTTTCTGAAGATATTTATTTTTAGTCAAAAAATACAGGTTTTGTGAAATAATAATTTTTATGATTTTATCATTATGTTATAAAATACTATAAGTTTAAAAAATATTTTATGTAATAGAATATGTATTTGTGGAATACTATTGTGATTTTAATATATTTTTTGAGCTTATAAATATCATGTCGAACATTTTTAGAACTAAATTAAAATAATATTTTAATAAAAACTATTTTTGGTGTTTTATTTAAATCAAGTATTTTCAAGGTGAGATTTGGTTTTACCTTTCCTTGAAAGACTAACACCTTTTATTTTAATTATAATAAATCAATTTCTATAATTAAATTCAATAAAAATTATAATTTTATCTTATATATAAATATAAGCTAAACATTATTTTTATAACATATGTTTTTATGTGATAGGTGTGTATAGTATAAAATTATATTTTCACTATTTTAGATATTTAAATTTATAAATGATTTTAAAATTTGAAATAATATGTCTAAAATTAGTTAAGAGGTTTAATCTTAATTATTTTCATAAAAATTGGTCACTGAGTTTAAAACTTTACAACCATGGTAAAAGTAAATTAGGGTAAAAGTTGAAATGTTAAAAAAATCCCTAGAACACTCATGGTTATTTCCAAAATGAGTGGTTGATGTGATTTTCAACCCACACTCACTTTTACCTTCGATTTTTTCCCTATTTTCATCATTATGTAACACCCTAATATATTAAAATAATTTTATGTTCAATAATGTATACAACACGCAACACTGAGCTCAAACAAGCCATTAAATATTATTATTTAAATATGACAGTTATAAACTAGCCATTAAATTAAAGTGTATGAATATAATAAAATACATTATAAAACATATATAATGATCCTATATAACATAAATGTATTGATAAATTCTTTGAAAGTAACCACTCAATTTTAAATAAAGAAGTTTTATTCTTAAAAAACACAATTTTTCAAAAAATGATTTTTATTTTTTTCTATGTGAAAATATTTTAATTTAATTATGGAAATTTTTTAAAATGTATTTAATAAAATGAAATTTATTTTTTAAACATTCCTATCTAAATTAACATAGGGTGAAATTTTTGGATTTTTTTTAAATGCATGATTTTTTGGTGAATAGTGAAAATTACCAATTTTTAAAATACTATAATTTCTTTTCATTAAATCATGTAATTTAAAAGTTCAATTATATTTTTTACTTGATATTAAAATTTCTTATAAACCATTTTATTTATAATAATCTAATTAATATTATTTAAATTATCAATTTTCATGATTTTGGTTTAAGTATATTTGTATGCTCAAAAACACAATTTTTGGGTTGGTGGGGACTCAAAAAGTGCATCCAAGAGGCTTGAGTTAAAATCCAAGTAGAGATATATTTCGGGGTTACTGTAGTAGTATTGTATCATTTATTGTAGCAGGTACTATTTGTTACTATTCGGTAATGTAGTAGCTGGAACTATTCATATGATTAGGCTTTCGGGCCACCGGTTTGGTCCTTGAGTCCTTCAAGGCCTTCAATCCAACCAAGGCTTTCAGGTAATTAAGAATTCTAGGCCACCTCAAGTCCTTCAGGCAACCTCAAGGCCTTCAGGCCACCTCAAGGCCTTTGTTCCACCTCAAGGACTTCGGGACACATGAATTTGTTCTTAAATAGACCAAGAATACTCTACAGGGATTAGGCTCTAGATGAGGATTTAAAACAAGAAAATTCACCAAAGCAGAGCTAAAGGATTTATAAGAATTATAGGGTATAGAAATTTCCATCGGGACCAGCCTGTGCATTAACGGGAATCTTAAACAAACAACCATATGAAGGTGGAGAGAAAACATCATGGTATAAACAATGGGGAGCGGTAGTCTCAAGTAGTTATAGTCTTGATGAATTACTCTAAGACATTCGGGTCATGTAAGGGTACCCCTTCAACCCTTAAAAGGGGAATTATAAAACATGAATAAAAATTGAAGGCCTTTGATCCATTTGGGATGAAAACTATTTTTAAGTTCATAATGTTTATCGATTATAAATAATTAAAATAATCCCTAATAAGGAAGAATTAAAAAAATATATAGATTATACACATATATATATACGAATTGAAATTCATATAACTAACATTTCTAGTCATTTAGTGAATGTAAAATATTTCTTCCCTTCTAAAATTCATATTTTTAAGAACCACTTTTCATTTCACTTAGTGATTTTAATTTTAAATTAAATTATACAAATTATGTGAATTGAGTTTGATAAAATGGATTTAAAATTTGTAATAAGAATAAATAATATTAGGTAATAAGGTCAACATAATTTTTACTTATTTTGAATAGTAACTATAGTAAATATTTATTACCACAGTAAGTGTAAATCAAGAAATTAAGGTTTAAAATAATATGATATGGAGTAAAAATTATCCCTAAAATATATCTTTATACTATTTTTGGAATGGTGTTAAGTAATTTTCATTAAATTCTCAATTATATGGCCACTTGTTGGGATATTTCATTGATTTCTTCCTTTATAATAATTAAGTAAAAGATTTTAATATCTATAACACTTTGTGAAATGGATAATAACAACCTATATTCTATTCTAAATATTCATTTTTAATGTAAATTTTTTGTCATCATGGGAATTTCATTATAATTTTTGGTGATGAAATAATTTCATTAAGAGCTTACACAATACTGAGATAGTAATTATTAAATAAATAGAAAAACAAAATAAATTATTTTAAAAATTGTAAAAATAATATAATTTGAATGAATAATTTTATTCCATGAATTTTTTAGATAATTATAACATCTCAGTAATTTATTAATGGAATATATTCTAATTCCATTTCTCTTTTGTTATTTTTAATATTAAAATAAATGAATAGCATCAAAACTGATATTAATGATATTTTATATTAAATAATATTTTATTAAATGACATAAAATTCCTAAAAAATTGGATCTCTATCAAAATTATTGGGATATGGTTGAAAATATCAACCATGTTTCATTCATGGGTCATTTTCCCTTTTATGGAAACTTTCTTAACCCCTAAAAAGTAAAAACATTAATTCCAAAATAATTTTAAAAAAGGGTTAAAAGGGGTTAAAACAAAAATACAAGAGTGAAAACATCACTAAAACATTTCCAATTTTTATTATATGAGATCATTTTGACTGAAGCTCATATTTTCCTTGAATATTATTAATTTGGATCCATTTGAATCTGATAATTAATATATATTAATTTAATTATTTAATAAATTCCAAGTGTTCCCCTCCTCTCTCCTATAAAAGGGAAAGCATGAATTTTATTTATATGATGTCCAAGTTAGTCAATTAACATCAATTCCATATAATTTTTTGAGAGAATATTTGCATCCGCATGAAGTAAGTCCTTCAATAATGTGAGAGTAAAATTGATAGCAATATTAAAAATCCTATACATGGATTTGTCATTGAATATTTATATTAAAAATCCCATCTTTTTCATTTTAACACATTCGCAATATACATGAGACGTGACATAATCCTTAAAATTTTTTCACTCTCTCAATATGACAAACCATATCCTTAATATACCTCACTTTAAGATTTATAACATAAAATAACACTTACTACAACCTATAAGATTAATAATCATATTATATTTGTAATATTAGGTACATAGAACATCAACTTGATACATGGAAACAACAAAATTATTTAAAACTTCCTTAATGTTCTTCTAAAATCCCATTGGTCATTTAAAACATCACGGGATAACCTGGGGACATACATAAGAAACATGTGAGATATAATACCTAGTAAAGGACTGAAAAAATCATAACATGATTAAATTATTACAAGTTTGTCAATAATAAATTCAATGGTTCATAAAATGGATGATAATCATAAACATGAACATTGAAGTGTGATATATGGTGATAACATAAGGGAAACATGGCAAGGTGGCAACAACATTAACTATGGAATTATAAACAAAGGCCAAGACTAACCTCCAAGACACCATAAAATGGTAGAGAAAGTCCTTCCATATATTATGTTTACTCTGAAATCCTATACATGATTTATTATGAAACCAAAATATTACCCAATGCATTGCATCTCTATATAATTCTGGGAGCACCCGTCACTTTCATATCATGTACACGCATAAGTTTTCTACATAGATCATTCAACATTTGATCATATTTCATCAAATTTTATTCCAAAATTAAAGATTATTGGATAAATACATGTAATTACCTAATCAATTTAGGATAAGTGCGTCTAAATGAATACCCTTGAGTGGAAATATTGGTGGCATTCACAATACAATGGTTTGGTATGGAAAAATGGTACGATAATTTCAGCAGCATAACGGGGGTACATAATGAATTATGAGAGGTATTAATGAGAGTGAAAGGGTTATATAATCAATTTGAAATCATTATTTAAGTAATATTGAAATTCATATAATTAACATTACTAGTCATAATGTTGATTTAAAATATTTCTTTCCCTATAAATGTATTTTTTTGAAGAACCACTTTTCATTGTGCTTTATGAATTTATTTTTAAATTAAACTATGCCAATTATGCGAATTGAGTTTGATAAAATGTATTTAATATTTAGAATAATAATAATTAATCTTAGTTAATAGGTTCAAATTAATTTTTACTCATTTTTTATTATAACTATAGTAAATATTTATTACCATGGTATGGGTAAATTAGGCAATTATGGTTTAAAATAATATGATAATGACTAAAAATTGGCCATAAATCGTATCTTTATCCTATTTTACGGATAGAGTTTATCAATTTTCATTTAATTCTCAATTATATATCCACATGGTGGGATATTTCATTGATTTTTTCCTTTATTATAATTAAGTAAAAGATAAAGACAAAAAAAACCACCTTCCTTGATTTTAATATCTATAATACTTTGTTAAATGGATAACAACTTATATTCTATTCTAAATATTCATTTGAAATATAAATTATTTTTTATCATGGTAATTTATTTATAATTTTTGGAGATGAAATAATTACCTTAGGAGTTTACTCAATACCGATACAGTAATTATTAAATTAATAGAAAAATAAAATATGTGATATTAAAATTTTAAAAATAATATAATTTTAATGAATTATTTTATTCCATGATTTTTTAGATAAATACAAAATATTAGTGATTTATTAATGGAATATATTATAATTCCATTCCTCTAATTTTATTTTCAATATGAAATTAAATGAATAGCATCAATATTGACATTAATGATATTTTATAATAAATAATATTTTATTGAAACACATAAAATTTATAAAGTCAAATCTCTATCCAAATTATTGGGATATAGTGGAAAACATCAACCATGTTCCATTTATGGTAAGTTTTTAATTTTAGGAAAAATTTCTTGACCCATAAAGTGTAAAAACATTAATTCCACAAAAATTGTCAAAAGGGGATAAAATGGGTTAAAACAAGAATAGAATAGTGAAAACATCACCTAAACTTTTCCAATTTTTTTAGATGAGATTATTTCGATTGAAACTCATATTTTCCTTGAATATTCTTAATTTGTATCCATTTGAATATGAGAATTAATTTTTATTAATTTAATTATTTAAAAAAATTGAAGTGTTCCCCTCCTCTCTCTTATAAAAGGGAAAGCTAGAATTTTATTTATAGAATTTTTAAGTTAGTCAATTAACTTCAATTACATAAAATTGTTTGAGGGAAAAATTGGATCATCATGAACTAAGTCCTTCCAAAAGGTGAGAATATAATTTATGGAAGTATTAAAAATACTATACCCATGAAATAGTCATAATAAAAATTCTATCTTTTTCATTTTAAAACATTTTCAATATATTAGAGACATGATAGTATCCTTAAATTTTTTCACTCTCTCAATATGAAAACCCATATCTTTAATATACTTCACTTTATGATTTATTACATAAAAGAACACATAGTATAACCCAGAAGATCAATGATACTTGTGTATTTGGAATATTAGGTACATAGCACATAGAATTGACACATGGAAACAACAAAATTATTGAAAAATTACATAACATTCTTCTAAACCCCCATTGCTTATTTAAAACTAAATGGGATAACCTGGGGACATACATAAGAAACAAGTAAGATATAATACCCAATAAGGGAGTAAAAAATCATAACATGATGAAAGTATTACATGTTAGTCAATACTAAATTAAATTATTCATAAAAGGGGTGATAATAATAAACATGAACATCGAAGCATGATATATTATGATAATATATGGGAAACATGGGAAGGTGGAAATAACATTAAATGTGGAATTATAAACATAGCTCAAGGATATCCTCCAAGACATCACAAAATGGTAGATAAAGTCCTATCAGATATTAGTTTTACTCCCTAATTCTATACATGATGTATCATGCAACTAAAATGTTACCAAATTCATTAGAGCTCTATACAATTCTAGGATCACCCATCGCTTTCATATCATGTACATGCATAAGTGTGCCACATAGATCATTCAACATAGGATCATATTTCATCACATTTAATTCCATGATTAAATAGTATTGAATAAATAAATGGAATTACCTAATAAATTAAGGATAAATATTTCTATATGAACCCCCATGAGTGGAAATAGTGGCGGTATTCACAATATAGTGGTTTTGAAAGGAAAAATTGTAGGATAATTTAACCAGCATAACGGGGCTATATTATGAATTATGAGAGGGATTAATGAGATTGAAAGGGGTATATCATCACTTTAAAAACTAATGGATTTCATATTGATATATAATAACATAATTCAACATTAAAAACTGATAATTAATATAAATAACAAAAAATATGCTTGAATAAAAGTTTTTCATGGAAAAATCAAAGGATAATTTCAGCAGCATAACGAGGGTACATAATGAATCATGGGAGAATTTAATGAGAGTGAAAGTGATTTATAATAACTTTTACAAAGTAATTATAGTAATAATAATTTGTAAAATCATTTCCCATCAGTATAAGTTGTAATACAAAAGGCATCACATAAAGAACGTGATTCAATAAAGAGGGTATTAAGACGATCACATACTAAATTTTTGCATAGTAACGTCTTAGGTAAGGGTTATAAAGAGAGGGGATAAATGATATAACATTATAATAAAATAAATATTAATGTAAACATACATTTATTATATAATTACATCATAACTAAATTATATTAAAAAGTATGAATACAAAGAAGGTGCTTGAATTGAGAAAAAAAGAGAAGGTCCCTTACTGTGAGAAGGTGATTCCAAAATCCTGGGAGGAGCCTCTTGAGAGCTTGGGGACACCATGATAGGGATATAGAGGGTAAATGGAAGATTATATTCGGGATACAATGTTTTCTATTCAATATTAATTGGTTTTTGTGTGGTTTTATATAGTAAAGAAGAGGGGAGTTCTTTATTGTTTTAAAAACATAGGTTTTTGACTCTATAAAATAATGTAATCAAAAACACAATATATCCCATGGTTTTCCCTATTATTTATAAATTATTGGAGGGATTTTTATTAAATTATATGCTTTTGAATATATAACTTTCAAATATTACCCTTGATTATGTGGAAGTGGGTCATGTTTACAAAGAATTGATTTTAAACCCTTAAAAGAATTTTGGTTTTGGAGGATTCATAAAGATTTTATAAAATTAAGAAATGAAATAAAATATTATTTTAAATTGTAAATATATATTTAGTATTTTATACCTTTAACGTCACATATTAAACCAATTTTGTGTCATTATGATTTCATAATACATAATATATATTAATACTGTATTTAATTTTTACCTAGAAATTTGACTGTCTCGAAAGATTATAAAAAATTCATCATTGCGTAATTTTGACATGTTGACTCAAAATAAACATTTATTTTATCATAATAATTCTCTAAATATTATAAATTTCATTCTCAAAATAGAATCTATATTTATTGAAAGATACTGGTTCTTTAGACAGTAATTGTTTTCTAGCCCTTAGTAGAATTACAAAAAATTATATTATCATTTATATATAAAATATACTATTTAATAATACTATGTTATTAAAATATATTTTATTTCAAAACATAATGATTTTTTTCAAAATAAGTGTCTTAATTGAGATTCCAAATTACCTAAAAACTTTATGTTTTGTTGTATTATAATCTAATTTCTATCAAACTAAATACTTAATAATTTATAAATTAAAAATAATATGGTATAAATATAATAATTATTTTATTGAAAATAAAATATATATATATTCATACTATTAGAGTTAATTTTTCCTCCTTATTAAATTATTATTTTAATCATTCATTAATTGATTTTACATTTATTACGATAATAAATATTTAATACTATCACTATTAATATTTTACAAACAATAACTTACCCTTATTATCAAATATTAAATATTATGATTATAAATCTGAAATTAATTTTATCAAGTTAAATTCACATAATTTTTATAATTTAATTTAATATAATAAACTCAAGCAAGAAGAAAAACTCTTTTCTGATAGATGCATTTTTTAAAGAAAAAAGGATTTCACTTTAACATTATAACTAGTAATTTTCATTATATGAATTTTAATTAATAAATATAGATAAATAATCTATAAATTCTATTTAAATCATTACCTATTAGGGGTTATTTTAATTAACTGAAATAAAGAAACATTGTGAATTTTAAAACCGTTTTTAGAAGAAAATAAATGGAAGGCTTTAAATAAAATTATTCTAAAATATAGTATAAATATAATTTAAATATTATTTATTGGAGTAAATATAAATAATGAATAATTATTTTAATTTTAAATAAAATTAAAATAATAATGATACTTTTAAATTACTTAATTTATGAAAATAAATGACAGTTTTACAAAAAAGGTTTTATTTTCACTATTCACTAAGAAAATAATTTCTCAAAAATCCCAAAATCTCACACTAATTTAATTTTGATATGATGATATCAAAAAATATGGTCATTTTATCAAATTAATTTTATGAATGTTATATATAATAATTATAATATGTTTTTACAAAAAGAAATTAAAATCATTTATGAAGAAAACATATTTTAAAGAATAAAAAGAAATTACCAAAATTTCATTGATTATTAATTAAGAAATTATCAATAAATTTATGTTCATTAGTAAATATATATATATATTACATAAATTATTTAATCTTATTCATACATGAAAATTTAATGACTATGTTATAACAGTCATATTTAAATAATCATGTTTTGTTTGGGTTCGGTGTTACATAATGTATACACTATCAATCACAGTTTTATCTTTTAAAAACTTGGGGTGTTACCCTCAATATCATCATTTTCATTACTAACATCGTGTTTAATCATTTCATTATATTCTTTCATTAACAAACTATCTTTCTAATTATGATGAATAAATGGAAACCAATCATATATTAAATTATCTAATCAAGTCCTCACATTCAGATAATAAACATTTTTAGACATTATTTTCTCTCCATTGTGATACTAGACATAATAGTTTTTTTGAAAACCAAATCATTTTATGTAGTATTTTACTAGTTTCCAATATAATTTTGACATGGGTAGTGTATAAGACATCTATATAAAGCTTTGTTAAAAAGAAAATTTTTAAAAAAAATCTAACTTTTTTATAATTGATTGAAATCTGATCAATATCATACATCCAACTTCTATAAATTTTGTTAAAAATATATATCCATGTTATAGTTCATGTTAAAAAGTAATTTAAATTAGATTAAATTTTAATCAAAAAATATATTTAAGGAAACAATACTTGTTTTCTTTATTTCAATCACTTTGAAAAAAAATGAAACAATATTAAATTCAAATACATTTTAAATCAATATCTATTTTTTGTATAAATAACAAATTAGAATACATGAATACATAATTATAAAAATATGAATGTAGTTTATCATGATAAATTCAATATGATAAAAAAATCCATTTAGAAATTATTCAAACTATATATTTATCACCCATATACTTAATTCCATAACTCTATCCCATGAGATAATGAAATACCATATATAAAAATACATAATATAAAAATTAATTATAAAATGGATTAGTAACTATAAATAATACCACACAAAAATCCCACTGCAGTCATAAAATGGGGGTACAATCATGTTATGTGAATTGTTAATTATAATTTTATTCAAACCAATTTATCCTTAATTAAGACATTAAGTGAATAAATTTTAATGATATAGATTTATAAAGTGTAATAATAATTTATTTTTTCCATAAAACACTATAAACTATGAAACATAACTTAAAATCATGATCACTTTAATGTTTTAAAACCCAATAAGAAAACAAAAAAACATCTAAACACAATTTTATTTAAAATCATATATAGTTCATGAATCTATGTCTTCAAAAATAATTTTTTTGGAAACCATTAAAACTCATATTTAATTATAAATAAATACCTTCCAATTTTAAAAAATAAATCACATATAATTCATACTATTAAAAGAAAATCACAACACTTTCATAAGCCTCACATAGAAAAAATTTTATTTGAAATGATAATATTTATTCAAATCCAATCATATGGTAATAAAAATAAGTTTTAGGGCATTCAATATTTAGGGAGTGAATTTCACAAACACGGGGATAATATATGATAAAAGGGGAACAAAATCAACATACTTATTTAACATAAAATTCATTTTATGAAGGATGAATAAAACCAAAATCAAAGTAGAATTCAAGGAAGGGTATAATTCAATCACATAGATAGAATAAATGAGTATAATAATTAATTTTCTGAATGGAATTGGTGTTTAATTGTCACTTTATGCCAATTATTTTATAAAACTATTAGCATATGTCCCCGAAAACAACAATTTTTTAAAACCATAAGTATTTCTTATTATCAGACATTATTAACTAATGAATTTCAACAACTATTAGTATAGGTATACATGAATATATCCCATTTCAAGTAGTGGGTTAAAATTGAGTGAACATGGGTTATGGATATAATTCTCTAAGTTACCTATAATATTCTTTCGTAAAATATTTTTATGGAAATATTATTATTTCATGAGGTAAAGAAAGTTTAATGTTTAAATGTTTGTTTACATGGCCATGCCCTCACCGAGGCTTGAGCCGTAACTACATCAAGCCTTCCTCTATAGGCCATGGGGTGGGGACAAGAATTGAAAGGCATATCTTTAATGGGAGACCTTTTCTTAATGTACCTATTTACACAAACCTAACCATCTCAATACAGAAGTATGGAGGAATAATTATAAAATGATTAAATAGCTAGAATATTAATCAAGCATGAAAAACCTATAGGATGTAAAAGAGTACATTAGTGAAAACTGAAAAGTAAAGGGGAAAAATACATTCCCAACCAGATAGATTTCCCCACCTAACAAAACTAGAAATTAAAAAAGTGTTCAGAGTGCCTGTCTCCGGATCTGCAAAATCCATCCACTGTACGAGGTCGAATTCACCATATATCCCTAAGCTCCTCTGTAGTCACCAAATATTGTCCTATTATCTACATAAGATGTGACACATGTAAGAAAAGCACATGTTGTGGTGAGTATATACATACTCAGTAGGACACCCTAAAATTTGAAGGAGGAGAAGTAAGGGACCTGATAGGGAAAGATAGTAAATAGCTCAACTCAAAGAAAGAGAGTAAACAAATCCAATGACATTGATACAGATATATGTATAAATGATCAATCCAAATAAACTAAAATAAGAGAAAATTGGATCTTCATATCATATCCCGGCCTAGGAAAAGAGTGATAATAGTTAGAAAATTCCATCAACGATGTCAAGAATCTCACGCATCTACCCAGAAGTAAATATATGATCCATGCCACACATAACCACTGTGTCGCATAGTTTTGGGTCAAAATTCTAGAATTATAAGACCTATAACCTTATGCGTTATGGGGGTTCCACTCAATAATTATTGTAGAGGACTTGTACCTTGATACGTTGGGGGTCCACTCTATAGGTAAAGGACATGTGCCTTGACAGGATAGGGTGGTTCCACTCTGGTGTCATGAGTACCCATGCCATATCTAATAAGTGGTTACACTTAGTAAATAGAGGACCTGCACCCAAGCTAATGGGGGGGTGGGTCAACTCTTGTGTCACAAGGACCAACACATTGTCCAATAGGGGTTTCACTCAATAGATAGAGGACCCTTTCCCAAGATGATGGGGGGTTCCACTCAATAGGTTGAGAACCCACTCCCTAGCCTGATAGGAGGGTTCCACTCTAGTGTCTCAAGGACCGGGGCCCTATCTGATCAAGTTACACTTGAAAAATAAAGGAATCACACCCAAGTTGGTGGGGGGTTTCCACCCTATAGAACACCAGTGATCCTCTGTTTGGTCACTTTCATAATTAGGCTCCACCTAAATAAGAATCACAACCTAAAAATCTCACATAATATCTTGAAATCCAAAAAGGAGGGCATGATCACATTATACAAGAAACAAACATAGGATTGGCTACTCACAAGACAAAATATTATTCTAGATGATAGATATGTGAAATTTGAATGTGTCCTCCAAAGAAACCAAGGAGTACATGACATGTGAGGGTACCCACATGGTTTTTAGCCTCACTCCATCGCCTGACTGTGTACTTAATGGTACATGAATCACTACCCATGTAGTTCTACATGATGTTTAGGGAGTATACATGGTGTGTCTAAGTCACTAGGGTTCCTATCCATGCTCCTTGTCCATGTATATGTTCCCATGTCATGTCCATGTACTTATGTACATGGTGTGTCCATCCACATGGGGTTCCACCTATGTCAGTGGTTTTATCCATGTACTTCGGAACATGGTGTCTGCCTGGCCATTCACATGTTTGTGAAATCCTGGAATACACATCGGTATACCAAAATAAGGTCACATTTCATGTTGGGCTCCCATATCACGTGTGATACTTATAATTCCATGAAACCCTAGCCACTACAGTCAGGGACCTACATTCCGTGTGTTATTTGGACTGCATGGTGTGTAGTTCCTTTTTTTATTGAAATCCATATCTATTCCCAAACATCTAGATCTGGATTTACCACTTATAATCTAGAATTTATTCTTTAAATAATGTGGGACCTTTCCATTTTACATTTTTTTATCCAACAGATGGCTGAAAATTAAAACATCGTCGGTTCATCGATTCCTACATGCACAACACACCTCACACATATAGGGTTCTTCCACCCTAGATTATTTGGATTTAGGTCTTCAAAATTATCACCCATAACCTTCAATCTAATTAAATAAATCCCGGATTTGGAAATTCACCCCTTGAATTTGAATTCTATGTGAATTTGGGGGGTTCAATCGGGCTCAGTCCTGCCCGACAATATCGAAATGATACCCTATAGATTAATCTGAGAATAAACTAATGATTGTGGTATAAAGTCACAAAAGATGGTTTATCAATATTTTTTTATGTTTTCTTGTCTAACAAACACAATATGGAGAACCATGGTTAGAAAAAAAATTGAATAATCAATTAAGTTTAAATACGTGGGAATATGTAATAAATCAAAATTGGCCCAGACCAAATAAAGTGATTGATTTTGCCCAATAACATAATAAAAATAGGTGGAAACCACATGTGACGAGTCCTACTAGAATATTAGATCATTTTACATTTAAGTATATTCTTTCCAATTATTTAGATGAGTCTTTACATTTTTTTTGTCTCGGTCTATTTGTATCTAGAGTTTTTTCATCATCTGAATTTGATTTGACAATAGAGAGGTGGAAGAACACTCTTGATCCTTATAGGGTTTGTAAAGATAACCCTAGATGATTCATTATAATAAGATATTTATAGAAAAAATAATTTTTGTTAATTTAATTAATCAACTAAATGTACCTACAATGACTATTTTATCTAAACACCCTTATCCGACCTATTTTAGGTCGCACCTAAGTTAAAAATTGTGTTTCAGACTCGGCCATTGTCTCAAATTATTGATTTGATATTTTATTTCAGAGTTATCCTATTTTCTTTAGGAAACTACGTATGCATAATATAAAATATATCTTATATTATTATAAAATTAATTTCAGGAACCCTAGGCATTGGAATCACATTGCATCTTAGCACCTGACTCTAAAAAGATATATATAAATATTACAAAGCATTATAGAAAAAAATTGGGTCTCTACATCATCACTTCCTTTAATATTTTATTCCCTAAAAAGAAAAATTAAACAAATATCTCAGGATACTGAGCCCTCATCTGTCTCCCCCATTCCTATGAGCTCTACGGCACATTCTCATGATGCCACAACATGCAAACCAAGGGGATGGTACATCTATGTATGTTCCTCTTTTATTGATCTATAATCTCCACCAGATGCTCTGCAAAAGTGGTTGCATTATCGATGTTCAGCTCACCCTAGTTTAAAACATGCATGGGGTTAGTAACATATCTACTCAGCTGCGATACATGGAAGATGCCATGCACCAACTCTAACTGTGGTTGTAGGGTGAGGGGGTAAGAAAACTAATGAACCCTTTAAAAGATTTTGAATGTACTAATGATCCTCAGGGATATCTTTCCTCGTTATTTGAATCTCCACAATCCTCATTGTGGGGAGACACTAAGGAAAACATAGTCTCACTTATTGAACTCTACTTGACTATGAAGACGATCTGTGTAAGATTTTTTTTCTTTCTCTATGTTTTCCTCATCCACTAGTGGATGACCTAGACTTTATTTATTTTCACGTGAACCAACTATAGACCAACAAGTGACATCTCACTTATCTTTGTCTAGCACAAGGGTGACCTACATTTTCCCCCATACATGGACTTAAAATGTGTCATGCTGATTGTAGGGTGGTATCTATTATTTTATTCAAACTATACTAAGGTTAAGTGACCCTCCCATCTCTATCCAAAGTCTAACACATAATCCCTCAACATATCCTCTGACATCTAGATAGTGTGCTCATTCTTCCCATATGTATGAGATTGAAAGGTTTTACTCAACCTCATCAGGGTCCTAAATGACTCCTATATGCCTCTCCACAACCATGATGTAAACAACACATTACGGTTGGAGGCTATAGTCAATGGAACCCCATGAAGGCGAAAAATATCTCATACTTACGTCTTCCCCAAACTCTTCAGTGATTTCCACTCTTTAATAGAAAGTAAATGTGCATAATTCATGGGTCAGTCAACTATCACCCACATGGTGTCATGACCCTTCACTTTCTATGTAAGTTCTATCACAAAGTCCATGAATATTCCATCATAATTCCACACTATGATCTAAAGGGGATACAACAATCCTACAGGAACAATGTTTTCATTCATCACTTGCTAACATGTGAGGCACAAAGAGATGAAATAATCCATTCTTTGTCTCTTGTCGGACCACAAAAAATGATACTAAAATTCTATATTCATCTTTCTTACACTAGGGTGTATAGCTAAAGAATGTGTGTGGAACTCTCACATCACCTACTCCCACATTTTTACTGGGACCACCGTTCATCCCTAGAAAAGGATGGAGTGATTCTCTAATTCAAAATATCCATCTTATGATTCACCTATGGATATATAGACATGAAAGATCTCATGGTTTATGTCTCCCAACTGAGATTCTCTCACATGCTTGAGAAGAGTAGGAGTCAACACCATCTACTGAAGAATATTTTCACCCTCATGCTCTACTAGAGTCAGTAGTAAGGAAGCCAACTGATCAGGATCCTCTTGTACCAAGTGATACTAGGACTTCTTACTAAAGGAATCATCTTCCACACTTCCCTTCCCTGGATTATAGACAATATCATAGTCATAATCCTATAAGAACTCCAACCAACACCACTATCTCAGGTTCAAGTATCTCTATATGAAGATGTACCTGAGACTCTGATGGTCCGAGTGAACCATAAAGTGCTCTCCTAGAAGGTAGTGAATCCATATCCTATGCATGAAGGCCACCATTTCCACCTCTGGGTAATGATTCATGTAGTTATAGTCATGGGGTCTCAACTACCACAACCTGTATGTGATAACTTCCTACCTCTGCATAAACATGCAGTCGATCCCATATCCTGATGCATTGAAATACACCATGTAATCCTTTCCATCCTTAGATAGTCTCAACATAGGATCAATCATCATCCTTAACATCAACACTTAGAAGGGTATCTGCCACTAGTAAGTCCAAATAAAAGTCTACCCTTTACACATTAGATTGGTCAAAGGGGCTTCAATCTTGGATTATTCTACAATAAACCTCCTATAGTACCCTTAAAAGACAAGAAAACACCAAACCTCTTACACGCTCTTGTGTGGATCCCAATAAATTGCTACATTGATCTTCACCGGTTGCATGTCCAAACCATTCCAAGAAATGACATGCCATAGTTTGTGAACCTCATGAATATATAACTGACACTTTGAGAGATTTATATAAAGCTGGTGCTCCTAATGAGAATCTAGAACCATCCTCAAGTGTTCTACATTCTCCTAATATAATGCATAGTTTATGAGTATGTCATCAATGAAGACAGTAATGAAGTGGTCTAAGAACGGCTAGAAATACTAGTTCATCAAATCCATAAAAATGATGGGGGAATTCATCACAGCAAATGGTATCTCTAGGAACTCATAATTTCCAGAGAGATATTGGAATTTCATTTTTCGAATTTCATCCTCATGAACCCTAAACTGGTGGTATCCATACTAGAAACTGATCTTCAAGAACCATCCTACACCTCGCAATTGGTCAAAAGAGTTTGTGAATCCTCGACAAGTGGTTCGTGTTCTTTATCATGGCCTGATTTAGATGATGATAATCCATGAAAATATACAAAATAACATCATCCTTTTTCATGAACAACACCAAAGTTTCCTAGGGGAAACCCTGGGACTAATAGAGAAGTTCTCTTGAAGCTCCTCCAGCTACAACCGCTGCTCCTAGAGCTTAGCAGGGGCCATCTGATATGTTTTAGATGATAATGGAATAGTATTGGGATACAAGTTTATGTAAAACAACATCTCCATCTATCGTAGCCCATCCCAAGGGTTCATGTGTTGAGACTCCCCAGGACCGCCTCCAGTAGTCTAGGGGTTGGAGACTAGCTCTAAGAAAACATATCATTAACATGGGAGGCATTTTCCTAAGTACATATACACACGCACACATCTACAAGAACAAACAATGCTGAAATGTAAAAACAACTGGACAACCATTCATGCATACATAAAAATCCCACAACTAGAGTATGATAAGAAGTAATGGATAGTAAATATGTCAATATACAATCCCACAACAAAGAGTTTGAGAACAAGTCCATCTTGAATGTAAATATAGGGACTATTGTCAAGATACCCCAAGAACATACCCCAGTCTATCCTACTCACTAAGAACTCCATGGTCCTAGTACCTTGGAGACTTTATAAAAAGATTGATCATCTAAACAAGACCTGGTATGTGCGGTAAAATACCATTTAGGGGTGAGTATAAAAATACCCATTAGAACACCTTGAAACCACAAAACATATAATAAAAAATAACAGTCAGATTTGCATAGGTATATATCTAAATAACATATAACAAAAATATTCTTATATACTCAATAAAGAAACATAGTCTCAAGGTAAATTCACAACCATAATTCTAGTTTAGGATTTTAACTTGAAGGTTTCATAAAGAACTCATCTATGAGAACACACTCTAGGAGTTAGATGGAACTAATGATGTTCGTCTGAGATGTAGTGCTCATTGGTTCTCACCATGAGAAGTATAAGTTGGAAGTCTGAAGAGATATGATACACAAATGAGGATCACACCCAAGTCCATGTGGTATACCAATAAATCAATCTAAATTAACCCATTATGTAGAGGATCGGTGTATGTGTATTGTTTTTCATGATGATACCAAGAACTCCACCTAGGGTAAGAAGATGAAAGAGGATATCACTCTATGCCTCACAGAAGGATTCCAACTACTCTATCTAAGAAGTACTACTGAAGGGATTATTTTCCTATGAGTAGGAGGTAATTTTATAATAACCATTAGAGAATGGATATAGGGTATGCAACCTAATGATACTTGTCAAAGATACAGTGGACTGGGGATTAAATCCATATTTGAAAGAGTACACACCATGTCCCTTCAGCATCGGGTCCTTCCCATGTAAAACACCTCATTTACATGTCCATGTAGAAGTACATGGTGTGAACATGTTCATGTACTTCTTAACATGTACCGATATATAGATATTCCCCTGTATATTTTTCCTTAGCCATGTCCATGTGGGAGTACACATCACGCCACTAGATGTGTACTATTAAGTTGTGTTTGTATACCCTCCAAGGTACACATAGAGCCATATGGGAGGGATCACACACTATGTCATAGGGATGCATTCTTTTTTATCCTTAACTGTATCCTGAAACCCTCACCCCTACATAGAGGGGCCCACACAGTATATAGATCTACAGTACACACTATGTTGTTTGAGATTTTCTAGAAATCCATATTTGGATTCATGCCTATCCTTTACTTCTCTAGCATCGATCTAGTCACTCCTAATGCCTGAATCAATAAGTTTTATTGTTTGGGACATTCCTTAATTGAATCATTGAAATTTGACCATAAAATCCATTCAGAAAATTTCTTAAAACATCATTATTCATTTTTGTTGAAGAATACAAAAATAGTTATCCAGACAGTCTGATTTGTTGCTGCCACTAATACAAAAATAGGATTCTAAAAATTCTATAATAGGCCTTTATTAGCACTAAAAAAGAACTGATAATTGGAGTGCGGTTAAAAGCCTAAAACATTTTACAGTTTTTTTAGATATGTTAAAGTGTTCCTTTAACTGCATTTTTTAGCACTACTAAATAAATCACTATTAAAGGGGGTAAAATTATATTTTTTTCAGATACCTATGAACAAGACCCCCTTATCAGTGCTTCCACAATCCCTTTAATAGTTTTCACCCTCCCTTTATCATCTCTTTTTACCCCACCACCCCTTTTATCAATGATTTGTGAATTTCTATCCTCATGCATGCCCTCCTGGATTCGAACCCAACACCTCTCTTTCAAATATAGAACACCTTTAGCACTACACCATGTTATTTTGGTTCCTGTTTAATGTTATTTATATTTATTTATATATATTTCTACATATATATTTATATATATTCATGTATTTATATAACTATTTTTAGTACATTTATAAAATATATGTGGGTGGGATATATATATATATATATATATACTTATATTTATTTAAATATATTTTATATTATATTCATTTACATATACTAGTATATAATATAAATATATATTTGTTTATTAATACACACATATAGGTATATATAAACATTATAAATATATTTTTACAATGTAAAAAATTTTTAGATATTGTTTTAAATACATTTTTAGAATATGAATTTATTTACATATATTAGAATATACATTTTTACCTAAATATGTTGATATTTGTATTATATGAGTGATTTATTATAAGTAAATATAAGAAAACATGCATATATTTAATTATAAATAAAATTACATTGTAAAAAATGATAAAATTTCAAATTCACAATATCAATATGAATTTAAGCTCTGGGAATAAATTTATTACCTTCTAAAAATGGAATAATTACCCACTTAAATGAGGCTTAAATCCATCTAATATTAAAAAATTAGGTTACCCTAACTAAAAAAAGTTTGGGAGGCCTTTTGAGACATTTTTTCATAAAGGGTGTAGATCTTATCATATGATTTGATTTGATATGTGGTTGAACTGAAACGGACATCCGGATCAAATGTTATGTTCATCTGAAGTTTAAGATACATTATCAAATTATTTTATATCTTTTATTAATTTTATGATTTTTGATATCTCTAAATTTATATTAAATGCATTTTTATCAGTAATAATAAGAAAATTATTAATTATAAATATTTTTTTATTTATTTTATAATCCATTTTCACTAAATATCTTATATATTTATTGTAAATTCCGATTTACCTTATCTAAACATATTTTAAAATATATATATTATATTTATATCAATATAAATATATTTATATATTTATATATTTATATCATTATAAATATATTTATATATTTATATCAATATAAATATTTGTATATTTTTATATATTATTTTTAATGAAATATAATTTTTTTGAAGTATACCCATATCATTGAAAATAAAAAAGTGCTGAAAATGGGGTCTTTAATTGTACTTTTAAAAAAGCACTGATAATCCCCCAATCATCACTTGATTAGAAGTGTGAATAAAAGACCCTATTTATCAATGTTTTTTTAAAATCATTGATATAGGTTTGGCCTTTATCAATTCTTTTTAAAAAGTTATGATAAAGGTGAGTCCTTAAAATATCTTTTCTAGCATTGTTAAAGACCCCATTTAACAGTGGTAAAAAAGTGATCTTAAATACCCCCTTTAACATCACGTTTTTAGCACTGACAATGGGTTTCATTAAAGACATTCATAACTACTGCTATTAAAGATTTATAACTAGATTAACCTATTTTTTTCGTCATATTTCATAATCACATGTTCTTCATTTCATGTCGAGCCTAGATCTATGATTTCCAACTATTATGCTAAGAAAAAGGTTTACAATATTTGATTTTATGGTATACATTGAATTGTGGGCTGAAGGAAAATGCCCACAATGACTAAATAAATATTGTAGAAATGAAAAACCACAAACTCAAGGAACAAACCTTGACCAATGTTCATATTGGACTCAATCTCTCATCATTTCAATGATAAAAAAGAATTGATAAAAATAAAATGAATCTCGTAATAAAACAATACAAATAAACCAATCTCAAAAAATGATCTATCGGTGAATCAATCTGTTGGTCGATTGACATTCATTAATTATATAAATCAACAATGAATATTAAATAAAAATAAACAATTTCCCAACCTTGAGGTAGATCTATTTTTGATGAACAACTAGCATGTGTCATTGTCATTAGATAGATCTTTGAATCTTGTTGCCCACCGATCACGGATCTACGATCTGGTTGGTGTTCGCCTGAGAGAGATCCTCTAACACTCTCTCCAATAGCTCTTCAATGGCTCTAGGGTAATGTGGGTAACCCTGAGGATGTGGTAAAACCATATAATTATAGAAAAATTTATTTCACTTCATCAACTTATGAAATAAAACAATTTAAATAATTTTTTGTATTCATTTTATGTCTATGATGTCTTTTCAACAAACTCCCCATGCTGAAAAAGGTTATGTCGTTCCTAGGTTAAAACCCACATTCTAAACTCAATAGTCCCCTCAAATTTCTAATTCATGCTTCTATTTATATTTTATTCTTCTTTTCAAGAAAAATTTGTATGCATGTTATTTAATATATTTAATATATTTCAAACATTTATTCTAGGAACACCAGGACTCATAATTACATTTTGTCTCATTGCATGGTCCCAAAAATAATCCATACAACATTTAAAATTATTCATGGAAAATATGAGTCATTAAGTTCTCCTTAAAATGGGGATTTATGTCCCAAAAAATCTAAATCAAGTGGCTACACAACAATATGTAGGTATTGAGCATGTATATGATTCTTCTACTCCCAAATGCTCTCCTGAAGATTCTCATTCTACGACTGGACACACTAAAAAATTTCTCACCCATTAAGGATCCCCTCATTTTGATCATCGGTCTCCACTGAGCTCTCAAAAATGGTAGCTTCGTCCTCAATTTCTAGCTCTCCTCAATCGATATCATGTGATTGGTCATGCATGTACCTCCTCGTTTGTGACACGTGGAAGATTTCTTGTACCTTGTTTAACTATGATGGTAGATCTAATAATTTTTCCACCTCACCAACTCTGTGTAGTATCTAGAAAGGTCCAATTAATCTCATAGATAGCTTTCTTATCTTTCAAAACATCATAATCTATGTTGAGATGAAATCCATTGGAACACATGGTCTCCATCCTCAAACTATAACGGCCACCTTCATATATCTATATAAGACTTCTGATGGATCATTGCATTCATCATCTACTCCTAGATGATCTACACCTTCTTAATAGTGTCTCACACCAACTCTGGGCCCATGAGTGCTAACTCCCCTGGTTCAGATCAGCAAAGTGGTGACATGCAGGGTCACCCATACAATGCTTCGAATGGTGTCATACCATTGGTGGAATGGTAGTTGTTGTTATATTAAAAATCCACCAGTGTTAGGTGATCCTCCAAACTATGACCAAATTCAAACATGCAATCTCACATAATTTTCTCCAGAACCTGGATAGTCCTCTTAGTTTGGCTGTCAGTTTGGGGATGAAATGTTGTTCTCAAGCATAAAGGAGTCCCAAAAAACTCTTGTAATCTCTTCTATAAATGATATGTGAAGCAACCATCATGATCTGAAGTGATCATAGATGGAACTCTATAGAGTCATACTATCTCATACATGTAGAGGCATCCCAAGAACTCCATTAAAATCTGCTTCTGAATAGCTAGGAAGTGGTCCAACGTGGGGATTTGGTCTACAGTCACCCAAATGGAATTATTTCCCCTTGATGTACATGGTAATCCCATCACAAATTCCATCAATATATCATCTGAAATCCACTATATCACCTCAAGGGGTTAAGCTAAACCCACTAGAACTTGGTGTGAAACCATCACATACAAACAAGTAAGGCATTGATAGACAAACTCTGTAACTCCCCTATTCATCCATGGCCACCAAAAATCGCATCAAAGGTCATGGTACATCATTTATATAGCAAGATTTTCCACTATAGGAAATTTATGAATCTATCATAGATCCTCATCCCATAGTGTCACTGTTACTATCATGCATCCTATGAAAATAATAGAATTCTCCCCACCTTCATAAAATTCACCAGGAGCATGTACAGTGGATATTTGAGTTTTTAGGGTCTCACAATAATTCTCCCCAATTTGTGCTCCCTAACTCACTAAAAAGAATAGGGGAAACAATAATTTAATGTAGTTATTCTTCTCTACTTCTATCCACAAAGGATAACTGCAATGAGGAAAACTAATCTAACACCTCATTCGACAACTCTAAATAATATCACCTACTAAGAGCATTTACCCCCACATTCCCCTTCCCTAGAATATAAAAAATCTCTAAGTCATAATCCTTGAGGAATTCTAACCATCGCCTCTATCTCAATTTGAGATCCTTATGAGAGAAGATATACTTGAGACTCTTTTAGTCAGAATAGAAGATTAATTTCTCACCCATCATGTAGTTCTTCCACATCTTTAGTATGAATACAGCCATTAGAAACTCAAGATTGTGGGTTGTGTAGTTCTTCTCATGTGGTCTCAACTGACATGAACCATAGGCAATCACCACCTTCCCTGACATCTGGACACAACTAATCCCGATTCATGAAGCATCATAGAACACTAAATACTCGACACCCTCCTCTAGAAATATCAAGATGGGAGAAATTTTTAATATCTACCTCAAATACTAAAAATCATAATAGAACCTCTCCATCCACACAAAAGGATTCCCCTTTTAGGTCAAATATTTCATGATAGATGATATCCTAGAGAATTCTGATACAAAACATTGGTAATATCCTACTTACCCAAGGAAGATCTATACCTTTTACACACTCTTGTGTAACTCCCAAGATAACATTACGTCAACCATTACTGGGTCTACTTCCACACCATAATCTAAGATAACATGTCTCATAAATTTAATCCCATATTTCTATAATTGTAACTTCGAGAGAGTCATGTAAATATGGCACTCTAGGATTACATATAGAACCATCCATAAGTGTATCATGTGATCCTCCTCGGATTCCAAGAACACAAGGAAATCATTTATGAACAAAACCTTGAACAAGTCTAACAAAGTATAAAATATTTGGTTCTTCAGTCCTTTGAAAATTGTTGGGGTGTTAATCATGCCAAAGGCCATCACCAAGTACTCATTGTGACCGTAGTGACATATGAATTTCATATTCATTATATCCTCTTTCTATACTCACAGCTAGTGATAGCGTGATCCGAGTTCAACCTTTGAGAACCATCATGACCATCTCAATAGATCAAAGAGATTATTGATCCTTGTTAGTGGATACTTATTCATCATAGTCACCTAGTTCAAGCATAGATAGTCCATACATAACCTCAAGCTCCTGTGTTCCTTCTTAGAAAACAAAAATGGGGTTGTCTAGGGTGAGACACTATGTCTAACAAAGACCTTCCTCTATAAGTCCTCTAATTATACCCTCATCTCACAAATAGATACAAGATCCATCTAATATTTTGGAACAGATGTCAAGGTATTCCCTGGGTGTATCTCAATGAATAATTTTATCTCTCAATGGGGATGTAATCTTGGAAAATCCTTAAGAATGACCTACTCATACTCTCCAACCACTCTGGTGAATGGAAATATCATAGAATCTCATGCACCAAGGGACATTCAAGTCATCTATTGAGTAATTGGATTCACCCTCTGATGAATGAATCCATACTGAACTACTTGAGTTTCCATTTCACCCACAAAATAAAACATGGTCCCATCACTATGGCCAAACTGTATCCTCTACCTGAAATAGTCAATTTGGGCATGAACTGTGGATAACCAATCTATACCTAATACGAAATCATAAGGGCTCATCACTGCTAAAAATTTATCCCAATAGAAACTCTCTCCTCTAAGGGTTAGGCCACACTATCAGCATAAGTGTGTGATCACTGAGTCATCTTTGGTAAGACTCTCCAAGTGCAAGGGTCAATCCAAGGGCTCAACTAGAATCTATAAGTCTCAAAATAGATAGTTGGAAAGAAATTAATGACTATAATATGTGTCTATAATTTGTTCATATAAGGTATAAATGAAAGAGATAATACCTTGTATCATTCTTAAATCCTCTAGGTCATAAGCTTCATCCATCTACAATTACTCCTCCCCTATCCTACAGCTCCCTGAGACTATTGTGGGCCACTTATGGATAGTGGTGGTAACAATTAAAAGATTCTATTATCTCTATCTCCTCTATCGGGTTCACCACACTATAGACCTAATAGTTCATATTGGTTCCTCTCTATTGGCAGCCCATCCATTATTTCTCTATCAATTATACGAAAGGTCGAAAAATATCATGTATGATGTCTCCTTCCATCACATGAGTATAAATTCCTATCCCTAGGATGACTAGACCCATACCATGATCCCTAAACCATAGAACATCTATCATGGAACCTCCTAAAACATCTTGAATGTCTAGGTCCTAGAGACTGACATCAACTCCCTATCACCAAAGTCTTTACTCCTATTGTCACACTATCAGCAATCATTGTATGCTTCTTCTCATCCAATAAACTATCAACCACCAAAAATATATTTAACACCCCAACATAAGTAGGAATTCACATATGTATAATGCTATATTAGATTTATCTATCCATTCCTCACTCGAAGGTCTAGTACTGAAAGAATTGATCTCAAAAAATATTCATCGAGTAACTAGAGACGTTGGTAAACCTCAATGAATGCACATAAAATATTGGGAAACCCAACTAAAGTTGTATAAGATTAAGGATATGTATATCCCTGAACATAGATAGCGAGAACTCCTCTCTAAAAAGATGATAAAACTCTGACCAATCTAGTTTCACCTCATTGTATGCTTGAGTCACTAAACCCCAGCATC
This sequence comes from Viscum album, assembly GCA_963277665.1. Classification (NCBI taxonomy): domain Eukaryota; kingdom Viridiplantae; phylum Streptophyta; class Magnoliopsida; order Santalales; family Viscaceae; genus Viscum; species Viscum album. Next base: position 822,185,651 of record OY728141.1, on the reverse strand, counting down.
GTTCTACTGATCCATGGAGAAGGATCACCATTAGGACCACCATCGGATTTGCATCTATCCTAACTAGATGGAAAATTTTTGCCACTTCCTTAATCTAGTAATCAGCCACATGTGGGTTGGTCTCTCCTCAGAACATATGGGGTCAATTTCACTGAAACTCATGTAGTGTGATCAGCCTATACACCTCATCAGATAGTACTGTGAGTACCATCTTTTACTCTAAATATGTTGATATAGTTGTTACACCACCTTGAGGTAGAACCTCAAAAACTAGTCTTTGTATCAATGCCCCATCACTGGGGGGATTTTCATTGTGATCCTGATGTTAATTTTTTATGGAATATGTCATGGAAAAATCTTGAAAGTAAACAAGATATACCATGTTCATTGAGTATATCTGCCGAGATAACTCAAGAAGGGCATGGAAACCACAACTAATACTTATATGATAAATTTACCATTTTTTCCCTACAACCAGTGTTCTCATGTACATAGTCGAAAGGTAGGTGACCAGAGTCATGGTGTATGGATATGTTGATCACCATATAAACACTAGAGTCCCATCCTAAAATCCTAACATTAAACTCTTAACATTTTTTCCTAAACCAATATCACAGACTCTGGTCCTGAGGTAGAACTGACTGTCTATGATACTAGTCTGTCATGAACTATCGCAATGGAGTTTGTGTTGTGACTCCCCAATCACACCTCCAAAAGTCCAAGGGCTAGAGACTATTGTCGAGTAGACATATCACAAACATGAGAGGTCATGTCCTATGTACCTGTACACATTCACACATCTTCAAGAACAAAAAATTCTTAAATGTAAAAACAAATGAACAACCATGCATGTATACATATAAATCCCACAAATAGAGTACAATAAGAAGTAATAGGATGTAAATAGGTCCAAATACAAGACCACCACAAAGAGTTTGAGAAAAAAACCAACCTGAATGTAAATATAGGGACTGTTGTCAAGTTACCACAAGAACACACCTCAGCCTGTCTGGCTCACTAAGAACATCCTAGTCAGGGTCCCTTGGGGACTCAGTCAAAAGCTTGATTTCTTGCGTAATGCATGACATATGTGGGAAAAATCCATATAGGGATGAGTATAAAAATACCTACTATGACACCCCAAAACCACAAATCATATAATAAAAGAATAACAGTCAACTCTACAGAGATATATGTATACAACACATATAACAAGAATATCTAGATATACTCAAAAAAGACACTAAGTTTCAAGATAAATCCATAATTGCAATGCCAGACTAGGATTTTATCTTTAAGGTTACACATAACACTAATCAAGGAGAAAACACTCCATGAGTCAGATAGAATTGATTAAGTTTGTCTGAGAGGTAGTGTTTGTCGGGTCTCACTGTGGAAAGTATATGCTAGAAGTATGAAGAGATCTGATACACAGATGAGGATCACACCCAAGTTCATGGGGTTTACCAACAACTCAATATGGATTAACCTACTAAGTAGAGTGTTGACACCCATATAGTATTAGTCACAATGATACCAAGAACTCAACAAGGAAAAGAAGATGATAACGCATCTCACTTCAGGCCACATAGATGGATTCCAACAACTCTATCCAAGAAGTGATACTAAAGGGATTTATGTCCAATGTGTAGAAGTAAATTCCATTCTAACCCTCAGGGAATTGATATAGGGAACATACCCTAAAAAAAAGTTTCTAAGATGTAGTGGTCAAGGGATCTAAGACATGTTTTAAGGAGTACATGGAGTGTACTAAGAGTACACGGCATGTCCCATCAGCACCAGATCTTTCCCATGTAAAATGTTGTGTGATTGTATTTATGGGTAAGTACATAGCATGGCCTTGCCCATATACTTATTAATGAGTCCCTGTACATGGATATACACATGTACATTTTTTCCCAGCCATGTTCGTGTGGGAGTACAGGGCGCATCACTAGTCGTGTCCTCTTAGGTTGTGTCTGTATACCCTCCAAGGTACATACCAAACCATCTAGGAGGTTTCAAACACCATGTGATAGGGTCACACATTGTGTGATCCTTAAATATATCTCTAAACCCAAGCCACTTCATAGAGGTCCTAACATAGCGTTTAGATTTATAGTACATGATATGTTGCTTAGGATTTTCAAGAATTCCAAATCTAGAATCATGTGTCTCTTCTTCTTCTCCAGAAATCAATCTGGATGGTCCCCATACTATAACTAAGATGTTTCATCAATTAGTCCTTATTGTCATCAAATCAGCGAAATATGACCATCAAACCCATTCATAAAATTCCTTCCAATATCATTCTACATTGTGTGCCAAAGAACACAAAAATTAGGTATCAATGATGTCTAATCCACTGCTCCATTAATCTACACATGATTGTCACGTACTGTCGAGCCCATCTCTAAGATTTAGAACATTGTGACAAGAAATGGGTTTGAAATTCTCGATTTCATGGTATACATAAAAATATGGGCCAATGGAAAATATCCTCGATGAATAAAGAAATAATGGAGAAATGAAAAACCATAAACTTGAGGAACGAACCTCAGTTAATGTTCTAGTTGGCCTTAATTTGTCTTCATTAGAATGACAAACAAAGAATCAATAAATATCAAATAAATATCCCAACAAAACCCTACAAAAAATCACATGCCACAAATAAATGATTCATAAATTAATCTATTGGTTGATTGATTCACGTTCATTAAAGAAATAAAAAATGGGGAAGAAGTCTAAATAAACAACCACCTTACCTAGAGATGGATCGATCACAGATGAAGAACTATATTTTTTCACTGTCATTTGAAATATCTTAAAATATTGGTACAAAATAATCATTTATCTATGATCATGTTGAGATTCATCTGATAAATATCCTCCAAAACTATCATTAAAGGTTATCCAACGGACCCACGGTTTTGTGGATAACCCTAAAGATTTGACACAACCTTATATATATAAAGAAATTTAGGATGTTGCATCAATGGAATGAGATAAAATAAAATAATTAATTATTTTATTCATTTTTTCATTTTTTCCCGTGATATTTTTCCACAAATGCCCCACGTAGACAAAAGTTATGTTGCACATAGGGTAAAACCCATATTCTAAACTCAATAGTTCCCTAAGATTTTGAATTTTGGATTCCATTTAAAATTTATTCCACCTTTTCATGAAAATTATACATGTATTATATTTAATATATTTAATATAGTTCAAAAATTTATTTTGGGAACACCGGGATTCGCAATTTCATGTCGTCTAAATGAAAGGTCTAAAAAATAATCTATATAATATCTAAAAATAATTCTTGGAAAATATGAGTTAGTATACACACCTCAGAAGTAGTCCCTAAATGTCCTAGGGAAATATATTTATATAATCTTCCACGAATTAAGGAATCCATATGCCTAAAGTGTCAGCTTCACCAAGGGCTATACTCTTTAACTGATGGGTAATGGGTTGTAGCCTCCTGCTAGTAGACCCCATGTGTCCCACCATGAGTTCTCTCTCACTAATAAAGGACAATATTGTCTGATTAGTGAAAATACATCTGACTCATATTTGGTTATAGTCAATCTAGAATCTGATAGTGGATAACCAATCCATACCCAAGATGATGCCATAGGGTTCCATCATGCTAACCAAAATGTCTCATGTGAACCTCTCTCCACCAAGAAATATCTCACACTGCCGGCAGATAAAATATATTGAATAAGTTTTCTCTCTAGAAACCTTAAGGTGAAGCTACTAGGATAAATCCTCAACTGGGAGCTCCATATCTCACACCAAGAGTATAGATATGAAGGAATGACTCATACCAATGTCTAATATTATATAAGTAAGAGTAGAAAAAACAATGATCATACCTCTAATCATCTCATGTTTTGTTGGGTTGTAAGCCTCCATAGTGTATAGCTATCTGCAACCCTAGCCACCAACTCCCTCAGTCGGATGTGGGATGCCAAGTGGTGGTGGTTGAAGGATATCAGGGCATCATCCACCCACAGATCCTTATCCTAGAGCTCCACCTACTCCTCTTCCATCTCCACCTCCCCGAGGGCCTCCTTTCCCCCTCCTAGGAGATCCCAGATCACAACACTACCTCTTTCATGGTAGTTCATATTTTATATCTCTATTCCCCTCTAAAAATTTGGTCAGGTAGTCACGTGCCATGTGACCTCACCCATAACAAGCATAGAAATGTCCCTCTTTGGGCTTCCCTAGTCCTCTATGATGCCCCTAACCACGTTCCAGAGTCTGATCATGGGGAGGTATCCTTACACTACTACAAAACTAGGTTTATACAGTGCTAGGGAATTAATAGCACTAGCTAAAAATATTGTTAAAGACCCGATTTTTCAGTACTAAAAAAATAATTATTAAAGAGGGCCTTTATTAGTGCTTTTTTGACAAACGTTGATAAAGGGGGGTTTATCAGTGATTTTTTAGAAGTGCTAATAAAATACATCCTTTTGTCAGTGCTTTTTCAAAAGGTCTAATAAATATATACTTCAAAAAATATATTTATTTAAAAATGATATATTAATATATAAATATATTTATATTTATATAAATATATTATATATTTTTTAATATATGTTTTAGATAAGGTAAACTGGAATTTACCCTTAATATATAGGATATTTATTTGAAATAACTTATAATATAATTAAAAAAATAATTATTTATTTTCTTATTATTACCAAGTAATAGTCATTTAATACCATTTTTTAGATAAATAAATCAAAAAATTAATAAAATATTTAAAATAATTTGAAATTTTGACTTGAACTTAAAACGAACATAACATTGGATCCTGGTGTCTATTTCAGCTCTATGAAATATCAAATTGAATCCAGTGAAGATATCTACATGATCAATGACATAGGTAAAACTCTATTACATTTTTTAAGGCCAAAAAATTTCCAGAAGGCCTCCAAAACTGACTTTTTAGTTGGGATACCCCAATTTTTTAACATTTTATGGGTTTTCATACTCTTTTATAGTGGTATTGTTTCCATTTTTGGTGGAGACTGAATTTATTCCAAGGTATTACTCTAATAGTGATATTATAGTTGTTAAATTTTATCATTTTTTGTAATTTATCGTTATTTATAATCGAATAGATAACAATATAAACATATTTTTTATATTTTCACACATAAAAATTTAATTTTATAAATAAATAATTAAATACATTTACATATAAAATATATTTATTAATATATAAACAAATAGATAAATATATAGATAAAAATGTAACAAAATGTATATATATATATATGTATCAAAAAATGTGAAACAAAACAATATATAGGAGTGGAAAATGCTTTGATGTATATGCTAGAGGTCTATAGTTTGAAACTCACTGGAGGAAGGGGAATGCATAGAAGGGTGTGATTATCTAAAGATATAATAAATGGGTGGGGGAAAACCCTGATAAAGGGGTGGGGTGTGAAGCACTTATGAAGGAAGTGGGTGGGGCATTAAAAAAATTTTATATACCCTTTATCAGTGGGGCCTTTGTCAGTGCTTTTTTTAGTATAGCTAAAGGAACCCTTTAAAAGTTCTAAAAATGATGATAAAAGGGGGCATTAATAGTGCTAAAAAATGAACTATTAAAGGACCCATTTAACAGTTCTTTTTTGAGATGTTAAAGGGGGGTTGTAATAGTGCTTTTTAACACTAATAAATTCTTATATCCTTTAACCGTGTTCCAATTATTAGTGATTTTTTAGTGATGAAAAAGGACCATTCTAGCGTTGTTAAAGGTCGTTTTTCTAGTAGTTTTCATTGAGATCCTAATGACTACCACCTGTTAAGTGCTATATATTACTCATCCCTATAATTTTTATTTCCAACTCAATTTTTCTGGAAGCCCACTGAGATGAAGTTATCTATCACTAGTGTCTACATCAAAACTCTAGAATATGTGATAATTCCCAAGGGCACCACTCTTGTATAGATCTCTCTTCAGAGTCTTTTCTCAAACTTATGTGCTCAAAAGTAACCATCTCAGATCATGTCGAGGTACCACTACATAAGTTCTTTGAACCATGTGGCATACTCAGCCATTATCATCCCTCCCTACTACAGCTCCAGAAGCTCTAAATTCAAAAAATGAGCCCTAGTAGGAGGGCTATTACTCCCCATGAAACAACTGTTGGATGTCATGGTAGGAAATTGTCAACTCATTGTGCATCTAGGTAACAATAATCCACCAATGTTCACCTTCTCCAGGGAAAAGTCCATATTCCAGTGAGACAACTTGTTCAATCAATGTTCAGATATGCCTGAAGATATGGACCATCAACTCTAGCTAATCCTCCACTACCTAGGTATTTGTCTCACCATAAAACCTCAGCAGACACCGGTGTTGGAATATACAGAGTGTGCTATGTCTGTGTGCATCCTCAGTCTTCCCTACTAGTATAATCTATTCTCACTAGGTGAAGGTTTTGTTACCTATCCACTATGAGGAAAAATCTTGAGGGACAGACCTTGAATTGAGGCCTCATTGCTCATCAGATTGTCATTATTGTCTAGAACTAGTATCTTGGTTGGTTTTCATCATAGAGGCATCCTAAAAATTTAACCAATTTGTACAATGATATTATTAACTTATATATATACAATATGGAGCTGACTTAAGAAGGACATTAAATGACTCAATCCTATATGATGCATGTATCATTGATCCCTACAACTAATGTATTGGTATTCCAAGTCGATAAGAAGGTATTCAATGTCCTGGTGAATGGATATTTCATTCTCCCATACCATCACTGGGTTCCCTAACCTAAGATTCAAACTTGAGATAGTTTTACACTGTAGACGTAAATCCCAACCAAATCTTCATAAGTGGACTACTCCAAAAAATGTCATAAGTAATGAGATTATTTGATATCAATATTTCATGAATTGACCATGATTAGGTCTTGATCCACAACTTCTCCAAACCCAGATTTATAGGCTGGGGGTGGTGAAAAATGTCGAAAGACATATCCTAAATGGGAGGCCTTTTACTAATCTACCAGTATACACACACCCACCCATCTCAATGAACAAGTCTAGATTATTAATTTAAAAAGATAAAATAACTATAATATAAAACAAAAATAAAAAAATCTAGGGTGTACAATAGTATGATAGTGTAAACTAGAAATTAAAGTGGAAAAATATACTCCCAACCAGATAGGTGTCTCATCTTGAAAAAATTGAATAGTTAAAAGTTCTGAGAAAGATGAGATATTTATCTCCAAGCTCCAACCACTATACATAGTCCAATGAACCATTTATCCCTAATCTCTCTTATAGTCAACACTGACATGTTGTTCATCTTCATAATACAAGACACGTGTGGTAAAATCCCTTGCAGGGATGAGTATATGCATACCCGATAGGTCACCCCAAAAGATGAAGGGGAAGCAGTAAGAGACATGACAGGGATAGACATTAGAAAACTCAACCCAATTCAAGAGAGTAAAAATATATAATGTCATGTATATGGATATAAGTTTATATGATAAAACTAAAGAAACCCAAATGATAGAAAATGGGATCTCCATCTCATATCCTGGCCAAGGAAAAGAGTTCCAATGGTTCCAAAATTCCATCAACAATGCCGAGAATCTAGCATCTCTTCCCAGATATAATAATCCAAGCTAAGACATACCTCACCATTATGTCTCACATTTTTGTGAAAACATTATTGATGTAGAGTAATCCTTACTTAGTACATCAGGGGGGTTTTAATCAATATGTATCTTTAGAGGACATGTGCCCTGAAGCGTCAAGGGGTGTTCCACTTTGTAGGTAGAGGTCCTGCCTCCTGATGTGATAGTGGGATTCCACTCTGGTGTCATGAGGACCTATGCCAAATATGGTAGGGGGTTCCACTCGGTAGATAGAGGAATCTTTCCTAATATGATGGGGGTTTCACTATGGTGTCATTAGGACTCGCACCCTATCCAATAGTGGGTTTACTAAGTAGATAGAGGTCACACACCCAAGATGATGGGGGTTCTATTCTATATGTCAAGGGCCAATTCATTGGTCCAGTGGGGTGGTTACACTTTATTGTCTCAAGGACCCATGCCCTATCTAATAGGGTGTTTCACTTGATAGATAGAGGAATCATGCCCATGATAGTGGGGGTTCCACTCTATAGTTCGCTAATGATCCTCTTCCTAATCACTATCATTTTCATGTGCTGCCTGAATAAATATTATGCCTAGAACATCTCACATGATATATTTAAAGACACAACTGATGTAACCATAGCATTCTACATGAAAAAAATACTTAGTATAGGCTACTCACAGACCAAAACCTAAGTCCAAATGAAGTATATATGAGAGTTTGAAGTTTCATCAAAAGGATCCAATAGGTACACGACATGTGAGGGGACCCACATGGTGTTTGGTCTCGCTCCATCACCTGACCGGGTCCTTGATGGTACATGACTCACTGTGCATATAGGTCTACATTGAATATTGGGGTATACATGGCATGTATGATCCAATTTATATCATACAAGTGCTCTTGAGCCATGTTTTTGTAACCATCCCATGTCCATGTACTTTAGTACATGGTGTGTCCATCCACACGGCGTTCCACCCATGTTTGTGGTGGTGTTTGTGTACTATGGCACATTTCTTGTGCTTGGTCATGCTCCTGTTTCTCTACTCCTAGATTACATGTTGATCCAATGGTATATGGTCACATGGAATATGGAGGTCCCACAAGACATTTGATAATTATAATTCTATTAAACCGTAACTACCACATCCAGGGACCTACATGAAATGAGTTCTTCGGACAACACAGTGTATAGTTTCATTTATCATAGAAATCTAGATACTTAACTGTGCATCTATATTTGGATTTTCCACTTCAAATACGTCCTCTTTTCTTCCCAAAAATGGTGTTTATGGTCATTGTTCATCATTTCCAGTCATCAAATGGTCAAAAATCAAAACCAAATTGGTTTGTCTCTTCCTGCATGCACTACACACCTCGTGTGTATCGGGTTCTTCTTCCCTTGAAAATTTGAATTTAGATCATTAAAATGATTACCCATATCCTGAAATCTATCTTAATATATCCCTTTAATGTGAATAAATAACAAATATAGGGGTCCATTCAGGCTTGTTCGTGCCCGACAATGTCAAACTTATACCCCGTAGGTTGATTGGTGAAGAATGTAAAGAAAATTGGGAGAAAAGAAAAACCCAAAATGTTTAAAAATTGTTGGACAAGCATTCTTGGCCAGATAACACAATTGGGAGACCTATGTTTAGGAAATAATTGAATAATCAATTAAATTTCAATACATTGGTGCATGAAATTTTCCACAATTAGAACATATCAAAGAAACATATTGATCTTCCCACAAAATTTAATCAAATGAGGTGGAAACCATAAATGAAAAGTCTAACTAGAATATTGGATCGTTTTTAATCAAAGAACATTCTCCCCAATAATTGAGAGAAATCATTATATTTTCTATATCTCGATCTTCTTCGATCCGATGTTTTCTCATCATCTAAATTTTATTTTCCAATGAAGAGGAGGAAGAACACTCTCAATACTCCCATGGTTTATGAGGCTAACCCTAGATGATTCTCTATAATTGGGAAATTATAGATGAAATCTATTGTGTTATTTTAATGAATTAATTTAATTACTAATTTAAATAATCCATTAAACATACCGCCAATGGACGTTTTATCTAGACATCATGTACAGACCTATTTTAGGTTTCACCTAGGGTCAACATCTTGTTCTAGACATAAGCATGGTCTCATATTTCTGATTCGAGATTCTTTTCAAGAGTTATCCCATTTTCATTAAAAAATCATTGAGTAAATAATAAAAATTATAATTAATATTTTTATAAAATTAATTTTTGGCACACCAGTAATCATAATCATATGTTGTCTAAGCCCATTAATTTTAAAATAAATACATAAATATTCCAATTTCATATAGGGAAAAAATTAGGTCTCTATATTTTTTTCAAGGGATCTTTTTAATGAATTTCAACATACCTCAAGATACCTGTATGGTTTCTCATATTCTTGAAAATTGGTTTCAAGGGTTTTCTTTGAGTAAGTATTTATTTTCACTTATAACAATGTTTTATTTATGTGGTTAGAGTTTTATTATGATAAATACAATCATATTTAAGGGTTTTCATGCTTTTCAAGAATAATTAGAGTTATTTTAATTTCATACCACTCATTATACATTTTTTTTCTTATCCAACAATTCAAAATGTGTTTCATTGGATTTTAGGATGGGTATAAATGTTAGAAATTTTGGAATTCCCACTATTGTGAATCATTTTAAACTCATCAAATGTCTTGAAAGAAATATAGGTGTAAACATAGAGCACTATTTTTGTGGAAAAACAATTATACCATGTGAAAGTGTCCACTATCTTATGTAATTTTTATATATTTCTCTAAAACACTAAATTAAAAAGATCATGAAAATATAATAAGGTGAAACCTTTTTTATAAATCAAGTATTTATGATTTGTTTAAGTTCCAGGTCATAATAGTAGCATTGAATATTGAAAAATTCATTGCGTCATTTAACCTTTCTTCTAAACTGGTTATGGTTATATATCTCACACATCATCAAAAAAAATGTTATATTTATTTTCCAGAGAGTTCCATTTGGATTCCATCATCTATCCATGAGACCCACTAATTTAATGTAATAAAAAGATATACTATTAAAATTGAATTATTACTCTAAAAAACTCTATAATCCCCTCTATTAAACAAATATTCAATATATTTATAAAAATGAAATCGCAAAAAAAATTCCCCAAGTTTCCATTTAATTTCCCTTTGTATAACATGCATCTTCTATCACTTCAAATAGTAAAACACTTTTCACTTAAACCTCTAAATATATCAAATCGAACTTAAATTTTAGTCTCCATAATTATACCTATTAAATTTTCCACTAAAATACAAATCCAAATAGTTGAAGTAAATATATATTAATTTATTGAAACAAATAAGTTAATACACATTTAAAAAAATCATATAATTGTGATTCAAAGACACCCACATAAATTTTTCTATTAAATTATTCATAAAAAACCCTATCAAGCTGGAGCACACACCCACACCTCATATATCCCTCTATGTTTGTCCCCAAACCCTAGACTTCCATTGCACCCCATACCTCCCCCTCCTACCTAGATTCCATAACCTTCAATTGGTAGTGACTATCTCTCTCCCTCACTCTCAATCCATAATAGATATTTGCTACTCTCCCCTCACAAGTCCTTCTATCCAGGCATTTTTCATCTCTTATTTCCCTCATATATCATCTCAGTACATAATTTTTTCACATATCCATTATAGAAATGTGTTTCTAGATGTTTTTTGTTCATCATATTTTTTTTCATCTGTCATCTACAATTTCTCCAAAATAATTGAATTTATCTATAAATTTATGCATTATTATTTCAATGGTATAATCATTGGTCATTTTTTTATATAGATTTTTTTGGTTGTTTATTTATGACTTAACAACCATTTTTTACTCTTACCCCTTAAAAACTATTTTTATCAAAATTATCTAAGCCAGTCTATTTTTTTATTACCACATAAAAAAAATTTACTCTCCCATACAACCTTTTTTCTTATTTTGGATATCAAAATGAGCCACATATATCTTGGTATATATGACATGGAATTCCATTTTCTCGGAATAATCAACTTAATAGTGTTCTAGGACACTGGAAATTTTGATATTATCATTAATGTTCTTGATTTGTAAGAGAATAAGCTTCCAAAAGGAATGGCTACAGTTAGTGTATTTTATAGGCTATATCTTGTCAGGGGAGAAGAAGTATAATAATTTAATACTCCTGAATTTAAATACACTATGTATAAGCTATATTGTACCAATTCCTCTACATTCAAACCTGTAAGATTGTCTTCTGCATAGTCAGGGAAGATAGATGCAAGAGTGGATCAGATTTATAGGATAGTCTATGTACTTGGTGTTATATCTATGTTTTTTCATGGTGTTGTGCCTTCTTCAACTTTTTAGACACATGTGAATCTCTGCATGTCCCCTTTTTATGATCATGAAAGTTCTAGTGTAGTAATAAATTTAAATGAATTCCAAAAAAAATTTACTATTGTAAGAACCCAAATATTCATTTCAGTTATGGATCTGGAATTCATGTTGTTTTGATGAAAAAGAAAGACATAGGAATTTTCTAAGTATACTCCATGTACTTATGAGTACACACCCTTTACCCAGGTACCGCATACAGTCGTGTACTGGCCCTGTAATGGACAAGTACATGGTCGTGTAGGTGACCTGGCAGACCGCTTAAGGTTGGGGTATTTTAAGGCTACTACACGGCGTGTACCTTTAATGAACACACAATGCAGTTTTCTTTTTAATTGATAAATCAGAGTGGGGTCACATCTCATCCTCTGAAACATATTATTCTGGAAGTGGTTCATATAAGAGCACAAAAAAAGGGATGAAGATCTTCGAACCCCTCTTATTTCTATGATCGAGCTCTTATTGAGACATCACTGGGTGCGTTGGAAACCCACCGATGAGTTCTCAAAACCCCTATATCCTTTCTTCCTGATTCTTCCTCTCTTTTAAGTTATTCATGTTTTGGAATTTTTCATATTTTTGTATATCTACACTTCTTTAGGTTGATTCAAGGGCCGATGATCAAGGATATTGATCGTATGACATAAAGGTAGGTGGTTTGTGCCTTTAGTTGATTATATTTGGTTTATAAATGTTAAAAGTGACATATACCCATGTTTAGGGTATTGCGTGTTTGGAATTAGACCCTGTTTATTACTTTTTATGGTTTGGTAGATTGATAAAGGGTAGCTGCATATGTGTGAGGCAAGATACCATGTTTATGGGACACCCTATGGGTGTGTTTCCCTTGTTTGACAGATTATGGCCATTTGGTCTAGAAGGCCTGTTAGGATTGCCTTGTTTTCCTTGCCATTTGTTGTTAGGATGGAGTTACTAATTATATGAGATGCCTATGATATGAATTTTGATAGTTTGACCAAGGGTAATTTGATTGTGAGATCTTTTTTAGGTATTGTCATTTATTAATGTTTTTTCATTATGTTCACCTAGGGTTATTGACTGTGAGATCTCCCAGATGGTCATCAACCTAGGGTTTTAGACTGTGAGATCTACCCAGGTGGTCATTTATTATTTATTGATGATATGTTGACTATGGGGTATTTATCATGAGAGTTTCCTAGGTGGTCATTTGTAAATGATAGTTCTAAGTTAGACCAAAGGGGTTAGACCGTGAGACCTTCCAAGAGGGTTGTTATTAAATGAATTTTTTTTAGATTAGACTAGGGGGATTAGACTATGATAACTTTTACTATGGGTCATTATTGAATAATTGAATGATTTTAATGAGTCTTCCAAGACAAAGCATAAACTTGGACTTGGTCTTACTTGATTTATTTTAATGCTCTTCTAAGACATATGTTTCTTATTGTTACACAGGGTCATATAGATCTTAGGATAGATCCTAAGATTACTTTATTCAAAGTATGACTAAAAAATGTAAATTAATGTAATTGAAAACTATAGTATTGTTCACTTTTGAGTACTTCCTAGTTTATTTCTTCATTTCTGTATATTACCTACTATATATATTCACTAATAGATGGGCAAAGATATTTTAGTGGTTTCCTACTAGGAATAATCTCACACCCTATTTGGGTCATGTTTTGGACCCAAAAATATAATATGGTTGCAGGTATAAATAAGGGAAAGTGACTTTCTTCATTAGGTACATGATTGCTATTGGAGATGGAGAGCATTGGGTCAAACTGAGGCTTGCGATGTTGCTGAAGTTTACTTGTTTATTTTATACATTGGTTTCTACATTACTTTCCAACATTGTGACTTGTTTGGATGTTTTTATTAGATAAATATTCCATGAATCATATATATATATATATTGTGGCTTTTATTGGATTTACTTTTAGTCTTTTACTGCTTATTTTTGTTGTTTGGTATTATCGATTCCGCTATTGTTTACTATTTGATTTCTGTTGTATATACTCTACGAATGAGGGCATAGTTTCCCTATTATCACATCATGGCTCTCACTACTAGTCATGAGCCTCTAGAGTTTGTGGAAATGTGCTTTAGGTCATGTGACCAACTGGGTTCAGGTCACCTTTGGGCAGCACCCGGAATCAGGACGTTACAAAGTAGTATCAGAGGAGGTTTTTCTTTTCTGATTTGCCTTACTATTTGGAGCCTATATACTAGGATAGAAAGGAATAGGTGGTTGGTAATCAACTGTGCCTAGAATTAGCTAACTCGTGTATAGGCAAAAGCCAAGTTACCTCAAATATTGCAATTTTTTCAGGTTTTTCAATTCTTACAGTTGATTTGATTTCACCATTGGGTGATTCACTTGTTTTGTGATATTATGATTTATATCATTATGGCTCTATTTATGTTGAAACCTGAGGATATGAGGTTAGTCCATCTCATGCATCATATAGGAACTTTCTATAGATCACTTTCCATGCATTCTTTTCATTCTATTTTGGGTGTATTAACTGATTGTATGCTATTGTGATAGGTGTTGTGCTAGATATTCATGTTGTTGTGATAGATTCCATGATAGAATACCTGATATTTTGATAGGTTATGGGTATATGTAAGGTTTAATTTGGATATCCACCAATCTTTGGTCCCTGAGGTTTTAAGGGACCTCTTGTATCGGAATTTAGTTTGAAATTTATGTGAATTATATAAATTTATAATGTGAAAAAGGATGTCAAACTTTGATTCACGGGAAGTATGGGCTCTCATGGATCAGAACTTGGATTACATTGGACAAAATTTTAAGTTTTTAAGAGTTAGGATAAGTTTTAGAGTCTTAATGTCTGGAAACACAGATAACACGACATGTGATTTTATGAACACATTCCATGTGTTCTTCTATTCTGGAAGAACTAACTTTTTTAAAGTACGCACTGTGTACCATTTGTACATGCTATGTAGTTGTTGATCATGTGACTAACTATGTGAGTAGAAATGTAGGGTTCATAAACTTTTGGTATCACACACCATGTACTGGGAGTAAACATCATGTTTTTTTCAGTCGTGTATCTGACCATGTGACTAACGACAATGGTAGATGGAACTTACGTGGTACACACTGTGTATAATGTGTGAACGCCGTGTAGTGTTACCCTAGGAGAGAACCATGTAGTTCTAGCTATGTAGAAGAATTTTGTAAGGATGTAATATTCCAATACATTTCATGTCTCATGAGTAACATGTCGTTTGTATGTGGTGTTACACGACCTAGTTGGAAGAGGTACATGCCCATGTTAAAAGCTCACAGGAACACACCATGTGGTAGTTATACACGCCATGTAACCCTGTTTTATTAAAATTGAATTTTATCCTTCTCTTGTTCCATTATTTAACTTTTAATTTTCTATCCTTGACAACCTTGAACTAATTTGTACACTTTTCCTTATAGAGTCATGTCGTCAAGATGTCCTCTGGTGGTACGCCAGGTATAGGGTGATGATCAGACACAACAAATGGTAGATCAGGGAATACCAGTAGATCCTTCTATCATGCCCATCTTGGAACCAGATATTATATTGGATGAAGGTACTCATGTACAGTTCTTTGAAGTCTTTATGAGGACGATGTAGACTTTCTAGGGCACACCACATCCTACCCCGACTATGGTAAAGTTGACAAGGGTGTTCCAGCAACAGCATCCACCAAGTTTTTTAGGGGATGGAGGGCCACAAGACGTAGATTCATGGTTAGAGGCCATGCTTTCTATATTCAATCATCTGGAGAAACCTCCTAAGAGGAGGGTGAAGCTCACGACGTACATGCTACATGATTCCACCAAGATATCATGGGATGTTGTCTCACCAGCGGGATGTTATTAGGATATGGATTGGGAAAAGTTTCATAGGACCTTATATGATTTCTTCTTTCCCAAGACATTGTGGGTCGACCAGACCTGGGAGTTCTTGCATTTGGAGAAGGGAACCCTTTCAGTGATGGATTTCTCTTCTCATTTTGCAGAGCTTTAGTGCTTCGCACCTGTTTTGCAAGGTGACGAGTTGTCACTGGCTAGGAGGTTTGAGGATGGTCTCAGGTATGACATCAGATCAAAGGAGAATGTATGTTGGCTGACTTCGGAGACTATTATAGTAAATCACTAGTTAATTATGGAGAAAAATATGAGGGAGTTAAGAGATGTGATATAAGGCAGTTCAACATCTAGGGTTGGTACTCTTTCAACCGATAGTAGGAAGCATCATAGGGAGCATTTATGGGATGTTTCTTTAGGTATACAAGTGGTGTGCTACAAGTGTGGGAAGAGTGGGAATATGAGATCACATTTCCCAAAGGACCCAGTCGAGTGCCAATCTTCTGGCATGATGGGCCACATTTATCATTTTTGTAAGAATTTCTCACCAGCAGCGAGTGAGAGGGGATCTATTATGACTCCATGTTCAGGAGTAGGACCATTAATTTCTCATCAATTAGGGAATTGGATTTATTTAGGCTGAGGAGGTGGCTGTGGCCATGGTATCCAGACCACATGTTCTTAGAGACAGCAGTGTGGACTAGCTCAGGGTAGCCAGGTAGGGTCACAAGGTTGTGGTACATGTCAGACTATTTCAGTGGAGAAGACCCAGTAGAAGCAGGATCCCAGACCCTCTACGGTTAGAGGTACGATTCTAGTTGCCTCATTTTTATATTTTTCCCTTTTTGATATAAGTTATTTCCATAGTTTTATATTTGTTACCATTTTTAAGTTCCTTAGAATATGCATCTTTACTTCTAATAATGTTTTGATGCTACACTCTTTTGGGGATTAGGATGGCTAGTGTACATCAGTGAAAGGAGTGCCCTCTTGTGGTTGGTGGGTTTCACTTCTCATGGGACCTCTATGTCTTAGAGATGACAGGCTTTGATGTCATTCTTGGAATAGACTGGTTGGTCTCCTTTTAGGCCTTTGTTGACTATTATCACTACAAGGTGAGTTTCACATCACCATAGGGTGGGTCTTTTCTACACAAGGGTGAATGGGATGTCCAGGAGAGCAGAGCTAGATGCAACCATCATGGGTTAGGGTGATTTATAGCCCAGATTGAAATTTTATATCTAGATGACTAGGGGACTTCACAAATGGACCTTCCTCCAGTGGTGGATTATTTCAGGGATGTCTTTCCAAATGACTTTTCAGATTTACCTCTAGAGTGAGAGGTGGATTTCTCTATTGAGATTATGCCAGGAGTGGCACCAGTGTTCATTCCTCCATATCGGATAGCTACACTAGAGTTACATGATCTTGAGAAGTAGTTAGAGAAGTTGTAGGTAAAGGGTTTCATCCGACCCAGTACTTATCCTTAGAGTTCACCTATTCTTTTTTAGAAGAATGCAGATGGTACCCTCAAACTTTATGTTGATTATTGGAAGCTAAACTAATTGATAGTCGAGTAACAATATCTCTTTCCAAGGATTGATGATCTTTTTGATCAGCTTCAAGGAGTTCGGGTGTTCTCGAAGATTGACTTGATATCTGGTTATCATCAGTTGCACATTATACCATCATATATACCTCTTACAAACTTTTGAATAAGATATGGTCTATAAAAGTATTTGGTTATGTTGTTTGGTCTCACGAACACATCGAAAGATTTCATGGAACTGATGAACCGAGTGTTTTATCTTTACTTGAATTCTTTTGTGATAGTATTTTTGGATGATATCTTGGTGTACTCTCACACTCAACACGACCATGTCATCCATCTTGAGATATTATTGAGTAGACTAAGAGAGTATCATTTATATTCCAATCTCTCAAAGTGACACTTTTGGATGGACCAGATTCACTTCATAGGTCATGTCATCTCAGAGACAGGAGTATCAGTAGACCTAGAGAAAGTGAGAGAAGTAGTTTCCTGGGAGTATCCAAAGAAAATCTTAGAGGTATGGAGTTTTCTAGGGATAGATGGTTACTACAGGTACTTTATTTGGAACTTTTCATACTTAGTAGTTCCACTGATGGTCCTAACTAAGAATGTTGAAAAGTACTTGTGGACACATTCCTATGATTCAGCCTTTTAGGAGCTGAAAGGGAGATTTACTTCAGCACCAATACTGATTTTTTCAGAGCTGGGAAAGAGTTACACTATTTATTGTGATGCATCATGTATCGGGATAGGAGTAGTTCTTATGCAGGGGGAATGAGTCATTGCGTACGGGTCTCGGTAGTTGAGACCACATGAGAGGAATTACTTGATGCATGATCTCGAGTTGGATGCAGTTATGCATGCTTTGCAATGTTAGTGATATTATCTTTTAGGAGAGCATTCTATAGTAAACACTGAACATAAAATCTTCAAGTATATCTTTACTCAGCATGATCTAAATTTAAGAAATCAAAGGTGGGTTGAGTACCTTTAGTCTTTTGACTTTGGGATTACCTACACGCCTGGGAAAGGCAATGCAGTGGCTAATGTGTTGAGTATGAGGAATGTGATACATGCAGTTAAGGATGCCAGTCCTAAGGTAGAGTGTGTCAAGTGAGGACCCTACTATTGGGTGTATCATAGGTGAGGATGAGGTTTTGCATTTTCATGGGCATGTATGGGTGTCATAAGACATACATGAGGAGTTTTGTGAGATTTTCATGCCTCTATATGGGCATTTTATCCTGTTTTCACTAAGATGTATCAAGATCTACATTGTCAGTATTGGTGGCCAGGAATAAAGAGGGATGTTGATAGTTTTGTTATGATATGTTCCACCTTTCAGCAGGTGAAGGTGGAGCATTAGTGACTAGTAGGGCTATTACAATAGTTAACCATTCTTTAGTGGAAATGGAATGATGTTGTGATGGATTTCATGACATGTTTACCAAGTTTGCCCATAGGAAATGATGTTTTATGGTTTGTTGTTGATAGACTCAATAAGGTTAAACATTTCCTACCGATCAAGGAAACCTTCAGTGTTGATGAGCTTGGAAAGTTGTACATCCTATAGATTTTACATTTTCATGGGGTTCCATACTCTATCATTTCAGACAGGGATGCCTGGTTTACTTCTCATGTTTGGAAGGGACTAAAGATGGATTTAGGTACACAGGTACTTCTGAGTACAACTTACCATATCCAAATAGATGTCTAGTCTAAGCGTATGATTCAGGTTTTGGAGTAAATGCTTAGATTATGCATCCTATATATCAGGGGACCTTGGGAGAGACACATACCCCTGGTGGAGTTTTCCTACACTAATAGTTTTCAGGAAATAATTTCGATGGAACCTTTTGAGTCTTTTTATAGTAGGATATGTTGATCAACCCTATATTGGCTAGAGGAAGGATAGGTAGCTATGCTGGGACCTTGTCTTGTCCAGGAGACCACGGAAGAGGTGGAGTTGGTTTGGAAGAGGATGGCTACTACACAATCTCACCAGAAATCTTATGCTGATCGACGAAGATGACCTCTGGAGTTCGAGGTTGGAGATCATGTTTTTTTATGTTTCACACCGAGGTTGGGACACAGGAGTATTAGGAGACATGGGAATCTTTCACCGAGATATGTTGTGTCATTTGAGGTTTTGGGGAAAGTTAGTACGGTTTCCTATCAGTTGCAGTTACCTCAAAGGTACCATAAAATTCATGATGTATTTCATGTTTCTCATCTTTGACATTAATTTTCAAACCTATATCACTTTTTTAACCCGAATAGGTTGATTAAGAGCTAGATGCATCCTTCTAGGAGCACCCTATTCGGATTATGGATCGCAGCATGAAGGTTCTCTATAGTTGGTATGTTCCTTTGGTACGGGTGTTATGGAAGAACAGTAGAGAAAAGGACGAGACTTGGGAGAGGGAAGTCGATGTACGATCCCAGTGGCTAGAGGTTCTTGAAGTTTCTTCTTCACAACCCTTAGAAGGGAAATTTAGGGATTAATTTCTTTATGTGGGGATGTTTGTAAGAACCCAGATCTTTATTTCAGGTATGGATCTTGAATTTGGGTTTTTTAGGAAAAAAAGAAATGGAAATTTTCTATGTATAGTCCATGTACTTATGAGTACACGCCATGTACCTGGGTACCGCATACGGGCATACTGGTCATGTAATGGCTGAGTACACGACTATGTAGGTGACCCGGTAGACTGCTTAATGTGGGGGATGTTTACGGCTGTAACACGGCATTTACCTTTATTGAACATGCTGTGTAGTTTTCTTTTTAATTGAAAAATCAGGCTGGGGTCGCATCTCATCCTCAAAAATTATTATGGCAGTGGTTTATACAGAAGAATAATGAAAGGGCCGAATAACTTCACACCCCTCCCATTTCTTGGTCTATGCTCTAATTGAGACGTTGTTAGGTACGTTGAAATCCCACCGATGAGTTCTCAAAACCCCTAGATGATTTCTTCCTAATTCTTACTCTCTCATGAGTTATTAAAGGTTTGGTGTTTTTCATATTTTTGTATATCTACATTGTTTTAGGCTAATTCAAGGGATGAAATCCAAGGATATCAATCATACAACATAAATATAGGTGGTGTTTTCCTTTAGTTTATTGTATTTGGAATATAGATGCTAAAAGTGTCATATACCCACGTTTGGGGTATTTTGTGTTTGGAATTAGACCCTGTTTATTACCTGTTATGGTTTGGTAGATTGATAAAGGGTAGTTTCATATGCATGAGTCTAGATACCTTGTTTATGGGGCACCATGTGGGTGTATTTCCCTTGTTTGATTGATTATAGCCATTTGGTCAAGAATGACTATTAGGTTTTCCTTGTTTTCAATGCCTTTTGTTGTTAGGTTGGATTTACTGATTATATGAGATGTATGTGATATGCATTGTAAAATTTTGACCAAGTATAATTTGACTATGATAGATTCCTAAGGTAGTGTCATTTATGTATGTTTTTCCATTATGTTGACCCATGGGTATTGACTGTGAGAGCTACCAGATGGTCATCGAACCTGGGGGTTTAGACCATGATATCTACCTAGGTGGTCATTTATAATTTATTTATGCTATGTTAAAGAAGGGTTATTGACCATGAGAGCTTCCCAGGTGGTTGTTTTCAAATGATTGTGCTATGTTAGACCAAAGGGGTTAGACTATTACAGCTTCCCATAGGTTCGTTATTCAATGAATTTTTGTTATTTTATACCATGGGAATTAGACAGTGAGAACTTTTCCTAAGGGTCGTCATTGAATAATTGAATGATTGTGATGATTTTTCCAATCTAAATCACAATATTGGACTTCGTCTTACTTGATTTGTTTAGATGGTCTTCTGAGACATCTGTATGTTACTATTACACATGGGGATATAGAGCATAGGCTAGATCCTAATATTACATTATTCAAAGTATGAATAATAAATTTAAATGAATGTAATTGAAAACTATATGACTATTTACTTTTTATTACTTCTTAGTTTATTGGATTATTTATTCATATTACCTTATATACATATATATATATTCACTGACACTTAGACAAGGATCTTTTGGTGTTTTCTTACTGTGATTTGTCTCAAACCCTGTTTGGGTCATGTTTTGGACCCAAAAAAGATTATATGGTTGCAGGTATAGATAAGGTAAAGTTCCCTTCTTCATCAGGTACTTGATTGATATTGGAGCTGGAGAGAATGGGACCATGTTGAGGCTTGCGATGTTGTTGGAGTTTACTTATTTCTTGTGTACATTGGTTTATGTATTTATTTCTAGCATTGTGACATGTTTGGATATTTTTATTAGATACATATTCCATGCATCATATATATACTATGGCTTCTGTTGGATTTACTTTCAGTCCTCTACTTATTTTTTCTATTGTTTGGTATTACCGCTTCTGCTATTGTTTAATATTTTCTTTTCATTGTGTATACTCTACAAATGAGGGAATAGTTTCCTCATTATCAAACCATGGCCCTCACTACTAGTCGGTAGCCTCTAGTGTTTAGGGAAATACGCTTGAGGTCATGTGACCAAATGGGTTTGGGGTACCATTCGGCAGTACCCAGAACCAGGATGTTACAAAGGTGCTTCCCAAAGGTTCCATGAACCCAGTTGGTCATATGAACTTAAGCGTGTTTCCCCAAACACCAAAGGCTAAAAACTATCCGTGAGGGCCATGGTGTGATAATTTGGAAACTATTCCATCATTGGCATAGTATGCATAGTAAAAGGAAAATAGTAAACAATAGCTGATGCGGTAATACCAAACAACAGAAATAAGCAGTGGAAGACTGAAATTAAATCCAATAGAAACCAAAATATATATATTATTCATGTCATATGTATCTATGAAAAACATCCAAACAATTCACAATGTTGGAAAGCAATATGGAAACCAAATTAAAAAAGAAACAAGTAAAATCCAACAGCATCGCAATCCTCACCTTGGCCCCATGCTCTCCAACTCCAACAGAAATCAAGTACCTAATGAATAAGGGTGCTTTACCTTATCTATATATGCAACTATATAATCTATTTGGGTCCAAAACATGACCCAAATAGGGTGTGAGATGAATCCCAATAGGAAACCACAAAAATAACTATGCCTAACTGTCAGTGAATATATATATACCAGGTATTATGCAGAAATGATGCAATAACCTAGGAAGTACTCAAATGTAAATAGTCCTATAGTTTTAAATTACATTGATTTACATTTATTATTCATAATTTGAATCTTGTAATCTCAGGATCTATCCAAAGCTCTATATCCCCATGTGTAATAGTAACAAACAGATGTCTCAGAATATCATCTAAACAAATCAAGTAAGACTGATTCCAATCTTGTTCATTGGTTTGTCATTCTCATCACAATCATTCAATTATTTAGTAACAACCCTTAGGAAAAGTTCTCATATTCTAATCCCCCTGGCCTAACATAACAATTGTTCATTTAATAACAACCCTCTATGAAGCTTTCATAGTCTAACCCCTTTGGTATAACTTAGCACTATCATTTAAAAATGACCACCTAGGAATCTCTCACGGTCAATACCCCATGATCAAAATGGAATCAATAAATTATAAATGACCACAAGGGTAGTTCTCATAGTCTAAACCCTCGAGTCAATGACCATTTGGTAGCTCTCATAGTCAATACCCCTGGGTCGACATAACGGAAAAACATACATAAATGACCCTACCTTGGGAAGCTCTCAGAGTAAAATTACCCTTGTTAAAACTTTCACAATGAATCTCACAGGCAACTCATATAATTATTAACTCCATTCTAACAACACAGTTCATGGAAAACTAGGCAATCTTAATAGGCATTCATGGAAACACACCCACAGGGTGTCCCATAAACAAGGTATCTAGCCTCACGCTTATGTAATTACCCTTTATGAATCTATCAAACCATAATAGGTTATAAACAATGTCTAATTCCAAAAACTCAATACCCAAAACATGGGTATATTTCACTTTTAGCATCTATAATCCAAAGACAATCAACAAAAGGCACAAACCACCTACCCTGATATCATACTATTGATATCCTTGAACATCGGCCCCTGAATCAGCCTAAAATGGAATATATCTACAAGAAGATGAAAAATTACAAACCTTTAATAACTCATGAGAGAGGAATAGTATGGAATAAAGGCTCTGTGGGTTTTGAGAACTCACCGGTGGGATTCCAAAACACCCAGCAGAGTCTTAATTGGAGATCAAATGGAGAAATAGGAGGGGTTAGAAGTTCTTAATCCCTTTTATCATGCTTCTATATGAACCAATACTAGAAGAAGATGTTCCCAAGGATGAGATGCTACCCCACTCTGATTTATCAATTAAAAAGAAAACTAAACGGCATGTTCGTTAAAGGTGCATGCCGTGTAGTAGCCTTAACCGACCCCTACATTAAGTGGTCTTCCAGGTCACCTACATGACAATGTACTCGGCCATTAAATGGCTAGTAAAAAGCTATATGTGGTACCCGGTCACACAGCGTGTACTCATAAGTAAACAACATGTACTTAGAAAATTATCATTTCTTTTTTTTCCTAAAAAACAACCCAAATTCAAGATCCATTCCTTAAATGTAGATATAGGTTATTTTAACTATGTATAGTGATGAAGGTTGTTGGGTTTGTGGCATTGATATCAACGAATGGAATAGATGGGTGTTTTCACCACTCAATGAAAAATATCCATTGGACCTTGACCCATTTAATGGTGATGTTGTTGTGACATGCCACAACATCAGGATTTCATATAATAATAAGCATGGTCTGGTTGTGTATATCCTATATTTTAATTCTTACATCATCTTCTTTAAAATTATCAAATGATCAAATAATTTTATCAAAACTGATTAGAAAACTTGTGTCTTTATACATCCCTTAGGAAATGGGAAATTGTGTATTGAGTGATTTTTTCAAAATGATGAATTCTATTGGGTAGTTAGAATATTCATTGTTCAATTCAATATATCGAGCAACATGGATAGTGAATGGGGGAACTGCCTAGTTACTATTGATCTCTTGTATCACCATACCTTCAAGGTCAGTACTAAGGCTGAGAATATAATACATTTAGATGTGTTTATCATGTATGTGAATTCTCAAACCTTCCTATTTTTTTCTCTTTTGTGATTTTCAGCATACCATTTTACATGATATGGTTTGTATTTTTTTTATAGAATTTTTTGTAATTAACTCCTCAATGTTGTTTTTTATCTATGATTTTTCACTATCAGCACTAGGATGGTATCATTTAAGATTTAAAATTTTGTTGTACTAGGTCTTTTTGTATTTGTGATTTTAATAATTTTCAACATAAATCATAGAACTGTATATGCCTTGGATTTTTCCTTATTGTGTGTTGAGGGATGAAGCCATATATCCTCGTCCAAATACTATTCTCTCGAATTGGTTCCCTAAATTGATGTTTTCATGCTAAATAAAAATAATAGAATACTAATAAGCACATTAAATTATTTTTTTCAATCATTACCTTAATTAACGTTCTAATGCTAAATTTAAAACAATGAATAAAAAATTGGTTTTGACCTTCCCTTGTCTTGAGAAGGTGTTTCAATTTTATAGTTCTCCCATTGGATTTCTACACATAACAGCACCCATAGTTTGTATGATCCATTTAAATGGTCCATTTCTCTTTCCATAAAACACTAACATTTAAAAATCATTTGATCTTTAGACCATGTGTAATGTGATGCATTTTTAACTAGGGACCATGTCTGATTTGGATAAGTAATTGACTAGCTTCATAGCATGAGCATGTAAGAAATGTAAATTCCCTATTGAATACAAAGATATAAAGTAATTTGTAATGAAAACTATAGAATTTTTTTTCAACTTGAGAATACAAAGCATGTATGAATTAATTGTAATATTTTAATTGAATTTCATACAAATAAGTTAAGTATTTTTTTGGATAAAAAAATAAAAAATACCAAATGTAATAAATTTCATTTCTAGGGATTCCAAATGAAAATATAAAATGGAAAATGATTTTCATAAAATATACACAAATAAGATTAAGACATATATTAATAGTGTACAATAATATATTAATAGTGTATGAATATTGTAAAGGAAATGCATAACAAATAAGCAGAAATTATAGTGGAAAATTACCAGTAGTCATCTATTTTTTTAAATTGATGCTACAAATGTGAAGCATACTTGTATAAAATATGATAGTAATTTAAAATGAAACTGAATTTCATTGGAATTCAATAACATTGAAATTTCATACAAAACAAGAATGAAAAATTTCTAAATAAAAATGAAAATTACATCGACAATCCAAATGTGAATTATAGATATTCAGGAACATTAGGTTAGAAAACAAATTCTGAATAAGTTGAAGAATCGATTATAGAGACTATAACATCTGTACTATATAAGTACAAAATAAATATTATGGATGCAGGAGATAAATTGAAAAACCATGAAGAATGGGATATGGAAAGGATAAAGTGACCATGGTTATGGATTTAGACATCAAAAAAATAATGAAACAAATAAAACATTTTACAATTATGAAATGGAATTAAAAGTGGAATAAACTAATGATTAATATATTTCGACCACCAAAAAATTACAATAAATGGATGAATTAATTTTCATGATTCAGAAATGGTGTCTACCAAATGTGAGAAAGTATGAGAGTCTGAATGATAATGAGGGATGAATAGAATGGAATCAATTTGTAAAAAGATCATATGGATTTAGGGGAGAAGTAGTGGGAGAGATGTTGAGTATCCTGGATGGTTGAATATATTTGAATAGATAAAATAGATAGGATGTAGTGTTTTAATGAAGAACAAGGTTGATGGGAGTCAGATGTGTTAGATGGATAAGGGTAACCAGATGTGATTGAGGGTTGAGGGGAGTAGAACATGGTGGATATTTGATGAGATTAGAATAATACTGCAACAATGACATGGTTTGGATGTCGAGTAATGGGTAGGGGAGCCAGACATGGGGAATTATCTTGGATGAATTGTTTTCTTGTTGTACACTTAGGGAGACATGACTAAATGGGAGATCAACTTGTGGGGAGGAGAGGACACCAAATAGTAGAATTATTGATCTTGGACCACTTTAGTTCTATTTCCTCTATAAATTAGGATGAAGGAAGTAGAATTCATGAAAACCAATAATGATATTGGGTTATTGTGTCAATTAAATTGTAGATTCATATTTTTTACCACAAAATGATGAAAATAATAGGATGAAGTAATTTTCATGATTTATAAGTAGTCTCTATATAGAGTAACCAAGAATGAGAGTTCTAATGCTAAAGAGGGATAAATAGAATGGAACCAGGTAATATAAATAACCTAGGGTTTTGGTGGGAGAGAATCAGAGTGTGATGGAGGGTTTAATATATTCAACCAAATAAAATAGTAAAGATGCATGGTTTTGATAAATAACAAGTGTGAGGGGGGGAAACATGATTGAGGGATGTGGGGAATGAATGTGATAGAGGGGTCAGGGGATCTAGATGTGATGGATAGTTAAAGGTATTGGAAGAAGATTGTAGTAGTGGGTAGGGAAGTCGAACATTGTTAATTGGTATGGATGGATTTTTTTTCCTCGTCGTACAATTAGGGAGATGTGACTAAATGATATATCAAAACATGGGGAAGAGAGGACACCAAATAGTAGAATTATATAACTTGGACCACTAGAGATTTATTTCTTCCATACTTTTGGAATGAAGCGGTGGAATACATAGAAATGTTTAATTTGTTCATGAATTCCAATCATGATAATCAATGATGATATATAGTTGATGAATCCACTCAATAATATTTTGAAGTTTTTATGGGATATCATTATGATGGTCTCTGTCATGATACATTCATGACTTGTTTTGAGCTCCTTTTAAAAAAATTAATATTATTTTGGATTTTTTATTTTCTTTGTTTTGATACTTCAATCACTAGTGGCCTTGGGTGTGTGGTTGTTTTCATCAACCACTCTTGTCTGTATGAATTTTGGATTTCGCACTGATCATTATAGGAAATAACCCAACCTAATATTATAAATAAAACTAGACATGATTAATGAATAAATTAATTCTTAGACCCTATGATTTGGTAACACATGTATAGAACAAAATGAACACATTCTATGCTACTTTAAACTTCCAAGCATAGAATAGATGCTAAAATACATTTTTACAACATATGTCATGCAAGTAGCATGAACATGCTTATTCAGAGATGAATGATGATGGATGAGATAGGAATTCATGACTCATATATCAATTTCAATATAAAAAGAAAATGGATTAGATACACATTCAAGACATGTGAAGTCATTTCAATACTAAAACAATCATTGGATAATGAATAACCATCATCAACAATGAGGTGGAAAAACAATTCATATGAAGAAAGTTAAAATAAGGATGTATCTCACTCCAATTAGTGATGAAAAATAAATATAATGAATTAAAATAAATATTCATTTTACACACCTTCTATAAATCATTCTAAATTATTCTAAAAAACCACTAAGATTTGTCAAAGGAAACTAAGTGATACCAAAGTGAGAGAGAAGTCAAAGAGTGGAAATTGTAAAATGGATGTTAAGATATTCAATTGTGACACACACACATAACCCATATATGTAAGTATTATGCATTTATTCCACGTATTCATACCACATGTAGAAATAAATTTTCAATGAAAATATAAATTACAATAAACAATGTTAGTGTTGGATTTTGCATCTTGTAGTTCTATGTATCTAAAAAGATAAATGGATACATTGATAAAATTCAACCACTAAAGACTTTTTTATAGTGTAAATATCAATATTGACCAAAATAGTCGATCATATCAATTCATTGAGTTTCATGAATTTTTAATGTCCATCATTGATGCTCTTATTTTTTCATTTCAAGGGGTATTGTTTTAACTTGATGTTTCTTGATTTTCTTTAACATCAAATTATATTTCCAAATTCATTTTAATTAGTCCAATTTGAACTCTATATCCAATGTTATAGAAGATTCAGTAAAGGTAATTAAAAATAGCCTCTCAAATAATTTCTTCTCTCCATGAGAATCCATAAAGCCTCATATTACTAGATTAATATATATCTATAGTTTAATGAATTGTTTCCTCATGGACATAGAATCCTACAGAAATGTTTTTTTAATTTTAATAAATGTAGTTAAAGTTCTGATAGAACAACCAATATGTTGTTCAATTTGGGAGACATGAAAAAATGATCTAGTTATTATGGTTAAATAGTTTTATATTGAATACTCACATATAAAAACATCAATACCTTTTATGAAACTAATAAAGGTCATAACTTTTTTAATTTTGAACATGTTTTCAACTAATAAATACAAAATATATGTTGGATAAAAATGGTTTTAATGATGGGATATTGAAACCTATAAATGTGAAAATTGATAGTATTGATAACTTCCCAATGGTTACATAAAAACACAAGCTATAATATAATTTATTGATTTCGAAGTTTATGATTATAACCTTAAAGAATAAGATTTATCTATGTACAAATATTGAAATAAATAGTTTCTTATCACATGTTTGATCAATTTTAATTACTGAATAAACATAGAAAATTCATGTCATTGAAGCATATATAAGGGAGTAAATTTTGATTTCATGTAATCCCATGTTATTAACACCCTAAACTCACTATGAATGAAAACAAAGAAAATATTTTTTTTATTTCAATAATAAAAGGAAATAGAGGTAAATAAAAGTTATATAAAAAATAGAAGTAAATAATAAACATGAAAATAAGTAAAATAAATAAAATAATGGAAAACACCTTTGATTAACCCCACTTATTGAATTTTTTACCAATTAATACCATAACATGAAAAAAAAATCAAACGATAAAACCCTTTATAAAATTTCCAAACTAGCATACAAAAAATATTATGGAAGTGCAAGTCCTCCAAAACCATTAAGTTTGTGCGGACAGTTGAACTCCAAGATCCAACCAATGATTCTCAAAAATCTCATTGGATTATTCCTTCATTATGATGTCTAAAACATGATATTGTTTTGAAACATACTCTAATTTCAACATCCCTTGTTCAAATGTTTTCTTGCTAAGGTGATACATGATCTCAATGTGATTCATTCATGAATTATGTATATGATTTTTGTTAATATTGACAACACTTGTGTGATAAAATTTAATCACTATAGGTGAACATAATTATCACAGCCCTAATTCATTATTGTCATGTTTATTGTGGTTTTGGAATATTTTATGTTTTTTCTGTGGTTATCTAGTGTTTTTGGGGTGTTCAGGAAGTCTTGGTAAGTTTTTGGCCTTATCCTACAACAGTTCATGTTGTGACCAAAGTGGTCATGTGATGAACTACCCATGCCACATGGGTGTTTTTCATGGGGAGGTTCATGCCAAAAATTGGGGGTTCATGCCACGAACCATCCCTAGGCATAATTATTGTTTTTTATAGGGTACATTTTCATCATGAATTAGTGTCTTCACACCATGAAATATTTTTTAGGGTCCTTTGTGCCATGAATGAGAGTTTTCACATTGTTAATGGGTCTGCATATTTTTTTTATTTTTTCCAAAATTACCCCTATCAATTGTAATTTTTTTGACCCCCTATTCATCTACTCTTCATTTGGATGAGCTTGGTTGAATGAGGGGGAGTCCCTTCCTCCTTGAATTTTGAGCACCCCCACATCAATTTCAAGCAAATATATTAATGTAAAACCCTTAGTTCCTTCTATCCTTCCTCTATTTTTCTTTCATTTCCCCATGGTTTCGCTTCCTCCATAAAACCATAGGGTGATTTTGGATGAGATTTAGGTTTGGGGTTGGTTTTAATTGGTGATTTGGTTGTTCAAGGATTGTAGGAAAAGTCTTCTTTCTTGTGGGAGTCTTTGGCATTGAAGGCGACTTGTTAAGACTAGTCACGAGAGATTACCTCATGGATAGAGGTAGGGGTTTCTATTTTATTCTTTTAATTTTAAATTCAAGAGATTATTGAGTTTTATAAATATATTTTTCATTATATTATGGTCGTGTATGATACACATTGTGTGTTTTCAAGTCATTTTCATGCATCCAAGGCTGGGTATATGGGATTTTCCAAATTGATTTCATGTTATTATTTTACATTAAATGAATTTTCATGCTAGAAATTTATGAAAATGATTATTGGTTATTTTAAATATATTTAATGAAAAATAAATGTGGATTTGGCTTTTTTTTGCTTCTAAAGGATAAAAACAAGGTTTTAAATAATGTGTTTTTAATGCGAAAAAGTGTGTGGTTTTCTAAATGTTTTTTAATAAATAGGTGCAATGGGTAATTTTAGGAAATAAAATTGAATTGAAATTTTAATCCATATTTTCATTGAAGAATATTTTGAAACCTTAATAAAATCAGTGGTTGGTGTTTATGATACCCCCATGGTTACCCTTGAATTTATTTTTACTTCCCTTTATGGATGATGCTTTGATCATGTAGAGTTTGGTTAAAAAATTAAGGGGTTGTTTCTTTTGAAGGAGTTGGAGTTGAGGGGAGAAATTTTGTTTTTATTTTTAATGATGCATTTATTGCTTGGTTTATTTCTTATATACACTAATTTACTGAATTATTGGAAACCTTGAGTAGTTAATCAAACTTTGGGATGCATGTTTCACTAGCCTAGTGTGTGCAATAAGTATAGTTACCTGGGATAGTCATGAAATAATAGGGGTTGGTTATATAGTACTCAATAGTCCCTAAAAGGAAGACAAATGGGGATGCTGTAAGGATTAACATAGGGTCCAATGAATCAGAGAAACATGTCTAGTATCATTCATGTTTATAGAGACCTAGGTTTTTTATACATAAATATCTCATCATTTTAGATGAATATTTATTGCATTTTTCAAAAACATGCTCGATGACCGTAAAAGATTAGTGTATTTGGAAACTTGGAAATATAAACAAATGGATCATAAGTGAACCACATCATCGCCCACTAATCTCTTAATAATTATCACCCTTATTAGACATATCATACATAATACCTTTCTTTTTTACCTAGTGAAAGGAACATAAGAAAGGGTGAATTTAGATGTTCAGTAAATTCAAACAAGGGAGATATGTAAACATAACATGAGTATAAGGGTATGAGAACATGGGCATAACATTTGAAAACCATACAATTCATTTAAAAGATCATAATATTGAGTCATAACTTAAAGGTTAGTAGTTCATAATACATTAATAATAAATGAATAAAAGAACACAAGTCATTAGAGCATAACATTAGAATAAGACATGCAATTTTGTTATACACATAATCATAGAAATAATTTCCATAGTAATCTAGTCTCATTAACAAGGCTATCATAGTGGAATGCATTCACTCCCCAATCAATTGTAGTAGTCAAGGTTCACACCCAAGAAAACCATAGTAGATAAAGTATCTTAAGAAACTAGGTTCAATCCCCATTCCAATCATGTTTTTCTCATGATATATTAATCTTTATCAAATGCATTTGAGGGAGATATAGGTCTCACCCATCTTGTTTCAAACATAACCATCATCTTTGTTTAGAATGTAACCATTTTCCTTGATTATAACATAGGCATTGTCCTTGGTTATAACATAACCATAGTCCTTGGTTATAACATAGCCAATTTCCTTGGTTATAACATAAGCACATTCCTCAGTTGAAACATTAGCACTATCCTTGGATTATAATGGAACCACCCATCACACAATGAAAATATTACATCTAGGTTTTACAAGATCATATAACAGTCATGACCTCAAAACCCATGAAAAAAAATGAGTTTCATAAACATTTAATCATAGCATAACCATTGGAAAATAAATAGGATTCATAAACATTTAATCATTTCATTATAGAGTAATCTATGGAAAAAAGGACTGAGTTTTATAATAATTTCATCATAGTAAAACACATTGAAGAGAAACCAGTTTCATAAAAATATTTTCATCATAAATATAAACCATTCAAAGAAAGAATAAGAATTAAATCCATGGATTAGATCCCCAATAAAACAAAAGTAACCTCAAATGATGCATCTTAAATTGAAATATATTTTGAAAGATTGCACGGAACATTTCTTGAGGAAAATATCCTTTCAACATTGAAAATAAACTTTTAAAAATAAAAAATCAGAATACATTATCAAAATATTTTTCATATAAAATAACCTACGTAACTTTTAATGTAATATTAAAAGTGATTATTGGTCATGATGGTGTAAAATTAAATTCATTCCATACATATTAAAACAAATATTCCTTTCACATTTTCATTAAAATGTCAAAACATCCTTTTTTAGAAAACAATAAGAAGATTTCTTTTAAAAAGTTTTTTAAAAAATAAAAAATGTGTAAAAATTGAATTAAAAATATTAGGAAAATATTAAAAACATTTTTTAAAAGAAATTACAAAATAAGGATATTGAAGAAAAAAAATCGATTGAAGAGAGAAATAAGTCGACTTTCTTTAAAAACATTCTTTTGGAGTCTTGAGTGCATAAAGAAGAAAATGAAACGAAAACATGTATTTTCAAGAAATAATTAAATTATAAGAAAATAAATGAGTTTTTTGATGGTTATATCATATTATATCATCATCAGAAACTTAATCATAAACAATCCCAATAAATAATAAGATTATAAGATAAAATCATTACCACTTTGGTAATAGTTGATAGTAGGCCAGATGATAGAATAAAAATAAAAAAAATATGATATATCATGAAAATAAATAAATTAATAATATTACATGTCAAAGTGTCAGTATATACATCTTATAAAAGAAGATAGGTGCATAACAAAACTTATGTCTCGAAGAAAACAATTTGAGACAAAAATCCCTTCGTCGAGTTTGTCTTGCCTCAATAGAGCTCTATATTCCTGTATAATACATATAAATTTATTATAAATATATTATAGGAACATAATAATATATTTCATACCATATATGATCTTATTATACACATTTATCACCCATTTATTAAAAATTCATTATTAAAATCTCTATTTTGGGTGATAACTTCTTCATTTTTTCTTATATGTTTTAATTTTATAGTTTTGGTTCTTATAAATTGATCGTCATTAAATAATCAAAATAATTTTAATAATTGTAATAATATAATATGTTTTCATTTTATACATATTTAAAATCATTCATAAAATATATACACAGAAAGATGAAATGGACGGTTCATGGAGACGGTCGGGTGTATCTACACATGAACATTGTTTCCATTTTTCAATAGATGAAACAAAAAAAAGGTAAAAAATAATTAAACATTATAGAATAATTGTTATATCATTTATATAATATATATTCTATAAATATATACTCATTACCATAAAATAAAAAGGTAATTTAAAAGCACATCACATCCGTTCGTGAGGTGGTAGTTCATTGTACATATGAGCGATGTTATTGTTTCCCAACGGGTTCTAAAGTAAGAAGATAGATTTGATAATTTAATTACAAAATTATTTTTAGGTTATAAACATCACATATATTAATTACATTTAACCTTTTTACCTTCCATGTAAATCATAAGTGAAAATCAAATCACATTACTTCACGAGGTGGTATTCTTCCATATATACGATCAACGGTTTTGTTTCCCATTTGAGGGAGGAGGAGACGGATATAGGTAATTAAATTATCATGATAAAATATAATTATATTTAATATACTGAATTTATTATATTTTTTCATTTAATAATATTTAATTATGGTGGAAGAACATATAAAAAAATTCTTGCTTAAGAATGGTACATCTTCTTTGGATAACCTTCATAGGTTAGCACCAAAATCATTCCTATAATAGATTTTTGATCCAAACCATGGATTTAGATCATGGTAAAGTCATTAAGGAATATATTTTGGTACATATTTTCAATACCAAAGGTTTTTGGAAGTGTTTATAGGAGAGGATAGGTGGTGACATTTTATAAGTAGATGAGAGCACAGACTTGAAATTTATGAAATTAAAAAGGTGTACCAACATTTAACATATTCCAAAAAGAAAAAAATTGATAATTATTAATAATTATAATATATAAAGTCAAAATATGGTCCTAAAATAATAATTTTATAGGTTTTAGGTCATTTTTAACTCTATCCCTTTTATTTTATCCCTAGTAAACCTATTTTCACTATAACTGTGGTAACAAATTTTTAGTGTTTTTACTATTAATTATGGTAAAAAATAAATTCAAACTTATTATATATTATTGATTATTCTTATTCTAAATATGGAGTTAATTTTATCAAATTCAACTCAAAAAAGTGAAATAATTTAACAAAACTGGTAAGCGCAGTAAAAATGCAGGTTTCCAAAAACAATCATAAGTATGAGAAGTTTTAAAATTAAAATTGAATATAAATTGATTCAAATGACATATAGTGGGTTAATAATAATATAATTTATATAATTTAAATTCAATCTATTTTAAAACAAAATGGAACTTTGTAAATGCTTTAAAATAAATGAAAATTTTTAATAAAAATTAGTATTTATCACTGTTCATTGAAAAATTATTTTTTCAAACAATTATCAAAAATTAACTCTAAGAAAATTTTGACATGGTGATTAAAAAAATTATGTTTAATGTTTCATAAAAAAAATTCAAAGTTCAAAAATTAATTTTAAAATAAGCGCGCAAAATATGACAAAACTGTTTTTTAGAATAATACAGTTCTAAAAGTAAAATTAGATTTATTCTTATCTCATGCCTAGAAAACATATTATATGAATGTTAAAAAAATTATTCAATATATAATATATAACTTTAATTAAATTTTTTCTGTAATTATTATTAATTTAATTTATTAATATAAAGACACATTGTACGCACCAAAATATTTTTTCCTAAAAATATTTCTTTTATTTTCAATTGGTCTTTATTTTTAGTTCTGATAAATTGATAACCAGTGATTTCATTCTATGTTTGTATAAACCATATATATTCATAATTTATTTAATCATATTCATACATTACATTCCAACATTTGGGAAATAATTGTCATATTAAATAATAAAATTTTAATAGTATATCACGTTTCATTAAAACTCAGTGTTGCATGTAATGCAAACAATCAATGAAATTTAATTTACTTTAAAAAAAATATTTTATAATATATTGGGGTTTTACATTCTACCCCATTAAAATTAATCTCTCTCTCAAAATTCTATCACTCTAATACAAAAAACTAAGGATACTTCTACCACATTATATCTTTAGGTTCTCATTTAGGTTATTCAATTTTATGATTTATCCACAAAATATTGAACATGTGAGTGATCTTATTTTGTATAAATTTCTCCCTATAATATATAATATCTACCAACTAATCCTTATAATAAATATATTTATTCAGTGGTATGACTTATGAGTCGGTACATGTGATGGATCAGGTATGTACTTTATCAACAGAGATATATGGAACAAATCATGGGCTTGAGAGGTTTGGTGAAAGCTATAAATTATATGATATTGTCTTGATACAATCAAAAATTTCAAAGGGACCAATATATATAGGGATCAACTTTTCCTTATATCATAATAACAATTTCATTATTTGGTTGTGATTTTATCAATTTACACTTAATCTATTACTCCTAGAAATGAAGTAGAATTTTTCATGATTGAAGTAATAAAATTAACTTCAATGACTCATAAGATTCCTAAAAGAATGGTAAGTGATTCCTTCCAACCCTAGTTATCATGGAAAAAAATAGTTAGCAAAAGTTGTCAAATATAGATAAATCTTCATATGATTAAATAAAATATTAATCTATAAAACCTCATCACAAGTTCAACATAAACTATTCCATAAATGGTAGACCTTAATAACCATCAAAAATTCAAAAATAGTGAAGAAGTTCACTAAATTTCCAAAATCAACTTATCATTAATCTCCCAAATATCATAATGTATCTCTTAATTCTCACATACAAAATATGTGAATACCTTGGTCATATATTCTCTTAAAACATGGTAATAACCAGAATAAACCAAAAAAACTTCAATGAAAACATATATGATTCCTCATTCCTTAAATTAAACCATAGATTATTAAATATATTCCGTGATCCAAGAATATGTAGGCTTTATTAATGATAATATAAACCAAGTTTTCATCAATTCATTAATCAGTTCCATGTTCATCAATACTATCCAATTTACACTATCCATATCAATCATCTATTTATCCCAACTAAACTTCATTATATTAAGATTAGGAACATGTTATGGTTTATCTTTCACTTAATCCTATTTTTTCATAAAACATCACTTTTCCATTAAATCACTTTTCTAGGTTATCAACACCATTCAACAAATTCTTTCAAATACTTAATAAAAAACATTTATAAAACAATCTATATATATTTCATGATTTATATAACATAATTCTTGAATTACAATATATAAACAATTCAATCATTCCATTTCATTATTAAACCATTAACTAGGATTATCCATCTTATGCCTAAATACCTCCTTCCTTTCATATGTTGTTTTTAGTCTCTTCATCATCAATAAAAAACCATTTCTGGTAAAACCTTTTTTATCTTAATCTTGATTCCCCCTTAGGACACTTCATTTTGAAGGCCTTTATTTTTATTAATTCTTGATAACCCCCCTTTCAAGGGATGAATGGGAACCCTTACAAGGCCCATAGGCTCGGAGATTACAAGGCTCATAGGCTAAGGAGATTACATGACCTGAAGGTCTTATGGAATTCAACCAGACTATCTAAAAAGAACTACCCCTCCCCAAAATTTTCATCATGATAATAGCTCTCCACCTTTTCATGGCCATCTGGCTAGGCCTCCCGTGAAAGCACGGGCTGGTAACGATGGCATATACATACCCTCTCATTCTGACAATCCATTTAGCTCTACTCTGGTGAGCGCACCTGCTCTGAATCCTCTTCTGGGGCTACTCATTTTTTGTAGTGTGTTTGGGGCAACTGCATGTGGCCCGAAGGACTTGAGGTGGCCCTAGGGCCTTAAAGGTGGCCCAAAAGACCTACTAACCCGAAGGCTTAGGTGGCTCGAAAGCCTTAAAGACTCCAAGCCGAAAATGGTGGCCTAAGGTTAATAGTTCCAGTTGCTTTAGTACTAAATTGTACCTGCTACAGTAACTATTATAGTTCCTACTACAGTACTTCTACAGTAACCAGTAAATATGCATCTACCTGGTTTTGAACCTGGGTCTTGTGGATTCACTTAAGGATACCTCACCAACTAGGCTAAGGCTCATGTGCTCCCCTTAGGAAACTGATTTTTATAATTCTCATACATTCTATATTTAAACTATTCAACTATTGATGACTCTTCAGGGAAACAACTATTCTCATCTATTATGTTAAATGGTCTTATCATTTTTCATTGGAAATTACATACTTTATTCCCTTATTATCCACACATAAAACATCTTCACATTCATTTTAGACATTCCCCTCTACACTTCCTCCCAAACTCTTGATATATGGGAAACTGGATCTTCTTTCCTCCATGGTATTCACCACCCAAAATCTTATTGAACTCTATTCATCTCTTCATTGGTGAGTCCACAAGTTGGTTAAGTAGCACGTTGTTAATCATATATCATGATAACTGATTATGAATAATCCTAATATCCTTTACTCCAATAATCATCCCATTTTGTTTCATATAAACACATTTTATATCACATTTACTGTTTAGCCAATTCCTTCTAGTTATCACCATTGAATAAAACCAAAAATCATTGTTTTAGAAACAATATTCAAAGTGGAAAAGCACATAGTTATGAAAAATCATTTAGAGGATGTCTAAATCATGACTCATTTATTTCAATATATGATACCATAGGTTTAACCTAGGTCATCCTTGATTATAATCTATTCAAATCCCTAATAATGGTTCATAAATAAAATGTGGATTAACCAAATCAGATCCCCTAAGAGTGCATAAACAAGTTTGTAATAAGGGAACCCTCACTATGCACCAAAATGATGGACGACATATTCTTAACCAACTCTTTTTGGGGTTTTAACCCCTAAATAAAAATGTGTTAAAACTAAATCCACTTATAGTAACCAGACAGGGATGTATTATAAAGAAACCAACTCATTATCTTCCATACAAATATTTTAGTATGTTGTCCTATACTTAGGATTATCCATAGTATTATCACTAAAGTTTTCTCATCCAAGTTTCCCAAGCTTAACTAAACCAATTATCTAATACCAATTATAGAAACCTAGGATTTTAATACATAAATATCTTTTTTATATGAATATTCATTAAATTACAAAAATCCACACTTGAGGATCATAATGTTTTAGTGAATTTGGAAACTTAGAAACATAAAAAATAGGTTCATAAGTGAACTAAATCATCTTACACTATGTTCTTCATAATTATCGCCCCTCTTAGACATATCATACATAATTTATTACTTCTTAACTTAGGGAAAGGAAACATAAGAATGGGTGATCTCAGATTCTCAACAAGGGAAAACAAGGGAGATACATAAACATAATAAGGGAATAAGGATATGAGGACCTTAGTATAAAATTTGAAAATGATACCCTGCATTTAAAAGATCATAATATAAAGTGATGACATAGATATAGAAATTTAATAAGACATGAATCCTAAAGGAATAAAAGAACATGATCCATGAGATCATAACGTTATCATAAGACATGGAGTTTTAGAATACACATAAGCATAGAGAATCATTTCCATAGTAGTCAAGGATCATTTCCAAGCATATCAAAGTGGAATGAGTTCACTCCCCAAACCATCATAGTATTCAAGGTTCACTCCAAAGAAAATCATAGCGGACAAATTCCCTTACCTAAATGGGTTCACTCCCCATTCCATTCCTATTTATCTTATTAGATATCAATCATTACCCAATTCATTGGATAGAGATATAGGTCCCACCCATCTTGGTTATAAAATAACCACCATATTTGGTTATAACATAACCATCGTACTTGGTTATAACATAACTACCATCCTTGGTTATAACGTAACCACAATACTTGGTTACAACATAACAACCATCCTTGTTAATAATGTAACTACTTTCCTTATTTTATAATATAACCACCCATCACATAGTTTTAACCATACATATGTGCATCACAAGATTGTAAAATACTCATCACTTTAAAACCCATGAAATTAAATGGGATTCATAAACATTTTATCATATCATATTCTATTAAAAAAAATAGTTTTCATAAAAATTTAAACATTTCATCATAGTATAACCCATGGAAAAAATGATGAGTTTCATAAGTATTTCATCATGGTAGAACTTGTGGAATAGAAATGAGTTTCATAAAAACAATTAATCATAAAAATAAACCATTTTTAGAAATAATAAGAATTAAATAATTAGATATTATCCTCACTAAATCATAAGTATCATAAAAGGTTTTCATCTTGGATGGAAAAATATTTTGAAATATCACTTAGAACTTTTCTTGAGTAAAATAGACTTTCCACTTTGAAAATAACATTTTAAAAATAAAAATTCACAGAACAATGTTAACATAAATTTCCTTGAAAATAACCTTGGAAAATTTTAATATAATATTTTAATAATGATGGTTCATGATGGCGGAAAAATTCCTTTCATGTCGTACATGTTAAAATAAAGTTTCCCTTCCAATTTTTGGTAAATAGTCAAAAGAGCCTTGTTTGGAAAACAACAAGAATATTCATTTTAAAAAAAATTAAAACGTAAAAAACAGGTAGAAATTACTTTAAGAAGTATTTGGATAATAAAAAAAATTGATAACTTTATTAGAAAACATGGATATGGAAGGAGAAACATTTTTGACCGAAGAGAGAAATAAAGTAGATTTTCCTTAAAAACATTCTTTTGGAATCTTGAGTATGTAAAGAGATGAATGTGAAATGAAAACATATATTATCAATAAATAACCATAGTATAAGAAAATTCATGAGTTTATTGAGATATATATCCTAAGATATCATTATCATAAACATAATCATAGACAATCCCAAAAAATAATGAGACTGTAACATAAAATCGTTAAAACATTGGTAACATTTTAATCATAATTCATGCAGAAGGATAAAATTTTAACAAAATATTTATCATAAAAATAAATATATTCATGATATAACATATCAAAAGGAAGTATATACACCTCATAAAATAATATAGTTTCATAGCATAACTTATGTCTCAAAGAAGGTAATTTGATACAAAAATCATTTGCCTCAAGTTTGTCTTACCTCAAAAGATCTCTAGCTTCCTGTATAACAAATAAAAATTTATTATAAATATATTATAGGAACATGATCATATATATCATACATTATGATGTACTTATACCCTTTTATCACTCTTTTATTAACAATTCTTTATTAAATTCCTTGTTTTGGGTGATAGCAGCTTCATTTTTTCCTGTATAATTTAATTTGGTAGATTTTTTCCATTTAAATTGATCATCATTCCATATATACATAATTTTAATAATTATATTAATATAATATATTTTAATAATATTCATATCAAAAAAAATTAGAGATATAAATATTAAATGTAGCATTCATAGAGATGATAGGTTGTACATATGCATTAACGTTGTTTCCATTTTTCAATGGATGGGATGAAAGAATGGTAAATAATAACTCACCATTAAAAAAATAATTATTATATAATTTATATTTTATATATTCTATAAATATATTTTCATTACCATCCCAAAAAATAGAAATGAAAAATACATCACATCGGTTCGCGAGGTGGAAGTTCGTTGTACACACAAGTGGCGTTATTGTTTTCCAAAAGGTTGTAAGGTAAGAATTTAGATGATATATTACAATTATATAAGTATTTTAAAATCATAAATATAACATATATTAATTAACCATGTCCTTTTAACATTCAATGTAAATCATAAGTGAAAAATTAATCACATTGCTTCGTGAGGCGATATTCTACTGTACACACGATTGACTGTTTTATTTCCCATAAGAGGGAGGAAGAGATTGATATAGGTAATTACCCTAATATAATAACATATTATTATATTTAAGACAATTATTTTATTATGTTATAATGTTTTAAAAAGATTTTTAGGATGTGAATGAAGAAATAAAACAGAAACTTTCATTTAAGAATAATACCTCCTCTTTTGATAACCTCCTTAGGTTAACACCAAAATCCTTCATAGGATGGATTTATGATCCATATATTGGATCTAGGTCATGGGTATGGAAGTAATTAAGTTATTTGGGTAGGTATTGGATTAACTAAATTGATTTGTTTGTATGGAGATGAGAGTAGTGGTTGTGGCCTTTTATAAGTGGGGGAGAGTACACACCTAGAATTTTTGAAAAAAATGTGAATCCACGTTTTAAAATTTCCACATGGTTATAAAATGGAAAATTATATATCAATTAATTTATAAGATTGAAACATGGTAAAACAATTATAAATGGATAAGTTTTACGTCATTTTTAACCCTTATCTTTTTAGTTTAACTCCCGATAAACCCATTTTCACCTTAACCGTGATAACAGTTTTTTACTATTTTTACTATTCATTAATGTCAAAAATTAGGTAGACCATATTATATATCATTAATTATAATTACTACAAATATATTTTATTTTATCAAACTCAACTTACATAATTGGAATAATTTAATAAAACTCGCAATCATGATGGAAATTTGTTTTTTCAAAAGAAGAATTTTTCATAAGTATGAAAAATTTTTAAATAAAAATTGAACAAACAGTTGATTCCAATTATATAGTAAATGGTAAATTTTAGTTAAAAATATTGTGTGATTACATCATCCATGACTCCAAAATTCATGTATTTATCTTATAATGTTAAATACGGTAAATTACTGAATTTCACTATTTACCAAAAAATCAATAATTTTGGAAGAATACTAAAAAACAACCCTAACCATTTTTTGAAGTGTATATTTTAAAGGTTAAATACATTTTATAAAAACCATTTTCAAAATATGATAAATTTAATTTTTTAAATAAAATACTCATATAATTGAAAAATAATAATTTTAATATTATGATCAATTTTTTGACCCTTTGAGAAAATTATATTTTTTCTTAAAATTATCTTGTTATTCTAATAAAAAATTATATTAGTTTATATATACATTTTATGAAAATAAAATTTATTTTAAATCATTATATTATTTATAAAAGTGCAGATAAAATATTTGTGTTTTACAAAAATAAAAACACTTAATAGATCATTTTGAAAACATTTATTTATTTATACCATAATGTAAGTATTCAATATTTACATTTTATAAATTAAAAAATATAATTTTAAACATCCATAGGTGATATTACTATTATAACAATCAGTTTACTATTCCTAATGGCTAGATTATTTGTCCAATTATCAGGTCACTAAACCAACGACTAGATTTCTATTCCAACAATTACATTTTTAATGGTCATATGGGATCTATAATTCATATAAATTCATTATATTTAATTTAATATTTATTCAATTCTATTTTCTCTCAAGGTTATATGTATTTTAATTTTCTAGATAAATTTTTTATTGATAATAGTTTTTCTCATTTCTACAGTGTTTTTCGTTAGTGTTTTTATTCTGGTAGATCGAGTATATCCATATTTTCATATTTTAGTTATCTTATTTTCTATTTTTATACCATTATAATATTTTCTATTATTTTATCCATTTTTATTCTCTAAATTAATGTTCGAATTAATGTAATAAAGTTCAGTTGGTTTTTTCATGTGATGTGTGTGAATTATATTATATTACTAAATATGACATAATTATAAGAAGGAAAATTCCATTGATAATATTCAGGGTTGTTACATTCTTCCCACCTTAAAAAATTTCTCCATCAAAATTTCATTTTATATACTATGGTGAAAACAGTTGAGAGTACTTCTACTTCATGGATTCCAATAGTTCCTATGTTGCCTCCTCATACTTATGGTATCTCCATAGTATTTTGACTTGGTTAGTTGTATTTTTTTGATAGGAATTTACTCATACAATCCATGATCTTCATTGGTTAATCGTCATCAGAGTAATCATTTTCCAGTTATACCACCTATAAATTCTATATATGTGATGGATCTATTATGTACTTCCTCAAGAGGGATATG
The DNA here is from genome assembly GCA_963277665.1 of Viscum album. NCBI lineage: Eukaryota > Viridiplantae > Streptophyta > Magnoliopsida > Santalales > Viscaceae > Viscum > Viscum album. Next base: position 822,141,852 of record OY728141.1, on the reverse strand, counting down.
TGGAGTATCTTATTCACTTGATACATGGTTTTTGGGAGTTCTAGTTAATAATCCATAGCTCTGATGTGATCGAGAATCTCAAATGGGAAAATATACATGGGATTTATGTTTCCCTTCTTCCCAGATCTTATGACTATCTTCCATGGGAATATTTGAATGTATTCCTTATCTCTAAACTCAATCTTCAAATCTTGTAAACAATTATAAACATAGCTCTTATGGAAACTTTGATCTGCTCTAATGTGTTGTTGAATGGTGTTGACCTTTTCTACTATATCCTCGACCATTTTAGGTCCCAAAAGCTTTCATTAACCAAATTCATGCAGACAAATAGGGTTTCCATATCTATTCAAATAAAAGGATTCATATGGAGCTATTTTTATGATTGAGTGAAGGATATTATTTTATGAGAACTGGGTCAGAGGATTATTTTGATCTCATCATCCTTTTATGTCTATCGATTATGCTCAAAATATTTCTTACAGTTTCTAGGTAGTATTCTTAGATTGGACATCAATTTCAAGTTGATAAGTCATACTGAAGTTCAACTCAGTGTTTAGAGATTGTTGGAGATACTTCCAGAACATTGAGTTAAATCTAAAATCTCAATCAAATACAATTGATAGTGGTGTTCCATGCATCCTAACCACTTCCCTAATGTGTATCCTTTCATGTTTATTCAGTTATAAGTCCTTTTTAATAGATATGAAATGAGAAATATTTATAAGATGGTCCAACACAACCCATGTATAATTTTTTCTTTTATATGTATTTGGAAGACCAGTGAAAAATTCCATGGTGATGTTCTCCGATTTTCATATTAGTATGGGTAATGGTTTCATTATCCACTTGTAATTTTGTTTCTTTACCTTTACTTTCCCACATACTATACACTTTGAAATATATTCCACGATCTCCTACTTCAAATTGTCTGACCAATAGTTCTCTTTAAGATCTCAATACATCTTCATGTTTCCTATATGGATGGAGAAGGTTGTGTTATGTGCATCATTCAAAATATATTTCTTTATCTTGGGATTTTAAGGTATAAATTGTCATAACCTGAATATTAAAATGTCTTCCTCATCAATTTTAAACATTGTTTATTTCCAATTCCATTTAGATTCTACCTTCTTTTGAAATACCAAATTAACTCTTTTAGCACACTTTAACTTCTTCAGAAGGGATGTTTGAGAAAAAATTTGAGAAAGGAATGATGTTTTTCCTTATTTTATAGTCTATATATCCATACCTTATAGGTCTAAGAATATTGGATCTTTCTCAATTCTCATCATTGAAAAGCTTTCTAGATCATTTCTACTGAGATCATCTATCACTTAATTTTATTTCCTATGATGGTAGTGGATTGAGAAGTCATAGTCCTTGATCATCTCTAACCATCTTTTTTGGTTCATATTAATATCCTTCTATATGAATATATACTTGTGGCTCTTATGGTATATATATATTCCATACTTCTCCACATAGATATAATGACACCAAATTTTCAATGAAAATATCACTACAATTAAATCCATATCATGCATTAGATAGTTCTACGTATGAACTTTAAACATCCTAGAGGAGTAGGTTATCACATTATCATTTTGCATTAGTTACAGCCTAATACCTTCTTTAAAGTATAATTGTATACCATTAAAAGTTCCCCACTTGTGGGAACTATAAGTATTGGTGTAGTGATAAGCCTCTTTTTCAATTCCTTGAAGCTTTCATTTCTTTCATTGGTAATGAAAAACATTTCTCCCTTCAGAGTCATCTTGGTTGGTAGGTTTGAAATTTTGGATAAGTTCTTTAAAAAAATCATCATTAATACCTATATTTTCTAAGGAAACAATTAATCTCCATTACATATGTTGTTATGGGCCACTCCCCAATTACCTTTGTCTTATAAGGGTCCACAAAAAAAACCTTTAATGGTGATAACATGCACCAAAAATTATAATTCCTCCATCAAAAACTAACATTTACTATAATTTTCATATACCTTATCCTTTATCAATGTCTTTAGAACCATATTAAAACACTCCTCATACTCCTCATTTCTCTTAGAGTATATCAGAATATCAATTATAAAGACTAACAAAAAAAATTGTAATATTCAATGAATCTATTCATTTTTTCAATGAAAATTACAAGAGGATTAGTGAGTCTGAAGGGCATCACTATGAACTCATAGAGTTCATTACTTGTTCAAAAGTCAGTCTTGGTAATATCTTTCTTCTTCACCTTTAATTGGTGATGTTCCAACTGAAGGTACATCTTAGAGAAGTATTAGGACCCATGTAGTTGATTGAACAATTCATTTGTTTATGGTAGGGGATTCTTGTTTTAATCATGATTTTGTTGAGTTGACGAAAAATGATGTAGTGGAACTTTGACCCATCCTTTTTCATAACTAAGAGGACCAAAACACCCCATGGTAAAGTGATCAGGTATATAAAACCATTTTTAGATTCTCTTGTAAATACTTTATCAGTTATTCAAAATCAATTGTGGATATTCTATAATTAATCTTTGATATGGTGAGACATCTAGGTATAAGTTCATTTTAGAACTCAACCTTTTAGTTAAGAGGAAGACTAGACAACACTTCTACGAATACATCAGTATAATCACTCATAATGGGCATGTCTTCAAGAATTATTTCATCATTTGTCTCAATTAATTGAGCTAGATATGCTTTATTATAATGTAATAATATCCATACTTGTGATGATGATTCCAAATGAGATTAATCCACCTCCTTACACTTGTAAAAAATTTTAGGATGACTTGGGATGGGAAGAGTGATCTCTCTCTCCCAATAGTTGATGTTGGATTTATATAAGTATAGAAAATCCATGCCCAATTTATAATAAAACTCTAATAAAGGAAGTATGAAAATAATTTCTAGAAGGTTCGGTCCTCAAATGTTAACCAAGGAGGAGTAATATAGTTAGAATGCAATATTTAATCCATTTTCTATTCTCATGGATAGTTCTACCCCCTTGTTCTATGGTGGGGTTTGAATAGTTTTAATATACTTTCAATATATGAAAGAATTTATAAAACTATAATCATAGAGAATATTTTAAGCTCATTAGTGGATAATGAGCACACCCAACACTATTTGATTTTGGTTCTAGTCATTAACTATATCCCAAAAAATGTAGGGATGAGAATACTTAAAATAAAAAACATATAAAAATAGAAACTATGAATGTAGAAGGAATAACTTATAAATAACACATATATCCAAACATATGTTTCTCTATGTTTCAATCTAGGTTATCCATTGAAATGTCTCATTTTAGGTTTTTTAACCTAACAATCTATTCAAATCCTTTATGATGGTTTATAGAGTTTTTGAATTTTCCAAAGCATATACCCCAAGAGAATAAAACCATGTTTTCATCAAGGAAACTTTTTTGTGCACCATGTGATGATCGATGTAATACCCAATCTTCCATTTTCAGGGTTATTACCACTAGTTACAACTATTCCAGAGCCACATTTACTTATATTATCAAAATAGTGATGTATTTTCTTAGAACCCATTCACTCTATACTTCACTAAAATTTCAAGATATTTTCCTATTCTTAGAGTTATCCTTAGACATATCCCTAGTTTTATCATAAGAGGATTCTATTATAAATCCTAAAAAATAAATATAAATTTCTATGATACCAATTATAGTGACCCAAACCTTTTACATATATTATTACATGATTTTTTACAAAAATATCCATTAAATTTAACCAAAGGATTGATAGACCTAGTGTCTTTGGAAGACTATGCACATAAAATAATAAAAGAGAAACTAAAATAAATCATATTTACTTTGATATCTATAATGATAAACCAAATCCTATCCAACTCATAACACTATATTGGATAACTTGGGGAATACATAAAAGAAATGGGTGAGTTATAAAACCCATTAAGAGAATAATCATTACAACAAAGCATATCATATGAATTAGAAGGCATAACATGATAACATAAAAGAAAAGTATAATGATTAGGCATATAGAGGCATTATATAAAGATAATTGAATCATAATATCATGGAAACAAAGAAATATAGACACTACATAAAACCCGACATAAACGTAAGTCAAGGATAAATGCCAAGACAGCAACACAGGGTGGACAGAGTCCCATTATGGATTTTGTTTTCTCTATAATCCCATATAAAACATCTCATGATACAAAAACATTACCCAAATCATTATAATGATATATGGGTGAACCCATCATAACATGAACATACTTAAAAATTCCACAAAAGTAAATTAAACATAAGTCATAAACAAAGTAATTTCCCAATTAATGAAATGGGTTGCTTAATCTTTCTTCATTAGGGGAAACATTAAAGCATGTATTACGCCATTAAAGGAAGGGAGAATAGGCTAGGTATTTATGTAATATATATATATATATATATATATATAATTTTATAATCTTTAACAACATTAACTAGATATATAAAATTATTTAGAGAGAGAAAGGACAAAACCTAAAGTAAAGGGTGGTTTGAAAAGATCACATACCTTATGTTCTAGAATATCTCTGCACTTGCACTTAACGTATAGGATAATCAAATTAGACTAATTACATGAATAATTAAAAACCTTTTACATATGTATTTGATTTATTATAATACTTATTATGTACATTTATAACCATTTCATTGATATATAATGTTTAATTTCTCTTTTCTGAGGGCGTTCGTTACATGGTTCTAGGGTTAGATCATGTTTTTATACTTATGAATGTTCTTGTAAAATTAGAATAAAACTCTATATTTTAATTAAAATTGTGTTAATAAAATTAAATAAATCTAAATGTCCCCAAATATCCATTTTAGTTCCAATATATTGATTTTCCATTTAGTAAAAACATTATTGTAAAATGGTTAGTTTATTTTGGTGGTTTCACCGATCATCATGAAATAGTTTCATTTTATTTCATATTATGGACATATATTATTTTTATATTGTAAAAATATATATAATATAAATATATTATTCATTTTAAACAATTATAAATTAATTTAAACCTTCCATGATGGTGGTAATGGGAAACAAACAATCACCTTCCATGGATGCAGTGAACTAACATATTACGGATGATGTTTTATTTTTTAGAATATGAGGAGGAGATAAGATGATGAATGATAGTTATTCATTTAAAAAAATTAACATTTAATAATATATATGATATAGGAGTTATTATGAAATGTTTAATAGAAATATTTTGGAGTATGAGGAGGAAGAAGAAAATAAAAGACTCTATTTAGGGTATTCCCTTCTGCTTTGGATGTACCCTCTTGGGAGGCACCTTGGACTGGTCATTTGATGAGAAAAAAATAACTAGGATGTAGGGGAGAGTATTTGGAAGAGGGTTGAGTATCAATTTTTAAATTTTCAGGGCTTCTTATTTTTTAGGAGAAGGTGTAGTGGGGAGTTGTATTTATAAGGTATGAAGAGGATGTTTTTGAATATTATATTCATTAGTTTATTATTTTGACTCAAGACTGTCAATAGTTTTGATTATTTTTGACTTTATATAGAAAATAGTTCATGTGAGTTTGAACTAGTGTGTTCTTACATAATCCATGACTCAAAAATTCATGTATTTAACTTATAATTTTAAATACAATAATTTACCATATTTCACTATTAACTAAAAAATCAACAATTTTAGAAAAATACAAAATATTCACCTTGACCATTTTTTGATGTTTAGATTTAAAAAAAATGAAATAAATTTTATGATAATAATTATATAAATACGATAAATTTAATTGTTAAAATAAATTCCTCAATTGATTAAAAAATGTCAATTTTTATATTATGATCAATTTTCTATCACTTGGAAAAATTACTTAGTGTCTCATTATTATAATAAAACAACATAATTTAAATTCATATATTAATTTTCTGAAAATAAACTTTTTTTAATTATCATATTTATTATTAATTTTCAATTAAAAAATTTATATATTATAAAAATAAAAACACATAATTTATCATTTTTTAAAAATTTATTTATTTTCCCTTTAATAGAAATATCCGATATTTATATTTTTAAGATACCTAAATATTATTTTATATTCCATAGGTGTGGTTACTATTATAATTTTCATGTTATTATTTCTAATGGTCGTATTACTATTCTATTGGTCATGTTACTATTCCAATGGTCATATTACTATCCCAATGGTCTAATATTTAATGATAATATAGGTAATATATTTCATATAAATACCAAATATTTTATTCATTATTCATTTACTTCAATTTTCACTCAAGATTATATTTATTTTCATTTTTAGAATAAACATTGTATTACTAATATTTCATCTCATTTCTACAGTGTTGTTTGTGAGTGCAGTTATTCTGGTCGATCAAGCAAATCCAGGTTTTTTTTATTTTAGTCATCTTATTTTTTTATCCCATTGTAATATTTTTAATTCATATGTCCATTTTTATTCTCTAAATGTAATTTTTAAATTAATATAATAACATTCAGTTGGTTTTATCGTCTGTTTCAAGTGTATTATATTATATTACTAAATATGAAATAATTATAAAAAGGTAAATTCCATTGATAATATTCTGGTTTGGTAAAAAAGTGGCCACAATAATCACAAACTCTCAAAGATTTCACAAAATACCTCTTAGAATGGCCAGGTTCCCCATAATAGAAGAACATGAGATACCACTTCTTTCCCTGAGAAAATTTTCCCCACTCAACCAACTATTATTAACCACCAAATGGGAAAACTCCACCAAAACTAGTCATGAATGAGGCTTGCTCCACTTATTACCATTTTTATATCTTCTCTTTAACTAAAAAGGATATTTTAATAACCTTTACATAATATGTTATACAGAATACTGATATGATAGATCTATGATCAAATTGAATACATCATTTAAAATAGAGAGCCTTAAGGGACTCATCGCCAATGTGATCTGGTGATAAGCATACCAAACATGAAAATTTTCTGGGATAATCCTTAACTAATAAATCACGTTTACAGATAACCATGATCTCAAAAACATTATCCAACTTCACTTCCTTCAGATATTTCCAATGAATAAATATTAACTTGAATAAATCCCAAGAATTCTTTATAATAGGAGAAGAGTTACCATGACTTCCCACCACTCTCATTCAGGTCCTTAAAATAGGGGACTGACAAACATGACCTTTATAGAATCATGAGTCTTGAGAGAATTAAAGATTAATTTAAATTTATTTTAACCAGATAATTAACTCAATAAAACCCCACTCACCTCCATAAAAATGTGGACAATTATTTAATAATTTTTGGAGAGGATAAAAAATCTATAAATCCTCCAACTCTACCACTCAATTTTAAGTCAGGGCAGAGTCATAAACGTGAAATTCCACTTCTAGAAGACATCAAGGACTACCTAAAAGACTATACCAGTGAATGGATATTCTACCTTTCTAGGAAATTATTTTCAGAGCATTTTTTCAATATCATTAAACATAGGATTATCAATTCTAGCATAAGTAAAAAATTGAAGGCAGAACACATACATAAATAATAATATTTTAAAAAACCCCCCAAAAACATTTATCAAAACATCACTACTTTAGAAAACACAAGTTTTAACCATTTATATAACATTACACTTACCCTTTAAAAACATTAAGTCTTGGTATAAATCCATCATAATTAAAATCTTTTACCATCTTATAGAACTCTTTACATGGATTCAAAAACATCATTTTTATCTTTCATTGTTGAAACCATTTCCATTTTAAATCCATCACAGAACCAAAATTCCTTCATAAAACATACCTATAAAAACATTACATAAGAGTCATTGAAAATAGTATTTTTAATCCAAACATTTCACAAATAAAACATTTTTTTAATTTAAAACATTTTATTTTAAAATAAATTAATTAAAACCTATGCAATAACCTAACCCCAGAATACTAGAGTCAGTGCCTTACTTTAATAAATTGGAAAGATTATAATGATTCAAATCCTGAAGGAATGATTAGATTAATAGTTTTAGAAAACTATATTATATACATGATTCCAGTTTTACATTGGGAAATATAAAATAAAACATGATACACTATAAAATGAAGAAGAAATAAATCCATGAAATCTCATTCAAATATTTCATCTTCATATCATGGGGAAAGGAAACAAAATAAAAATGATCTCAAATTCCCAGTAAGGATAAGTACAATGGAATTAATAATGAATCAATGAGAATAATCAACATGATAAGATAAATAACTAATCATACATTCTATATAAATATCTTGATAAGTCATAACCAATTTTTCATGATAGATAACTAAAACAAATTCCATTTTATCAATAAATTGAGACTGAAATGCATCCATAGATAATGTCAAAGAAAAAATCATATGGACAATAATAATAATAAAATTATAAATTAATGAAATTCTTAATTATTGTTTTTCATGTTTCCTAGTCATATGATACCATTATCATCAAGATTTATTCTTAAGAAATTTCAAACTAATCTGATTTGTCCAATTGATTCATCACATGAGACTACTAATGATTTTAGGGGCTTTTATTAACCATTCCCATACCTATCTTTAATGTCAAAATCCTTCATCATATTATGAAATATTCCACTTAAATAATAAAAAATGAACCTTATCAAATATCCGTATTGAATAAAATATATGGATTTATCAAAAATTACCCAATTAGTAAAATAACTGTAAAATTGAGCATCATGTGTAAAAATGTTATACATTTTAGGAAATAAAAATATCCATTAGATAAGAATATGGATATTTATGATAAATTTAATTTACAATAAAAATAACCATAAGTAATTTATTTTTTTAATAGAATTTTAACAATCAGAAAAGAATGTGATATTGCAAAGATAACTTTTACAACTTGTTAATTTTTAAATCAAAACCTATTAGATGAGATAGTTAAAATTAAAACTTAAAATACCATGAAGTTTGGGATAATAATGGTATTAAATGAAAAAAGGGTCTATATATACACCATATTAAATTGAATTGGTGTCTAATAACAAATAATCCTCAATGGATTGTAAATTAAAAGGAAATCCCATAACTTGAGTCTAAATTGTCATGTGTTTCTTTACATTCCTCCACAATTAAATTATTTTAATTATTTACTTGATTTATAACCTTTTTTGTGATTATTATTAGTTTAATATCACTTATTATAATGTTGTATACAACTACTTAAACAATTAAGTTTATGTCAGGTGTTTTGACCAAATTCATTTCATGTTTAAAAACAACTTTGGTAGGTCAACTATGGTAAAAGGGGACATTATATAAACATATATATAATAATAATAATTATCATATTTATCATATTTATACATAGATTATTATTTTTAAAACCAATCATGAATTATTGTTAGGAAAAATGAATCAATGTTACAATCATAGAGATAGAAGGTCGTACGTACGCTTCTGTAACATTCCATATTTTTCAATGATCATTATAGAAAGAAGGTAAGTAAAATTTTATCATTAAATTTTTATAATTATATCATAAATACCATTTTATTTTATCATATATTATTACATATATAATTTTGGTTATGTAAAAAGAGTCACATTGCATTGAGGATCCGATAGTCCACACATCCACGAATGGCGTTATCACTTTTTTTAGTGTGTTAAAAGTGTAAGAAATAAAATGATATATTATATTTACATAATGGTAATTATTTAATGAATATAATATATATGTGTTTCATATAAAATAATTTTAATGAAAATCATTCTTAATACATTACATGTAATGTGTGAACTTATCGCATCGCTTTGAGGAGGCAGTAGTCCACACGTCTACAAACGATATTACCATATTGAAAAAAATCGAAAACATAAAGGTATATGTCATATAAAAATTATATAAGTACTAATATAAAATTAATATCATATATATCATAAAAACATATTGTTTACCTCATAATTATTAACCATTAGAGGTGGTAGAGGAAAAAATGAATGGCATCGTTTCGCGAGGTGGTAGTCCGCCGTACACACAAATGGTAAATTTGTTACCCATTTGATGGAAGTGTGTGTATGTGTAGGTATAACCCATAAAATAACAAAATATAAGTATATTTAGTATATTTATGTTATTATATAACCAGGTAGTAGGAATAATTCAATGGTTTGAGAATGAAATAAAAAAAAGTGGTCGCTGAAGAATACTACTTCTTTTTCAAGTAACTCTCTTTGGTTTGCACCAAAGGATTTACAATTTTTGATTTACACCCAAATTTAGGATTTAAAGATTAGGGTAGGAAATTTTTTAGATTATTTGTGTAGGTTTTGGAAGATCCAAATGGATTGAGATGTGTGTATAAGTGGGAGGGGTGAGTGCATTTTTATAGTGGAGGAGGAGTGGCGTTCATGTAAATATAAAAATGTAAACACTATTGAGACGTCTCCCTTATATCATGTGCCCCCAATATTGAACCAAATTGTATAAAATGTATTATATGGTAGAATTATGTCCAAAAAAAGGGTTTTTATAAGTTTATATCTCATTGTTTCCTATATTTATGGTTTAGTCCCTTGGTAAGATTAATTTTACATTAATCGCATTAATTAATTTTAACAGCATTCAATAATATATTTTTTCAAAAACTAAGTAGAACTTTATAGAAATTATAAATTATTCTAATTAAAAATATGTAATCCATTTTTCTAAATTCTAATAACATAACTAGCAGTAATTATTTTAAATTCAATATCACGTACGGGAAGAGGATACAAGTTTTTAAAGTAAAAATGTTCAAAGGTTTGAAATGTTTTTATAGAAAATTTCAAACTAAATTTGATTGAAATGAATTAAATTATAATAATTGATTTATTATTGATCTAATATGACTTTAAAACCAATTTAAAATATAATTTAACTATATAAATAAATTATATGAAAGCAGTTTTTGATTAAAATTCAATATTTTTCACTATTCATTAAAAAGTGAAACATCACATAAAAATACAAAAAGTTAACCCTAATCTAATTTTTACATTTCTATTTCAAAAATGAAATTTATTTTTAAATATAAAACTTATAAAATTGGAAAATTTAGTTTTAAAATAGGTGTTTCATTAAGAGGCGGTAAAAGTGCCTTTATAAAAATATAGATTTTTATGCATAAAATTAGGTTTGTTCTTATCTTATGATTATCAAATATATTGGATGAATGTAAAAATCGTATTATTGAATATAAAATATATATATATATATATATATATATATTAAATTAATATCATTAAATAATTCTAATTTATTTAATTTATTAAGATAAACTGACTTTGTGAACATGATTATTTTTTTATATAAAAACATTCCATTTAAATTCAATTAGTTCTTATATTAATTTATAATTAATTTTTAACTAATGAATTCAACCATATATTTTCATAATATAATTAATAATATTAATTATTACCAATTTCAATGTTATTTTTTATCTTCTTTTATTAAATAACAATATCTTCATAATATATTATTGTTCTGTAAAACTCAGTCTTATGTGTAATGAAAACTACTGAACAAAGTCATTCTTATGTGTAACCCAAGATAACTCAGTGTTTCATGTATTACAACCTATATAATATATTTATTCAAAATAATAAATAAACTATAAATTCTTAGTATGTTATATTCCATTTTATGCTTTGTGTTGAGTGCCATACATGCTAATAAATATAATGTTCTTACTTTAGAATTTTGGGGTGTCACATTCTCCCCACCTTAATTAAACTATTTTTCCCAAGTTTAAACTTGATCTCAGTAATTTAGGGTTTTATATTTTAAAATACTATAATTGAAAAACACATATCATAAATAGGGTTAATAACACTTATTACTAATAAGAGGGAAAGAAAATGTGAAGGTTGCAACAAAATTGTGCTTTCAAATGGGGGAAAATTAGTGAAAACATGGATATGGAAGAGAAATATAACTATCAAGTTGTGATGGATAATTAAAGATAACATGTTCAGTTGAAATTTATTGACTAATAATACTTAAATAATAGTTATGTAAAAGGTCATTGATCTCATCGAAAATGAATATAATAGGACAACATTTTTTTCAAGACCATTTTTCTTAGAGTTGAGGAATTATTTCACACTCTAAGAATATAATTAAATAAATGATTCTATTTCATAAAAACATTATTATCCTTTGGTTGTTCCTTGAACAATTTCTACCTTATTCCATATCACACGTTGCATTACATGGTGAAGTAATACATTAATATCTAAAACCTCATTCAAATATCAACTTAAACCATTTTATAAATAGTTAACCTTTTCCAAATATTATGATCAAACACTTTCAAATAATTTCCAAGGTAGTTAATAGTACCTAGTTTACTTTATCCATGGGAATTGTCACTTTTTCCAAATGTCATTAACTAAAAATTAGGAACATATTAAGGCTTATCGTTTCTTCAACCATGTATTTTCCAAAAAAAATAGAATTATTACCTAATCACATTTCTTGGTTATCAGTACCAATCAACATAAGCTTTTAAATCCTTGATTAAAATGTACAGAAGTAGAATCCAATATATTCCATAATACTTATAACCAAGATATCATAAAGAAAAAAAATTATCAAATTATTCAAAGATATAAATATAGGAGATAATTAATCATTCAACTTCTACTATATCAATAGTATAAGCTTGACCATGATCCATTACCTTCATCTGAGGAAAATTACTTTGATGGTTGGGGAATTCATTTTCATAGTTCCCTATCTCCTTAAAGTTTCAACACTAATTAGAATCATTTTTCTTCATCAATTTTAATTCTTTGTTCTCTTGAACTTTCTCTCTACACTTATAATATAATCCCAATCCTTTCAAGCATTTCCTAGGGTGATTATTCCCATGTTAATCACATGTGGGAATGTATTTATTTCCCTTATTACCTTTATCCATTATTTTCCCTTATATTATATTCTTCTCTAACTTCCCTTTGAATCCCTAAGACTTGGAGAATTCATTCTCTATCTTGATACCATAAAAAACTATTTCATTGTATAAAGAAAACTTTTGAGACACTAGTTCCATTTAGTGACTTGGTTTATCTCCATCAAATAAATGGTAAATTCTACATTTCCTATTGTTTTTTGAAATCTATATCATACCTTGATAACCATGTAAAGGTAGCTTCATACTCTTCAATACTTTCTTCCTCCTTTTTCATTAAATTATGGAAATTTCACTTCATCTTCATTTTTTTCTCATGAGGTAAATATTTTTCAAAGAATGTTTCCTTAAAAATTTTCCATTCCATGAGTTTTATTTCCACTTCCTTTTAATATTTCTGGATCAAAGACCTCTATTGATCTATATCACCATTGGTAAAATACTTTGCAAGTATAACCTCTTCCTTCTCACCACATCCAAATTCCATAATTATCTCTTCCAAAGACTTAATCTATTTCCCAGGTACCATTGGATCAGTAGTACCACTAAAGAATGGGGGACTCTATCATATAAAGTGATACAACATCAAAGAATCTTGTTTTTTAATAGGTTGATTCATTTGTTAAATGTTATGTGTCATAACATGATTAATATTCTTTTATATATCCATAAATCTCTCAGTTTCAATACCAGCTACATTGAGTTTCCCAATAAAGAAACCTCTACATTGGTGATGATTATTGATACACTTCTTATTCTTAGTTTCCATTTATAAATAATGGAATACACTATATTATTTCTTAACATTATGTATCATAATGTTAAATACCAAAACCGGTATAATAATTATCATAAATTGAAAATTTTATACATATCCAATCTCATATTCATAAACAAAGTTTTTTTGGAAGGTTCTTATGTACTTATCTTTAAAGTCTATCATAGGTTTATATCCCTTAATCTATATTTTCCTAAATTTAGTTTCCATGTTTTTTACTAAACATAATTTAATACCAAATACAACCCCCTAACCCTAAAATCGCAGAGTCAGTGCCTTAAGTTATTACATTGTCATGGTTACAAGGAATCAAATCCTGAAGGACCGATCAGTTTGGCAATTTTTGATAACCATATTGTATACATGATACCCTTATTATATTAGTAAATATAAAATAAAACATGATACATAATAAAATGAAATATTTTATATCCTTAAAATCTCATTCAAATATTTATTCTTCATGACCTTGGGAAATGAAACAAAATAATTGTGATTTCAAAATCGTAGTAAGGGTTTGAAAAATGGAAGTAATATTTAATCAATGAGAATAATTATTATTCAAAGGTAAATAACTATTCACACATTCCATATAAATATATAAATAAGTTATAAATAATCTAGAATGGTAGATAACTGAAATAAATTCCATTTAATCAATAAAATGATAATAAAATTCATCCATAGATAATGTATAAGCAAAAATACCATGGAAAATAATAATAATAAAGTTATCAATAAAGGAAATGATTAATTATTGGAATTCATGTTTCCCAAGAACATGATTCTTTACCACCAAGATCAATTATCAATACAGTTTAAATTACTCTGATTTGTATAACTGATTCATCTCATGAGACTACTGATATATCAATGGGATTAAATTAACCAGTCCCCAACCCAGATCATACATTTACAAAATAATCCTCATATAATTAAATAATCAAATTAAATAATAAACAATGTTCCTTATGAAATATCCATATTGAATAAAAGATATAGATTTATCAATAATTCCTCAGTTAATCAAATAACTGTCAAAGTGAGCACCATATGTAAAAATGGTATATGGTTTAGAAAATAATAATATCAATTTAATTATAATATAGACATTTCATAAAAATTTAATTTATAATAAAAATGACTATATGGAAGTGACTGTTTCAAGATAAAGTTAGCAATCACAAAAGAAAGTGATATTGTAAAGATAAATTTCACCACTTAGTAATTTTTAAATCCAAACACCTTGGATGATATAGATCAAAGTTAAAACTAATATTCCATGAATTATTATTGACTCATGATACTAAATTAAAAATTGGATGTATATATTCCATATTAAAGTGAATTGGTAAATAATAAAAAAACAAGTCTCAATGGAATGTAAATTGAGACGAAATCCCTTACCTTGAGTCCAACTTCTCATATATGTATTTATCTTCCAAAATAATAAACTTAGATTAATTATTTAATATCTTTATAACCTTTATAAATTTTATTATTTTTTTATTTCACCTATTATAGTATTGTATACAACTACATTAAAATTATGTTTACGTCGGGTGTTTTGATGAAATTTGGTTCATGTGTTGAAAATGAATTTGGTTGGATGGCTATGGTCAAATAGTTCATTATATAAAAATATATAGAATAATAATCATTAAATAATCATTATATTTATATATCAATTATTCTTTTAAAACCAATAATAAAATATGTTTATGAAAAATTAACCAATGTTACAATCATGGAGACAGTAGGTCGTACATACGTATGAGTAACATTCCCATTTTTCAGTGATCATTATAGAAAGACAATAAGTAACATTTTATATTTAAATAATTATAATTATATCATAAACACCATTTTATTTAATCATTTTTGGACCCTCTATTATATTTTAGTGGACCCTCCATGATATTGTAGTGGACCCTCCATGATATTGTAGTGGACCCTCCATGATATTGTAGTTTTCATAATCACAAATAATGTCAATATACAGATTCTACTCTTTCAATCCAGTTTAATATCTCTCACTAAATCAATTATGTCATACAGCAATAAATAATTTAATAATTAAATCATTAATATTCATGAATAAATATGTTTAAAAATGTATTTATACGTACACTTTTTCAAAACACTTAGTCTGGTAAAACAGACACTTCGCAATCTTTCTTGATTCCCTGGCACTGATGGTTAGTTCGAAAAACTGAAGTCAACACATAGAAACCAAAGTCGACAAATCGAAACTGAATTCAATACACCAAACCTGTAGTCGGAAGACTGAAGTTTGACACACCGAAGTCGACACACTGAACTTCGATAGATTGAAGTATGACACACCAAAGCTCGACAGACTGAATTATGACACACCGAAGTCGACACTAAATTTTGACCGACCGAAGTCGACACACTGAAGTTTGACACACTAAAGTCGACACACAGAATTTCGATAGACCGAAGTCGACACACCGAAGATGACACGCCTATGTTATAAAACTGAACACAATAGATTGAAGATGACTCACTAATTGTTATAAACAACTATTTTAAGTTTATTAATTCAAATTTATTTCTAATATTCATATTTAGACAATTTAATGTTTCTGACATTTTTTAATGTTGTCTGTAGAACTATCTGTAGAAAGTACAAGGTACATTCACGTGCAAGGATCTTCATTCCTAGAGGATTCTGGAGTATAAAAGGACCTCATCTTTCACTATAAAAAAGTGCAGTACATGAAGTATTACACACTGAGACACGCTGAGACACAGCTTGTGCAAATACGAAAAGAGAGGAACTAATTGCTTGAGATTTCAAGAATATTGTAATAAGAAACTTTCTCCAAAATCTTAGTATGCATTGAGACATTGAAGAGCTGAACCTTTTCACTCCTCAAAGTTGGATTACAAAAATTGTGATACTCTATTCTGAAGACAACATCTATAAGAGGACTCAAATACCATTTTCTCAACATCCATTGAGTCCATAGCATTACTTCACAACACACATAGAATTCTTAACTCGATTCTATTTCTTAACTCTGTTTTGTTTTATCTTCACTAATTGAGTAGTGTGTATATTTTTTTTTATCACACACACTGTCTCCTGAGCATAACTGGAGGATATCAAAATATCCTCATACTCAATCACTTCTTATATTTTTATCCCATGTATAACTGTGGAAGAGATCTTGTGTGGTCTGTTTATCTTTATTTTCCATGAATAACTGTGGTAGAGGTCAAGTGTGACCTAGACAGTCGGGTGTGCTGTTGTGAACCCCGATCTAGGGTATGGATCAAAAGTTTATTAATATAAATATCTTGGTGGCAGGTGATCACTAAGTGGAGAGGACTAATTCTCTGCTTGAGATTGAACCTCTTTTTTTATCCGTTGTGTTGATTATCTTATATTTCTTATGAGATATGTATTTCCTACATTAAGATAACATAAAATTTGATAGTTAGTTTAGAAAGTGTTTACATTTGTTTTGATTCAGTAGGTTTTCTTCAAAAGTTTTGTTAATCGATAGGTTAGTAAAACTGAGAACTAATCAATATTCTGAGAATCAAATTGAACATTCAAGGCATTTATAAATTCACTACAAACTGACTTTGTGTTTATTTTTATAGGGTGATTTTATTTTGTGAAGAATCATTTTAACATAAATTTTAATAGATACTCAATTCATCCCCCCCCCCCCCTCTTGAGTCATTTACTCCAACCAACATTTGGTATCAGAGTAATTTTGAAAGTTACTATTAGTTTTTGAAATCATGTAAACTGTGATTATAGTTGTTTACTAAAGATCTTAAAATTTCTGTTATTTCTAAATTTTTATCTCTTTGAAATTATTTTACAATATTTATCATTGAAAATAGAATATAAGGGGTTTCTACTAATAAAACACCTTTGCTTCATAGAACTAACTATGCTCAGTGGAAACTTCATATGAAAATACATCTAGAAAGTATGGGATTTGAAATCTGGACTTCTATTGAAAGTAAATATACAATACCTAAAACTGATAGAAGCAATTAGGATGAATCTATCAAATCTTCCTATAACAATAATTCTAAATCAATTAATGATCTATATTATTCCCTAGGGTATGAATAATTTAACCGTATTTCTACTTGTAAAATTTCATATGAAATTTGGGATACTTTAGCTCTCTCATGAGGGAACAACTAATGTTAAAGAAATGAGATTAAATACATACACTATTAAATATGATAATTTTAAAATGAAGCCTGATGAACCTATCTCTGAAATGTATCTTAGGTTCAATGAAAAAGTGAACACCATGAGTCTGATTGGGAAACCAGTGGACAGCAAGGAACAAAACATGAGATTGCTTTGATGCCTACCTGATAGATGGAGAGGAACTTTTGTTTCTATTTGAGAATCTTGTGACATAGGAAAACTTCCAATAAAGGAAATAATTAGAAATATTATGATGTATGAATAAGAACATAAAGTAAATCAAGAATTAGATGAGTAACCAAGGAAGAATTCAGTAGCATTCAAGACTTCAACTTCAAAGAAAAAAGATAAAGAAAAGATTGAAGTTCATACAGATAGTTCCACTAGTGAAGAGTCAGATTCAGACAACGATAAGAAAATGGATCATCTTTCTAGAAGATTCAAAAAGTTCTACCAAAAGAATAAATTCTTCAGGAAGACAAACTACAAGGAAAATTATGATAGTAAAGGACAATGGAAGAAAGACAGAAAATGGAATGACAACTCAAATGAAATAATCTGCTATGAGTGCAAATGAAAAGATCATTTGAAGGCAGATTGCACCAACCTGAAATTTAAAAATAAATATAAAGATAAGGGTAAGGGTTATAAAAAGGCTATGAAATCTACTTGGAGTTCTTCAAAAGACAGCTCTAGTGGATCTGATTCTTCTGATAGTGAACAGAACAATCATGCCAACTTATGTTTCTTGATAGAAACTTATGAGGTAACACTTAATTCTCCTGTACATAATGTTTATTATTCTGAGAATGAAATTGAATCAAACAATGATGGAAATATGACTAAGGATGAATTATTTGTATATTGTGTAATTCTTGAGGATACCTTTAATTAGCTCAAGGATAAATATAAATTATTAAAAAATATCATTCTCTAAATGCTAACTGCAAATCTGATCTGGATATTGAAAAGGAAAAATCTTCCTAGCTGTTAAAATAAAATATTGAACTCAAATTATCAAATGAGAAATTAAAGAGAGATCTTTAGAAGTTTATTTCTAGTAGAGATACCTTGACTCAGTTTCTAGGAAAAAATATTTCCCCAAAATATACTTATGTGATAGGTTATCAACTAGGTCAAAGGAATTTATCTAAATCACATTTTGTATCCAAATCTAGAAAATCTTCTACTATATTCAAAAACCAAAATTGTACTTCAAGTTTCAGCTCCTCAAATTCTTTTACTGTATCCAATTCCACAGGACCAAATAAAGTGTATTTTTCAAATACTCTATATTCTGCATATAGGAAACCCATAAGAAAGTTTTGGGTTCCTAAATCTTTTAGTAATAATGTTTGTGGACCCAGAAAAATATGGGTACCAAAATCGTTTCTTGGTTAAACTGTTTTTTAGGTGAACTTCTTAAAGAGTTCCTGTAAAAAGATGTGGCACTTGGATAGTGGGTGTTCAAGGCATATGACATGGGATTTTTCAAGATTTAAAATTCTTATCAAGATTGATGGAGTACATGTCACATTTGGTGACAATGGTAAAGGAAAAATCATCAGCCTAGGCCAGGTTGGTAACCCTAACTATATTTCAATTTCTAAAGTATTGTATGTTGATGGATTGAAGTATAACCTGATCAGCATATCCCAATTGTGTGATTATGGATTTAATGTTAAGTTTAAAAATGATTCATTCTATGTTTTTTATGCCAAAAATAATTTTGTATTTACTGCTTTTAGAAATGATAATGTATATGCTATAAATTTAGACACACTAGCCTCATAGAATGTATCTTGTATAAATGACTTTCACAAAGAGTCTTGCCTCTAGCCTAGAAGATTTGGACATTGTAATATACACTCTCTTAGGAAGTTAACTAGAAAATTCTTAGTTAGAGACTTACCCAAATTAGAGTTTCTAGACAATAACTTATGTAATCCTTGTCAAAAAGGAAAGCAACATAAAATCTTTTTCAAACCAAAGAAAGAAGTAACTACTTCTCAACCTCTCAATTTGGTTCACATGGACTTGTTTGGACCATCTAGAGTTTTGAGTCTCAATGGGAAGCACTATTTTTATTTTCTTGTAGATGATTTCTCTAGGTACACCTAGACCTTTTTCTTTTCTCATAAAAGTGATGCATGTTCACACTTTACCGAGTATGCTAGGATTGTAGAAAATATTAGTGTACTTAAGATTTAATCCTTAAGAATTGATCATGTTTGTGAGTTTGAGAATCAATATTTTGAAGCCTTATTCTCACAAAATGTCTATAATTATAACTTCTCTTCACCTATAACACCTCAACATAATGGTGTGGTAGAATGAATAAATAGAACCTTACAAGAAATTTTCTAGACTATGCTCAATGAATATGATCTACCCATTTATTTTTGGGTTGAAGCTATTAATACAGCTTGCTACATAATAAACAGAGTCTTAATTAGACCAATTCTTAAGAAAACCCCTTATGAGTTATGGAATAATAGGAAACCCAAAGTAGGTTATTTTAAAGTGTTTGGATGTAAAGTTATATTCTAAATAATAATGAAAATTTAGATAAATTTTCCTCAAAAAGTGATGAAGGAGTATTTCTTGGATATTCTACATCAAGAAAAGCCTATAGAGTCTTTAATAAGAAAACCAAATGTGTGGAGGAATGTGTACGCATCAAGTTTGATGAAGCATATCCACATGATCCCAAGACCTCACTAGAAAATATTGAAGAGGATATGTCCAATCTGGACATTAATGATAAATCTCAAATCATCATGAGAATTAATCTATGAAAACAACCAGTTCATAAATTTCTCCTTACCTTAACTATAGTGAACCAGACCAACTTCAAATATCAAGTCCTACTTTCTCAAAACCAACTAGAACCCTTAAGAATCATCCCTTAGATGTTGTTGTTGGAGATTTAGATAGAGGAACACAAACCAGAGATTATTTGAGAAACTAGGTTGAACATCAATCCTTCTTGTCACATCATGAACCTAAAAATATCAATGATTCTATCAATGTTGAATTTTCGGTAATGTCCATTAAAGAAGAAATTAATTAGTTTGAAAGAAATGAAGTTTGGAAACTTGTAGATAGACCTAAGGATACTTTGACCATAGGAACCAAATGTGTTTTTAGAAATAATGTAGATTAAAGTTGAAATATAGTTAGAAACAAATCTATACTAGTTTCACAAGGATATAATAAAGAAGAAAGAATTTATTATAAAGAGGAATTTGCACCAGTAGCTAAACTTGAGTCAATTAGGATCTTACTTGCCTATACAGCACACCTAGATTTTAAACTTTATCAAATGGATGTCAAAAGTTCATTCCTAAATGGTTATATAATTGAGGATTTTTTTAACAACCCTCAGGTTTTACAAATCCACATTTTCCAAATCATGTATTCAAATTATCAAAATCTTTATATGGTTTGAAACAAGCTCCAAGAGCTTGGTATGAAAGGTTGTGTAACTTTATTATTTATAATGGTTTTAAAAAAGGACTTGAAGATCCCACTTTAATTAAAAAAATAATTTAAAAAGAAGTTTTAATAGCCCAAATATATGTAGATGATATTATTTTTGGATCTTCTAAAAATTCTTTATGAAATGAATTTTCAAACATAATGCAAAGTGAGTTTGAAATGAGTTTAATGGGTGAACTTAAATATTTTATTGGATTTCAAATATTTCAAAATAAATAAGGTATTATCATAAATCAAAGTAAGTATACAAAAGATCTTTTGAAAATATATGGCTTTGATAGCATTAAGAGTAATGAAACTCCTATGAGTTATATATGTAAGTTAGATCTTAATGAAAATGGAAAATCAGTTGATCAAACTCATTACAGAGAAATGATTTGGAGTTTTCTGTACATAATGGCTTGTAGGCTGGATATTTTTTTCAGTGTATGTATGTGTGTGAGATTTTAAGAAAACCCTAAGGAGTCACACCTAAATAGTGATAAAATAATTTTCAAATACCAAATGTATACAACTAATTTAGGACTGTTCCATCCTAAAGGACAGCCTTTTGATTTAGTTAGCTATTCAGATGCTGATTTTGGTGGATGTAAATTATATAGAAAGAGTACCTCTAGAACATTACACTTTTTTGGAAAGTCATTAATATCATGGTGTAGTAAAAAGAAAAATTCAGTTGCATTATCAACTACTAAAGTAGAATACATTACCGCTTGTAGTAGCTATGCACAAATTTTGTGGATAAAACACACCTTATTAGACTATGGATTTCAATTCATACATATCCCCATAAATTGTGACATCACAAGTGCTATTAATATTTCTATGAATAAAATTCCTCATTCTAGAACAAAACATATTGATGTAAGACATCACTTTTTGAGAGATCATTATCAAAAATGTGATATAACTCTTGATTTTATTAGGACTGAACATCAGCTTGCTGATATATTCACTAAACCCTTAAATTTTGAGAGAATGAATTACATCATACATGAACTTGGAATGATAAATCAGTAAGAGATCTTTCTAAAACGAATATTTCTAAAATGGATCTTTCTAAAACTGATCTTTCTGAAACTGATCATTCTAAAACCGATCTTTCTGAAACCGATATTTCTAAAACTGATATCTTGTGAAACTGATCTTCTTGAAACTGATTCCTTGACATCTTTATATTTAAGGGTTGTTTTGTAAAAAAATTCTTCTTTAAATGAAACAACGGTGTTTTATCTCTTTTAACTTTCCACGTTTAAATTTTGTGTTTTACGATTTACAATCCCTAACTGATATATTTAGTACAATCCATCCCTACCTTTCACCTTCTCCTTTTCTGTAAATCCTTCTACATTTTTTCACACTCTCTCTCAACTCTCAACCTATCAAAATAATTATAATCAGAAGCTTCGTTATGGATAGGACTAATTGCACAATAGAAGAACCTAGGAAATCTCATCCTGCTAAGCGTCAGAAAGGTGAGTCCAGTTGGACTGTGAAACCAAGCTTAGAAAGCCGAGTAGTTATAGCTGAAAAGGAGGTGTCAGATGAGTGTCTTTTGTCAAGAAAATAGTTTTGATTAAAGGTAATGGAATCTCAAGGGTGGCTCAGTTGGTTCACCAACAATGAAAGACCCTATTATCCCCAGATTGTGCACAAATTCTATCAACATTTGAGTATATCACTAGATGAAGTTGAGATAGAAAATATGAAATCTATAGTAAAGGGAAAGGAAGTGGTTTTTTCATCTAAGTAATGGGTTGAATGCTTAGAGGTGCCTCATGAAGGTGTCTATGCTGAATATCCTTGTAATATTCCACCTTCTTCAGACTTGTTTTCTTATAAAGATGCTCTGAAGGATCTGACTGAAAATGAAGAATCCAGGAGGATTGTTACCAATGAATTTTAAGGAGAAGTAATACTTCTTTTTATGTTCATACAACATCAAATCTGCCCAAGGAAGGGAGATTTTTCTACATTGAAATATCATGATGTTTTCTTGATCTTTTTGTTGAATCGTGGAATAAAAGTGAATATGTGTATATATCTTATGATGCATATCTATGATTTGATTAAGCCATAAAATAAGGAAACCTATTTATATAATCTGAGGATGATTTCTTCCATGTTGAAAAAGTCAAATTGTGTAGAAGATGGAGATGAAGTGATAAGTGCCTGCAATGGATTTTGTCTTCGCAAATATATTTGTAAAAGAATTAAAATCTTCTGGAACCCATGGAAAATATGTTGGGTAAAAGATAAATAAAGGTTGTATGAAAATTTCAATCCATTTGAACATCCTTCTAGACCAAAGGACCAATTTTATCCAGGTCTCAAACCGGGAGGAGTTCCAGTTTATTCTGATGAGGATACTGAATCCGAAGTTCCAAGGGAAGAAGGATCTCCTTTTGATGATAAGAGTGATCCTGATATTGCTGAAACTCCCAAAAATATGACTTATGGACCTAATAGTCCACCTATGGAATTTACCTCAAGAGAATATTTATTAGGTGATGAAGATGAGGAAGAAACTGAAGTTACTAGAGTTGAAGGCTATGTTAGCAAATCTGATGAGGAATCTGATGATCATGATAGTGGTGATGATGGTGATGATGGAGGAAGTGATGATCATGTGAGTGACTCTATAAAAGTGGGACAGTAAGTGGTTGGAATATCTAGTGAAGAATATGTTCATGGAGCTAGCAATGAAATTGAGCCTGCTGATCAACAGGCTGATGGTCATAGAGAACATGAGGACATACCACTCTATCCTAATGCTGAAAACCAAGAGCACATCTAGGAATTGAATGATCTTATGGTTGTTAGTCAAGAGGAAGAAGATGTAATTCTGGTGCCCCAAATTGAGGAAGTACCTTGTGAAGCTGAAGTAGCTGGAGCTCAGGCAGAACCTGAAGTTCAGTTGGTTCCTATTCCTAGACAAGTTGTTATGGCCAGAGACCAGGATGAAGTAGTTGATGATATTGATGTTATTTTTGAGCCTCAGGGAAGAAGGGTAAGAATTGATACTATTGATCCAAGAGACTGGACTTGTAATAGAGAGTGGAATAGTGATCCATGATATATTTGTTTCGGTTTATATTATGACTTAGATGAGAAAAGGGTACCTCCTCCTCATGTTCCACAAGTCCATGCTGACCCAGAACATGTTGCACCTATTCCACTAGCTGAACCTCCACCTATAGAACTTATATCTTAGTTAGTGCCCAGTGACTATGTCACTAAGGCTGATTTGGAAAATTTTAAGAATGAGATATGTGAGTCTGTGATAGCTTCAGTGGGATCCAGAAATGAATCCTCCACCTCTATAAGTATCTCATATGCTGATGCAGCAAATATTGCAAGAATGGTGATTCAAGAGATTCAACCGAATCTCATTACTGTAGCAGAAACCATTATTATAAATAACACCTTGCTGAGAGAAGAAGTAATAAATATGATAAATGAGTTCAATTCCTTAACCTCTGACTTCAAGACCTCCTTTAGTGGTGTTCTGTAGGCTCTTAGGAACTTGGTAACTCATCTACTCAGTATAAATCTAAAAAAGATAAAAGAAGAGCTTGGAAAATGCTGACCGGCCCATTCGGTTCCAGGAGTGGGAGATGTTTTATTGCTGATTTGGTGTCTCTCAAGGCTGTGATGAGAGAGGAAATTCAAAAACTCCAAATTGTTTTAGATAAATAAACTCTTGAAAAAGTACATCATAATACCGATCTTGTATACAAAATGGTCAGGCAGTGCACAAATTAATCCTCTAAAGCTCAGAAAGAAATTCAGAAAAAGGTGGATAAGTATTTCACTAAGATTTATACCAAGCATTACCTCATCAATAGTTTCAATTTTATGGTAGAAAATATTAGAATCCCTCCAGTAACAGAAGCCTTCAAAAATCAATCTCTCTAATTGAAATATTTTACACCTTTGCTGAGTAAATTTATGGAAAATAAGGATAACTTTGAGAAGGCAATACAGTATAGTTGTGAAATCATTAATGACATTATCAAACTGCTCAAAACTTATCTGCATCTTTAGAATGAGGCTATTTTTGTCCCTCCAGCTGCTTCAATTGGTACTGCCTCTCGGCCTCCTGCTCCAATGATTGTCTCTCAGAATCATTCCTAGATTCGACCGATCATTACTGAGCAGTCTTCAGATAGTGTGTTGTCATAGAGAAGGCCTATCATTGCAGCCACTGTCCCTACTGGTGTTTCCATACCTGGTGTTATCCTCAGACCTTCTCTACCCTCTTCCACTCCCAAACCCTATCATTATCCTTTAGATCCTTCATAAAAAGTCAAAGCTCCTCAGCATCCAAATCCTTAGTGATGGATTGTTTCTTTTTGATGGGGATTTGATCTTTTTGTTTTCCTTGTACTCTTATGCCTTTTATGAACATTCTTTTGGTATCTTTATTTTATATTATTTTTCCTTATTTCTTTTCTATTTTTGTTAATCCCAAAAGGGGGAGAAAATAAGGATGGCATATACTCTTCATAATCCACTTATTAAGGGGGTGATTTGTTTTAACTAAATTCTATCAATGACAAACTTTAGTTATATTGGACAATTACATTCGCCTATGTCAAATCTATCTTTATTCTATATATTTTTATGAATGCCATAATTTTTTATTATCAAAAGGGGGGAGATTTTTGGACCCTCCATGATATTATAGTGTACCCTCCATGATACTATAGTGGACCCTCCTTGATACTATAGTGGACCCTCCATGATATTGTAGTTTTCATAATCACAAATAATGTCAATATACAGATTCTACTCTTTCAATCCAGTTTAATATCTCTCACTAAATCAATTATTTAATACTTCAATATATAATTTAATAATTCAATCACTTATATTCATGAATAAATATGTTTACAAATGTATTTATACATACAATTTTTCATAACACTTAGTCCGGTAAGACAGACACTTCGCAATATTTCTAGATTCCCTTACACTAATGGTTAGTTTGATAAACCGAATTTGACACACCAAAACTGAAGTCAACACATCGAAATCGAAGTCGACACACCGAAACCGAAGTCGACAAACCAATGTTTGACACACCAAATTTGACACACCAAAGTTCGACAGACATAAGTATGACACATCGAAGTCGACACACCGAAGTTCGACAGACCGAAGTATGACACACCAAAGTCAACACACCAAAGTTCGACAGACCAAAGCTTGACACACCGAAGTTGACACACTGAAGTTTGAAACACCGAATTTGATACACCAAAGTTCGACAGACCAAAGTCGACACACCGAAGATGACACACCGAAGATGACAGATCAATGTTATCAAACTGAAGACAACAGACTGAAGATGACTCACCGATTGTTATAAATAACTGTTTTGAGTTTATTAATTCAAATTTATTTCTAACTGTCATATTTAGACAAATTAATGTTTTTGACATTTTTTAATGTTGTCTGTAGGACTATCCATAGACAGTATGAGGTACATGCACGTGTAAGGATCTTCATTCCTAGAGGATCCTGAAGTATAAAAGGACCTCATCTTTCACTTTAAAGAAGTGCAGTACACGAATTATTACACACTGAGACACACTGAGTCACAGACTGTGTGAATATGAGAAGAGAGTAACTAAGAGCTTGAGATTACAAGAAGAGTGTAAGAAGCAACTTTCTCAAAAAGATCAGTGTACATCAAGACATTGAAGAGCTGAAACATTTCACTCCTCGAAGATGGATTACAAAAACTGTGATACTCTATTCTGAAGACAACTTCCAAAAGAGGACTCAAATATCATTTTCTCAACATCCATTGAGTCCAGCTCATTACTTCACAATAGACATATAATTCTTAACTCTATTCTCTTTCTTAAATCTGTTGTGTTTTATCTTCACTAATTGAGCAGTGAGAATATTTGTTTTAATCACAGGCACTGTCTCCCGAGCATAACTGGAGGATATCAAACTATCCTCACACTCAATCACTTCTTATATTTATATCCCATGTATAACTATGGAAGATATCCTGTGTGATCTTTTTATATTTATTTCCCACGAATAACTATGGTAGAGGTCAAGTGTGACCTGGACAGTCGGGCGTGCTGTTGTGAACCCCAATCCAGGGTGTGGATCAAAAGTTTATTAATATAAATAGCTTGGTGGAAGGTTATCACCAAGTGGAGAGGACTAAGTCTCTACTTGAGACTGAACCTCTTATTTTTTTTTGCTATGTTAATTATCTTATATTTCTTATGTGATTTGTATTTACTGCATTAAGAAAACCTAAACATTGATAGTTAGTTTATCAAGTTTTTACATTTATTTTGAATCAGTAGGTTTTCTTAGAAAGTTTTGTTAATCGATAGGTTAGTAAAATTGAGAACTAATAAATCTTTTGAGAATAAAATTGAACCTTCAAGACTTTTATAAATTCAATACAAACTGACTTTGTGTTTATTTTTAAAGGGGGGTTTTATTTTGTAAATAATCCTTTTAACAGAAAATTTTATAGATACTCAATTCACCCCCCCCCCCCTCCCTATTGATTCATATAGCCCAACCAACAATAATATATACTTATATATTGAATAAGTGTTATTTAAAACGAATCACATCACATCGAGGATGCAGTAGTTCACATGTCCATGAACAATGTTATCACTTTTTTTAGTGTGTGAAATTGGAAATAAAGAAAATGTTCTATTATATTTATAGAAATATAATTATGTCATGAATATCATATATATTTCTTTGGTGTAATATATTTTTCATTAAAACCATCCTTAATACATTCGGTGTAATGTGTGAACATATCACATAACTTTGAGGTGGAGGTAGTCCACACTTCTATAACTGATGTTATGATATTTACACAAAATAGAAAGCATGAAGATATTAGTTTTATAAAAATTTCAGAATTATTGATGGTACATAAATATCATATATATTTTATAAAAAATAGTTTTTTCATCATAATTCCCAACCATGATCGGTATTAAAGAAAAGATGAATGACATTGTTTCACAAGGTGGTAGTCTGCAATACACATGAATGGTAAATCCATTACTCATTTGATGGAAGTGTGTGTAGGTGTAGGTTGAACCCTTAACATAACCAAATTTAAGTATATTTAGGATATTGGTGTTATTATATAATAATTAAATAAAAATAATTTAATGTTTTTTGAAAGAAATACAACAAAAGTGATTGTTGAATAATATTACCTCTTTTTCAGGTAAACCATTTTTTTTTTTGCACCAATGGACTTCCTTAGTTTCCTTTATTAAAAAAGTGAGGATTAAAGGATGAATTTAGGGAATTTGGGAGATTATTTTTTCAGGTATTGGATGATCCAAAGGTCTTGAGAGGCATGAATAAGTGGGAGGGTTGAGTGTCTTTTTATAGTGGAGGATAAGTGACATTCTTGAAAATATAAAAAGGTAAACACTATTAAGTGGTCTTCCTTATATAATGTGCCTCCAATAATATAAAAAATTTGATACAAGTGAGTATATTTAATAAATTTGGTAATCCAATTTGTTTTTGAGATGTGTATATGTCATTTTGTCTCATAAGTATAAGGTTTTGTCCCTTGTTAAGATTAATTTTATGTTAATCACATTAATTAATTTTAAGTGCATTCACTAATATTTTTAGTAAAAAACTAATTTTACATTTCAATAAATTATATATTATGCCGATTAAAAATTTATAATCCATTTTTACAATTTATAATCACATAATTTGGAGAAATTAATTTAAATTTAATCCCATAGATGGGATAAAGAGGCAGGTTTTTAATGTAAAATTGTTCAAAAGTTTCAAATGTTTTTACATACAATTTCAATATGAAGCTGATTCCAATGACCTAAATTGGATTAATTTATGTATAATTTATATAATTTTATTTTAAAACCAATTTAAAATACAATTTATCTATATAAATAAATTAGAAAAAATTGCAGTTTTCATTTAAAATATTGTATTTTTCACTATTTATTAAAAAATGAAACTTCAAAGAAAAATATCAAAAGTTGAACCTAAGATAATTAAGACATTACACTTTCAAAATTGATGTTTTTTTACATATAAAATTTAAATAATTTAAAAAAAATAAAATATGTCCACCATTAAAAGTTGATAAAAGGGCCTTTAAAAAATATATATATATTTTATACATAATATTGGGTTGATCTTATCTTATTATTATAAAATAAATTGGATGAATGTAAAAAATATATGATTTAATATAATATATATATATATATTACTTTAATATCATTCACTAATAGTGATTAATTTAATTTAAAATGACATAATTACATTGTGATCATAACAATATGTTTTTATAAAAACATTCCCTTTATATTCAATTGGTTTTTTTATTCACTTCTAATTAATTTTTTGCCAATGAATTCAACCATATATTTTAATAAGTCAGTTAATAATATTCATAACCATCAATTTTAAATAAATTATGTATCTTAATATATTAAATAATAATATCTTTATAATATATTTTTTGTTTTGTAAAAACCAGTCATGCATGTAACGCAAACTACCAAACTAAGTCGTTCTTAGATGTTACACAAGCTAACTTAGTGTTGTGCTCATTAAAATATATAGAATATATTTATTTAAAATATTAAATATATCTTAAATTCCAATTTCCTTATATTTTTTTATACACTTGGTATTGTTTATCATGTATGATATTAAATATAAAGTTCCTACTTTAGAATTTTGGGGTGTTACGTTCTCCCCACCTTAATTAAATTTCATCCCCTAATTTAAACATGATCTCAGTAATCGGGGGTTGGATGTTTTAAAATA
Organism: Viscum album; assembly: GCA_963277665.1. Taxonomy (NCBI): domain Eukaryota; kingdom Viridiplantae; phylum Streptophyta; class Magnoliopsida; order Santalales; family Viscaceae; genus Viscum; species Viscum album. The sequence goes on along the minus strand of OY728141.1, from coordinate 822,111,529 downwards.
CTATTTTTGAAAACCCACATCATAAATAGGGTTAATAACACATATTATTAATAATAAGGAAAATAAAATCTGATGGTCGCCACAAAACTAGGCTTTCAAATAGAAGAATGTTAGTGAGAACTTGGTCATGGAAGATAAATCAAAATATCATGTTATGATGGAGGGTGATAGAGAATATGTTCAGCTTGAAGTTGATGAATAAAAATCCTTAAATTGCAGTTATGTAAATGGTCCTTGATATAATCAAAAATGATTATAATAGGAAAATATTTTTGTATCAATACCATTATTCCTAGAGTTGAAGAATTTGTTCACTCTCTAAGAATATAATTAAATATATGTTTCTTTTTATTAAACACAATCTTATCATTTGGTTGTGACTTGAACTACTTCTATAACATTTATTATAATATGTTTCATCACATGGTGAAGTAATACATTAGTCAATAAAACCTCATTCAAATATCAACGAAAACCATTTAATAAATTTTTAACCATTACAAAATATTATGATCCAATACTTGAAAATCATTTACATGGTAGTTAGTAGTACCTAATTTACATTATCTATATGAATAATCTCTTTTTCTAAATCTCATTAACATAAAATTAGGAACATATAAAGGCATATATTTCTCTCAACCATGTGTTTTCCAAAAATTTTAAATTGTTATTGAATCACATTTCTTGGTTATTGGTACCAATAAACACAAGATTTTAAATCCTTGATGAAGAATTATTACAGTACAATCCTAATACATTAAATAATAGTTATAATCAAGATATCATCAATAAAATACTTTTATAACATTATTCAAGGATCCAAATACAAGATAAAATTAATCATTCCACTTCAGTTATATCAATAACATAAGATTTACCATGATCCCTTTGATTCTTCTGAGGTATAATACCTTGATTATTGGGGGATTCATTTGCATAATGACCCATCCCCTTGCAGTTATAATGGTAAATATTATCATTTCCTTTCTTACCTTTGAATTATTTTTCATGTTGACCATTCTCTCCACATTTATAACATACTACCAATCCTTTCAATCATTTCCCTGGGAGATTCTTTCCACATTTATCACATGTGGGAAATATTTCTATCTCTAATTCCCATTATCTGTTATTATATATTCAATTCTATTCTTCCCATTATTCCCTTTGAAGATATAGGACTTATAGAATTTTTTTTCTATATTGATAGATCATAAAACTATTCCATCATATGAAGAAAAACATTGAGACACCAATTCCCCTTGGGGACTTGGCTTAGTTCTATAAATGAAATAGTCAATCTTTCATTCTATGTTGCATATGAAATCTATATCATTACTTTATAACCATTTAAATGTAACTTCATACTCTACAACACTATCTTCCTCCTTTTTATTTAAACTATGTAGCTTTCTCTTCATCTCAATTTTTTCTCATGGGGGAAATATTTTTTTATGAATTCATCCTTAAAAATTTTCCATTCCATGGGATATATTTTCTCTTCCTTTATATTATTCGATATCATTTACCAGAATTAATATGCATCACCATTGATACAATACACTTCAACTATAACCTTTTCCTTTTCATCACATCTCAATTCCATAAATATATTCTCCAAAGACTTAATCCATTACTTTGATACCATTGGATCATTAGTCCCACTAAAGGATGGGGGACTCAATTGGATAAAGCAGTCCAATATTGGAGAATCACACTAAGGAATAGGTTGCTTCATCCAAGAAAGTTTATGTTTCATAACCTGATTAAGTTTTCCTAATATATCCAAAACTTTCTCCATTCCAATACTAGATACATTGACTTTCTCAGCAGGAAAACCTCTACATTGGCGATGAGAATTGATACACTTATTCCTTCCAGGTTCAATTTATAAATAATTTCATAAACTAGATAAGATAATAACATTATGTAACATAATGTTTAATCCCAATACAAGTGTAATACTTATCATTATTTGAAACATTTATGCATATATGATCTCATAATCATATTCATGAATACTTTGGGAAATTATTTTATGATTATCCTCAAAGTATATCTTAGGGTTATATCCCCTAATATATTTCTTTTTAAATCTTGTTTCCATGGTTTCTACAAAACATTATTTGATACAAACTTTAATTCCCAGACCATAGAAGATCGGAGTTGGTGCCTTACATTATTACATTGGCATGATTACAAGGAATCAAATCCTAAAGGACCTATTAGTTTAGTAGTTTTGTAAAACCATGTTACATAAATGATACCCATATTACATTAAGAAAATATAAAATAAAAAATTATACATAATAAAATGAAATAAACTTCGTCCTTAAAATGTCATTAAAATATTTCTTCTTCATATCCTGGGGAAAGGGAAAAAATGTGTGTGAGGTCAAATTCTCAGTAATTTTAAGTATAATGGAAGTAATAATTAATCAATGAACATAATAATTATGTAAATGTGAATAACTAATCACACAATCCATATAAATATATGGATAATGCATAATAAATATAGAATAGTAGATAACTAAAACATATGTCATTTAATCAATAAAATGAGAATGAATATAATCCATAGATAATGTCGAAAAAAAATCCCATGGACAATAATAATAATTGTATTCTCAATAAATGAAATTCTTAATTATTTGAAATCATGTTTCTTAGGAACATGATACCTTTATCATCAAGATCTATTCTCAACATAGTTTAAAGTACTCTTATTTGGCCAACTAATTTTTCTCATGAGACTACCAATGCATCGAGGGGGTTGCACAAACATGTCCCCAACGTGTGACTTTTATGTAAAAATAATTACTCATATAGTGAAATAATCAACTTAAATAATCAACAGTGTTCCTTATCAAATATCTATATTGAATAAAAGATACATATTTATCAATAATTCCCCAGTTAATTAAATAACTATCAAACTGAGCCCCATATGTAAAAATGGAATACAGTTTAGGTGATAATAATATCCATTACATGATATTATCAATATTTAGGATAAATTTAATGTACAAAAAATGATCATAAGGAATTGATTATTTCAAGATAAATTTAACAATCACAAAAGAAAGTGATATTGTAAAGATAACTTTTACCACTTGGTAATTTTTAAATCAAAAACCATTTTATGAGATTGTTCTATGTGAAACTTAAAATAAAATTAATAATGATTTAGTCATGATATTAAATGAAAAAGGTTCAGTATATACACCACATTAAGGTGAATTGGTGTATAATAATAAATAAGTCTCAATGGAATGTAAATTGAGCTAAAATCTCTTACCTTGAGTCTGACTTGTCACATGAGTCTTTATCTTCCTAGATAATATACAAATGTTAATTATTTAATCTATTGGGAACCTTTTTCATGTTTATTATTACTTTAATTTTACTTATTTTAATGTTTTATACAACTACTTAAATAATTAAGTTTATGTCGGGTGTTTTGACCAAATAGGGTTCATGTGTCAAAAACAACTTTGGTAGGCCCACTATTGTCAAAGGTCCATTATATAAACATCTCCAGAATAATAATAATGGAATAATTATCATATTTATATATTAATTATTCTTTTAAAACCAATCCTAAACTTTTTTTATGTAAAATGAACCAACGTTAGAATCATGGAGACGGTAGGTTGTGCGTACGCATGAGTGACATTCCCATTTTTCAATGATCATTGTGGAAATAAGGTAAGTAAAATTATATATATATATATATATATTTATATTTATATTTATATAATTATAATTATATTAAAAATAACATGTTATTTAACCATATATATTTTTAATTATAATTCTTTTGATTTAAAAGGAATCATATCATGTCCAGGAGGCAGTAGTCTACACGTCCACGAACGGCATTATCACTTTTTTTAGTGTGCGAATAGTGAAATAAACAAAATGATATAATATATTTATAGATATTTAATTATGTAATGAGTATCTTATATATGTATTTAATATTACATATTTTTAATTAAAATTATCCTTAATACATTCCATGTAATGTGTGAACGTATCTTATCGCTTTGAGGAGGCGGTATTCAACACATCCACAAACGATGTTATCATATTTACACATAATAGAAAGAATTAAGGTATGTGTTTTGTAAAAAATAAAGAAGTATGAGGACAACATACATATAATATTTATCATATAAAAATATTTTTTCCATCATAATTCACAACCATGAGAGGTGGTAAAGGGAAAACGAATGACGATATTTCACGAGGTGGTAGTTCACCACACACACGAACGGTCAATTCATTACCCATTTGATAGAAGTGAATGTAGATATAGGTATAAACCTTAACAAAATAACATCTAAATATATTGAGGATAATTATTTTATTATATAATTATGTAATAATAATAATTTAATTTTTTTAGAAATAAATGAAACAAAAGTGATCGTTGAAGAATGTTACCTTTTTTCAGTTAACTCCCTTTGGCTTGCACAACTGGACTTCCATGGTTTTCTTTATTCCCAAAGAGAGGATTCTAGGATGAGGGTAGTGAATTTGATAGATTATTTGGGTATTTTTTTATGATAAAATTTCATTTAGAGGTTTGAATAAGTGGGAGGGAGAGTACCTTTTTATAGTGGAGGAGGAGTGGCATTCTTGTAAATATAAAAAGGTAAACAATATTGGGTGGCCTCCCTTGCATAATATACCTAAAATATTGAAACGAATTCGATAAAATATATTATATGGGATATATATGGAAATAAAATAGGCTTTGTACATGTTTATAAGTCCTTTTGGACCTTAATTTTATGGTTTAGTTACTTGGTAAGTTTAATTTTACCTTAATCACATTAATTAATTTTAACTGCATTAACTAATTATTTTGGTTAAAAACTTTGTTTTAACATTATATAAATTATAAATTTTTCCTATTCCAAAATAAAAAACCATTTTTCAAGATTCAAATTATATTAGTGACTGAAATTAATTGCAATTTAATCTCACTAACAGGATGAGGAAGCCGGTTTTTAAAGTAAAAAAATTTCAAATGATTGAAATGTTTTTATATCCCATTTCAATGTGAAATTGATTATAGTGAAATACATTGAATTATATTATTTATATTTGATCTAATTTGACTTTAAAACAAATTTAAAATTTAATTTAACTATATAAATAAATTAGATGAAAGAGAATTTTTCAATTAAAATTCATTATTTTTCACTATTAATTAAAAAATAAAACATCATAGAAAAATACCAAACATTCACCCTAAGTTAATTCTTACATTAAAATTTCAAAAAATAATTTTATTTTGACATATAAAATTTATAAAATTTAAAAAATTAGTTTGGAAATTGGTGTCATTAAAAGGTGGTAAAAGTGCCTTTATAAAAATATCAATTTTTATACATAATATTGATTTTATTATTTTCTTATGCTTATCATATATATTGGATGAATTTCAAAAATATTTGACATAATATATATATATTACATTAATATCATTCACTAATTTTAATTAATTTAATTTATTACGACAAAATTACTTTGGGGGCTTAAAATATTATTTTTATAAAAATATTCCCTTTACATTCAATTTGTTATTATAATCATTTCTAATTAATTTGAAACCATCAAATTCAACCATATATTTTATTAAGTTAGTTAGTCTTATTCACAACCATCAATTTCATGACTAATTTATATCTTATTATATTAAATAATAATATTTTAATAATATATTGTTGTTTGGTAATACTCAGTCTTGCATGTAATGCAAACAACTGAACAAAGTAGTTCTTGTATGTAATGCAGGATTACTTAGTGTTTCATGCATTTAAATATAAATAATAGATTTATTTAAAATATTAAATATATAATAAACTCTCGTGACATTATATTTCTTTTTATGATTGGTATGGCGTGTCATACATTCTATTAAATACAATGTTCTTACTTTATAATTTTGAACCATTAGAACTTATTTTAAATTAAAATTTTGGTTTTATAAAGTATTTAAAACTATCACCCAAAATATTAAACCAAAATATCCAAACATGGTAATACTACACAAAAATCACCTATCAACTAAGTAAAACATGGATTTTAGAGTATAGTTTTGTGGTTTTGACCATATATAAAAAACTTTTTCATGTGCCTCCATAACCATGAATGAAGGAACCACCATTTGTTATGGGTTGTGCAGTAATAATAGTATTTAACACACATTTTTATTTACTAGTTAGTTTGTTACTCAAAGTATCAAATTTTTATCAAATGTCATCCTTAGAATAATTTTTTTATCAACTATCAATTGGTTTCTAATGAATGTAATTGATGAATATATAATAGGAATGGGAGGATAATTTTTCAAAAAAAACCATTGATGCATAGTATGTTATCAATATCCAATAATGAATAAGATTGTAATTAGGTGCTGTGAGATGTAAATCTATTGTATTAATATATAGGTGAGTTTGAAATATGCATTATGTTCTATATGGTGTGAAATGTGAATATTAAAATCCATAAAAAATAGATAATAAGACAGAAAGCATAGATTCATTATAAGAGAATTCAAAATGTTAATAAAGTATATAAAACCAATTTAATAAATAAAATGGATATAAAATTGTAAAATCAATTAATTCAGTTGAATAATATAGTTTATGAATCTTATGAAAAACCAATAATGAAATATATTATAAATTTAATGAATTCAATTTAATAAAAAACTATATATGTAAAGGTAATTCATGAACCTCCTACAGAATTTAAGATGATAGTAAAATTGATATGCTACAATAATTTTTATGAATAATTTTTATAATCAGTATAATAAACTCTAAAAATATTTTAAATTGTATGAATGTTATAAACTTTAATAAAGGTAAGAAGTTGTACAGATATTGTAAACTTTATTAATTGAAAAATGTATGGATTTAGTGTATGAATTATGTTACTAAAGAGTAATAAAATTTATAAAATTTGTTTAATTAATAAATCTTATAAATATTTTCCTAGATAATAATGGTTATAAACAATGTAAATATTACCTATAATAATATATGTAATAAAATATATGAATATTATTACGAATAAGAAAGGTAATAAATCGTATAAATATTATCCAAGATATAAAATGTAATAATAGTTTGTTTCTAACATTGGGAATTTGTTTATTAGAGTATAATAAATTAAAGGTTTTAGATGAACTTATAATAATGGAGGGAATGTAAATTAGTATATAAGTAAACCCAAAAAAATACTTGCAATGAGTGAATTCTAAACCAACAAGAAAGTCATTTTTTTCTTTTCATATTGAACTTATTTTACAGTATAGATTCTATGTTGTAGGAATTATTATAGGAAAATAGTTGTGACAGATTTTTAATATCATGATAAGTTAATTGTAAAATAATTTAATTCATATAAGTTAAGGATTTTTTGGATAGAGAAATAAAAAATACCCAATGTAATAGATTTCCTTGACCTGAATTCAAGATAATAATAGAGATTAATAAGTGATTGACGTAAAATATACCCAAATAAGATTATAAGAAAAAATTAATGAAGGAATATATAAATAAAGTGTATGAAAATATATTATTAAAGTATATGAAAAATATAAAATTTATTATTTAATAATAACAAAAAAATTATAGGAAATAATTACCAGCAACAATTATTTTTGTATAAATTTATACTACATTAAAAAAAAATAGAAATATACATTTATAGAAGATGAAATAACTTTAAATTGCAATTTAACATCATTTTAATTCATTAACATTAAAATTTCATATGAAATAAGAATGATAATTACCTTAACAATCCAAACATGAATTATAGATCTTAATTTACATTATTTTTCAAAAGATATTTAATATGTTTATGATCTGATTGGAGAGACTATAAAAACTACAATGTATAAGTATAAAATAAATTTTAGGGTTATCGAAGATGAAGTGTCCAATTTATGGTAATAAAGCAAACTAAAAAGATAAAATCAACCGAGGTTATGGGTTTTGACATCAAAAAAATAATTAAAAAATTTAACCATTTACGGTGACTAAGAAACAATATTCAAAGAAGAATAAAATTTCGATTCACATATTTCGACCACCAAAAGATGAAAATATCATAATTAATTAATAATCATGATTAAGAAGTGATGTATTCTCAGACTAACCATGTATGAGAGGGTGAATGTTGATAAGGTTCGAATACAATGTAATGGGGTAGTATAAAGAATCTAGGGTTTAGGGGGAGATGTGGTGGGACAAAAGTTGACCACAATGGAGGGTTGAATATATTAGACCATATAAAATAGTTTGGATGAATGGTTTCAATGAAGAATAAGGGTGAAAGAATCTAGATGTTATGGATGGGTGAGGGGATAAAAATGGGATAGAGGGGTGAGGGGATCTGTATGTAAAGGAGAGTCGATGACATTAGAAGAAGATTACAATAGTGGTAGGGTCTGGATGTTGAGTAATGGATAGGAAATCAAAACATGGTGAATTATCAAGGATGATTTTTTTATGTTGTATGATATGGGAAACCTGAATAAATGATTGATAAACATATGGGGAGGATAGGATACCAAATATTAGAAACATAGATCATGGACCACTGCATCTCTAGTTCTTATGTACTTTAGGAAGGAAGGAAGAGGGGTATCAAAGGAGAGGTGTGGGAGGGGAAATTTCACCAAGAAATGGCCTCTCCTGAGCCACCTCCCCACTTAAATCCTAAAATCACCCAATGCCAAAAAGAATATATTTTCTCTATTTAAAAAATATACTTGACCTAACTCCACCAGTAAGTCGCTTGAGCTCACCAGATATCTAGTGTCTCAACATCTAGTCGATGATCCCTGATAGTGGTTTAGGAAATTAGTTGGACCGCTATCTAGTTGGTGGTGTTGCTACTAAAATTCTTAATCCCAACAAACCAAATCCTTCTCTGACACTGTCTTGAACCCCTAAGGAATCCCTACAGCCTCAAAACCCATCAAAAAAACTTTTTTTGGACATTTAAACTATCAAAACCTCATTTTGAGTCCTAATTCTCAAAACAAACCGTCCACCATTTGAAAATTTTAAGTTCCATATGAAATTTCCAACTCATAATGACACATTTTGTTACATACATACACATACACACATATACATACGTACATATAAATATATACACATATACATATGCACATACATACATATATACATATACATACAGACACTTGCATTCATAAACATATATACAAACCTGTATACTATAACATTCCCAATTTGAGGTATATTTCCCTTTTATTATGTCTGTTCAAGATATTTTATAATTGGGATTGGTTTTTTGATTTTCCATATGGTTTTGAGATGTTTTGGAGGTGTTATGGTGGGTTCATGGTTGATCCATGGTTTGGGAAAACCATGAGGATTTCTCAGGTAACTGTGTGAGAGGAAGAGGATTCTTCTAGTTAGTTAAATAGTTTTCAACAAATCTATCCAAACCATGTGGTAAACATTTGAATTTGGAAATTTATGGATTGTTATCATATACATGGTTGGAACATAGTTTTCCAAACCTTAATAGCTAACCATTTGATGTAATTAATAAAATTCAATAATTAGATTTATAGCCTAAAAAACCTCTAGAACCCACATTATTCCTCCCATAACATAGGCTCTTGATCCCCAAGATTAGGAAATTTTTGTGATCCTCTTCCTTCCATAGACTAAATTCAATAAATCTTTGAGAATTGGACATATGATATCAAAGGTAAGAATAATATTTATCATTATCCTTCGATATCATATCATTTTCTCTCAAAAGGATCTCTAGATCAATTATATCATGATAATATATAGGGTTTGGAATATTTTTTTGATGAGAAATCCTTGAGATTCATTAAAGGGAAGGTGAGAAAGGCTTGGATCTGTGAGTTTTTGGTGTAATTCTTCAGTATAAACCCATTTGATTTTGTTGGATGTTTGGTCTGTATAAGTTCTCTTTAGATTCATTATAATGAGGAATATAGATGTAAATAATAAGATATAGATTATTGGATAGTTCATATGGATATTTTTTCTACTATGGTTTTAGATCATTTGGGTAGAAATTTCATCACTAGACATAACTTCCTTGAGATAGAGTTTAGTTGAAGTTCTTTCATCATTATAAGGGTTTTTGTGGTGAGGTTTCAATGATAAGATAGAGATCATTGGAATAATACCTCAATAATGATGTTCCAAGAATACCCTTAAAAATATTTTTTAATACCCTTATGTAGGCACAGGAAATTCATTGTTATCCTTTCACAGTAATAAGGATACCCTTACATGGGTAGCGGAAACATATTTTTACCCTTACGCAACTCGGTAATTACCCTTAAGTTGGTATATATTATTTCTTGATAATTGGATATCAATGGTTACAATAGAAGATACTACTGGGTATTAATAGTTTCTCAAGTAAATGGATGATTTATCATGAAAGTTGGAGGTTAGTGAAACTTTTTTACCAAACAATGACCTATATAAAGAGGTGTGATGGTCGGGATCTAAATAATAGTGATAACTCTATAAACATTCCATGTTTTTGACATAATTTTATAATAATATAAATATTATTGAAATTGATTGAGTGTATTGTACTTGTTTGTATCTCCCATAATGAAAAATGTTTTCAGTTTTCTCCAAGAGATGTAGGACTTTGTCTAACCCATATTAAAACTATTTTTCCATTTTCTTTTCTATTTTCTATGAATTGGTATCGTGGATTTTATGTGTGGTGATTAGGTTTGTGTCAATATTCCTAGTTCTAGTGCACATAACTCGAGAGGTGTAAGTTATCAGACAAGATATCTATTTGATAACATTGTGAAACTGTTTTTCCAATGCATAAACTAAAGTATTCATATAGATGATTCTATCTTGTAAATACTTCCTAATCAGGTCTATCTATTGGATTAAATGGAAAGTGGTTTTTTTCTTCTCAAGGGTCCCTATCTCCCAACAACATCTATTAAAGGTATATGGTACGGTTATATTTTATATGATCGCATATTTTCTTGAAGTTATGAAATATTTTAAACATTTTCAAACCTCTTATTTTATCCTTTTAATAGTTCTTAAGGGACAAATAAATAATTCATGAGATTTCGGGGATTTTCAGATCTTTGAGCCTCAGATTTTAGAAGGGTGGATTGAGGTTCATGGTGAGTTCATAGTTTGTCAAACTATGCATAGTAATAATGTTGCCTAAAGAGAAATGGGGCATGTTTTTTATAAACCATTTGACCGATATAGGAAGGGTAATAGTTTTGAAAACCATAAAACATAGTCTACACAATTGTGAAAAACCTACAATAAATTACAGGTACACATAGAATGATTGGTGTTTGTTTTCTCCTTATTGTATTCTTAACCAAGCGAGGGGGTGGACATGTTGGGTGGTGGCACCACACAGGCTATGCCTGGTTGAATAACTATGCGACTAGCCATGCAAGAGGTGTGGACTTTTTCATAGTGAAAAAATTCATGGTCTATGCATGGTTGGAAGACCAAGAAAGGGGTGTTCCAAAGGGACATTTATGGAACACAGTTGGTTAATAGTTATTCTAATGATGTGACCAAACCGTTTGCTCCTTTAAAAGGTTTATTTTATCATTTTCCATTCATTATTTTAATCTAATTATCTCTTATTTCCCCCTTTATTTCCCATGAAAAAATGCATAGGGGCTCTCCATTTCCTCTCCTTTTAGTAATTGATCTCTCTCCTCTATCCAAGCTAAGAATCATCCATTTTTCATCTTTTTCGATCACCATTAGTAAGGATAATGATACTCTTTCTTATTTTCTTAGTTTTTCTCATCATATTTGATGTGATATTCAGACAAGATAATATTCCATATTTTCAAGGTGGTTGTCTTGTTGTGAGATTCATCTTGCTCTATCCAAAATAAAAGGTCAATACTGGGTTACATGTATTCTACCGGTATAATTTATGTGGTATAGTACTTTCCCATAAAATTCTAATTGATTATATCATGTGTCATTGTGTCATGCACTGGGCTTTCCACACAAAACCATTGTTGGTCGGAGTGGATACTCAAGAGGGGGGTGAATTGAGTTCCAATTAAAATTTCTGTTAATAATATTTCTCTTAAAATCCACCAAATTAAAAACAAAGTTAAACTGTAGTGAATTTATACAGATTGTAAATGTTCAATTAGTTTCTCAAATATTTATTAGGTCTCAGTTAATTTAATCTAAATATTAAATTGACTTTTGAAACTAACTTACTGGTTTTCAATAAGTATAAACACTTGATAATTTAACTATCAAAGTAACTTTATAAAAAATTATATTTCAAAGTAGTTAGCAGTAGAATATGAAATATATAGTATACTTATGACTTAAACTAAAATTCACAACAGATGTCACCAAGAGGTTTAGTCTCAAGCCGAGACTTAGTCCTCTCAAAAAAATTATATAAATTTATCCACACCCTATATTGGGGTAAACAATAGTACAAAGACTGTCTAGGTTCAAAGACCTCTACCATAGTTCTATGTGGGAAAAAACAACAACTCACAGCTGTTCAGGTCTTACTTGACCTCTACCACTATCCACAGTGGGATACAAGGGAGTTATAGAGTTTGAATGAGGATTTAAGAATCCTACATCTTATCTCAGGAGACAGTGTGTGTGTAAAATAAATAGGGTACACACACTGCTCGAAATGTAAATAAAAGAATCACTAGAGTAAGTATGAAAGAGTTTAGAAAATCTTTAGTGATTGGCAGTGCAGCTCTGGACTTGTTTGATTGTTCAAAAAATCTTCTGAGTCCTTCTTTGGTTTTTGTTCTGAAAACAGAGTATCATTTCCTTCCTTGGTTCCAAGCTCAGCTTAGCAGTCTGAGTGCATAAAGTGTTTGATGTAGTTCATCACTTAAGATGCAGTTTGTGTTCTCCTCTAGAAATGAATTTCTTCGTGTATGTCTAGTGCTCTCCAGGTATGGAAGTAGCCTTTTTGTTTTTGTGAATTCACCACGTTTCAATGTTGTTAAGCCCTTGTCTTTTTCACCCTTCATGTGCCTTCTTAGTTCCTTGATTCTATATTGTATTCGCACTCCTCCAGCTATATTTTTATCTTCCCTTTTATATCTTTCAGCTCCGGTAAAAAAGAATGATTACTTTTTGCATGGGTACTAGGTACGGTTCCCTGACATGCCAACAGAAATCATTAAATAACATTAACTGAATTAAAAACATCAAATGTAACTGTTATCTTAATAAATAAATAATATTGAGAGTATAGGGTTTGACTAGTTGGTCAGTCATTATTAGCCTTCTGTTGGTAGATGTGTACGGTGGACTTTGTGTAGCAGTGACCTTCCATCCGTAGCTCCTGATATCGGTTGCTCTTGAATCGGTCACTCCTCATATTGGTAGCTCTTACTCTGTGTATCAGAAACTTTTGGTATCGGTAGCTTTATATACTGGTGACATCATTCTATCAGTATCTCTTGATCTATCAGTAACTCTGATTTGTATCGGTAGCTTCATTATGTATTGGTGACTCTGTATATCGGTAGCTCTTGGTCTATCGGTAGCTCTGGTCTATCGGTGACTGTCTGTATTGGTAACTCGCTTAGTTGCAGTGATTTTGTATATCAGTAGACTTATGCATATCGGTAGCTCCTTTCTGTACTATCATAAAATTTGTTCTATGCTTACCGGTGGACTTGTACATATCGGTAGCTCTGTGTATTGGTGACCTTAGATTATCGGTAGACTAAGTACCGGTAGCTCTATATCAGTAGTTATACACAGATTTGTGACTAACACTTACCTGTTTTATGTAAAACATATCTGATTGAGTTAGAATTACCTCAAAACTTATATAAAATTAGATAAACATTGATTAAAAAATTTCAATAATATAGATAAACATTAATTGGGATTTTCAAGGTATGTGAAAGCATAGTTGGGATTATCAAAATAGGTGAGGTCAACAATCTCCCCCTTTTTGATAATCACAACTTATGATATTATAGTTTCTAAAAGAGTAATTGTATCAGAGGATATATCATTGAATTCAATTATCTCAGAGAAAACATTATATTATAGAACATAATGTATTAGAGGTAGAATTAAATGCAATGGTATTAGAGGGGAAAATCATGGTAGTTCTTCCATAGATAATATTTCTCCCCCTTTAGGAATATTTCTCCCTCTTTGATACTTTGATAATATTTCTCCCCCTTTGTGATAATCAAAAAGTGGAAAAGAACAAAGAGAAGAGGAATAAAATGAGAAAGAAAAGAAATCTAATTGTATTATATGTGGAAAAAAGGTACAGAGAAAGAAAAAAATACAAGGGATTCCTATCAAACATCTTAGCCACTTATTCAATCCACACCCTCAATGTGTGATTTTCTCTTTGGATCAAAAGAGGATTCAGACTGTGTGGATGCAGGTGAAGGCTTAGGAACACCAGAAATGATCACAGGAGGCTGAGCACCTGAAACTGTTCCTGGTCTGTAATGAGTATCCCTCTGAGTAATCATAGGTGTAAGGCTTTGAATGGCTTGAGCAGGAGTCATCTGAACAGGAGAAGCAGTAGAGGTAGAGGCAGGTAAAGCTGGAGGTACAATCACTGGCCTAGCATCGATATGTAGGAAAGGCAGCAAAATATTTCTAAAATCCATAATTATTCCTCCTCCTCTCTCCATATCAGATATAAAATCATCCTTATTCTCCATGAATTTTTCCAAGGCTGGAGTCAATTCCCTTAGTTCGCTGACTTGCTCTCTGAAGGCTTGATTGACAGGAGGTAACTTCAGGTTTTCCAACAGAAGTTTGAAGTGATTTTTGAGTTGATTCTTGGTGTAAACCTTTTAGAAATTAGAGTATACCTTGTATTTCACTTCATTCTGAGAGGCAGAAGCTTCTCTCATATAGTCTTGGACTATCTTCATTATTTCTCTATCTAAATCTCTAGTAGAAATCACAACTTTTCTCAGGTTGGATGAGTCCATAGAGCCACTGGTTGAAGCTGAACCAATCTCCTCCTTCATCACAGCTTGAATCTGATCTAAATCCACTGAAGGTCTAGAAGCAACAGAACCAATAGAGAATGTTAATGTTTCCTTGAAATTTTTGGCCATCCCACTAATAATATTTTGGACTTGGGAATCCTGGGTTTTAACATGATCTTTCATGGAGGTTTTAAAACCTTTGAACACTGAAACCATCTAGATCACAACACTTTTGACATAGGCTAAGTCCTTGTCTATTTGAGATTTTAAACACATGTAAGATTCTAAAGAGATAACAAATTTCTTTAGAGCATCAACATCAGCTTCCAGTCTAGATACTTGAGTCTAGCAGGCTGTTACTTCTTCCACTATTTCTTCCATAAAGGTTGACATATTACAACCGAGAGAGAGTTCAAAAGATTTTTCCAAATTGATCATCTCTTCAACAAATCAATGCTTTAACTTAGCAATAGAAGCACTAAAAGACTCTTTCAGCTCATCCTTTAAGGATTCAAGGTCTTCCCTGGTGATCATATTAGCAGGAGGAATTATAACAGGTACTCTTTCAAAGGCTATGATGGCTACTGAGTCATTCATAATTTATTTAATTGATGACACCAATGAAACTTCCATCTTCCTTGTCTCTTCCACAAAAATGACTTTAATATTTTTCTTCAAATTATCCAGGTCATGCATTCCGACCACATCTTCAGGTAACAACTCAGTCTCTACATCATAAATGATCTTTGGTCTATTGAGGAATGCCTCATTATCAGAATCAGGATAGTCTAATCCACAAACCACAAAAACTGGGTCTTCTACCCAGTCCTCAATCTCAACAGCCACTGAAACACTTCCAAGCTTGGTTTGATGCTCCCCCTCAATGGGTGCATTCCCATGTACAACAATAATATTCTCAGCAGTTAGTTCTTCCTTAGAAGAATATTCTACTATCAATTCTATCTCTACAACAGCAAAAGGGTCCTCTGGATTAGGTATAACTTCTTCCATTTCTCCTACTACTTCCTTAGTAGACACAACTGAGCTTCCAATTAATGGACTCAGACTTAGGCAGATAGAATCAGAGGCTTTAGATTCATTCTCATTTTCTTCGTCATGCTCAGGGGTTGTCTGGTTTTCCTCATCAGCAGGAGTCTCTTCTTTTGCTGAGGCTTTCTTTTCTGAAGATACAATTTCAGCCGCAGGACGTGGAGGTAATTCTGAATCTCTTCCATCATCCATAGAAGTATCTTCTTCTTCAGTTTCATCACTGTATTCAGGTTCTTCTTCATCAAGTCCTAGACCTAGATCCCTCACATCCTTAGGTCTTGAAGGATGATCCACAGGATTGAATATATCATAAACCTTCTTTTCATCATTAACCCACTCTCCTCTCCATGGGTTCTAATTTATCTTCATGTATTTTCACACCGTTCTTGTGATACAAAAATTATTCTTTACTACCACTGTATCATCTTGAGACTCAGCTACCTCTTTCACTTTGATCATCACTGAGATCAACTTGGAAAAGAATAGGGCATTTGTCTTTGATTTTGGCCTTGTCATGTCTTCCATTTGAATCATCATCAATCTGCATAGATTCAATTTTACACAATGTCTCAATAGATGCAGTAGATAGATATCATAATATCTTAAATTCACAAAATCCCTTCTCCTTGGTATTAAGACATGCTGAACAAATTTGAATAGCAATCTATTCTCTCTATCCAATTCAGCAGCCACTACTTGTCTTTGATTTCCATCACCAGTGAGCTCCTCCAAGGCAGTCTCATAATCGAATATCTCACTTGTAGATGGTATAGCTTTCGAGACATATCCAGATACACCTTCATGTGGAACCTTTAGGCATTCAGCCCACTCAACAGATGAAAAAGACATCTCTTTTACATTCACAAAAGAAATCACTCGGTTCTCATATTCTGACTTCTCAAAACTCACAAACTCATAAAATTGTTTCACTAGCTTCGGATAGTAGGGGCCATTGTTCTTAGAAAAGAAATCTACCCACTTTTGATATTCCAGCACTTCTAGCACTAACGATTTTCTAGGTAACAAACATTCCACACATAACTCTTTTTCAATCACAATAACTCTATTCTGCAAATAAGGGTTCACCGGTCGCCTACCTGACCTAGTTCTACCAACACTACCACTTGCTTCTGGCTCAGATTTTTTCTTCTTTGCACTCAGCTCATCAGTGTCATCTTTGATGGAAGGAAGTTTGGTTTTTTCCATCTCTGTTTCAAGGGATTTACGGTTTTTGAGAGATTCAGGAGTAAGGCTTGAGGGTAAAGGATTTTAGGCTCAGTGAATTAAGTAGTAGCTAGGACTTTGTTTTTATCATTTAGGAATCACAAAATAAATAAATAAAGTAAAAGTGATTCAGATTCTGGCAGCAGACAGAAGTTTAAAACAGTGCACTCATTGGTAGGGTTTATCAGTGAGAATTCCTATCGGTGAGGTTACATCGGTGAGGTTTTTACATCAGTGAGGTTACATCGGTGAGGTTACATCGGTGATGTTACATTGGTGAGGTTACATCGGTGAGGTTACATCGGTGAGGTTACATCGGTGAGGTTACATCAGTGAGGTTACATCGGTGAGGTTACATCACCTCGGTGAGGTTACATCGGTGAGGTTACATAGGTGAGGTTACATCGTTGAGGTTACATCGCATCAGTTAGGTACCTACCGATTAAGGTTAAACATACCCAACTCATGCCTAATGCAACTTAACCTATTCGAACATAAAGGTTTGGTGAAAATTTCATCTAACTGATGTTCAATACCTATAAATTCAAGAGTAATATCACCCTTTTGGTTATGATATCTCAAGAAATGGTGTCTTACATCAATGTGTTTGGTCCTAGTGTGAGATACAGGGTTCTTTGAAATGTTTATTGCACTAGTGTTATCACATTTGATTAAAGCTTGCTTAATGTCATATCCATAGTCCAAAAGAGTGTGTTTCATCCATAGAATTTGTGCACAGTAACTACCAGTAGCTATATACTCTACTTCGGCAGTGGACAAAGCTACTGAATTTGGCTTTTTACTACACCAAGATACGAAGGATTTTCCCAATAAATGACATGTTCCAGATGTGCTTTTTCTATCCAACTTACAACTAGAAAAGTCAGAATCTGAATAACGCATTAATTCAAAAGATCATCCTTTGGGTAAAACAAACCTAAGTTTACAGTGTGTTTAAGATACTTAAAAATTCTTTTAACAGCAAGTGAATGGGATTATTTTGGATTAGCTTGAAATCTTGCACACATACACACACTAAACATAATATCTGGTTGACTAGCAGTAAGGTAAAGTAAGCTTCCGATCAGACCTATGTAATTGTTTTGGTCCACTGGTTTCCTAGTTTCATCTGCATCCAATTTACAGACTGTACTCATAGAAGTATCACTTTCTTTAATACTATTGAAACTAAAACGTTTTAAAATATCCTTTTTATATTTACTTTGATTCAAGATAATACCATTTTCATTTTGAAAAACTTTAAATCCAAGAAAATATTTGAGTTCTCCCATTAAACTCATTTCAAATTCATTTTGCATACTCTTTAAAAAATCAGTACATAAGGAATGTTTATAATATCCAAAGATAATATCATCAACAAATATTTTTATTATTAAAACATCTTTAGAAATTATTTTAATAAAAAGAGTTGGATCAGTAATCCTTTTAGTAAAACTTTTTGAAATAAGAAAATTACTAAGTCTATCATACCTAGCTCTTGGAGCTTGTTTTAAACCATATAAAGCTTTAGAAAGTTTTAAAAATCGATTTAGAAAATGAGGATTAGTAAATATAGGTGGTTTTTCAACAAAAACATCTTTAATAATAAAACCATTTAGAAAACCACTTTTGACATCCATTTGATATAACTTGAAATTCAGATGAGTAGAATAGGCAAGTAAGATCCTAATAGCTTATAATCTAGCTATAGGTGCAAATATTTCTTCATAGTATATACCTTATTCTTGACTATATCCTTGTGAAACTAACCTAGATTTTTTTCTAACTATATTTCTAGATTCATCAACTTTGTTTCTAAAAACCCATTTAGCCTATTGTTACATTTTCCTTGGGTCTGTCAACTAATTCCCAAACTTTGTTTCATTCAAATTGATTTAACTCTTCTCGCATATCCATTACCCAAAATTCATCATTTATTGCATCATTGACATTTTTAGGTTTTAGCTATGAAAGAAATGCTTGATGTTCAACCTGGTTTCTCAGAGAATCTCTAGTCCATGTCCCTCTATCTAGATTACCAACAACAGTATCCAAAGGATGATTCTTTAGAATCCTAGTTGATCTAGTAAAGGTAGGACTAGAAATTTCAGGTTCATCTATAGGTTTGAGTTCAACAGAAGCAGATTCTAGAATATGTCCAGAACTGGATATTTTTACAGTAGGTTCTTTAGTTTTATCATTAAGGTCCAGAATAGAAAAATCTTCTTCAAGATTTTGAAGAGAGGTTTTAGACTCATGTGGATCAGTTTCATCAAACTTGATTTTAACAGATTCTTCCACACATTTGGTTCTTTTGTTAAATACTCTATAGGATTTTCTAGATAAATAATAACTAAGAAAAATTCCCTCTTCACTCTTAGAAGCAACCTTGTCAAGATTATACTTTGTATTGAGGATAAAGACTTTGCATCCAAAGACTCTAAAGTAACCAACTTTGGGTTTTCTATTATTCCATGGTTCATATGGGGTCTTCTTGAAAATAGGTCTAATAAATATTCTATTAATAATATAACAAGTTGTATTCACAGCCTCAGCCCAAAAATAAATAGGCAGATCATACTCATTAAGCATAGTTATTGCAATTTCTTGAAGGGTTATATTCCTTCTTTATACTACACCATTCTGCTGAGGTATCCTAGGGGAATAAAAGTTGTGACTATAGCCATTGTGTGAGAAATAAGATTCAAATTAATGATTTTCAAACTCACGGCCATGATCACTTCTCAGGGTTTTAATCTTAAGTCCACTAAGGTTTTCAATAGACTTGGAGTTTATAATAAAGTAAGAACAAGCTTAACTTTTGTGAGCTAAGAAGTATACCCAAGTATATCTAGAAAAGTCATCTACTAAGACATAGACATAGTGTTTCCCATTTAAAATAGAAACTCTATAAGGTCCAAACAAGTCCATGTGAACCAACTCGAGAGGTTGAGAAGTTGAGATTTATTTCTTTGATTTAAAAGAAACTTTATGTTGCTTTCCCTTTTGACAGGGTTTACAAACTTTGTCATTTGGGAATTCAAGTTTGGGTAGGTCTCTAACTAACTTCTTCCTAGTCAGTTTTCTAAGTGAATGGATGTTGCAGTTTCCTAATCTTTTGTGCCAAATCCAAGACTCTTTATGAAAAGCATTTAAACAAGTAACATTTTGTTTGGCCAATGAATTTAAATCAATGGCATAAACATTTTCATTTCTCAAAGAAAAAAATAAGAAAACATTTTTAGAGTTAAAAACGTTACAAGAATCATTTTCAAACTTAACATTAAATCCATCATCACATAATTGAGAAATACTCAACAGATTATATTTAAGTCCATCAAGAAATAAAACTTTAGAAATCAAAACTGAATCAGTGTTACCAATCTGGCCTAGGACAATGCTTTTTCCTTTAGAATTATCACTAAAGGTGACATGGCCTCCATAAACTTTGATTAAACTATTGAATCATGAGTAATATCCAGACATATGTCTTGAACATCCATTGTCCAAGCACCATACCTTTTTGTGAGAACTCTTCAAAAATGTTTCCTAAAAAACAGATTTAGATGGAAAATGATTTTGGTACCTAGATCTTCTTGGGTCCAGAAAGGTTATCAATCAAAGATTTAGGTACCCAAATTTGTCTTATGGGTTTCATATAATTTATAGAATCAATAGATTTTGGAAGATAAAATTTATTTGATCTATAACCATATGAATAACTAGTTGAAGCATATGAATTTCCAGAATTGGAACTAGTAGAATTTTGTCCAAACTTAGAGATAAATCTAGTTTTAGTAAACTATATCTTTCTAGGTTGGTATCCCAAACTAGTAGTATTTTTTTTGCAACTTTATTTCCTAACATTTGATTTAGAGTATCCTTTCCATTTGTGAATTTTTCTAAGTCCTTTCTAAGTTGCTCATTAGACATTTATGGTTTAGTATTTTCTTTCAATAGTTGAGAATTCCTTTCCTTTTCTATATCAAAGGTAGATTTAACATTAGCAGTGAGAGCATGTTGTTTATTCAATGACTTATAATGGCCCTTAAGTTCATTGCATGTTTCTTCCAGCATATTACAATATTTAGAGAATTTAGATTTAGTCATGTCTTCAGAATCAGAATCATATTCTGCATCGTCTCTAGAATAATTGGAGTTTAAAATAGGAGTATCAAAGGTTACCTCAGATGTGTTGGCCAGGAAACACGTGTTGGCATGATTCGTTTCAGAATCAAAAACTTCATATTCACGTGTGTTTTCTTCTGAATCAATCCAAGTTTCTTTCGTATCTTTCTTGTACTTGTTGTCCTTATGATCGTATTTCTTTTTGAATTTTAATTTTGGAAAGTCAGCCTTGATGTGTCCTTTCCTCTTGAATTCATAGCAGACTATATCATCTTTCTTATCAGATTTCTTCCAATCCTTCTTCTAATGACCTTTATTGTCATACTTTCCTTTGTAATTTGATTTTATAAAGAATTTCTTCTTCCTATAAAACTTCTTGAATCTTCTGGATATTTGAGACAACTCAGCATCACTGTCTGAATCCGAATCTTCATTGGTTGAACTTTCAATAGGTACAGGCATCTTCTCCTTGTCTTTTCTCTTAGAAGCAGTAGACTTGAAAGCCATGGATTTTCTCTTGGGTTCAACATATTATTATTTGTTCACTTTAAGTTCTTCCTCATACATCATAAGCTTACCTATTAATTCCTTAACAGGTAGTGTGCTGATGTCACACGATTCTCTAATTGAAACAGAAGTGCCTCTCCATATTTCTGGTAGACATCTTATTATCCTCATAATTTGTTTCTTTGCTGGAACAGCCTTTCTAAGAGAGCTTATAGTATTGACAATCTCATTGAACCTGAGATACATGTCAGAAATGGGGTCATCAAATTTCATTTTAAAATTTTCTTATTTAATAGTGTAGGTATTAAGCCTCATTTCTTTAACATTTGTTGTTCCCTCAGGGGAAATAGCCAAAGTGTCCCATATTTCATAAGCAGTTTTACAAGCAGAAATTCTATTAAACTCTTCATCTCCTAAAGCACAATATAGGGCATTCATAGATTTACAATTATTATTATAAGCAGTCTTTTTAGGTTCATCCCAAGTTGTTCTTTCAGTTTCTGGAATTTTATATTGTGACTCTATAGCAGTCCAAATATCAAAACCCATACTTTCTAAATGAATTTTAATTTTCAGTTTCCACTAGGCATAATTTGTACCATTAAAGAAAGGTGTCATGTTAGTAGCAGCACCTTATAGTCTATTTTCCATAACTAGATTTTAGAAAATAAATTTAAAGAGATAAAATTTAGAACTAACAGAGATTTAAGATCTTTAAACATGCAACTAAAATCACATTTGAAAAACAGAATGTTTTGAAAACTTGAATTAATAAAAACAATCCTCTGATACCAAATGTTGGTTGGAGTGGATACTCAAGAGGGGGGTGAATTGAGTTCCAATTAAAATTTCTGTTAAAAATATTTCTCTTAAAATTCCCCAATTTAAAAACATAGTTAAACTATAGTGAATTTATACAGATTGTAAATGTTCAATTAGTTTCTCAATGATTGATTAGGTCTCAGTTAATTTAATCTGAAGATTAAATTGACTTTTGAAACTAACTTATTGGTTTTCAATAAGTATAAACACTTGCTAATTTAACTATCGAAGTAACTTTAAAACAAATTATATTTCAAAGTAGTTAGCAGCGGAATATGAAATATATAGTATACTTATGACTTAAACTAAAATTCACAGCAGATGTAACCAAGAGGTTCAGTCTCAATCTGAGACTTAGTCCTCTCAAACAATTTATATAAATTGATCCACACCCTGGATCGGGGAAAACAACAATGCAAAGACTGTCCAGGTTCAAAGACTTCTACCACAGTTCTATGTGGGAAAACAAACAACAGCTCACACCTGTCCATGTATTAATATACCTCTACCACTATCCACAGTGGGATACAAGGGAGTTATAGAGTTTGAATGAGGATTTAAGAATCCTCCATCTTAGCTCATGATATAGTGTGTTTTTAAAATAAACATAGTACACACACTGCTCTAAATGTAAATAAAATAATAACTATATTAAGTATGAAAGAGTTTAGAAAATATTTAGTGATTGACAGTGCAGCTCTGGACTCATTTGATTGGTCAGAAAAGCTTTTGAGTCCTTCTCTGGTTTTTTTTTCTAAAAATAGAGTATCGTTTCCTTCCTTGGTTCCAGGTTCAGCTTAGCAGCCTAAGTGCATGAAGTGTTTGATTTATTTCATCACTCAAGATGCAGCTTGTGTTATCCTCTAGAAATGAATTGCTTCTTGTATGTCCAGTGCTCTCCAGGTATGGATGTAGCCTTTTCGTTTTTGTTAATGCACCACGTTTCAATGTTGTTAATCCCTTGTCTTTTTCACCCTTTGTGTGCCTTCTTAGTTATTTGATTCTCTATTGTATCTGCGCTCCTCCAGCTAGATCTCTATCTTCCCTTTTATAGCTTTTAGCTCCGGAAAAAAAGAAGGATTAATTTTTGCATGGGTACTAGGTACGGTTCCCTGACATGCCAAAAGATATCATTAAATAACATTAACTGCATTAAAAACATCTAATGTAACTGTTAGCTTAATAAGTAAATAATATTGAGAGTATAGGGTTTGAATGGTTGGTCAATCATTAGTAGCCTTCTGTTGGTAGATGTGTACGGTGGACTTTGTGTAGTAGTGACCTTCCATCGGTAGCTCCTGATATCGGTAGCTCTTGAATCGGTATCTCCTGATATTGGTATCTCTTACTCTCTGTATCGGTAAATTTTGGTATCGGTAGCTTTATATACCGGTGACTTCATTCTATCGGTACCTCTTGACCTATCGGTAGCTCTGATTTGTATCAATTGCTTCATTCTGTATTGGTGACTCTGTATATCGATAGATCTTGGTCTATCGGTAGCTCTAGTCTATCGGTGACTATCTGTATTGGTAGCTCACTTAGTTCCAATGATTTTGTGTATCAGTAGACTTATGCATATCGGTACCTCCTTTCTGTACTATTGGGAGACTTGTTCTATGCTTACCGGTGGACTTGTACATATCGGTAGCTCTGCGTATCGGTGACCTTAGCTTATCGGTAGACTAAGTACCGGTAGCTCTATATCAGTAGCTATACGCAGATCAGTGACTAACACTTATCTGTTTTATGTAAAACATATCCGATTGATTATAATTACCTCAAAACTTATATAAACAGAGATAAACATTGATTAAAAAATTTCAAGGATATAGATAACCATTAATTGGGATCTTCAAGGTATGTGAAATCATAGTTGGGATTATCAAAAAAGGTGAGGTCAACAACCTTAAAATGTTAAATTCTTATAAAAAAATTCTAGACCGAGACTTTGATACTTCCATAGGACCCTGACATTATCAGAGGTTGTGAAATTGACTTGAACTACCCCAATTAGGGTGTGTTTCTTATATGTACATGATTGAATTAGATTTTAAAATGGTTGATATTTCACTTGGTCTATGATTTGGTTAGAGGATAATGACCTCAAACCTAGAAACACTTTGGGTGTGTTTACTAAATTTGGTGACACTTTTACTATGACCTTATAAACAACCACCCTCTAAGGTGGGTTTTTACTATCATTTATAATTGTAAATTTTAAATTGAAATAAATAGAATGTGAATGGGAATACCATGTCACATGGACCTTATTAAATTATAAATCATACCTATAACTAAATGGGATTTATTGAAATGTAAAAAAATTATAAAATACTTCACTTTCCCTTTTTAATTAATTGATTGTGCTCATGAATTTATTATAACCATTATATACTATATTGGATTCCCATTCAGGATTTTCCTTGACTACCTCGAGGATGCCACCTGATTCATTGATACATTTTCCAAGAGATGAAACCCCTCTTGGATTCAATAATTTTCTAAAATTAATGACTACCTCAGTATGATTCCATTGACTCATTCTTTACTTTTTTTAGAAATTAGAATGCCTTATATTATCTCCTTGGATTATGCTTGATGTTTTTGGACATGGTCTGCCTTGTATTATCTCCTTAGTATCTAATCAAGTCAATCCCAATGATTTATGGGACTTTTTCCTAGGGCTTAGAAGAATTGTTATTATATATAAGTGATAATTCCATGTGCTTAGTCCCTATGTTACACTAAACACCGCTTTGGTTAGACACACGAATGATTGTTGTGTGTTGACCCGACTACAAAATTCTTGACATTCCATGGGACTCTGTAGTTCCCCTATATCATTATTATACATGGATACCTTGGATATATTCCTTGGACCCTAGAAATATATATATATATATATATATATATATATATAATCTTATGTTCAGAGACATTATGGATTAGACTGAATCTGGTAGGGTCAGATGGGTATCCCTAAGGAAACCAAGCTGGCTTGGTTTTTATTATTTCACTGTTTTCATTATTATCATGCCTTCACACTATTCATTGTATATTCAAAAAATGGAGTGTATTAGACACTTTTTTTGGTGGCCTAATAATTTTTACTCACCCTATTCAGGCCAATTATTGGTACTTGTACAGGATTTATGGGTGAATTTAGGGACAAAGGGAAGCATCCATCTATAGATGTTTGTTTATCAATCCTATGATAGAGTATATGAGCATAGGGATAATATAGTTCCCATAATACTAGTGGTGATTATATTTTAGTCTTATTTTATATTTTTATTTAGCATTTATTGTGTATGCATGTTTCCTTATTTCCCCTTCTCTCCCAATTTTTATATAGCATCCTGACATCATTTGGTATATCATCATGATATAGTGATTTTTTATTATATATTTCTAGTTGTATTTTTATGTGATTTTCATTTTATCATTACACTTATGTTTTTGGTTTTATTTAGATTATCATTGTGCTTCACACTAATAAAGAGGTTATATTCTCCCCATAATACCATCATAGACACTCACTTCTATTCAACAACCTCTAGTTTAGGAGGAGATTCACTTAAGGTCTTGTTTCCCACCTATCCAGTTTACTTATGAGTGAACCCGACCTAATATTTCAAAAAGAGGTATCAGATCTGTTTTATTTATTTTATACTATTCTGTTATGCCCCTACAAATTCATATACCATCCATATTCCATGACATGTTAACTTTATCGCATGTCACCTATTCTGTTGCCTATGGTTTATCATTTATATTTTGGTTGTGATATAATTCATGTTCTTATAGTTTTTCATTCAAGAAAATGAATTGGTTACTTTTCTGTATCAGCCTAAATAGTGTTTTACCGTATAGATTGATGGTGACCCCTTATTTAACAAATCTTGACAAGGTTTAATCATATAAATATAGTTATATGAACTAAGACTTTTGGTTGGTTATGATTAAATGTATGCCAATTTTAATTTATAAATTATGTTCCTTATAAATTAGGAATGGTGATCCATATAATCTAACCATCATATATGAACTTGTTACATTCTAAGACAGAATGGAAACTTATAATTATAGTTTAATAAAGTGAATATAGTTACTTATAAATCTGTTTTCTTTATAAAATTGGAATGCTAACTCATCTAATTCGACCATGGTATGAATATGTATAAAATTATTGAATGTTAACTCTTAATGGAAATGGTTATAGTTGAATGGGGATTCTAATTGAAACTTAACGGGTGTTTTCCTATATAATTTTCAATTGAAACTTTATATAATGGAACCCCTTATATAAAACATGAAACTTTTACCTTGACCAACCTCATTAGTGGGTATTTGGGAGTGTCTCTATGTCTCTTAATAATCTTATCTTACATGAACACCTATCTTTAATAGTAGGCATGTGGGTAATAAGTCTTGTATGAAAAGTATTTGAACCTATCCTATTCTTTTATCTATAATATATCCAACAATAGAAACTTGTTTTGAGGTGTGTATTTGGAATTATAAATATATTCCTCCATGATAGCCTTGGGTTAAACGTTAGGAAGGTGGTGATACCCATGCTATGGAAGTTGTTGGACCTGAACCAATGGTGATACCTATCATAATTCCACATGAGTAAACTCCTCTTATTTCAATATTGGGAACCAACACATTGTTTGTAGAGGTTTTCCTATGGATTATTCATACCATGTGGGTAGCACCGTGACCTACTCCATCTATTTCAATGTTAACTATAGAGTTTTAACAATGATAACCTCCTACTTTTTGGGGGAATGTAGATCCTAAGCTATTGAGTCATGGATAGAGGCCATTTTATCAATCTTTAAGCATTTTTATAAAACTCTATATTGTAGAGTGAAGCTCACAATGTATATTCTTCATGGATATTCTAGGATATGGTGGGGTGTTTTGAACTGTGATGATCAATACTGAGTTATGGTCTGGAGGTAATTTCATACTTCCTTCTAGGATTATTTCTTTCCAGAGACATTGATTGCTGATCAATATAGAGATTCTATGCATTAAGAGAAGGTTACCTTGTTAATTATTGAATACACATCTCTTTTAATATAGATTTATTTTTTAATCCCCCCCCCTCATTGGTGATGAGTTTTCAAAATCTAGGTGATATGAGGATGGTATTAGGTATTCCATCTGGTCACATGTGACTATTTTCTATTTGAAAACCATGTAAGAGATTATGAACCATACCCTCATCACCAAGTAAAATTTGAGGGAAGATGGAGATGTGGGGTAAAGTAACTCAGTATCTAAGAAGACAATTACTTTAACCAATGAAAATAATCATCACCTAAAGGTTTATCATCAATTATGTGGTATCCAAAGTATTTTCACTAGTAACAGCATGGTATTCCACCAAAGTGGGAGGATAAAGAACTTGAATCAAATAATGCCCCCACCCTAGCTCTGATTTGGTTCCTTATTTTATTAAATTTTCATAGATATAAGGAATATTCAACCTAAATGACCAATTATTTTAGTAGTTTTGGAAACAATATACATACAAGAGTTCAAAATTACAACTCGAAACTAAAAAAACATAATATCTTCAACAGAAAATCCCATAATATCTTAGATTAACCCCATAGTTCATTCATAGTATAATCATCCTCATAACCTATAAGAATAAAATATAAGAAAGGGGTTATCTCAAATGCTCAATAATGGTAAGCAATATAGTGGAAGATATTATAAATAAAAACATTAGGTATGGTGAATAACTAAAAACACATGCCTTTAAAAATAAACTTGAACAAATTATGGAAGTAAAAGAGTTGAATAAACAATTCCATAATAAATCATAAACATGGGTATTCTACTAGTCTAATAACCTCATGAAATTTCAATTACTATTTTCATAATGATGGAATGAATAATACAGGACATCATAATAATTTCGTTAAGGCCTCGTGCCAAGACAATAAATATACATTTTTTCAATGCCTCATGCCAAGACCATAGTTTGTCTCATTAGACCTACTGATGCACCAAGAGGCTATATCGGCCCCCACCTAAAACTTAATAAGTCCAATTCATTTTTCTTATTAATGGGGATAAATATAAACAACATATACATTCATATTGAAACTAACATGTGATATGTAAATAACTTTCCCCAATCATTAATCATAAACACTAACCATTCGGAGTAATATGGTGAATGGTCTCAAGATAGCACATCCACAATCAAACTAATCATACAAAATTAAATAAAACATGTTGGATGATATCATAGGAGATAACTATCAATGAAGTAAAAGATTAAATAAAGTATGTTGACATATATGAAGATACTTTTAAATGAGACCGTTGAAAAAACCTTGAGGAAATAATCCTTAAACATTCCAAAGTGTCTCATAACAACTTGAATCATTCAAATAATAATACCTTATAATTTCATGAGGATAATAAGACTCTTTATATGATATTCCAAAGGGAATTTCATACACCACAAGCAAGAAATGAGTGGTGAACATGTCATATATCTCATAATAGTTAAAGTGAGATGAGAAAAATCCTTTTTACTTTGGAAACAAGAGTTCTTTTGAAAAATCATTTATATTTGTCATGAAATCAGATTGTGAAAATGGATATCCCATAAAATATAAAATAACGTAAGTGAAATTATATTTGAGTAATAAATGATGTCCCACTGAAGTGAAATTGTGTAAAAAGAGTTCTTAAGAATCTTTTTAAATAAAACATTTTGGAGCATTTAAAGGAAATATAAAAGATAATTTTAAAGTGGAAAGGAATGTCTATTTTATTAAAACCATAAATGAACAGAGATATTTTTCGAGATAAAATGAGTGATTTTATAAAAATAATGGTTTCTTAAAATATATTTTGGAGTGCCCTTGAAAATAGGTAAGAATTCAAGAAGTTCCCTTGAATCGGGTTTGTTTATCAGGATGAAATTTTGAATGATCCTTTTAAAACTTGTAAATCCCCATAAAATAAATAAGTATTATGACTGGTAAACATATATAGAACATTCACATATAATTTTTATAAGTAAATAATAATAAATAAGAATTTAATTGAGGTGAGTCTAGAATAAGAGCTACCCGAATGAAAATAGAGGTTCGGGTAGAAAATACTTACAACTTTGTAACCAAGTGAATTATATGAACCAAAATTAATAATAATAAAATTATACATTTAATATCATTAAAATAAATATATTAATTATAAGATACATCAATGGTCAGTATACATACACCATACATAAGTAATAGTAGTGAATACAGAATATCTCACACAAATGGAAGTTTGATGAAGAAACCCTTAAAAACATTTCAACAAGGTAATAGGTGTTCTTGTTAGTGATTAATGAGAGGTAAAGGGTTATATTGTCATTTATATATCATAAGTGAAGTATGTTGGAGGTGAAAAAACATACCCCATCATTAGGAATTTAAAATAAAAGGACACAACATAGGGTGGCTTCTTGAATAAAAGTGAGAGAGAGGATCCCTTACCTTAAATCTGAGGGTGTTCTTCGCTTAATCTTAATGACCTGAATAACAAAATTAGGTTCATTAATTAACAATTAAAGAACCCTTTATACATTTATTTTCTTTATTATAAATATATTAAGTTCATTCATGGACTTCTAAATTGGTTAAGTGATTAAATTTCATTGTTCGTGAGTGCTCATTTTCATAATATTCATGATCGTCTAACTTATAAAAGAGTATAGTAGTTCATGTAACATGGAATTTGATGTTCCAAATTGATTTTATATGTTATTAATGAACATTAATAATATTACATGGTTATAAAATTCATTTTTATATATGGATTTAAGGTGAATCATTATACAAAACATTAATGATAAACACTTGGATTAATTTGGTGATTTTTCTCACAATTACCTTGTTTTGAATTATTATTTTACATCATGAGTGCATAATAATTAAAAAACATTACATAAGATAAAATACATATATAATAGTCTGGTTAAACAATAAAAATGGTTTCATGATCATAGTTGAATATGGTAAATCAAATTTCAATCATCGTCGTCCTTGAATGTGATAAATCAACACATCTCGGGCGATGTTTCATTTTTAGCATAAATGAGTGGGGAATGAGAAATGAAGATAAATTATCCCATTAGAATAAAAAAAATTACAATACATGTATGGTACTATAGTTTTAATACTATTTGGTTGAGGATAGGTTAGGAAATAAAATAGAATAAAGGAACATGAAAATGAAAGAAAAGAAAATAGGAATTTTACCTCTTGAATTAACCTTCTTGGAGAGCCTCTTAAGAGAAGAGGATTTGGAATTTTTATGATAATAAGGACTTCTGGTAGTGGGAGAGGATATTGGTAGAAGATTTGGGCATAATTTGGAAAAGGAACAAAGCTTTAGAGGAATGAAGAGAAGAGGGTGGAAGAGGTGGTATTTATAGTGGAGGGGAGGAGGGTTTTCTTAATATTTTAATCATTTGTTAATTATTTCTCCATAAGACAAGAAATAGTGATGATTCCATGACAAAAAATATTAATATGTTCATGTGAGTTTGAAACATTGGTTCTTACATCAGTATAACATCATCAATGACTCAAAAAATCATTTATTTATCATTTATTGTAAATTGTCATATTTTACTATTCACTAAAAATTCAAGTATTTCAGAAAAATACAAAAAAAATAACCCTAAACATTTTTTATTTGTATAATCAAAAAATAAATTCCATTTTTCAAAAATAATTTTCTAAATGTGATTAATTTTATTTTTAATTAAATTAAAAATTTACTTGAAAATTATTGTTTTTAAAACATTTATTTACTTATTCCAAAACATAGGTACATCATACTTTCACTTAAATTCTATATATATATTATCATAGGTGAGGTTAATATTCATAAAATTATGTCACTATTAATAAGGGTAAAATTAATATTCATAAGGGTATGTTACTATTCACTAAAAATTAAGTTGGTTATATCAGACTCTAAATAACTTATTGATCGCAATTGTGTATGATGGATTTTTGAAATTCAAATCATAGGGGTGGTAAAATTAGGTTTACTTACTAGGTTATAAAAAATTGGCGTTTTTTAAAGACTCAATGTTTCATTCATTCAATATTAAATTTATTTAAAAAATCTTGGGCTGTTACATTATCCCCTCCTTACAAAAAATTAATCCTCAAAATTTGATATTTCACTTTGAAGGTTATTGTTTGTTACTTGAAAAATTCCTTGTGAAAAAACCCATATAATAAATAGGGATAATATAATATCTTTCCCAAAAAGGTTAAGGTAAATTAGGTGGTTAAAAAAAATAATAAGTAAATAAATAAATAAATAAATACATAAATGAATAAATTGTCCTTTAGAATGGAGTGACATTGTTGGAATTGAAAACATGGGCATAAAAGAAAAACCAAACTATGAATTTCTAGTGATGGAAAACAGGTTTAGATGAAAGTATATTACCACAAAACCATAAACTACACTTATGAAAAAATTCATTGATGTTATCAAAGATTATTATAACAGAACAACATTTAAGACTCTTTTTATAGATTTGAGGGATTATTCCACTCTATAAGTGTATAAATATACATTTATATTCCATAAACATGATCTTATCCTTTTATTATTCCTTAAACTACCTATACTTCATATCTTAGCATAATTTTCATCATGTGGTGTCATTAACCTCTAAAAACTCATACAATTATCAATTTAAACCATTTCATAAATGGTTTAACATTCCAAAATATCAAGATCTAATACTTTAGAATCATTCCCATGGTAGTTAGTACTATCCAATTTACTTTATGAATATATATCATCTGTCTATTCTGAAATTGACATCTTAGTATTATGAACATAATAAGGGTTTTCTAACCCTTGGCCATATTTTTTTTAAAAGTTTGACCTACTACTGAGTCAATTTTCCTTAGTACCATTATTCATACCACCTCAAATACTTAAATAAAAAGTACCACAGTACAATCCTCATATATTCCATGATTTTTTTAACTAGTGAATTGCTAATAAAATATTCAAAAGACATGTTTCTTGACTAGTAATATTAATCATTCCACTTTATATGTGGTAGTATCATAACTTGATCTTTCTCCAGTAACATAATTTGGGGTATATTCCCTTGACTATTGGGACATTGATTCACATAGTGTCCTATCTATTTGAAGTTATAGCATTGTACATTGGAAACCTTTTTATTACCCTTGCAATCACGAACTGGGTGTCATTTTTCTCTACAATTATAACAAACTCTCATTCCCTTCAAGAATTTACCAGTTTGAGTCTTTCCATAGTTATCACATGTGGGAAAACCCATATTTCCCTTCTTCCCATTATCCATATTTTTCCCTTCCATCATATACTTTATTTTTTCCTTCAAAACCATAGGACTCATAGAATTCCTTACATGCCTTGTTAAAATATGATATTATTTCTTTATATGATGAGGATACTTGGGAGACAATATTCCTTTGAAATTATTTCTTAACACCATTATATATATGATCCTTCTTACTCATTGCATCATGTTCATTGGTGAAGTTCTCATTCCTTATACTAGGAACCATTTCTAATCAATTCCATATAATATATTAGCTCATAAAATTATGAACTCTCTATATCTCTAAACCTGGTATAACACATAACAAAAATTTATGCATCATAAATTATATAACCACATAATTTAGTTACTTTGGGGGGGAATACTTTATAATGGTTTATAATAAGCATTTGAATTTACCAAATCATATCCCTCAGGAGTTTCAAACCAAGAGTGCAGAAAGGCCCATTGTTGTTCACCAGTTTCTATTTGATTCCAGCTCAAAGTTGTGTTTTCGGGTTTTACCCCTATATACATATATTCCAAAGCCACCTCTACTTTTTTTATCCAGAAAGGGATGTATTTTCTTAATAAACCACATAATATATTCATTAACAAAATTATAGGATGTCCTTGTATTCTTATCCCCAAAGTCTATCTTAGGGTTTTGTTCACTAATCTACTTTTTCTATATCTAGTTTCCAAGTTTTCTACTAAACTTTCTTTGATACCAACTGTAACACTCTGAACCCAGAATCTCGAAGTATGTGCCTTATTTTATTACATTGGCATAGATATAGGGAATAATCATCCATAAGGACTGATCAGTTTAGTAGTTTGGAAACTAGATACATACAAGAGTTCAAAATTATAACTCAAAACTAAAAACAACATAATATCTTCCACAAAAAAGCCAATAATCTCTTAGATTAACCCTACAATTCATTCATAGTATAATCATACTCGTAATATGGAAGGATAAAACATAAGAAAGGGTGATCTCAAATTATTAGTCATGGTAATCAATACAAAGAAATATACCATAAACATAAACATTAGGCATGATGAATATCTAAAAACACATTCCTTTAAAAATAAACTAGAACACATTATGGAAGGAAAAGAGTTGAATAAACAATGACATAATAAAGCATAAACATAGGTATTATACTATTCAAATAACCTCATGAACTTTCAATTACTAGTTTCATAATTATGCAATGCATAATATGGGAAATCATAACCATACCGTCAAGTCCTCATGCCAAGACCATAAATATACATTTTTTCAAGGCCTCATGCCAAGAAAATAGTTTGTCTCATGAGAACTACCGATGCACCGAGGGTATATAGAAGTCCCCACCCGATACTTACTAAGTCTAAATAATTTCTCTTATAAATGGGGATAAACATAAACAACATATACATTCATATTTAAACTAACATATGATATGTAAATAACTTTCCCTGGTCATTAATCATAAACACTAACCATTCAGAGTAATATAGTGAATGGTTTCAAGATAACACATACACAGTCAAAATAATCATACACCATTAAATAAAACATGGTGTATGATATCATGTGAGATAACCATCAATTAATTACAAGATTCAACAAAGTATGTTGACATATATGAAGATACTTTTAAATGAGACCATTGAAAAATCCTTGAGGAAATAATCCATAAACATTCCAAAGTTTCCCATGCTACCTTGAAAAATTCAAATAATAATCTCTTAGAATATAATGAGAATAAGAGGACTCTTGATTTGATATACAAAAGGGTTTTAAATACACCACAATCAAGAAATAAGTGGTTAACAAGTCATATACATCATAAAAGTTAAAGTGAGATGAGAAAAAATATTTTTTACTTTGGAAAGAAGAGTTCTTTTGGAAAATAATTTGTATTTTTAATAAAATAAGATTGTAAACATGGATATCCAATAAAATAAAGTATAATGTCATTGAAATTATATTTTAGGCATAAATTATTTCCCTCTGAAGTGAAATCATGTAAAAAAATAGTTCTTAGTAATCTTTATAAATAAAACATTTTAGAGCATTTTAAGGAAAATATTAAAGAGAATTTTAAAGTAGAAAGGAATTTTTGTTTTCTTAAAACAAGAAATGAACCAAGATAATTTTTTGTGATAAAATAATTGATTTTTTAAAAATAAATTTTTTTAGAATATATCCTGGAGTGTACTTGAAAATGGTTAAGAATTTAAGAAGTTTCCTTGAATCAGGTTTGTTTATCAGGATGAAATTTTGAATGAACCTTCTCAAAATTGTAACTAACCATAAAATAAATAATGATTATGATTGTTAAACATATATATAACACTCATGCAGAATTTTTGATGAGTACATAATAATAAATAATAATTTAATTTAGGTGAGTCAAGAATAAGAGCTACCCAAATGAAAATAGAGGTTCGGGTAGAAAATACTTACAACTTTGTAACCAATTGAATTGTATACCCCAAAATTAATAATTGTAAAATGATACATTTAATATCATGAAAATTAATATATTCATGATATGATACATAAATGGATAGTATACAAACACCATACACAAGTCATAGTAGTGAATATGAATTATCTCACAAAAATTGAAGTGAGATGAAGAAACCCTTACAAACATTTCACCATAGAAACAGGTGTTCTTGTGAGGGATTAATGAGAGGTAAATGGGGTATCCCTTCATTTATATATCATAAGTTAAGTATGGGGTGGTTCAAAAAAAATAACCCATCATTTAGAATTTAAAATAAAAGGTCACAACATAGGGTGATTCATAAATAATAATGAGAGAGAGGATCCCTTACCTTAAATCTGAGGGTGTTCTTCGCTTGATCTTAATTACCTAAATAACCAAATTAGGTTCATTAATTAAAAATTATATAACCCTTTATACATTTATTTTTTATTAATTTCATTCATAGACTTTAAAATGTGTTAAGGGATACAATTTCTTTGTCCGTGAGTGCTCGTTTTCATAACATTCATGATCAGGTCACTTATAAAAGAGTATGGTAGTTCATGTAAGATGGGAATTGAAGTATTGAATTAATTTTATATGTTATTAAATAAAATTAATAATATTACATGGTTATAAAATTAATTTTGTTATTTGTATTGATGGTGAATCATTATATAAAACATTAATGATAAACGCTTAGATTAATTTGGTGATTTTTCTCACAATTACCCTGTTTTGTATTATTATTTTACAGCATGAGTGCATAAGAATTACAGAACATTACAGAAGATAAAATAAATATATAATAGTCTAGTTCAACCATAAAAATGGTTAAATGACCAGAGTTTAAGAAGTTAAATCAAATTTAAATCATCATTTTCCTTGTATGTGATAAATCAACACATCTCGGACAATGTTTTGTTTTTAGCATAAATGAGGGAGAAAGGAGAGATAAAGATGAATTATCCAATTATTATAAAAAAATTCTAGTATATGTATGGTACTATATTTTTCATACCATTTGGTTTAAGATAGGTTAGGAAATAAAAGATAACAAAGGAACATGAAAATGAAAGAAAAGAAAAGAGAAATTGTACCAGTTGAATTAACCTTCCATTAGAGCCTCTTAAGGGAAAGGATTTGGTATTTTTATGATACCAAGGTCATCTGGTCATGGGGGAAGATCTTGGGATGATATTTGAGCATAATTTTGAGAATTAAAAAGGCTTTATAGGAGTGAAGAGAAGAGGGTGGAAAAGGTGGTATTTATAGTGGAGGGGAGGAGGGTTTTCTTAATATTTAATCGTTAGTTTATTATTTTTTCATAAGACAATAAATAGTGATGATTCCATGACCAAAAAAAGTAATATGTACATTTTAGTTCAAAACATTGGTTCTTACATCAACAGAGCATCATCAATGACTCAATAAATTAATTGTTTAGAATTTATTATAGATTATCGTATTTTACTATTCACCAAAAATTCAAGTATTTCAGAAAAATCCCAAAAAATCACCCTAACTATTTTTCAATGTATAGAATAAAAATATGAAGTCCATTTTTAAAAAATAATTTTCTAAATATTTCTAATTTAATTTTTAATTAAAATCATATTTTACTTGAAAAATATAGTTTTTAAAACATTTATTTACTTATTCCAAAACATAGGTACATCATACTTTCACATAAATCCTATATATATACTATCATAGGTGAGGCTACTATTCATAATGGTATGTCACTATTCATAAGGTTAAAATTACTATCTATAAGGGTATGTTACTATTCACCAAAAAATAGGTTGGTCATGTCAGACTCTAAATAACTTACTAATCGCAACCATGTATGTCAGATTTTTGAAATTCAAATCATAGCGGTGGTAAAATTATGTTTACTGGCTAGATTATAACAAAGTGGTGTTTTGTAAAGACTCAATGTTTCATGCATTCAATATTAAATTTATTTTCAAAATATTGGAGTGTTACAAATCGCCAGTGCATTAGAGACCCCATTGAGTGTTGATATTATAGAAATATGGGTCATCTTCAATGTTTTTTATGAACATTTTCTACAGTTACTAGTGAGATAGTATTAGTAATAAATTCGTGTTCAGGAGTGGGATCAGTAGCTCCACGCTATACAGAGAGTTGGAGTACTATTGGTCGATCAGTCCAAGGTAGTGGTCAATGCCAAGGAATCCAAATATAGGATATATAGCACCATCATAGTAGACCTCCTCAAGGTAGTAAATTTGTAACTCAAAGTCATGGATCATGATAATTACATACTATGTAGCCTAAACCTGAGGAACAGAGTGCGAGTTCATCTATAGTAGAAGGTGCAGTCTTAGTAGCCTCTACATTAGTGTCTACTTTATTTGATATAGGTGTATCGCATTCATTCATATCAAATTATATTATAGAAATCCTTGGTCTAAAAATTGAGTATTTATATAGAGTGATGACTCTCAATACTCCATTGGGAATTTGATAAAAATGTGTACATCAATCCAAGGAGGGTCCCCTTGAGATAGGTGGCTACCATTTAATATAGAACCTCTTTATCCATGAGATGAAGAGCTTTGACATAATTCTTGGGATGGAATGGTTAGTATATTACCATGCCCATATTAAGTTCTATCATTGTTAGGTGTATTTTATATCACTCGAGGGTGGTAGGTTTGTTCATAAAGGAGAATGGGATGTCTAGAAAGGTTGAGATGGACCTGAACATCATAGGATGTGCGGAGTGTCAACCCAAATTTTTAGTCTTTTATATATAGTCAAGGAGTATGTTAGGTTGTTTTCCCTCCAGTGGGGAATTATTTCGTAGACATATTTCTTGATAATTTTTAGAGGCTACCTCTTAAGAGAGAGGTGGAGTTAACTATCAAACTTGTTCTAGGAGAAGCATTGACATATATTCCACTATACAATATGAATCCTACAGAGCTCCAGGAACTCATGAGGTAGTTAGATGACCTGAAATCCAATGGGTACAAATACATCTCCTCGGTGTTCACTTGTCCTTTTTCCATGAAGGCAGATAGAACCCAAAGGATTTTTGTGGATTAGTAGAGATTGAATCAGTCTTTGGTTAAGAACAGGTACCCAATTCCTTATATAGATGATATTTTCAACTTGGTTTGAGGATCCATATACTTTTTGAAAATTTATTTGAGGTCAAACTATCAATAAGAGAAATTCATATCTTCAAATATACCATGTACGACATTTTAAAATATATATGGTATATATATGTACCTAGTAATGTTATTTGGTTTTACAAACATACCAACAGTTTGTATGGCCTTAATGAATTGGGTCTTCTACCCATATCTGAATGGATTTATAGTTCTTTTTTGTGGATGATAGCTTAATATATTCTTGAAATAGTAATGACTATTACAAACACCTTTATATCATACTAAGTACAACAAGTCAGCACTGAATTTATGATAAGATCTCAAAACGCAACTTTTTTTGATAAAGTTCACTTCTTGGGTCACGTCATATCAGAGTTAAGGGTATATGTGGATCCAAATCAGGTGAGAGTTTTTATTTTGTTGATATCATCCTAATAACACCTTTGATATCATGAGTTTCTTAGGGATAGATGGATAATATATAAATTTTATTCATGATTTTTTATACCTTGTAGTACCTCCCATTGGCTTGACCAAGAAAGTCTTCTAAATGTAAAGTTAACTTTAACACTGATAATGATTCTTCCAGATCCGAGAGTAGTCTATGAAGTTAATTGTGACTCATTAGATGTTGGGATGGGATCTATTTTGATTCAAGGAGAAAAATTCATATGTTATAGGTCTCATCTATTGATACCTGACATGTATAATTACCCAATGCATGATCTCGATTTAGTATACATGGTTCATTCCTTGCGATGCTGGAGACATTATTTACTTTGGGAGCACTTTATGATGTACATAGACCACAAGATCATCAAATATATATTCTCTCAATAGGTTTTAAACCATAGGTCATGTACATTGGTTTAATATATCTAATATTATTATTTTAATATTACTTATATTTCTAGGAAAGGAAGTTTGGTTGTTGATGCTTCGAGTCGGAAGACTTGGACTTAAGTTGTTCAGGAAGATGGTAATGAGTGGTAGTTGATGGATCTAGTTTCAAAGATGAATCTAGAGATTCATCAGTGTCACGATAAACCCTTTATTGTATCTTTTTTAGTGACATAATCACTACTAGATTGATTAAATATGAGAAAACTTTTGGATCCCAAAGGATTGGTTATTGGGGAAAGGGTTTTAGGTGAAGACCCGCCACCTGGTGGGGTCATTGATGAATATGAGATATTTTAGATTCATGGAATAATCTGGTTTCCTACTGATGGGTGATTGGAATTAATGTTATTGTCTCATTATTTGAAATGGTCAAGTATTGCCAAGATTTTCCATGAATTACACCATTAGTATTGATGGTCAGTGATGAAAAAGGAGATTGCTAGTTTTTTTTACTTGGTGTTCTACCTATTAGTAGGCAAAGGTTGAACACTAGTGGACTGCTAGTCTTTTATAGTCATTACCCATCCCAAAGTATAAATGGGATGACTTCACTGTGGATTTCATGATGGGATTACCAAAAAACCCTAGAGGATGTGATGTCATATGGGTTATTATGGATAGGATAAAAAAGTTCGTCCATTTCTTGCCTATCAGGGAGATATTTATAGTGGATGAGCTTGGTCAAATTTATATCCATGAGATTATACATCTTTGACGGGTTATAAGGTAGGGTAAGTTGGAACCTAGATTCATTAAACCTTTTGAGATTTTAAAGAGGGTTGAACTATAGGTTTATATGATATCTCTCCCTTATATATTAAAGGCTATACATGATGTCTTTTAAATTTCTAATTTATGTTGTTATAGTTATGATTTGTCACATATTCTGCAACCTAAATAGGTTTGGATGGAAATTGATGCTTCTTTTAAGGAGTATCCAATGTGTATCATTGATCATAGCATGAAGGATCTCTAAGGAAGGATAGTTCCTATGATTTTGTGCTATAGAAACATGGCCATATATAGGAGGATACCTGGGAGAAAGAGTCTGATATGCATTCTTAGTGGTCTAAGATATTCTTAGAATCATTTCAACCACCCTCAGAAGTGAAACTCGGGGAAGAGTTGTCTTAAGGATGGTAGGTTGTAATATCATGGATTTTCTCCTGGCTTGAGAACTTTTCCAAATCCGTTGTGCACATCCCCCAAAAAAATGGATAGTATAATGAGAATTATATAATTGGTATTAATTACATAGAATAATAAAATGAATTAATTACCCAAAAAAAATTATTCATTTCATTTAATTCTTAGTTATACCCCATGTCTAATAATAATAGTTGACTATTATTATTACTTGACATGTTCCCAGCGAATTACACCTAATATTATTTAATTACATAAATAATATTATTTCTCATAAATTCCCATTAAAAAATATGTGGCGTGTATATTTAATATACACAGTGTGTACTTTTATGTTTCCATTTTTCTTTATTTCCTCCACCACATTTATTAGACCTTGAAAAATGGTTATTTATTTCTCAAATAAATATCATTACATTACTTAATAATAAATATATTATTTTTTCTACAATATATTCTCTCAAATAACTAGTGTAGAAATAAATATGATCAGGAATTCTTAAATAATTATTAAACCACAATTGAGAATAATATTTATTCAACTTGTTAAATTAATATTTAACTGAGATGCTTGGACACACATAGTGTGTGACCCTCTAGGCCTCTTTCTCAATGGAATTAGGTGGAGCCTGCCTAAATTCCAAGGTTAGAATCTCGCAACACGCCAAGACACCCATAGAGAAATAAGTTAACACTGCAATGATGTGTCGCCTCCTACGAACACTTACCGTGTAATGTAATCCCTTTGTCTCGATATCTCAAATCAAGAGGGTTGCATGCTAGTGATATCAACCCATGTTCTTGATTATTCTTTATTTGACTTTCTGAAATTGAAATTTCCTATTCCTCACCATGGACATGGATTTATTTAGGCTCTATCAATTCTATCAAAGGGAATTAGATATCTAC
The DNA here is from genome assembly GCA_963277665.1 of Viscum album. Taxonomy (NCBI): domain Eukaryota; kingdom Viridiplantae; phylum Streptophyta; class Magnoliopsida; order Santalales; family Viscaceae; genus Viscum; species Viscum album. Next base: position 822,069,778 of record OY728141.1, on the reverse strand, counting down.
TTCTGTTATGGAACAGAAGGGACAAATCCTTTCTCACATTATCTATTAATGTAGTATTACTCATGACGCACCCAACATATCCTACCTTACTGAAAACAGTGTATCGTCATAGTTTTATTCAATACATTTAAGTGCGCACATTTTAATACCCATTAATAAAAATCTTAAAGTATAAGGACTAATACACATGATCACAGATAGAAACATCCAATGACACTATGAAATGTGGATTTTCTATTGGCGCGTCTTGTTCTCATAATATCCTCCTGGATATTACCAAGGGTGCACACCATGAGAAGGTGCGTCAAAATTTTATGAGTCTTCACCCCTAATGGCCTGTATTATTTGTGTCCCTCAAATAACATCTTCCGGACATAGAACATATATTCAAGAACAGTGCTATGGAATTTCTAGTTTCTCATCATAGTAGGGATCCGCTATGACCCTTTAATGCAATAGCTATCGTTAGGACATTATCACATGCAATGTCACACATAAGAACAATCAAGATGTGATAAGGTATTTTTTATGAATAAAGTAAAAAGTAGTTGGTTCTAGGCCACCAACTCTAACAGACACCCACTTATACTAGAGAAAACTGCTTACAACCATTAACCCGCTAACTATCATGTGATATTTATGCTTCTGCTGAGATGGGCCTTTATTCATAGGGTCTTCCACGTTATCTTCCATGGACACTCTACTCATAGAAACTTCACCCCTTTGATAGAAATCCTTCAAGTGATAATAATTCCAGAGTATGTGCTTTGTTCATTGATGTGACCTTGGTTATTTTTCAAGAGCCACTGCTGTAGTATTATCACAATACAACATGATATGATCTCTACTTCTAGGAACCACATCAAGCTCTTGGAAAAAGTTCCGAATCCAGAAATATTCCTTGGCTGCATCCAAAGTAACTATATATTCAGACTCAACTGTAGAATCGGCGACAACTGGCTACTTTGAACTCTTCCAGCTCACAAATCCTCCATTGAGATAGTAAACATATCCAGATTGCGACTTCAGATCATTCTAATCTATCTGAAAACCAACATCATAATACCCTCTAATGACAAGATCCTCGTATCCTCTATACACCAGGAACATATCCTTAGTTCTTCTCAGATAATTAAGGATAGTCTTAACAGTAGTCCAATGTTGTTCTCATGGATCTTCTTGATATCTTTCTACCATGCTCAGTGCATAGGCAACATCATGTCTGGTATATAACATGGAATACATGATGGATCCTATATCCAAAGCGTATGGTATATTAATCATTATATCTTTCTCCTGTTGTGTCTAAGGATACATTTTCTTAGAAATATGTAGGCCATGTGACACTGGAACCAATCCCCTCTTGGATTGTTCCATACTAAATCTCTTTATTATATGGTTAATGTATGTACCATGACTTAGTCCAAGCAGCCTCTTGTATCTATCATGAATGATCTTGATCCTTAGAATGTAAGCTACTTCACCCGAGTCCTTCATGGATAAACACTTTTTCAACCAGTCCTTAACTAACTATAAGACTGGTACATCATTTCTAATAATCAATATGTCATTAACATATACTACTAGGATAATGATCGCATTCCCATTAAACCGATTATAAACACATGGCTCGTATTCATTCTTAATGAAACCAAATTGTTTTATGGATTCATAAAATCAAATGTTCCATGACCTGGATGGTTTCTTTAATCCATAAATGGATTCCTACAACTTGAAAACCCGTTTGGATTCACCTGGTGTCACAAACCCTTTTGGTTGTGTCATATAGACATCTTCCTGAAGGTTCCCATTAATTAATGTTGTTTTGAAATCTATTTTCCAAATCTTGTAGTCATGGTAAGATGTTATGGAAAGTATGATTCTTATGGATTTGAACATGGCTAATGGTGATAAGGTTTCATCATACTCAATTCCTTGACGTTGTCTGAATCCCTAAGCCACTAGCCTTGCTTTGTAGGTTCTAACTTGACCTTCCATGCCCATTTTTCTCTTGAATACCCATTTTCATCCAACAGGATTTACATCAACTGGCTCATCAACTAGAACCTAGACTTGGTTCTAATACATGGAATTCATCTCAAAATCTATAGCTTCTAGCCGTCTTGCAGCTTCTAAGCTTTCTACTTCTTCATTGTAGGAGATATGTTCATCATTGTCCAACAATAATGATTCACCATCCTTGGTGACTAGGAAACCAGATATCTCTGGTTCCCTTAACTCTCTTGAGCTCCTACGCAGTACTTGTGTTTCTGGAACCTCTTCTATAGGGACCTGTGGAACTTGTTCCTGTACCAACTCATATGTATCTTCAGCATCAACTTCATCGAAGTCAATCTTTCTCCCACTATACATTTTGAGTATTTTCTCCCTATCAAGAAAGGAGGATTTTCTGGCGATAGTCACTTTCTTGTCTGAAGGGTTATATAGGTAATATCCTTTCATTTCCTTCGGATATCCAATAAAGATACACCTTGTTCCCTAGGGTGCTAGTTTTTTTCCTGATAAGGCCTTAAAAATGCCTCTCATCCCCATACACATGTGTGTGACAAAATAGGTTTATTTCCATTACATAACTCGAAGGTAATTTCATTCTCCACCTTATTTGGTACTCGATTTAATGTGTATGCTGATGTTTGTAATGCATATCCCCAAAAGGATAATGGAAGAACTGCATGACTCCTCATAGACCTCTCCATGTCCAACAAGGTGCAGTTCCTCCTTTCACTAACACCATTCCACTGTGGTATATAAGGAGGGGTGAGCTGAAATAGAATCCCAGACTCCTGTAGAAGATTGATGAACTATTAGTTCAGATATTCTCCACTTTGATCCAATCGAAGTTTCTTTATCTTCTTTCCAATATGATTCTCTACGTCATTCTTGAATTCCTTAAATTTCTCTAAGGAAATTGACTTATACCTCATTAAGTAAACATATCCATATCTACTCAAATCATCATTAAAATTAATGAAGTAAGAATATCCACCTCTAGATTCTACTGTAAATGGTCCACACACATCCATGTGCATCAATCCTAGAAGATATGTGGCCCTTTAACCCTATTAACAGAAATGCATCTTGGTCATTTTACCTTGTAAACAAGCATGACATCTATCAAGTGGTTTTAGCTCAGTAGTGTCTAAATAGCCATATTGGCAGATATTTGTCAAGCGCTTCTTATTTACATGACCAAGATTTTGATGCCACAACAGGGTGATGTATGAGTCATGTGAGTTTGTTTCGTTATCAATTGCCAACAATTGGTTTTCGTAATTTAATACATACAAACCATTATTTAAATGCACTATACCATAACATATGTTGTTTTTGTAAAAGAAGAAACCCTTATTTCCAAACATGAAAATAAATCCATCTATATCCAAACATGATATAGAAAATATGTTTTTGGTAACACTAGGAACATAATAATAGTTATGCAAAACCAAAATCACCTCAGCTGGCAATGAGAGGTGGTAATTTCCAATGGCTAATGCAGCTAGCCTCACGCCATTGGCATCTCGAAGATCCACCTCTCCTCTGGAAATCTTTCTAAATCTACTAGGTCCCTGCATTTGAATATAGATGTGATCCCCACAAGCTTTATCTAATACCCAATGTGTAGAAATGGAAAGATTACACTCGATAATGAATTCACCTTTAGCATCCCCAAGCTTTTGGGTGCAATTCTTATTCAAGTGGCCTTGCTTTCTACATGTAAAACATATAGCCTCGCATTCCCTTCCCTACATCTGGATCTTCCCCTTCTTGGAGGGACGATGCTCGGGGGGCTTCAGATCGTTTATAAGTCCTTGGCCCTTTTGTCTTGTCCTTCCTTTTCTTTTTCACCATAAGGACTATGGATTTATCATGCCTCATTTCTTTATCTACCTATATAATTAAGGCTATAAGTTCTGATATACTCTTCTCATTATTTCTCATGTTATAGTTGACAATAAAGTTATAGAAGGTCTTGGGATGTGATGATAAGATGAGATCTGTACGCAACTCATCCGAGAACTTAATCCCTAAGATGTCCAAGCATTCGATGTAGCCAATAAGCTTGACTATATGAGGCACAATTGGTGAAGACTCTATAAGATTAGTTGTAAACAAAGCGTTGGAGATCTCATATCTCTCCTACCTCACCTTATCTTGGTAGAGATCCTTAAGGTAAGACATCATGTTATACGCATCCATGTTTCTTCAAGACCTCATTAGACATGGTTGATAAAATGAAACATTGTACATATAAGTAATCACTTATATTTTTAACATAGAGATATAGTTCCTCATCACTGGCCTCTTTTTTAGGTGCAACTAGAACAAGCTCTTCTAGCACATACAATTTCCTCTCGTGGCGAAGGATGACGTGTAAACGCCTCTTCTACTCTTGAAAATTGGTGTCGGTGTGAAGGTTTTCCTTATCGATTATGGTTCTCAATGATATGTTTGAAGTAATTTTTCTTATCATTTCTAAAAAATAATATGATAAATGTTTTATTACTTTATCATGATAAAACTGAGACAAATAAATAATTTAATACTTACTAGTCTCCCATTATTTTATCAAAATCCAATTTCCCTCACCATTGACTTCGGAATATTATGTTGCCTAAATATTCTAGTGGCAAGGATCTATATTTCCCTTCACATTACCCCAACTAGGGTTGGTCAAGAAACATAAAGGGTTTTAAGTAAACATTTTAAATTACAACTGCATTAACTCGCAGCTCCTTGATCTGCTGAGTGGACTCCCCAATCTTGAAACCCTTTTATTTTGGATTTCCTCAACATTTGCCTCTTGGTCACACCAAGTCCTTCTATGGAAGTAAACCCTTGATGTGAACCAAGTCTACTCAACCCAAGACCTTGAATTATAATTCCTCTATAATTGAAAGCACCTCAACTAGGGTTGGCCAAGCACTTTGAACTATAGTTTGATTCTTACCAAGATTATGGAAGGTTATAAAGACTTAAAATTTCTTTGAGATATTTTATCCTTATACATAAATTTCCATTTTATTATATTTTATTACATGATTGTTAATATTAAATGGGATATAATTAAGTTATTAACCATGTCTAAGATAATATTTATGCATAATCTAGTCTTATTTTAGTTCCATCTTGCATGCTTGTATAATTCATTAATTGTGTGATCGTGACAACACACCCACAATAAATAAACCATGAAACTGACAAAAATAAAATAAATAGTATGATCATGATCTTGTCCTATTGTTTATTTTATCTAGTAGTTGATAAACCAACCCAAGACCTAGGGTAGAAACACCTAGAACCTTTTGGGTTTGTGTTTATAGCTTTCCACCTGTCCACCTTTGTATCTCCTTGGATTGGTTTCACCTTGGCTCCTGAATTGAGTTTCCTCCACTTTATTGGGAGCTCCATCCATTACATATTCATTTATCTCACACGCAGGTGAGGGGTAAAAGGGGTTTTTACATAAAAGAAGCATTGGGCGTGCATGCCCTACATATTAATGAGGAGAAGGCTCACAGGCCAACAAATTTAATTTAAATAAATTAATTAAAATAAACCATTCTATTAGAAAGGTCTTGGTCTAGCTCATGATCATCCCTACATGCAACAATATTTCCACATAAATAAAACTAGCATTAAATTCTTTAATCGTTCTTGTTTAAGATAAATCATGCTCGAATCAATTAATTATCTTTAATTAATCAATCCTTTTATCTTAAACCCTTTTCTGAATTTCCTTGAGATTATAATCCATCATAATTTTAAACAAATAAATTCATTTAAAATTATCTTCGTACATAACTTGTACCTTGGAGGAAACCTGGTGAATTCTTGTTCATAACTACCCAATGAGTAGAAATGAACATTACATAGATTTTAAATTAAACATATATATATATATATATAACACATATCACGTGTTGTGCCTCAGCTTTATTCATGCACTATGGAACACTTCTCAAGGTTTTGTATAATATAATAATAGATTTTAATAAATCTGTGTAATTTGGATGAGTACACAACATGTAGTTATGACTACATGGCATGTACTTTTGTTCACCGTCCATCCAAAGTACACGCTTGGGGACATGGCGTGTAAATGTACTTCATAAATCTTCAGAGTACATAGCGTGTTCAGTGGGACACACTCCGTGTAGTATCCGCGTTACACGGTTTCCAGCCGGGCAATCCATGTATGGTGTACACAGTCTAACCCTAACTCGAAGGGACTACACGCCGTGTTTAGTAGACCCCACAGCGTGTAATCCGGAAACTGTGTGCCACCTATTCCGGGTTAACACATGGTGTCATTTAAGAATTATAAATACTCTAACCCATGGCCTTATTTGGTGGACCAGTCCGATGCATTGAACCTAGACTACATAGTGTGGACTGCTGAATACACGCTGTGTATTCTGGTGTTGTACGGACAAGAACTTTTGGAACCTCTGTATGAGATCCCTTATTTTATTTTAATCAAAATTTAAAGAAAAATTAATTTTTGTAAGGTGAATGAGAAACGAGATAGGAGGAAAAGATCTTGAGATTCGTATTTTTATTACGATTGACATGAATTGAATCAACTAAATTATTAAATTCATAAATTACCAATATAAAACTAAATAATTATAATCAGTGATATGATTCGCTCTGATACCACTTGTAGGTTTCGAGCGTAGAGTAAGCGCGTTGGTGGGTGTACCCAACTTTAATTTTTTCATTAACAACGATCAATCTGAGATCTGTCATGATAATAAAACGTCAGATATTCGGAATAGAATGAAGAACAAAAGAAAGTAATGGAGTCCTGAAACCATAGACAGGATCAACATATATTGGTTATAATTAATTTAATTAAAAGACAAGAATTACCTTGATGGAATTCTCTCTCTTTTTATGTTTCCAGTCACGATCCGATGTGATCCATCATTGTGTCATAGAATCCAAGTGTAGAATTCCTCTAGCAGTGATCCACACATGCTACATGTATCTCTAGATTTTGCTAAAGGAATCTCTAGGTGCTAGCACGGAATAGCATTTTCTTGCGATGTCTGCCTTCGATCTCCTTGACCTGGTGGAGGTGGATCTCTCTATCATAGCTTGAGAGTGTTCTTGGTGGAAAAATAATTCTCTCTTGGTTTGAGAGATTTTCTAAATCCATTGTGCACAACCCCAAAAAAATGGATAGGCTAATGAGAATTATATAATTGTGATTAATTACATAGAATAATAAAATTAATTAATTACCCGAAAGCATTTATTCATTTCATTTAATTCTTAGTAATACCTCATGTCTAATAATAACAGTTGACTATTATTATTACTTGACATGTGCCCAACGAATTACACCTAATATTATTTAATGAAATAAATAATATTATTTCTCATAAATTCCCAGAAAAAAATACACAGCGTGTATATTTAATATACACGGGGTGTACTTTTATTTTTCCATTTTTCTTTATTTCCTCCACCACATTTATTATACCTTGAATAGTGGTTATTTATTTCTCAAATAAATATCACTTCATTACTCGCTAATAAATATATTATTTCACCCAGAATATATTCTCTTGAATAACTAGTGTCGAAATAAATTTGATTAGGCATACTTGAATAATTATTAAACCACAATTGGGAATAATCTTTATTCAACTTGTTAAATTAATATTTAACTAAGAATCTTAGACACACTTAGTGTGTGACCCTCTAGGACTCTTTCTCAGAGGAACTAGGTGGAGCCTGCCTAAAGTACAAGGTTAGCGTCTAGAAACACACCAAGGAACCCATAGAGAAAGAAGTTAATGTGGCAATGATGTGTCACCTCCTACGAACGCTTACCATGTAATGTAATCCATTTGTCTCGATATCTCGGATCAAGTGGGTTGCATGCTAGTGCCATCAACCCATGTGCTTGATTATTCTTTCTTTGACTTTTTGAAATTGAACTTTCCCATTCCTCACCATGGCCATGGACTTATTTAGGATATATCAATTCCATCAAAGGTCCTAAGATATCTTCTTCTGTTATAGAATAGAAGGGAAAAATTATTTCTTTCATTATCTATTAATTCAGTATTACTCGTGTTGCACCCAATATATCCTTACTCACTATGAATAGTCTGTTGTCACAGTTTTCGTCAATACATCTAAGTGCATGAGTTGTAATACCCATTAATAATAATCTTAAATTCTAAGGACCAATACACACATCTATAGATACGAACATCCAATGACACTATTAAATGTGGATTTCCTACTGGCGGGTCTTATTCTCATAATATCCTCCTGGATATTACCAAGGGTGCACACCACGGGAAGGTGCCTCAAAGTTTTATTAGTTCTCACCCCTAATGGTCTATATTATATTTGTACCTTAAATAACATCATTCGGCCATAGAACATATATTCAAGAACAATGTTATGGCATTTCTGGGTTCTCATCATAGTAAGGATCTGTTTTGACCATTTAATGAAACAGCTATCCTTAGGACATTATCACATGCATTGTCATGAAGAAGAACAAAAAAGATGTGATAAGGTACTTGTTAGTGAATAAAGTACAAATTAGTTGGTTCTAGTCCACCAAATCCAACAGTAAGATCTCCCAAAAAACTATATGAACTATAGAGAAAGAAAAATAGGTTGGATAACCATGAAACAAATGATTCATGATGGTTAAAAAACTGTAATAAATCTTATATGTACTTAGCATGGTTGGCACACAGTTTCTCCTATCCATGTTCCTAACCATAAAAGGGGTTGGACATGTTGGGTAGTGTCACTACATGGGCTAAGAATGGTTGAATAATTATGCACCTAGTCATGGGGGTGGTGTGGAATTTTATACAGTTCCAAATTCATGATATGTGAATGTTTGTTTAATAGTGTTCATGGACCATGTGAGGGGTATGATAAAGGGTCAGTTTTGGAAAAAAAATTGGTGCATGGTTAGTCTACCAATGCGAAAAACCATACACTAATATAAAAAAGGTGATTTTACCATTTTTACCTTTCTTTAAAGCTAATTTCCTCCTCTTTCTCAATTCATTTCCCATACACATCGGTGGAGGAGCTCTCCATTTCAACACCTCCTAGTCTTTGAGAACTCTCCTCCATTCGAGATCAGAATCGACTATCATTCATCTCATTGGATATTCATCATGAAAACTAATTATCTTCTTTCTTATTTTTATAGTTTCTCTTTCCATTATTGATATTATATTCATGCAGGATAATATTCCCTATGTTTATAGTGGTTGTCTAATTTTTTAATTTCTCTTATTCTATCCCAAATTATAGATATATAATGGATGAGGATTCATATACTGATATAAGGTAGCTGGTATAGTAATTTTACATAAAATTATAGATGATTATATGATGCACCATTGTTCCATGTTTCAGGCTTTCTGTCTGTCACATTAAAATGTGAAATTCCCTTTATAGCGTGTCTGGACCTAGACCATGATACTCTTATAGAACCTTAACATTGTGGGAGGTAGTAACCTCAACTTGAACCACACCACTTAAGGTGCTTTTATTATATGTCCATGATTAAATGGAAGTAAATGAAATGTTTAATCTAAATTCAATGGATTTTCAAATGGTAATTATTTCACTTTGCCTTTTAATTTTTTGGAGGTTCATGACCTCAACTTGAGCCACCACTTGGGTGCATTTACTAAATCCCTTAACACTTTTACCATGACCTTATGACCAAACCACCCTCTAAGGTGTGTTTTTCTTGTAATTTATAATTAGAATGTTTAAATTGAAATAAATGAAATTTAAATGGGAAGAAATTATCACTTGGCCCTTGTTAAATTATGAAGAATGGACATGACTAAGTAGGATTGACTAAAATATGAAAGGGTATAAATAATTCACATAGCCTTATGAATTCAAATATTATAATTATAGATTTAATATGGCCATTATATACTAGTATATAATGGCCTACCTTGGGCAGGTTTTGGATTCCCAGACTAGATTTTCATTGGCTACCTAGAGGATTCCCCCAAATTCGTTTATTCATTTTCCAAGAGTTATCACCCCTCTTAGATTCAGTATTTTTCTTACATTTATGACTACCTCAACATGGTTTTGTGGACTCGTCTATTAATTTATCTAGAAATTATAATTCCTTTGATTATCTCCTTGGATTCGGCTTAATGTATTAGTAGACGAAAAACCTTGGATTGTCTCCTTGGGATCCAATCATGTATATCCCAAGGCTATATGAGACTTGTTTCTAGGGATTGGAAGAATTATTATTATATAGTAGTGGGAATTCCATGGGTTCTATCCCATGGGTTTACTCAGCACCCATTTGGCTAGACACAGAGATGATTATTGTCAGTTGACCAGACAACTAACGTCTTGATATGAAACATGACTCTGTAGTTCCAATACATCATTATTATACGTGGATGCATTAGTTATATTCCTAAAGCCTCAGACATATATATATATATATATGATCATAGAAATTACATCTTAGGATAAAGCAGGTAGAGTCATATGGTTATACCCTAGGAACCCGAGTTGGCTTGGTTTCATTTATTTCACTACTTTCATTATTATCACGCCTACACACTTTTCATTTTATATTCACTGGATGGATTGTATTTGTAACGACCTAAAATTTTAACATTAGAATTTTCCTTATTATATTTATAAAATACTTACATCACATACATATCCCAATAAAAACATCATTCTCCTAAATGAAGAATGGAATAATAAATATTTATAAAAATTAAGAAACCTATACTAATGGAATAGTAACCTGACCATTGGAATAGTAACCTGACCATTAGGAATAGTAATCTAGCCAATAGAATAGTAACCTCACCTATGAAAGAATAAATAAAATTTATGCATCTTATAAATAAAAATATGATATAATTAAATTATTTTATAATAAAATAAATGTTCTAAAAATGATAAATTAAGTGTTGTTATTTTTTTGAAACATAAAAGTTTATTTACAATTTTATAATTAATATAATTATTTAAAAGAAATTTTTTTTCATAAAACAAATTCATAAATTAATACTTTGTTTTATTATAATTATAATATAATTTTATGATACCTTAATTAATTTTTCAAAGTTTCATAAAATCAATTATAATATTAAAATCAGTATTTTTCGAATAAATGATGATTTTAATTAAAAATAAATTTTATCATATTTAGGAAATTATTTTCATAAAAAGGAGTCCAGTTTTGAATTATATACATTGAAAAAGGTTTAGTGTGAACTTTTTGGATTTTTCTAAAATAGTTGATTTTCTGGTGAATAGTGAAATATGATAATTTATAATATAAGTCAAATACAAGAATTATTGAGTCATGGATGATGTCTGGATGTGGTAATAACCCATTGGTTCAAACTATCATAAACCTTTTACTATATGTATTCACAATAATCAACATTATTTATAGTCTTGATCCATAATAATAAACTAATGAATAATATAATAAAAACACCCTTCTCCTTCCCTATATATACCACCACTCACAACCCCTTCTCCTCAAACCTTAAAATCATTTTAGATTGTATAAATAAAAACCAATATCCTACCCAAGAGCCTCCTCCACATCCAAGGGATAATTTTCTCAAAAAAATACCAAACCTAAGTTCTTTAAGGAGGTTCTCAAGGAGACAACATCCAAGAGGTAATATCCTCAATCCTTCTATTTTAATTTATTTACTTTTCTTATACTCTCCTTACCTACCCTATACAAAGTATCATGATAACTACATTATATTATATATACTAAATTTTATTTTTTTTAATGAAATATTCATCATCAAATCTCTTCTCTTATCCTTTTATTCTAAAAATTAAAACATCATCTGTTACGTGTCGATTTACAGCCTTCATGGACGATGAGTTTTTATTTTCCATTAACGCCTTCAAGGTTTGTCATAAAACCATTATTATGTTTTAATAATATTTTAATATACATATTTTATGTATTACAACATTCTGGAACCAGTATATAAAATAATTTTTAATAAAATGATACATGTTCATGATGGTCAAAAAAATGCCAAAAATAAATTAAAACATTTTCACCAATGTTGTAGCTAATGAAACATCCTAATACCATATAGAAAAATTATAAATGGGAGAATTTAAACTTATGGAAGTTAATTATTAACAAATAATTTCAATTATAGATAATTAATCTCATTTTACTTGAACTTCTATAGTTATATACAAGTAAACCAACCATGAAAACAAATGCTCACAAAACGACGAAATAGAACTCTATAACTCATCAAAATGGCCAAAAATGAACTTAATAAAAGTATAATAAATCAAATAAATGTATAAGTAGATATATATTTAGTAATTAATGATTCTAATTTGATTATTCAGAATATTAAATTGAAGATATCATTCAGACATAAGGTAAGGGTATTCTTGAACCCAACACATTTTCTTTAGGTTATTCCTCTTTCATGAATTTTTTGGTATAAATATTTCTATAATGTTCCTTAACTATAATTTATGTTTCCTTCCATTTTTTTATGTGATATACATGTTTCCAATATTATTTTACGACAAATATAAATATTTTCTAAAATAAGTATTCTTTCCAAAACACATTTTTACTACTCTTGAGTTGTTTCTTCTTCAATCTAGAATGATGAATCTTATACCATTTATGTTTTTTCTTTTAAATTTTGGAGAAGAAATTTTATTCATGATTTATGAAATCCTTATAAAACTCATCCCTTTACATGGTTTACTTCAGGACTTCTATATATATAAGTTCTATGTGGCAAGCATGATTATGTAAATGTTTTGATATGACGGGTGCGCCCGAAATTATATAGCACCACAATGAATTGGGTAATTTAATGTATCTCATGAGATAATTTAAATATGCATAAAAATGATACTAGATTTATTAAAAATTATGATTTTATTATTATGAACATATGATATGTGTAAACATGATTCTATCTTTGTTCACAATTATTTGTGGTATTTGACCACTAAGACATGATGTTTTATTTTTATATATTACCAAATTTCATGCCTTTATCTAATTTTTCCTCTCATGATTATGATTATGATCCTATGATTATGTTATAATGATGATTAATATATTCACCCATGTTATATTGATTCATTTTCTTATTTATCCTCTTAATAGTCTTTTAGATCACCCCTTTCTTTTATGTCTATCCTCATGTGACTACATGTACTAAGTAGAATGTGAGCTTTAGAAGGATAAAGAAGAAAATTTTAAATAAATGTTTATGTTTTATTATTCATATGTGATGTATGGTCCTGATTTTCCCATGATAATACACCTTTTGATATTTTTTTGTAATGGTATTATGTTTTTTATCTTAAAAATGTTGTAATAGTCATGTAAGAAAAATTAGGGTCTCTATAGTTGGTATCAGAGCACAGTTTAGTTAATTTGGGGATTATGATTAGAGAACATTAGTGACAACCATTAGCATGAGACTAAGTTTGTATAATCATCAAAGATGATTTGTTTAGAAAAATGATTAACATAGGGATCCCAAAATACATTCCTTTAAAGTAAATTTGTAATTCCCTGACCCAAGTTACTCGTAATCAGTGCGTTATTTTAATACATGATTACAAGGAATCACGTCTCAAAGGACCAATTAGTTTAGCAGTCTTGGAAAATAGATTACATACATAAATGTTACATTACAATTTCTAACATAAAACACATCATAAATAATCATTTGAGAACTCCATTATTACCCTAGATTAACCCTGTAAATCAATCATAATATACATCTTGGAATCCCAGGAGAATAAAACATAAGAAAGGGGTGATCTCAGATGCTCAGAAAGGGTAAATAATTTGGCAGAAGCTATAAACTTTTAAGTCAAGATGTATAATAAAAACACCAGCCTTTTAAACATAAACTTGAACTTAATATGGAAAAAATAAATCATAAATTACCATATAAACATTCATATGGATATTCTACTAGTCTAATAATCACATGTAATGACTAATTTCATAATGAGGGAATACATAATGTCGGAAAAAATAACTACTACGTCAATGCCTTATGTCAAGACCATTCACAAATATTCTATCAAGGCCTTGTTCCAAAACACTAGTTTGTCTCATGAGACCTACCGATGCATCAAGGGGATACAGTGGGCCCTACCCGTCACTTACAAAGTCCAATGCATTCATCTTATTAAAAGGGTGAAACATAACATAAACATTCCCATTAAAACTAGCATACGATATGTCAATACTTTAACCATAAACCATGAATGTTATAAAAATAGTATATCCATAGTCAAAAATATCACAACACTTTTAATACAGTATAGAAGATTTTATCTTAATAAATCAACTTCAAACAAGAGTAAAATCCAATGAAAGATATTGACATGGATGAAATCAATCAAAAAACTATTTGAGTGAAATATCTCTTTCTACTTTGAAATAATTTAAAAGTAAAGAAAACATTTATTTTGAAAATATTCTTATAATATTTTAATGGAAGCTTATAAGGTGTTATAATGGCGTAAAATAGCTGCACCTGCTATATAAGTTAAAAAAAACATTATTTCCTTAATTTGTCGAAAAGGTCACGAAGTACCTTGTTTAGAAAACAACAGAAAGATTCCTTTAAAAACATTTTATAAAAAGTTAAAAAAGGGTATAAATTACTTTAACCCATAGTATATGAATTAGTAAAAAAAATTGAAATACATTTTTAAGAAACATGGATGTGGATGATAAATAAGTCTCAGTAGATACTTACATATAAACAACCTTGGATAATAAAGAGATTGTAAAATTAACCCTTACCTTAGGTCTGATACTCTTCATAGATGTCTGAAACTTCTGTATAATGTTTTAAAACATATTATTAAAGTATATCAGACTCATAATAATTTTTATGATATTATATATGATCTTTTATGACTTTATATTACTCGTTTATTAACAATTCCAAGTTAATGAAACATTTCGGATAATAATCGCTTTCTTTATCGTATGTGTTTTGAATTGTTATTCTTGATCGTATTACATAGATCATAATTTAATTACTTACAAAATGTAAAATATGATTTATATATAATATATATTTTTTATATAAATATATTTAATATATAGATAAATAAAATGGAACACACCATTCATGGAGACGGTAAGTCGTATGTACACATGAACGTTGTTTCAATTTTCTTATCATATTGAAGCGAAGTAATTGAATGGAATATATGTAAATAAAGATATATTATTTCAGTAGAATTATTATTTCATATATTACATATTTATTAATAATATATATTTTTATAGTCATCCTTGAATGGTGAACGTGGAAACAAATCTCATCGCGTCATGGAGACGGAAAGTCGTACGTACGCACAAGTGACAATATCATTTCTTTGATGACTAAAAGGTGTGGAATTGGATGGTATATTAATTATAGAGAAATATTATCATGTTATTTTCATTATTTATATAAATAATACTCATCATTATATCCATCCAAATAACATAGTTTTGAATAACAAATTGCACTATGGCGTGGAGATAGTAAGTCGTACGTGCGCATCCATGGTGACTTGTCATTCATATAATGGATAGAATAATTAATATGGTTATACCATATTTATAATAACATCTCAGTATGTAGAAGCCACTATATTTATTATTTTATTATGGAAACAACAAAGAAATAAGAATTATAATAAGAAAAGAACTTTAAAAGAGGTGATGAAATAATTACCTCTTCTTCAGGTGTTTCCTTTTGATTGGAACAAAAGGGCTCCTTAGGTTGGATTTCTGATCAAAGTAAGTCCTATAAGTTGAATTTAGGGTAGTAGGGATGGGATTTGAGTAGGTTTTTAATAATACAAATGGCTTTGGAGGTGTAAATTTAGTAGAAGGAGAAGTACCCTTTTATAAGAGATGTGAGGGGCACTTAAGGAAAAGCTTGAAATATTAATTTATTATAAAACAAGTTTCATTTTATAATAGCTCCAAATGGATTTACTTATATGATAAGGTGGGTATGGGTCTAAATATTCTTAAACAATAGGTTTTATACAATTTTAGGTCACCATATTAACCTTATCTTCTAGATTTAACTCTTAGTTAAATAGTTTATCTTTTACCATGTCTTCTTGTATTTTTATAATACTTGGTTAATATATTTACTATAAAATGACAATAGAACATAAAGTGGTTAATTAATTACATATATAACATTATATAAGTCCTTTTGTCAAATCCTATCTTTTTATTAATATTATACCACTTATAAAATAGTATTTATTTTAAAAACTCATTTATGTCAATTTTGACACTATTTAGTATTTGGTTTTTGTGAAAGTCATAAAAACTTGATTAATTCAAAAAAAATACATTTAATCAACCCTAACATGTCATATTCACTTATAAAATTACTGTATGTCATCAAAAGTTTCAATTTACATTTATTTTAATATTTATAATATCAATTATTTTAATCTTTCATTAATAAGGTAATTACTACATCATCATTTTGTCTTAAGTAATTTTAATTATTTAATGTCTAAAAATTATAAATAAACTACCATGATACAGGAAATATTTTTATCTTTCTAATGGATATTTATAGTTGAATTTATCTTATGTCTAACCCTATATTAATAATGGTTTAGTTATTAAACATTGAATTTAACACTTTTAACTCTTGTTTAAATAAAATATAATAAATGCCCTAATCTAACCCAAATGGATAAAAAATGATCTTATTTTTTTCCTAAGGATTATTTTGGTCGAAAAACACTTATCCAATATAATTATGACATTTTTTGGGGTAATTTTAAATTTTTATAATATTATGTTTATCTTTAATTACCCTATTTACCTTTAACTGCAGTAAATAAAATTCAAAAAGTTACTATTCACCAAAAATTATTTTCATCCTATTGAACCACATTTTACTTACTGATGACAACTGTGTTTGTCAGATTTTTGAAATTCAACTCATATAAGTGGTAAAATTACATTTTATGCAAATTTGCAAATGTAACTAGAAGGTGGGGAAAAGACGTTAAAAAGTTCAATAAAATTTTATATATCTAATATTATTTATAAAATGACTCCAATGAATTACACTAGACTAATATAGGTTTTATGTATCGATTTTTTACTTTAAGATAAATTTTAATTAAAAATAATTATTTAAATGAAAAAGTCGGTTTTTATGTACTATGTATTATTTTTCACTATTCATCAAAAATTGAATGTTTTCAGAAAAATAAAAAAATTCACCCTAAGATAATTTTGATATTCCAAATTCAAAAATAAAGTCTATTTTACTAAATTCAATTTTTTAGAGTGTCTAAAATTAATTTTATTATTGTTCACAAAAGGACATAAAAATTAGTTCTTTTAAGAAAATAGTTTTTCTAAATATATAACTATTTTAATAAAACTCATATATTTCATTATAAATATGTTTTATTTATGTGAAAACATTATAAAAACATTTAAAATTATTTTTTTTTACAATTCATATTACAATATTTAATTGATAAATAAATATATCGTTTAAATTGTTATAATACTAATGTGTTGTTTCACCGAAACCCAATCTTGCATATAACGCAAGACTCATCAGTATTGCGTGAAATATAAGATATAAAATTATTTTAAATAGATAATGTACTATGAGATCTTTGGGTGTTACATTCTCCCCTCCTTCAATAAATTGTGTCCTCACAATTTGAAATTGTTATTCAAAAATAAATGGTTGAAAATAGAAAATACCTTTGTGGAAAACCCACATCGGAAATAGGGTTAATAAAATTTAGTCTAAATAAGAAGAAAATGGAAATGAAAAATCCACCACCAAATTAGGATTCTTAATAGGAGAAAATTAGTGGCAATTAGAGACACAAAATAGAAGGAAAAGTGTAAATATTTTAGGGAGTGATTGAGGTCATTAGTCACAAACAAGTGAACAATAAATGTAAAATTGAGGGCCTTAAATCCATTAATATATGATGATTTAAAATATAATTGGTTTAAAAAAACAGAAGGCTTGTGGATAAAAAAATTAGATACTATTTTTTTAAGAGGAGGGATTAATTTACGATCAAGATAAGAACTCAAGAAACATACTTGATTTCATTACCTGTCAAAATCATAATTTCATCATTTGGTTGTGATTCGATCTATTTTCACTTCATACCATACACTAGGAAATGAATGTTCAAAATAAAAAATAATAATGCATGAAGTACATTTTATAAATCATAAATCCCACAATTATTTACTTCATCCTCTATATATTTATTTAAATCCAAAAGGTTAGTTCTAAGTATCCATTAAATTATACTTTAACCTCAAACAAAAATCAAGTGTTCAACTTACTCCAATCCAACCTTTAGACTTATAGAAAATACTTGTGTCCAAACTCATAGTCCAAAAAATTTATATGGGAGCTAAACATAATGAAGATCTCTTTTTTCCACATAATAACATGTGAATACCTTTATCATGTATTCTCTTAATTCACGCTAACAACCTGAATTATCTGATATCCTTATTGAAAACATGCATGTTTTCTTCTTCCAAAACATAGTGTATTATTCCTTCAGTTCCAAAAAGTTATACACTTTATCCATGATAGCACAACACTCTTTTCGACATATCCAAAATTAGTTCTCAAGAAACTATCATCATCCAATTTACTTATTCAAATCCAACATATCTTTATCCAAACATCATTATCTTAACATAAGGAACATATTAAGGTTTATATTTACCTTAATCATATGTTCTATATATATAATCTTACACTTAAATAAATTTTCTTGTCCATTATAACTATTCAACATATTCTTGAAAATCCTAAGTGAAAAACATAAACTGAATACTCCTTATATAATTCACTTATTCAAAATTCTTGGATCCAAATACATAAATAATACAATCCTTCCAATTTAATGGTTGGAATGGAATATTTCCATCCTTGGTTTAGAGGTAGATTCTTATGTCTGGGAATTTAGTTGGGTAATCCAGTGATTGCCACAGATGATACACTAAACTCCATAATAATTAGTCACTATATGACCCTTTTTCCCATAGAGATAACATCTTCTCCTCTATTTGAGGTATTCTTCAAGGTTCTTCTTCCCTTCCACCTGACATGTAGGAAACCAAATCTTATTTCCTCTATGCTTCTTAAAATTTTAACATTTATAAACATTCATCTTCCTCTTATGCAATGATTTAGTAATGTTATCGAAGATCACGTTGTTAATCATATATTGTGATAACTAATTTGGCATAATCACAAAATCTTTATCTCCAGTCATTACCCAATTTTGTTGCTCAAAATCACCAAATTTTCCATCAAACTCGATGTTAATCCAATTCCTTTTGGTTTCCTCCATTAACTAAGACCTGAAATTATAGGGTGAGAAACATATCTCAATAATGAAAACCACATAATCAAAGGAAGGTAATTTAAATCGATAACATATTAGATTTAATTATAGATTATCCATGATCATTACCATAATTCTAAGGGGTTATTCTATACTTATCCACAAAGTCAATAGTAGGGTTATGATCCCTAATCTAAGTTTTCCTAATCTATTTCTAAGGTTGTTGATAAACTTCCTATGATACCAATTGTATTTCCCTGACTCCAGTTACCGAGATTTGGTGCATTATTTTAATACATTGGCATGATTACAAGGAATCAATTCCCAAAGGACCGAGCAGTTTAGCAGTCTTGGAAAATAAATTACATACATGAATGTTACATTACACTTTGTAACATGAAACACATCATAAATAATCCTTTGATAAAGCCATTATTCCCCTATCATAACCCTGAATATCAATCATAATACAATTCTTAGAATCCTAATAGAATATAACATAAGAAAGGGGTGAGCTTAGAAACTCAATAAGGGTAAATAATTTAACATAAGCTATAAACTTTTAAGTAAAGATGTATAATAAAAACAAAATCTTTTTAAACATAAAATTGAACATAATATGGAAAAAATAAGTCAAACATTACCATATAAACATGCACATGGATATTCTACTTATCAAATAATCACATGTAATAACTAATTTCATAATGAGGGACTACATAATATCGGACATAATAAATACTAATTCAAGGCCTTTTACTAAGAACATTCACAAATATTCTGTCAAGGCCTTGTGCCAAGAAACTAGTTTGTCCCATGAGTCCTACTGATGCATTTAGGGGCTATAGAGGGACCCTCTTTTCACTTACTAAGTCTAATGCATTCCTCATATGAAAAGTGTGAAACATAACATAAACATTCATATTAAAACTAGCATACGAAATGTCAATACTTTAACCATAAACCATGAATGGTATAAAAATAGAACATCCACAGTCAAAAATATCACAAAACCTTTAATACATTATGGAAGATTGTATCACAATAAATCAACTTCAAACAAGCATAAAATCCAACAAAGTATGTTGACATGGATGAAATCAATCCAAAAACTATTTGAGTGAAATATCTCTTTCTACTTTGAAATCATTTAAAATTAAAGAAAACATTTATTTTGAAAATATTCTTATAAGCTTTTAAGGTAGGCTTTGAAGGTGTTATAATGGCATAAAATATTTTCCCCCACCATATAAGTTAAAAAACATTCTTTCCTTAATTTGTCAAAAAGGTTATAAAGTACCTTGTTTGGAAAACGATGGAATGATTCACTTCAAAAAAATTATAAAAAATAAAAAAAGGGTATAAATGACTTTAACCCATAGTCTAGGAAATAGTAAAAATGTTTTGAAATACATTTTTAAGAAACACGGATGTGGATTACAAATAATTCCCAGTAGATACTTACGTATAAACAACCTCGGATAATAAAGAGATTGTAAAATTAACCCCTACCTTAGGTTTGATACTCTTCATACGTGTCTGAAACTCAATTATAATGTTTTTAATCATATTATTAACATATATTAGAATCATAATAATATTTATGATATCATATATTATTATTTTATGACTTTGTATTACCTGATTATTAAAAATTCCAAGTTAATGCAACATTTCGGGTAATAATCGCTTTATTTATCATATGTGTTTTGACTTGTTATTCTTGATCGTATAACATATATTATAATTTATTTACTTATAGAATGTAAAATATTATTTATATATCATATACATTCTTTATATATATATATATAATAGATTGATAAATAAAATGGAACACACTGTTCATGGAGATGGTAGGTCGTACGTACGCATGAACGTTGTTTCCATTTTCTTATCGTATTGAATGGAATTAAGTGAATGGAGTATACAAAAATACATATATATATATATATATCCAGTAGAATTATTATTTCATATATTACATTATTATTAATAATATATATTTTTATAATCATCGTTGAGTGGTGAGCGTGGAAATGAATCTCATCGCGTCATGGAGATGGTAAGTCGTACGTACGCACAAGAAATGATATCATTGCTCTAATGATTAAAAGGTGTGGAATTGGATGGTATATTAATTATAAAGAAACATTATCATGTTATTTTTATTATTTATATACATAATAATCACCATTATATCCATCCAAATAACATAGTGTTGAATAACAAATTACACTACGGCGTAGAGATGGTATGTCATACGTATGCACACATGGTGACTTGTCATACATAGGATGGAGAGAATAAGAAATATGGCTGTCCCATATTTATAATATCATCTCAGTATATAGAAGTTATTTGAGTTGTTATTTTAGTATGGAAACAAAAAAGAAATAGGAAGAAGAAGAAGAAAATAACTTTAAAAGAGGTGATGAAATAATTACCTCTTCTTCGGGTGATTCATTTTTATTTGAAAAAAAGGGATCCTTAGGTTGTATTTATGATCAAAGTAAGGCCTATAGATTTAATTGAGGGTAGTTGGGAGGAGATTTTATCAGGGTTTGGCCGATCCAAATGGCTTTAGAGGTGTGAATTTAAGAGAAGGGAAAGTAGCCTTTTATAAGAGAGGTGAGGGGCACTTTAGGAAATGATTGAAATATTAAATTATTATAAAATCAATTTCAGTTTATAATACCTACAAATATATTTATTTAGATTAAAATGTGGGTATGGGTATAAATCCTCTCAAACAATAGGTTTTAGACAATTTTAGGTCACCATATTAACCATATCTTTTAGATTCAACTCTTAGTTAAATAGTTTAACTTTTACCATGTATTCTTGTATTTTTATACTACATGGTTAATATAGTTAATATAAAATTAAAAGTGAATATAAAGTGGTTCATTAATGACATATATAACATTATCTATGTCCTTTGGCCAAATATTATATTTTTATGAATATTATATCATTTAATAAAATAGTATTTATTTTAAAAACTCATTTATGTCAATTTTGACACTATTTAGTATTTGGTTTTTGTGAAAGTCATAACAACTTGATTACTTAGAAAAATACATTTAATCAATCTTAACATTTAATATTAACCTAAAAAATTAGTGGATGGCATAAAAAGATTCAATTTACATTTATTTTAATATATATAATATCAATTATTTTAATCGTTCATTAATATGATAATTACTGCATCGTCATTATGTCATAAATAATTTTAATTATTTAATGTATAAAATTATAAATAAAATACCATGATGTAGGAAATCCTTTTATATTTATAATGAATATTTATTGTAGAATTTATCTTATGTTTAACCCTATATTAAAAATGTTTTAGTTGTAAAACTTTGAATTTAACACTTTTAACTGTTCTTTAAATAAAATATAATAAATGTCCAAATCTAATCCAAATGGATCAAAAAGGATATTAATTTTCACATAAGGATTATTTTGGTCGAAACAAATTTATCCAATAGAATAAGGACATGTGTTGGGGTAATTTTAAATTATTATAATATTATTTTTACCTTTAATTTCCCTGTTTACCATTAACCGCGGTAAATAAAATTCAAAAGTTACTTTTCACCAAAAAAAATTCATCCTATTAAACCAAATTTTACTTAATTATGGAAACTGTTTCTATCATATTTTTTAAATTAAACTCACAGAAGCGGTAAATTTTCATTTTATGCAAATTTGGAAATGTACCTAGAAGGTTGGGAAAAGACGTTAAAAGGTTCAATAAAATTATATATATCTAATATTATTTATAAAATGACTCTAATGACTTAAATTAGACTAATATAGGTATTATGTATCTATTTTTACTTTAAGATAAATTTTAATTAAAAATAATTATTTAAATGAAAAATTCGGTTTTTATGTACTATACAGTATTTTTCACTATTTATCAAAAATTGAATGTTTTCAGAAAAATACCAAAAATTCACCCTAAGATAATTTTGATATTAAAAATTCAAAAATTATGTATATTTTACCAAATTATTTTTTTAGGAGTGTCTAAAATTAATTTTATTATTTTCCACAAAAGGACATAAAACGTTGTTCTTTTAAGAAAATATTTTTTCTAAATATATAACTATTTTAATAAAATTTATACATTTCATTATAAATATGTTTTATTTATTTGAAAAAATTATAATAACATTTAAAATTTATTTTGTTATTATTAATATTATAATATTTAATTGATAAATAAATATATCTTTTAAATAATGATAATACTAATGTGTTGTTTCTCAAAAACCCAATCTTGCGTATAATGCAATTCAAGTCAGTGTTACGTGAAATATAAGCTATTAATTTATTTTAAAGAGATAATGTACTATAAAATCTTGGGTTGTTAAAAATTTACACAATGTTATAAATTATTCATGAATTTTTTACTTATATTTTGTTCAATCCTTTTCTATATTAGAAAATTCTCAGAACTAGGAGAAATCAGGCCAACAACACATGTGATTGAAAATGAAGCAATTTCCCATATGATATCCCCAATTAATTGGGAGGAAAATTTCAAAATTTCATATTGATTCCTACCTAGATGTATCAGGCTATGATAAATAACCTAAAATTTTGGAACATCCACCTTCACCTAAGTAGGATAAATTTTCAATCGAATATTTTATGTAGTAATGAACACTAACATTGAGTGGATCTTATGATACACTTGTTATGGAACAATGGGTTAACTCAATTGATAAGATATTTTATGCTCTTCTCTATTCTTAGAAGGATAAGGTGACTCTAGCCATCTATCATTTAGATGGATAGGTCGATCAATGGTAGGTGTTGATTAAGAACACCAAGTATAAGGATGAAATAGAAGAAATAGAGTGGGATTTAATTAATAAAATATTTCTTAATAATTATTTCCCTTGAACACTTCATACAAATATAGATAGAGAATTCATAATGCTGAAGGAAAAGGAAGGTGAATTTTTCACCTCTTACAAAGAAAACATCATAAGGCTTGAATGGTACTCCTTGGGTTTTGATATCAACAATGATAATAAAATACATAGATTCATTAGTCATTTAAAACCACACCTTTGAATGGATCTAGATATCTGAGACTTTGTGAGTTATGAAGAAGTGGTTATATATGATCTCAATGTAGAGATGGAGTTCAGATAATGGTCTCATGGTTATGGATATAAAAATAAAAGAATGTATTTTCATGTTGTTGGATCAAATGACAAATGAGGAAAGAGGATCCAACCACCCATCTATCAAAAATGTGGCAAGAAACATTATTGTAATATCCTCAAAGGGATGGGGAAATGATTCAAGTATGGGAGATAAGGCCATCAAGATCATGAATTATAGAGAAAAAAGAAGATGATGGCCATTATAATAGAGTAAAGGAGATAACCACCCATGGTTCAATGATTCAAATATAGGGAACAAGGGAACTATACAAGTTAGTTCACTAAACCTTAACTCCTTGAGGGTAATTTGTGTCAAAATCCACAAATTAAAAAGGAGAAATGGAATTATTATTCCATCACTACTTCTGAAGTGTAGTAAGAAAATAAATTTATAGAAGGTACACTTCCTATTTACTTAATAATGGAACAAGTCTTATTGGATTCTGATTATATGAATTCATTTATATCATGCATGCTTTCTAGAACTATTGAATCAAATCCAAATACATTTAAGTAGATATATCGATAAAAACACCTAGTGGTGTGATCATTACAACCAAAGTGTTGGAATCTTCTCCTATTGGAGTTTGTGGAAAGATTTGTCCTATGAATTTCATGATACTTTCCTTGGTTGAATTCAATTCATTAATGGGAATGTATTAGTTATTGTTATATAGATCACACATTAAATTTTGGGAAATGGAAATATCTTTTCATATTTTGATCTATCCCATGCTCCTATATAAATGTATGAATACCATGAATCTCCTTTGGAATATCCCTCAATGGTGTGGGTGTTGATTCCCTATAAAGAAGCATACCACGCCCAAATGGATGAGTCAAAGTAAGGTATCAATATGGAGGAAATTACCATTTTAAGGGAATATAGTGATGTATTTTATGAATAGTTACCCAGACTTACCCCATATTGTGTGGAAGAATTATCAATATAACTAATTACCTGATCCACTTCTATCTCCAAATGACACTATAATATGGCCTTGATCGAACTATAGGAGTTAAAGAAGAATCTGTAAGAGTATTTGGAAAAAAGGTTCATACCCCTAGTGTATTTATTTGGAGTGTGCCAATGCTCTTTGTAAAGAAAAAGGATGGATAAATGTTATTGAAAGTTTATTACTGGGAGCTCAATAAGATCACAATAAAGAACAAGTAGTATCTTCCAAGTATTGATGACTTATTTGATAAACTATGAGGAACTCAATAATTATCAAAGGTGGATCTTCATTCTTAATATCATCAACTAAATGCGAAGAAGTAATATATTTAGAAGACTGATTTACGAACAAGGTATGATCACTATGAGTTTCTATTGATTCCATTTGAACTTACCAATTCACCTGAATTATTCATGGGTTTGATGAATATAGTCTTTAGACACTAAATTGAAAAAAAACGGGTAGTGTTTATTGATGATATTCTCAAGTACTTCAAGGGAAAGCAGGAACATAAATAACATCTAATGATTGTTCAAGAAACATTAAGGAAGGATAAATTATATTCCAAGTTCAGAAAGTGTGAATTTTGGATGAGGCAATTTATATTATTTGGAGACATGATCGCAAGTGAGAGAATTTATATGGACCCTTTAAAAACAAAAGCACTTTAGGAATAGACCATACCAACTAGTTCCATGAAAATAAATAGTTTTTTTTTGGATTATTAGGGTGATATCAATATTTTATGCTGAATTTATCATAATTTTATATCCCACTAACTATGTTAACAAGGAAAATATTAAAGTATTTCTGGATGGAATAATATGAGGAATGTTTCAAGGAGATAAAGAAGATCCTAATCACGGCACCTGTAATCACACTACCAATAAGTGGAGAACTTTTTGTGATCTACAGTGATGATTTAAAGAATATATGTGGTTATGTGTTCATTTATAATGATATAGTGATATCCTACACCTCACAGTGGTTAAAGATAAATGATAAGAACTACATGATACATAATCTGGAGCTTGCAGCTTTGATTGTTTCCTTGAAAATATGGCAACACTACATCTATGGGGAGAAGTGTGACATATATATACCAATCACAAGAGTCTAAAGTATATATTCACATAGAATAACTCAATATGTGTCAATGAACATGGTTAGAGATAATCAAGGAATATTATTTATCAATTCATTACCATCCAGGAAAGGTGAAAAAGGTAGCTGATGCTCTTAGTAGTAAATAACTTGCAACTTTGTCCATGAGGTAGATTGATAGAGACCCTATCTTAATAGATATGAAAAGAATGGATTTGGAAATCATAATGGTAAGGAATAAATCCTACCTTGTTCAAATGATTTCCCAATAGTCAATCCAATAGAATATCAAGGAGGCACAAAGGGGTGATTTGGAGCTACAAAATAAGGTGAAAGTGGAAAAGGAAGGGAAGATACAAGAGTTCTATATCAATGATAATGGTGTGATTTGGTTTGAAACAAGAAATTGTGTTCCTTCTTCACCTAAGATAGAAAAAGAGCTATTGGATAATGCACAAAACTCATCCTTCTCCATCCATTCTATAAGTACCAAGATGTATTGTGTTCTTTATGAGAAATTCTAGTGGGACAATATGAAGAAGGATATTGCAGAGTATATCTCAAGGTTCCCAATATGTCAAAAAGGTAAAGTATAATGACATAAGTCCAAGGGGATGATAAATCTATTTCATGTACCCATGTGAAAATGAGAGATATTTGCTATGGAATTTTTCACTGGTCTCCTAAGACATCCAAAGGAAACAATGCGAGATGGGTTATGGTGGATCGACTTACCAAAACTGCCCACTTTATTGTTATTCTAAAAGATTTATCATTTGAAAAACTTTCCATGATATATGTGAAGAAATTTGTGGGTATGAATGGGGTACCACTTAAGATCATATGTGATCATGAAATAAGGTTCACATCTAAATTATGTAGAATTCTTCAACATTCTTTGGGAACTAAATTGAATTTCAACATGGATTATCACCCCCAAACTAATGTCCAATCTGAAAGGACTATTAAAATGCTCGAGGATAAGATAATATGATGATCAATGGAATTAAAAGGTGGATGGTGTCAGCATCTCCCATTTGTTGAGTTCTCATACCACAACATCTTCCAATCGAGTATTCATATGTCCCCATATAAATCTCTGTATGGAAATCTATGTA
This sequence comes from Viscum album, assembly GCA_963277665.1. NCBI lineage: Eukaryota > Viridiplantae > Streptophyta > Magnoliopsida > Santalales > Viscaceae > Viscum > Viscum album. The sequence goes on along the minus strand of OY728141.1, from coordinate 822,041,953 downwards.
GAACTCCAACCTATTGGGATGACTTTGGAAAAAAATCTACTAGGTCCTGATCTTGTTAAACAGATGACTGAGATGGTTAAATCTATTCAACAACACATAAAATCTTCTCAGAGTCAGAAAATGATCTATTCTAACAACCGTATAATGTATTTGGAGTTTGAAGTTGGAGACAAAGTTTTCTTTCAAATGTCACCATGGAAGAGAGTTATGTAGTTTGGAATGAAAGGGAATCTTGGCCCAAGGTACATTGGCCCCTTTGAGATAATTGATTTCGTAGGAGGAGTGGCCTATTAGCTTTCACTTAAACCAAATATGGATCATGTTCATGAAGTGTTCCATGTATCTCTCCTAAGGACATATATACCTGACCCCTTAAATGTACTGAATCTGGATGTGGTACAATTGGAGAACGAACTCTCACATAAAGAGAAACCAATAAAAAAATTTGACCGAAGAGACAATATCCTACACAACATGAAAAATATCCATGTCAAAGTCCTATGGAGGAATCATAAGTATGAAGAGGAAACATGGGAACCAGAGGAAGTAATGGAGAATAAGTACCCTCACCTTCATTCACCTTAGTTAGTAAAACTAAATTTTGAGGGAGAAATTTTAAAAGGGGGTAAAAATGTAATAACCCAAACTTTTATCAACGGAACTTCCCTTCTTATATTTATAAAACACTTACATCTAATATAGATACCAATAAAAACATCATTCACATAAATAAAGACTAAAATAAGTAATATTTATAGAAATTAAGGAATCTATACCAATGGAATAGTAACATAACCGTTGGAATGGTAACATGACCATTATGAATAGTAACTAAGACAATAAAACAGTAACCTCACCTATGAAAGTATAAATAAAATTTATGTATCTTATAAATGAAAATATGATATAATTATATTATAATATAAGTAAATAATTTTTTTTTAATGATAATTTATGTGTTTGTATTTTTGGAAAATGTAAATGTTTATTTACTATTTTGTAATTAATATAATGATTTAAAAGAAAATATATTTTCATAAAATGGATTTATAAATTAATATTTTGTTTTATTATAATTATAAGATAAATTTATGAGACATTAATTAATTTTTCATAGTGTCATAAAATTGGTTATAATAATGAAATTGGTATTTTTTGAATAAATTATGATTTTAATTAAAAAATGATATTTCTCATATTTAAAATTTATTTTCATAAAATGGAGTCCATTTTTTAGTTATACACATCTGAAAATGGTTAGTGATCATTTTTGGGATTTTTCTAAAATAGTTGATTTTTTTGTGAATTGTGAAATACAATAATTTATAATATAAGCTAAATACATGAATTATTGAGTCATGGATGATGTATGGAAGAGGGGAAAACCATTGATTCAAAGTATCCTAGACTATTTACTATGTTTATTCATCAGAATCAACACTATTTATAGTCTTGATCCAAATTAATAAACAATTGAATAAAATGATCAAAAACACCTCTCTCCTTCCTAACAAATACCACCCCTTCTTCTCACAAATTCATAACCTTGTATCTTGTAAAAAATTTATCAAATCCATCTCAAAGACTCTTCTAAATTTATATGATATATTGGTCTCAAAAAAATACCATATCCATGTTCCTTAAGGAGTTTCTCAAGGATATAACATCCAAGAGGTAAAATGCTCAATCCTTCTCTTTTAATTTCATTCCTTTTATTATCCTCTCCTTTTATAACCTATAAAAAGTGTAATTATCACTCTATTATCTTATATATAGATAAATTTTATTATGTTAATTATATATCCATCATCAATTCTCTTCTCTTATCCTTTTATTCAAAAAATTAGGACATCGTCTGTGGCATGTCGATTCACTGCCATCATGGATGATGAGTTTTTATTTTTCATTACTACCTTCAAGGTATGTCATAAAACAATTATTCTAGTTTTGTAAGATTTTAATATACATATTTTAAGTTTTATAATGTTTTTAAAATAATATATAATCATAATATTAAATAAAATGATAAATGTTCATGACGGTCGTGAAAACCGCCATGATTAATTAAAACATTTTCATCAACATTTTATCTAATGAATCATCCTCATACCATATAGTAGAATTATATATGAGACCATTTAAACTTATTTAAGTTAATTAATGATATATAATTTAAATTAATGGGATTAATTATCATTTTACCTTAACTTCAATTATTATATACATGTAAACTAACCATGAAACCATGAAAACAAATACTCTTGGAACGACAAAATTAAAGTCTATAACACATTAAAATGGATATAAAAACTTAATAAAACTATAATAAATCAAATTAATGTAGAAGAGTTTATGGATTTATTAATTATTGAATCTAATTTTATTTTATAGGATATTAATGTGAAGACAACATTCAGACAGTAGGTATTGGGATTCTAAAACCCAACTTATTTTATTTGGGTTATTCATCTTTCATGAATTTTTTGTTATAAATATTTCTATAATTTTCCTTAACTATAATATATTTTTACTTTCATTTTATTTTTTGGGATATACATGTTTCCAATCTGAGTTTATAAAAAATACAAATATTTCCCAAAATAACTCTTCATCCAAAACACATTTTTACTCCTCTTGAGTTGTTTCTTCTTAGATCAAGAATGATGAATCTTATACCAAGTATGTTTTTACCTTTTCATTTGGGAACCCAACGTTTATTCAGGATCAAATAAATCCTTATGAAACCCAATTTTTTACATGGGTTGCTTCATTACATTGATTGATATACTTTCTATGTGTCGTGGATGATTATGTAAATGTTATGATGTGATGGGTGTGCCCAAAATTATATAGTGCTCTAATACATTGGGTAATGTAATGTATCTCATGAGATAATGTGAAATATGTTTAAATATGATGTTATATTTTTTTAAAATTATTATTTTGTGATAATTAACATATTTTTTTCATGAACATAACGCTATATTTGTTCACAACTATGTGTGGTATTTGACCATTAAGACATGCTATTTCATTTTTATGCATTTCCACATTCCATGTCATTATCTAATTATTTCTATAATGATTATTATCATGATCCTATGATTATGTTATGATGATGATGATTATTCTTACCCATTTTATATTGATTCATGTCCTTATTTATCCTCTTACTAGGATTTTATCCAACCCATTCCTTTTGATGTCTATACCCATTTCTTTTATTCATAAGTGATGTATGGTTCTAATATTCCCATTATACTAAACTTTTTGATCCTGGATTTTGTAATGTTGTTATGTTTTTATCTTTAAAATGATGTAATGGTCATGTAAGAAAAATTAGGGTCACTATAGTATTAGACATTGTTGGTATTGGCCTACCGATATTTACTCACACTCTGTTTGGGACACTGATTGGTACCTGGATAGACTTCATAGATGCAAATGGGGAAAAAGGTAATAATCTAGCTATGGATGTGTGATTTTCTATACTAGGATTGATTGTGTGATAAAATGATCGAGCTAGTGCTCATGATTCTATTAGAGATTAGCTTTTGATCTTTTTAGGTATTTTTGTAAAGCATATATTGTGTATGCATGTTTCCCTTTTTCCCCTTTTATCACTATTATTTTATAGCATCAGGAAATTATTTTTTATATCATCTGGATACAATGACTATTTATTTTATATTTATAGTTATATATTTATGTTATTCTCATTTTATCATTACACATTTTTTGTTTCTTTTATTTACCTATTGTTGTTCTACACTCTAATAAATAGAGTATAGTCTCCACACCAAACTATCATAGACCTTAACTTATAGTAAAAATACTTTAGCATGGAGAGAGGTGTTCTTGAGTCTATGTGGCCCACCAAGTCGAGTTACTAATGAGTGAATAAGGCCTGGGATGTCGCATACTACGCTCACAGCAATCAACAGAATTCTACCCTTGGCTTGAAAGTTATTTGATTTCATTTAGTTTATTGTTATCAGTATAATGACATCAGGGGAAGGAAAAGTTCATATCTATAATTTCTATGGAACAAACTTTTCCTTTTGGGGAATGTAGTTATAATATCTTCATATATATATATATATATATAAATTATTGCTACTTTGTCCAAAAATTTTCCTAGAACAATATAAAAATTAGAATGGTGGTGGTTGGATAGTAAATATTTTTTCATAATCAGGATGTATCTCTCTCAAAATGTTGTGTTCAAAATTAGAGAGAATAAAACTATTGCTGAGGTTATAAAATCATGGTATAAAATATATGATAACCCAACAACTCTTAAAAAAGTTTTCTTCTTATGAAGATGGTCCAACTTTAGGTTATCATACGAAAGTCATGTTTCTGATCATATGAATGAATTCAATATGATCGGAGGGATGATCCAATATATGAATATAACATTCAAAGATAATGTTCATACTTTTCTTATTATTTCATCACTTTCAGAGATCAGGGATTACATGGTGACAATTGTGAAAAAAACTTGTGGGAAGGAAGATCTATTGTTCGAGGATATTCAAATCTTGATATTCAATGAAGAGTTGAGGTGAAAGGAATTTCAAAATCCATATGAAAGTGATATGAATAATGTTATATGGGGATGATTAGTCCATCAGAAAAAAATCATTATAAGATGAAATATTTGAAGGATAAATCCTAGAGAATAAGTCAAATTAAATCGACATGTTCAGATACTACATGTTGGATTTGTAGGAAAAAGGTACATATCATGAAAGATTTCATAAATTGGTCAAAGGATTCAACTTCTGAAGAGATAAACACGGTTAGTATAAAGGATGGAGGGTCTATCTTGATTCTGAGCAAGATAGTTTCAGAGGATTCATGAGTTATTGATTCATTGGTATCAATTCATTCAACTGGTGAGAGAGTTTCTGTGGTTGATTATGGACCAGGAAGCTTGGGAATAGTACATCTAGTAGATTATAAATCTCTAGATGTAGTTGGTAAATTTGATGTGAACATTTGAATAAAAAACAATAGTGTCTTGAAACTAAAATATGATAGACACATTCCAAGTGTCTAGAAGAACCTCATATCAATATGATATCATGGTGATATAAGTTTCAAAATGACCTTTTATAATGGAGTTTTTAAGATCATTGAAGGTTATATAGTGATTTATCATGTAGTAAAAAATGGTACCTTGTATCCCATCAGATTTATTGATGAATTTATAGATATAGAAACAAATTCATACGGTTGTACGGAAAAGTGGCACTTCATGTTTGGTCACTTTAGTGAGAAAAATCATAAAGTTATAGAAAAAATTGCATATTTAAATAGAACAACACAAACCTTGGAAGATGTGATAGATGAATGATAGGAAAACAAAATAGAGCTTCCTTCAACTTGGAGGAAGAAAGATGAGGAATCAAAAGCTAGAACTCATTCATTCTATTTTTTGGGTCACAGCACTTGTTTACTCATATGGAGGATCACTATACTTTGTGTCCTACAATGATGATTCCAATTGAAAGATATAAGTTTACTTCCAAAAGAATAAATCTAATTTTTTTAAATAATTTATTCAATGTAATGTTTTAGCTATAAGAAACTATGTGAAAGAAAGTTACAATGTATCTAGATAGAAAATGGTGAGGGATACACCAGACATAAATTTCATTAATTCTGTAAGAATAAGGGAATTAGGAATGAGAATATTATTCCACGGACTCCATAACAAAACAAAATAGCTGAGAGAATAAATCAAACACTAACAGAGAATGATCATAGTATAAGGCTTCACTTAGGAATTCCTAAGGAAATTTGGTCAGAGACCTTGAATACAATAGCATACCTAGTGAATAGAATTTTAGCTTTAGTTTTGGGATAGGATCTTTGGTTTGGTAAGAGACCAGAGGTCAACCACCTCAAAACCTTTTGGATGTGTCACTTAAGTTTATCTTGATGCTAAATATTGAGATAAGTTGGAGGTGAAATACAATGTATGTTTTCATATTATATATGGTGGTGAGAAATTTGGTTATCACCTGTGAGATGATGAAATGAAGCAAGTCAACAAGTAAAGGTTTTATCATAGAATCGCATGATTGAAGAATCAATATTGGAATTAGAAAATGATATGAGGGAAAAATCATCACTTGTTTAAGTAGTGAATAAAGGTGAGAGGACACAATTTTTTAAGGTGTAAGATTGTAAAAAAATAGGTATTACAGGAAATAAATCAATATAATGGAGTAATAATTTTATGGACTAATATTCATCATAGTTTTATGAATATTTTTTCAAAAACAATTAGTCAAAAAAATGAATAATTTTATTTAACTAAATAGTTTTTCCAAAAATTACATAGTTTTATTTAAAAGATAAATTTATTGATTTTATAAATTTAATTTTCTAAAAAAATTAATTCATTTTTGGATTCAACAAAAAAATATATCTTAGGATTTATTTTTGATATCTTTCTAAAAATATTGATTTTATAGTGAATAGTGAAAAATTCTGATTTTTCTGAAACTGCCATTTCTTTTTGTTAAATCAAGTAATTTAAAATTATCATTCAATTTTTGGGTCGAGTTTTAATGTAACTTGAGATACATTTTATTAAAAATAATATGAATAATTTCATAGGAATAAATATTATATTTTCTTTTTTTATAAGTTCATTTTTATACTTAAAATGAAATTTTTTAGAAAAATATTTTTCATTGTGCTTTGCGCACTTATATTAAAAATAATTTATACCAATTATACAAAATGAATCATGAAAAATGGATTTCAAATATTTAATCAATATGTTCAAATTTATTAATGATTTAGTTTCATTTTTTAGTCTTTATGAATAATAACCATATTAAAAATATTTCACCACGGTGAAAGGGAAAATCAGGTTAATTAAGGTGAAAAAATAACTGATAAGGAGAAAAAATATTATATAATTTTTTAATAAAAGATAATATTTAAATAATTTTTACCTTATCATAAAATTTTATTTTTTTAAGTTCCACTTGACTATGAAAGTAACAGTATTTTTTAAAATTTTGAATAATTAAAAGGGTGTCGCTCCTCTCACTTATAGAAGGGCACATCCTCTTTTCCCATCCTCGCGCATTTTGAGCACTCGAGATTAGAAAATATATACCCAAATATCTCCCCAAAATAATTCCACATGTACTAAAGTTACTAGTATTCTCATAATACCAATATTATAAGGTTTAAGGTGTAAGCTGATGGGAGATATCTGAGGAGAAGGTAGAAATATTAACCGAACAATTTCAAGATTATTTATTCTTCTACCTCCATCAAATATTATTTAATTGTTGATAAATAATAACATAGGTATAATTAATATACTGATATGTTATTATTATTATGTTATAAATCTTTTTCATCTCCTTTTTCATCCAACAGGAAATGAAATCATCGCTCGGGCATATGTGTGGACTACCACACCCATGAAGCGATGTATTCGTTTTTCATCATTAGATTATATCGATTGTTAAAATGATAGAACAAATGAATATATAGGATATTTATGAATTAATTATTATTTTTTAATGATTTTATATTACTTACCTTATTACCCTTTCTATCTATTATATATTTATAACATCGCTTATGTGTACATGTGAAGTACCACCTCTAAGAAGAAATGTGGTTCATTTTTCATCTCCACCTTACAAGGATGGTCATGAGGATGGAACTAATGAAAAATATGAAATATATAGAATATTTATGATTTTATAAAATTAAAATATAATCTAATTTATTTAATTTCCACTAATTATAAAAAAATTAAAAAAAATCATGTGTATGTACATACTACCATCTCAATGAAACAACATGGTTCATTTTTTATGAACACCATACATGGTTGGTTTTAAAAGTGTAACTGATGTATAAATATTATAATTATAACATGATTAAGATTATAGAGGTAATATACCTATAACCTCATTGACTATAGTCAACACCATAAATTATTGTTAATTTTCATTTTCAAATAATTTATAATTTCATTAAAAATGATTTAAAATGAATTTTTTTAATATTTACTGTGCAGGTCATTTTTTACTTTTTTTACCAAAGTGAAAAAGAATATTTTGTATATGTATACATATTGACCAACTTTCCCTAATGTTATATTTGTTATTCATTATCAAACTTCCAATATAATTTAACATGGTTTTTCAAAGAATAACATACTCCCTCTCTTCTGTGAGTTCTTTAATTTTAATATTTTTCGAAGAAAAAATATATTTCTCATTATGATTATGTGAAAATGGAAAGTGATTTACTTATGGGTTCCAATGATTTTTTCAAGGGTTTTATGTTAAAAAGTGTAACCTTAAATATGTTTTCTTTATGATAACATATATGATAATTATATATGATGATGGGTGATCCTCATAAAGATTAGTAAAATCATTAAGCACGGTATATCTCTTTAATGCATTTGGTAAAGATTTAGTCTTTGAAAGAGAAAAATGAGGGAGATAACCAGGTTGGTTGATCTTATGGAATTAAATGGGCTTTAGTTATTCTAACATGGGTTACTAATGGTAGAGTAAGATATACCAGTGGTTTCATACCATTGGTATAGGGTAGGGAACCATTGGTATTTCCTGTTCCAATGGTTCCCCAAACATTGGGTAGTATGGTGTGGGGGTTACCCTATACCAACATTTTTAAGTAAATAGCTGGTATAACCCCTCTGAAATTTTCTTATTATAATTTATAAAAATAACTATAGCTATAAATTTGTTCCAATGGTTATAAAAACCATTGGTATAGCCTTCCACTATGAACAAAACAACCAAAAACCCTTTCTCCACATTGTCCAGACCCTAAAGTCACACCCATAAACATTTAAAACATCAGATATATTATATATTTTACATTTTATTTTTTGATAATAGAACAAAATCATAACACTTAAATGAAATCTTTTCAATCATCAAACATCGTGTTTCATAAATACCAGTCAAAAATTTAGGGTCAAACTCTCCCTCACGACCACTACTACACTGACTTCATCACATTCATCACCAATGTACTTGTCACCATCATCATTACCATCACCTTCATCATCACCATTAGTATCACCATCACCATCACCATTATTATCACCAGGGAATTCATCATCTTGAACACCTCTAGGACTTCCATCTTCATCGCCTGGTTCATCATATAACAAACACATTATCGACATGCATGTATAAAAAATATTGGTGTTATTTATATAATGTGATGTACATAATGTTATCATTATTTATATAAATTTTCCATTGGAAGTTTAACCACATTAACGCTCTTTTATAGCCATTTTTTGGCTTCTAATGCCTCTACATGAGCCTTCACTACCTCTGCATGAGTCATTTTGAACTCGGTGCTACCAAAACTGTAAGAGGTACCTCTAGTGGGCCAATACCTAGTAGGGAAAATAATCTTCCCTAGTTTACAATATACTATATCTTTGTGTTCATCTCCTAATATATTTGGAAAATTATCATTTTTTTAAAAAAAATCAGAATCCTCCTCATCAAGTTCCTCCAAATCACATTATTTCCAATATAAATGAAATATTTAGTTACAAAATAGATATTAAAATTTTTAAATCCAAAAATAACACACACAATCATTTTTTATGTCTATTTGTTTATAGTGGTTTCATATTTCTTCTTTATACTAGGGAAAAACAATTTTACTTGAGGCATACACCTTTCAATTTTCAATGTCACCCCATACAATAACATTAAATGTAGTAAATCATTCTTTAATAATAATATATTTTTAAAAAAAGAAACTTATTTTAACTAATATTAAATTAAAATGTATCAAAACCAATAAAACTAAATTTCATATAAATGTATGAGAAAAATAAGAATCAATCAATCCAAAATGAACAAATTTTGATTGATTTGGTGAATCTATACTCATATTAGTTTTTTATTATTATATTGGGTCAGGTTATTTTTTTATTTATTCAAATTTATTTGGGTGAGTTCAGTTTGAAAAAAAAATTTATGTTTAATTCAGCACTTTTAGATCCAATTCATCTTTTTGGGTTTAGTTATGAATTAATCTTATTAAATCTAGTTAGTTTAGGTAAATATTATTTAGTTTATTTTGTGAAAATTAAGTTCATTTTAATTTTGATTGGTTTATTATTGATAGGTTTAGTTCAATTTTTTTCAAATTCATATCATTGAATTCATGGTTCATTTTTTCTAGTTCAACTCAATACAACATGTGTTTTAGATTTCTTTCATACATTTTGTTGTAGTTTACTCTATTTAAGGATTGAAAATATTTAGTTTATTTCAATTAAATTTAATTTATGTTTGGTTAATTCAAGTATTTTATGGTAAGATTGTTCCATTTTAGTTCATTTTCGTTTTTTTATATTTTATTTGGATTGAGAAGGCATAGATATTAAATTTTATTTATATTTAGTTTCATTATATTTCCACCGCTTGATTTGTAGTTTGTAGTTAAAAAGTATATATGTTCATATTAAATGAATCCATTTAAATGTTTATATGTTCATATTAATTGAAACTATGTATATGAAAATAATTTTTAGAATTTATTGAGATAATCATTCATAAATGGTAATTCATTTTAAGAAAGTATCTTGGTTTTTGTGTTAAATTTGGGATTATGAGGTGTTGAATTAATATGATGACATATTTTAAAAAGGGAATTATAAAAGTGTTTTTTATTAAATCGGGCGTTGGTTGTATAAATATTTCAAGGTAGATATCATATGTAGGTATATGAATCATTGTTATTAGTTTCATTATAATTTATATTTTAAGGAATTATCCATGTTTTGATATTATATTTTTTTGTTATAGTTATTGATAATTCTTATTCCTCCTATTAAAAAAATTACTTTTCTTAAAAGTTAAGTAAAATAGTAACCATCTAGAATATATTATTTAAATAAATCCTTGTTGGTTATTGAATGCGTTATTCCCATTCATGTTATAACATGTTCCCTACTATATTAATTCTATAATCATTGTTAAAATATGTTTCTTATTGATCCACTTAAGTGGTTTTTATAATTTTTATCAAAACAAGTTTAAAGCATTTCTAAATCAAGTTTACCCTAAAAATAAAATTGAAAAAAATAATACCATGTATAATTATTGAAATATTTATTTTCATGATTGAGGGTAAACTATTCATTTTAAGTGTAACAACTCTATTTTATCCATGTAACACTATGAAATATTTTAAATAACATTTGTAGAGTTAGGCTCAGAGTAGGCATGGGATTTTGGGGCCCATGGAGCCTTAGTGTTGATATATTAAAAATATTAAATTTATTATATCATGTGTGAATAGTTTTTATTAATTAATGGAATATCTCTTGAATGGTTTCACAGATGAGAAAACGAACACTTTCATTAAATACAGAATGCGAGTTTTACCCTAGGTGTAACATAATTGTTTTACGTGTCGTGTGTTTCGTTTAAGAGCAGTTGTTGGAAGAATAGTAGAAAAATAGATTAATTAAATAATTTATTGTGTATAAAATTACTAAAATCAAATTCATCTATTTATAATAATTATAATGTAAAATACTAGGGTTATCATCATAACCCTATAGATTGGAGTGGACCATGGTTGAGAGCATTGAAGGAAGATAATGAGTTTGGGGATCGACGATCAGCCTATCAAAAAGATTGTCATCATCAATGGAATTATTGGATCTTTCCAATGATGATGATATAAAATAATTTATTTTCATAGATTGATCCAATGTCGAGGTAGGACTTTAATTTTTTTATATTAATAATAGTTTTTATTTCTCTATGATGAGCATGTATTAGTTCCTTTAGCAAGTTAATTCTAGGATCATTATTGAATTATGGTTGAGTGATTTTTATTCATGGAATTAAGAATTGATAAATGATTTGTTTTTATTGATTATTATTATTCATTCATCAATTTTTTCATCAATGGATGAATTTTAACATGAAAAATGGTCGGTGTTCATTCCTAGCCTTTTTTCATGATTTTATCACCTCGTTCTTTAAACATTTCATTATCAGTATTTTGTTTGGTTGATAGTTAGACTATACTTAAGAATCAATCATTATATGGTTAATATTTAAAATAATGGATCATATTCATGGGTACAGATTCATGATAACATGTGTGATAGGGTCTTGAAGATTATGAAGTAATTTGAGTGATGGATTGAAGGAGATCGGCTTCATGATATTTTGTGTTCTGGATACATGGTGTGACTGTAAAGACCTGACCCCAATTGCCCAGATCTGGTGTCTTATTTTAATACATTGGTATGATTACAAGGAATAAAATCCCAAAGGACTGATTAGTTTAGTATTTTTTTAAAACCAGATACATACATAAGTTCAACATTACAACTTGAAAATAAATACAACATATAAGTTTTATTGGGAACATCCACAACTCTAAGTTTATCCCTATAGGTCATTCATAATAAACCTATTCATGTCCTGATAAAATGAAACATAAGAAAGGGTTGATCTCAGATGCTCAATAAGGGTAAGAAATATAGAAAAATATATCATAAACATAAGCATTAGACATGGTGAATAACTAAAAACACATGCCTTTAAAAAAATAAACTTGAACATTTTATGGCAGGAATATGAACTGAGTAAATATTTCTATAATAAAACATAACCATGGGTATTATACTAGTCAAAAAACCACATTAACTTTCATTAACTAGTTTTATAATGAGGTAATACATAATTTGGTACATCATAACCATACAGTTAAGGCCTCGTTCCAAGACCATAAACATCCATTTTTTTCAAGTCCTGGTGCCAAGACCATAGTTTTTCCCATGATACCTACCGATGCATCGAGAGGCTATAGTGGGACACACATGACACTTACTAAGTCCAATGAATCCCATTCATATCAAATCTAACATATGAAATGTAAATAACTTTTCCCAATCATTAATCATAAACACTAACCCTTCAGAGTAATATGGTGAATGGTTTCAAGATTGCACATCCACGGTCAAAATAATTATAAACCATTAAATAAAAAATGGAGGATTATATCATAGGATATAAACATAAATGAATTACAAGATTCAGAAATGGAACTTGACATATATGAAGATACTTTTAAATGAGACTATTGAAAAATTCTTGAGGAAATGATCCTTAAACATTCCAAAGTGTCCCATACCACCTTGAAACATTCAAATATTAATCCCTTAGAATATCATGAGAATAATTATACTCTTTATATGATATAAAAAATGTAATTACATACACCACAAGAAATAAATAAGTGGTGAACAAGGCATATATATCATAAAAGTTAAAGTGATATGAGAAAAAACCTTTTTACTTTGGAAAGAAGAGTTCTTCTGGAAAATCATTTGTATTTTTCAAGAAATCAAATTATAAATATTTATATCCTAAAAAATAAAAGGTAATTTCATTGAAATTATATTTTAGCCTTAAATAAAGTCTTATTTATGTGAAATCATTTAAAAAGTTTTTTTAAAAAAAACTTTAGAAATAAAACTTTTTACTACAATTTAAGGATGATATTAAAGGATTTTAAAGCGCAAAGGCATGTTTACATTAATAAAACCAGAAATGAACCAAAATATATTTTTAATGTTAAAATTTTTGATTTTATAAAGATAAAAATGGCTTAAAACATATTATAGATTGAACTTAAAAATAGGTAAGAATTCGATAAATTCCTTGAATCAGGCTTGCATTTCGGAATAATTTTTGAAAGATTCTTTTAAAACACATAACTACCCATAAAATAAAGAAGTATTATGATTGTTACACATATATATAACATTAAAAAATAATATATTAGTAGTAAATAGGAATAAATAATAATTTTATTGAGGTGAGTAGAGAATAAGAGCAACCCGAATGATAATGGAGGTTCAGGTAGAAAATACTTAAAACTTCGTAATCAATTGAATCATATGTACCAAAATTAATTATCATAAAAAGATAAATTGAATATCGTTAAAATAAATAGATTCATGATATGAAACATCAATGTGTAATATAGATATACCATACACAAGTAGTAGTAGTGAATAAGGAATATCTCACAAAAATGGAAGTGAAATGAAGAAAACATTACCTTAAGTCTAATGGTGTTCTTAAATTGATCTTAGTGTCCTGGATAACTAAATTAAATTTATTAATTAATATTTATAGAACCTATTATTTATTTATTTTATTTATTATAGCCTTATTAAGTTCATTCATGGCCTTCTTCATGGGTTTAAGAGGTTCAATTTTATTGTTCGGGAGTGTTTTCTTCCTTGGTATTCATAACCAGTTTACTTATATATATGTAAGGATAAACATGTAATATGAGAATGGTAGTACATAATATAATTTTTATTTTAGTTCCATAATATTTCATGGTTATAAAATTCATTTGGTTATTTGGAGTGAAGATGAATCATTATGTAAAACATTAATGATAATTGTTTGGGTTAATTGGCGATTTTTTATCACAATGGACTCATTTTGATTTAAAAATTAATATCATGTGTAAAAAAAAGATTATAGAAACTTAAATAAGTTATAATATATATATTATATTCTGTTTCAACAATTAAAATGGTTTCATTATCATAATTGAACATAGAAATAGAAATTGAAAGCTCATCGTCCTTGAATGTGATAAATTAACACATCTCAGATAGTGTTTTCATTTTTAGTAAAAAAGAGGGGAAAAGAGAGATGATGATGAATTATTAAATTATCACAATAACATTATAGTACATTTAAATTATTGGAGTTATAATAACATTTGGATTAAAGAAGGTGAGTAAAGAAAAAGAGAAAAGAAAAGAACTTGAAATAAAAGAAAAGTTGAGAAAACCCTTACGAAAATTTGGAATCCTAAGGGCATCACATAAAAATTCATAAAATATTTTGATGAGAGAAAATGGGTCTCTAATAATTATTAAATATGTAACACCTCAGGCTTCCACAGTACACTTCTCTTTGAATAATACATTAGTGTGTGTTGTACGCAACTTCGAGTTCTAACACACACCACAACCAATCAAACTAGCTGTTATGAATGGTAATACCCACTTTTTAAAATTTATTAAATTTTATCTTTCAAAATGGAATTAATTTTTGGATTTTCAATATCAAAATTAGATTAGGGTAAATTTTTGGTACTTTTCTGATAACTTTCATATTTTGATGAATAGTGAAAATTACTAAATTTTAATAAAAAACAACGTTTTTAATATAAATAATTAATAGTGATAAATTATTAATTTGAGTGATTTTAAAGTATAATTAGATTATATTTTTACCATTTAATCCAATTTTTTTCATTGGACATAATTTCACATTTAAAATGGACTAAGCAAGTGTCAGTCTTTTGATAATTATTATTTCTTAAAAACACGCTTTTTGTTTTGACAACGAGAATTAATTTTAAATTAATTTCTGCAACTTATGTGTTTTTAATTTATAAAAATGGATTCCATATTTAGAATCAGTAGGTCTAAATTTTGTAAATAGGAAAATTTTATTTTTAGACATTTTGATTAATTACTTCGGTAAATATTTTATTTACCATGGTTAAAGGGTAAATCCGGTAAATAAGGGTAAAAAATAATATTATAATAATATAAATTCCCCTAAAACGTGTCATAAACCTATTGGTTGATACATTTCCAACCATGGGCATCTTTGGGTTGATTTTTGGACCCCATGGTGCCACTTTTAAGTGATAATGACACTTTATATTAATTAATTTAAAGTAAATACAAAAATGACATAAGCATATATCTTTTAGAAAAAAAATTTTTACATAAGGTTATATATGTTATATTTTAGACTAAAAATATTAATTATAAAGATAAAACGATTTCCTACATAATTTAATTTTATTTATAATTTTTAGACATTTAATAATTAAATTTATTAATGACACAATAATGTTGCAGTATTTTCCTTATTAATGAAAGAATAAAATAATTAGTATTATAAAGGTTAAAATAAATATAATATGAAAGTTTTGATGACATAAACAAATTTTATTGGTTAATATTACATTTTATTATTACTTAAATTAATTTGTTTCGAATTAATAAAGTTGTTAAGACTTTAACAAAAATCAATTATTAAATAGTGTCAAAATTGACATAAAGGAGTTTTTAAAACAAATATTATATTATTAATTGATATTCTATTCCTAAAAATCTAAGTTTCGGCCAAAGGACTTATAAAATGATATTTTTATAATTAATGGACCACTTTGGGGTCTCTTGGAAGTATATAGTAAGTTTATTAACTATATAATATAAAAATACAAAGAGACTTGGAAAATGTCAAACTATTTAACTAATAGTTAAATCAAAAAGATAAAGATAATATAGTGATCCAAACCTATCTAAAACCTATTTTTTGAGTGTTTTTAGACCTATCCCCACCTTAACCTTTAAATAATCCACTTTGGAGCCATTATAAACCAAATATGAATTTATTATAAAATAATATCTATAGATTTTCCAAAGGTCCCCCTCACCCCTCTTATAAAAGGGGACTCCCCCTTATCTCTAATTCACACCTTAAAAGCCTTTTTTCTTATCCAAACCCTACCCAAATATTATCCCAAATTTCCTAAATTAAACCTAGAGGCCTTATTATGATCATAAAGCCAACCTAAGGATCCCTTTTGATCAAATCAAAAGGAAGAACCTGAATAAGAGGTAATGTTTTCACCACCCTCTTTCAAGATCCTTTCTTCTTCCACTTCTTCTTTCTTTGTTATTTATATTCTAAAATAATAAATCCAGTATCTTCTATATACTATGATTTTATTATAAATATGTTACAACCAAATTCATTATTCTATCCATCCTTTGAAGGACACGTCACTATACGTGTGTACGTACGGCTAACCGTCTCCACGTTGTGGTGTAATTGTTATTCAATACATGATTATTTGGATGGGTATAATAATGATATGTATTTGATTTAAATAATTAATATAACATGATAATGATTCTCTATATATTATATATCATCCAATTATATATTATTTTAATATAAAATGAGTGATATTGTCGCTCGTGCGTACGTACAGACTACCGTCTCCACGAACGCTATGAGATTCATTCCCAATCGTATCCATTCAAGAATAATTTTAATTTGATGGTTAAAAATAATTTTTAAAGACTTAATATAATTCTGGATATGAATAAGATACAACCTATCCATAACAAACATGGATTATGTAACAAATCATATAAAGGAAAACAAATCAGTTAACACCCGAAATAACAATAATACAAAGATATTATTAACAAAACAATATTAAAAGATCATATATGATATCATATTAATGTATTTGATTCTTGTATAATTTAATAACAATTATTTCACCATTATACAGGATTTTAACCTACCCTCTACCAAGGAAAAGTACAAGTTAGGGTTTTATTTCACAATCTCTTCATTATCTGAGGTTGTTTATACGTAATTATCTAATGGGACCTCTTTATCATCCACACTCATGTTTCTTAAAAATGTATTTCAAATCATTCTTACTATTTTATAGACTATGGGTTAAAGTCATTTATACCCTTTTTGACTTTTTATAAGATGTTTATAAAGGAATCTTTCGGTCGTTTTCCAAACAAGGTCTTTTTTAACCTTTTCGACAAAATTAAGTAAGAATGTCTTTTTTTAAACTTATACGGTGAGTGCGGCTATTTTCGGCCATTATAAAATCGTCGAAGCTTCCCTTACAAGCTTATAATAATATTTTCAAATTAAATGTTTTCTTTTATAATTATGTGACTTTTAAATGATTTCAAAAAAAGATATATTTCTCTCGAATAGTTTGGATTTCATCTATGTCAACATCCTTTGATGGATTTTAAGCTTATTTGAAGTTGATTTATTATGATACAAAAACTTCCATATTGTATTGAAGGTTTTTGATATGTTTGACTATGGATATGTTATTTTTATACCATTCATGGTTTATGGAGAAAGTATTGACATTTCGTATGCTAGTTTTAATACGAATGTTTATGTTATGTTTAAACATGTTCATATGGGGAATGCATTGGACTTAGTAAGTGATGGGTGGATCTCTCTATAGATCCTCGATGCATCAGTAGGTCTCATGAGACAAACTAGTGTCTAGGCACAAGTCCTTGACAAAATCCTATTTGTATTCTTGGCACAATTACTTGACTATGTGGTTATGATAGTCTGGCATTATGCATTCCATCATTATGAAAGTGGTTATTGATATTTCATGTGATTATTCAATTTGTATAATATCCATGTGAATAAGTAAATGACATTATTTAATTTTATTTCTCCCATATTATGCTTAAGTTCAAGTTTAAAAGGCTTTTTTTAGTTATATATTGCCTTAAATGTTTATGCTTATTTATAAAAGTTTCTGCTATATTGTTATCCTTACTGGGCATCTAAGCTCACCCCTTTCTATGTTTTATTTTTCTAAGGATGTGAAGAAGTATTTTATGAATGACATACAGGGATAGTATGAGGGGATATGAGTGTGGTCTATAGAGACAAGATGTTGTTTTAGTTTTTAACTTTATGATGTAATGTAAACTTTATGTGTGTATCTAGTGATTCCAAGGCTACTAAACTAACCAGTCTTTCGAGACTTGATCTTTTGTGATCATGCCAATGTTATGTAATAATGCAAAAACTCTGGGTAACTAGGGTCAGGGTGTTACAGTTGGTATCAGAGGAAGTTTAGTACAAACCTTGGAAGCTAGATTTAGATAAACTTTGATTAGAGCACATAGACCTAAGATGGACTTTGAGGATTAGTATAGAAGAACTTTATAGAATTTTGGTATTATAGAGATTTTGTGAGTTTTCCGATCAATAAATCCCTGTTTGGATATGAGCCGGTAGAGGTGGCTCTGGCACAGATGTACCTAGGGGTAAAACCTAAAAACACCGCTTTGAGCTAGACTCGAACGGGAACTGGTGCACAACAACGGGTCTTGCTGCACTCATGGTTACGACACTCTCGGGGGATATGCTTAGGATAATTTTTATTTTATTTAAAAAACATTATGAAGGGTTTATGAGTATATAATTACTCAAAGAAAACATTTTTATGATTATGAATTATATCCATAAACTGTTCAATTTATGTTTAGTGTTTTACAAGTTTGGATTTATGTATTGTGATTCATAAACTAATCTAGTGTATGCCATTGTTTAGAAATGGAACCTAGTGGAAGAAATGGAAATGGTATCAATGCACACACTCCATATAGGGATTTCCCTCCTACTCAAGATAATTATAGTGGAGCTGGTGATGCAACTGGTGCTGATTAGATAATCACCATACTGGGACAACTCACTCAGGTTATGAATAATAACCTTACCCATATGGAGCACCTAGATCTACAGTGTGGAGGATCAATATTATATTTCTTCATAAGGAAACAACCACCAACATTCAATGGGAGTAAAAATCCATTAATATCTGAGAAATGGATAAATTCCTTAGAGAAAATATTCCATGCCTTGGGGAGTAGTGAAAGGTAAAACATTATCAGGGCAGTTTACCGCCTCACTGGAGATGCTGACCATTGGTGGTCATTGATTCAAAACAAAAAGGAAGATGATGAATTATCAAATATATAATGGAGGGATTTAAAAGATATTTTCTTAGAAAAATACTTTCCTCATGACCATTAAGCAGATATTGAAAGGAAATTTCTGAGTCTGAGATAAAAGGAGGATGAGAATGTCACAAAGTATGAGGCTAACATTACAAGGATAGTGAGGCATGAAACAGATTATATACGTAACCCAAGGAGTAATATTGATCATTTATTTGATGGGTTAAAACCATTTCTCCATCGAGAATTAGTCTCACAATCCTTCTCGTCGTACGAAGAAATTGTCTCATGTGCTATCAAGACAGAAAAAGAATTCTCTAAGTCTTACGACTTTAAAGCAAAGCAAGATAAGAAGAAATCTACTGATCACTCTAGAAATAGAAATAAGGGGAATAAGGGAAAAGTTGATTATCCATCCAATAGTAAATGTGGGAAGAAACACCCTAGTACTTTCTTGAAAGGAATGGGAGTCTGTTACAAGTGTGGTGAAAAAGTCCACCAAGCTTGTGATTGCAAGGGGAAGAAAGAAGCTATCGATGTTCAATGCTACAATTGCAGGGATATGGGACATTATGAAAATGAATTTCCTAAGCGTTATAGGTACTTACCTCAGAAAAGGCCAAGGGATCAAGGCCAAGCTTATGTTATCACTACTACTGAGGTAGAAGCTCTGAAAGATGTGGTGGCAGGTAATTTAATGGTTTCCGCAAGTTTAGAAAATGCTTTATTGGATTCTAGATCATCACATTGTTTCATATATTCCCAGTTTTTTAAGAAAATTAGATACTTCCAATTTGATTTAATAAGGGAGTTGTCAGTCAAACTCCTAAGGGAAGTATCATTGCAACAAAGCCTTGTGAATCAGTCCCCATTAGAGCATATAAATGTTCTTTATCTGCTGATCTCATCATCATACCGATGATTTAATTTGATATAATCCTTGGTATGGATTGGCTTTCAGACCATGATGTGAATATTTATTGTAAAAATAATGAGGTTATGATTTTTGATGATGATGATAAAGAGAACCTTATCTTTACATCAGAATCTTCACCACCTGATTCTTATCTAGATCCACCACCAGTAGCTCAACTAAATTCAATTATCAGGGAGGAAGAGAATGAAATAACTATGGGTGAGGAAAGGAATGTTCAAATAGAGGATGTACCTATTGTGAAAGAATATGTATATGTGTTTCCGGAAGAATTACCTGGACATCCTCCAGAATGAGAAATTGAGTTTTCCATTGATTTAATTCCTGTTTCAAGGCCCATATCAAAGACCCCTTATAAAATGGCCATTGTGGAATTAGTTGAACTAAAGAAACAACTAGAGGAATTGAGTAATAATGGATTTATTCTCCCTAGTGTTTCTCCATGAGGAGCCCCTATCCTTTTTGTTAAGAAGAAAGATGGATCTATGAGGTTATGTATCGACTACAGAGAAATCAATGCTATAACAATAAAGAACAAGTGTCCCCTACCTCGCATTGATGATTTATTTGACCAACTACAGGAGCTCAATACTTTTCAAAGATTGACCTTCGATATGGATACCATCAGTTGTGTGTGAATAAGGAAGACATTCCAAAGACAGCATTTTGAACTAGGTATGAGCATTACGAGTTTACAGTAATGCCTTTTGGGTTGACTAATGCACCCTCTGTTTTCATGGATCTAATGAACAGAATTTTCAAGGAATATCTCAATGAATTTGTGGTGTTATTTATTGATGATATCTTATTATATTCCAAAATATATGAAGATAATGAAAATCACTTGCACATTATCTTGAAGACTCTTAGAAGACATGAATTATATGGGAATTTTAGCAAGTGTGAATTCTGGCTTCAGGAGATTTCTTTTTTTGGCCATATTGTCTCTAAGGATAGAATTTCTGTTGATCCTTTTAAGACCAAGGCAATCCAAGAATGGTCATCACCAATGAGTATAACTGAGGTACGCAGTTTTATTGGTTTAGTAGGTTATTATCGTCATTTCGTTCAGAATTTTTCCTGATTGGCTAACCCATTAATGAAGCTCACACATAAAGGGGTTAAATTTATTTAGACAAAAGAGTGTGAAGAATGTTATGAAGAACTGAAGAGAATATTATTCAATGCTCCTATATTGACTCTACCATCAAGGAATTATGGGTTTTTTGTTTATAGTGATGCTTCAAAGAAAGTATTTGTTCGTGTCCTTATGCATAATAATAGGGTTATTGCCAGTGCATCACAACAGCTAAAAATTCATGAGAAAAACTATCCTAATCATGATCTTGAGTTAGCAGCTATAATCTTTGCTTTGAAGATTTGAAGACACTATCTCTATGGTGAAAAATGTGAGATATATACTGATCACAAGAGTTTGAAGTATATTTTCTCACAAAAAGAACTCAACAGGAGGAAAAGGCAATGTCTTTAACTACTCAAGGATTATGATTGCACTATACACTACCACCCGGGGAAGGAAAATAAGGTGACAAATTCTTTGAGCAAAAAGGATCATGGAGTTTTGAACAAAATGAGAGTTGAAAGGAATCCAATTTTTATGGATCTAGTAAAGTTGGATATGGGAATAACCATGGAAGGTGAAACATCGATAATTTTTCAAATGGATTCCAAACCATCTTTACTAGAAAGGATTAAGATTTCTCAGACTGATGATGATGAATTTCAAAAGAAGATTAAAGCTCTGAATAATGGGATATTGAGTGACTTTTTGTATGAAGAAGGAATTTTGAAATTTGGGAAGAGACTTTGTGTTCCCGATATACCTGATCTAAAAAGGGAATTGTTGGACAATGCTCATAGTTCCAATTTCTCTATACACCCTGAGAGCACCAAAATGTATAGATATTTGAAGGAACATTTTTTGTGGGACAACATGAAGAGAGAGATTGCTGATTTTGTGTCAAGATGTATGGTTTGTCAACAAGTGAAAGCTGGAAGGCAACAGCCTGGATGAGTCATGCAACCTCTTCCCATACCTAAGTGGAAATGGGATAATATCATGATGGACTTTGTCATAGGACTACCAAAGACTCCTAGAAGGAATGATGCAATATGGGTCATTGTTGATCATCTTACCAAGTCAGCACATTTTCATGCTATAAGGGAGGATATACCACTTGAACGTCTATAAAGGCTATATATTAATGAAGTTGTGAGACTTCATGGAGTACCCATATCGATTGTTTCTAATTGTGATCCATGTTTTACATCAAGATTCTGGAAAATTCTTCAGAAAGCCCTGGATAATGAACTTTATTTGAGCACTGCCTACCACCCCCAAACTGATGGAAAATCAGAATGAAATATTCAAACCTTAGAAGACATGTTGAGATCATGATCACTTGACTTTCAAGGTATGTGGGATCAATATTTTCCTCTGGTAGAATTTTCCTATAACAATAGCTTCCATTCAAGTATTCGGATGGCACCATATAAAGCGTTATACGGAAAGAGATGTCGCACACCAACCTATTGGGATGATGTTGGTGAAAGAAAACTCGTAGGCCCAGAACTTGTGGAGGAAATGATGGAAAAGGTGAAGTTAATCCAAACCCACATCAAAGCATCTCAAAGTAGGTAGAAGAGTTATTCCGATAATCGAAGGAAGGATTTGGAATTTCAGGTAGGAGATCATGTTTTCTTGAAGTTATCTCCATGGAAGGGAGTTATACATTTCGGTAAGAAAGTTAAATTGAGTCCCAGATACATAGGACCTTTTAAAATTCAAGAATGAATTGGGGTTGTATCATACCATTTGGAAATTCCACCAAGTCTCTCCAAAGTTCACGATGTGTTCCACGTATCACTGTTGAGAAAATACATGTCTGACCCAACGCATGTACTCACTTATGAGGAAGTAGAACTGGAAACTGATCTGTCTTATTGCGAAGAGACCATTAGGATTCTTGATACTAGAGAATGAGTGCTGAGAAATCGGACAACTCATCTGGTAAAAGTTCTATGGAGAAACCATAAGATGGAAGAGGCAACATGGGAACCCGAGTAACTTATGATGGAGAACCACCCGATTCTTCTTATGCAGTAATATTATAGAAATTTCAAGGAAGAAATTATTTGAAGGAGGGTATAATTTAACACCCCAAGCTTCCACAGTATGCTTCTCTTTGAATAATACAGTAGCATGTGTTTACGCAACTTCGAGTTCTAACACACACCACAACCAATCAAACTAGCCGTTATGATAGTAATACCCACTTTTTATAATTTTATAAATTTTATCTTTTAAAATGGAATTAATTTTTGGATTATTAATAACGAAATTAGATTAGGGTGAATTTTTGTTACTTTTCTGATAACTTTCATATTTTGATGAATAGTGAAAATTGCTAAATTTTAATTAAAAACAACTTTTTTAATCAAAATAATTAATAGTGATAAATTATGAATTTGAGTAATTTTAAAGTATAATTAGATTATATTTTTACCATTTAATCCAATGTTGGTCATTGGACATAATTTCACATTTAAACTGGACATAATCATGTGTCAATCTTTTGATAGTTATTATTTCTTAAAAACACGCTTTTTGTTTTGACAACGGGAATTAATTTTAAATTAATTTCTTCCACTTCTGTGTTTTGAATTTAGAAAAATGGATTCCATATTTATAATCAAGAGGTCCAAATTTTGTAAATAGGTAACTTTTATTTTTAGACCTTTTGAATAATTACTTCGGTAAATATTTTATTTACCATGGTTAAAGGGTAAATCCAGTAAATAAGGGTAAAAAATAATATTATAATAATATTAAATTACCCTAAAACGTGTACTAAACCAATTTTTTGATACATGTACGACCATGGCCATCTTTAGGTCTATTTTTGGACCCCATGGTGCCACTTGTAAATAATAATGACACTTTATATTAAATAAGTTAAAGTAAATACAAAAATGACAAAAGCATATATCTTTTAGAAAAACAATTTTTACATAGGGTTATATATGTTATATTTTCAACTATAAATCTTAATTAGAAGGATAAAAATATTTAATACATAATGGGAGTTTATTTATAATCTTTAGACATTGAATAATTAAATTTATTTATGACACAATAATGATGCAGTATTTTCCTTATTAAAGAAAGAATCAAATAATTGGTATTATAAATGTTAAAATTAATATAATTTGAAAGTTTGGATGACATAAACAAATTTTATTGGTTAATATGACATGTTATAATTACTTAAATTTATTTTTTTGAATTAATAAAGTTGTTAAGACTTTAAAAAAAATAAATTATTAAATAGTATCAAAATTGACATAAAGGAGTTTTTAAAACAAATATTATATTATTAATTGATATTCTATTCCTAAAAAAATAAGGTTAAGACAAAGGACTTATATAATGATATTTGTGTCATTAATGGACCACTTGGGGGTCACTTGTAAGTATATAGTAAGTTTATTAACTATATAATATAAAAATACAAAGAGACATGGTAAATGTCAAACTATTTAACTAATAGTTAAATCAAAAAGATAAAGTTAATATAGTGACCCAAACCTGTCTAAAACATATTGGTTGGGTGTTTTTAGACCTATCCCCACCATCAAATTTAAATAATACACTTTTTATCCATTATAAACCGAATATGAATTTATTATAAAATAATATTTCTAGGTTTTCCAAAGGTGCCCCTCACCCCTCTTATAAAAGGGCACTCCCCCTTCACTCTAATTAACACCTTCAAATCCTTTTGTATTGGCCAACCTCTGCCCAAATATTCTATCAACTTACCTCAATTTAACCTAGAAGCTTTAGTTTGATCATAAATCCAACCTAAAGATCCCTTTTGATCAAATCAAAAGGAAGAACCCGAAGAAGAGGTAATGTTTTCACCACCCTCTTTCAAATACCTTTCTTCTTCTACTTCTTCTTTATTTGTTATTTCTATTCTAAAATAATAACTACAGTATCTTTTATATATTGTGATGTTATTATAAATATGTTACAACTAAATTAATTATTCTATCCATCCTTTTAATGACACGTCACCATACGTGCGTACGTACGGCTTACCGTTTCCACGTCGTGGTGTAATTGTTATTCAATACATGATTATTTGGATGGGTATAATAATGATGTGTATTTTATGTAAATAATAAATATAACATGATAATAATTCTGTATATATGATACAACATCCAATTATATATTATTTTAATATCAAAGGAGTGATATTGTCGCTCGAGCGTACGTACGGACTACCGTCTCCACAAACGCTATGAGATTCATTCCCTGTCGTATCTATTCAAGAATAATTTTCATTTGATGGTTAAAAATAATGTTTAAAGACTTAATATAATTATGGATATGAATAATATATAACCTATCCATAACAAACACGGCTTACGTAACAAATCATATAAAGGAAAATGAATCAGTTAACACTCGAAACAACAATAATACAAAGATATTATTGACAAAGCAATGTTAAAAGATCATATATGATATAATATTAATTTATATGATTAATTTATAATTTAATAACAATTATTTTAACATTATACAGGATTTTAACCTACCCTCGACCAAGGAAAAGTACAATTTAAGGGTTTATTTCACAATCTCTTCATTATCTGGGCTTGTTTATACGTAATTATCTATTAGGACCTCTTTATCATCCACATCCATGTTTCTTAAAAATGTATTTGAAATAATTATTACTATTTTATAGACTATGGTTTAAATAAATTTATACCCTTTTTCACTTTTTATAAGATGTTTATAAAGGAATCTTTCCGTCGTTTTCTAAACAAAGTCCTTTTTAACCTTTTCGACAAAATTAAGGTAAGAATGTCCTTTTTTTAACTTATACTATGGGTGCGGCTATTTTCCACCATTATAAAATTGTCGAATCTTACCTTAAGATCTTATTAGAATATTTTCAAAGTAAATGTTTTCTTTTATAATTATGTTACTTTTAAATGATTTCAAAAAAAGAGATATTTCTCTCAAATAGTTTTGATTTTATCTATGCCAACATCCTTTGATGGATTTTTAGCATATTTGATGTTGATTTATTATGATACAAAACTTCTATATTGTATTGAAGGTTTTTTGATATGTTTGACTATGGATATGTTATTTTTATATCATTCATGGTTTATGGAGAAAGTATTGACATTTCGTATGCTAGTTTTAATACAAATGTTTATGTTATGTTTAAACATGTTCATATGAGGAATGCATTGGACTTAGTAAGTGATGGGGGGAGCCCACTATAGCTCCTAGATGCATCGATAGGTCTCATGAGAAAAACTAGTGTCTTGGAACAAGGCATTGACAAAATCTTATTTTTATTCTTGGCACAATTCCTTGACTATGTGGTTATGATAGTCTAGCATTATGCATTCTATCATTATGAAAGTGGTTATTGATATTGCATGTGATTATTTGATTAGTAGAATATCCATGTGAATAATTAAATGACATTATTTAATTTTATTTCTACCATATTATGTAGAATTTCATGTTTAAAAGGATTTTTTTTAGTTATACATTTCCTTAATTGTTTATGCTTGTTTATGAACGTTTCTTCTATATTGTTATCCTCACTGGGCATCTGAGCTCACCCCTTTCTATGTTTTATTTTTCCCAGGATGTGAAGAGGTATTTTATGAATGAACTATAGGGATGGTATGAGGGGATATGATCTTGGTATAGGGAGACAAGATGTTGTTTTAGTTTTTCACTTTATGATGTAATGTAAACTTTATGTATGTATCTAGTGATTCCAAGGCTACTAAACTAATCAGTCTTTCAAGACTTATCTTTTGTGATCATGACAATGTTATGTAATAATGCATTGAATCTGGGTAACTAGGGTCAGGGTGTTACAAAATATTATGGACCATAATGGGGATATTGAATTACATATCCCGACATAATCGAATTGGAAATAAAAGAGAAGAAAATAAAAGGAGTACTTGAAAAAGATAAGGGTAATAGATTCCCTTACCTTGTAGAGTAACTCCTAAAAATTGAAGGTTGGGAACTTGGCTCCTTGAAGAAACCTTTGGAGGAATCCTAGAGAGGAAAAACTACCAGATATTCTAGGATGATGAGTTTTTAATGAAATAAAATGAAGTAATGAGTGGGTATTTATAGTAAATGAGGGGGAGTTTTTTATTAATTTTAAAGGACACCTCATTAGTGGTTTGGAAAAACCATGGGCTTTCCCATGGTATTTTTCCATGATATTGGCCACTTGGGAAACCAAAAATAATATATTAATGTGCACAATTTGATCATAATTTTATATTAATTATTATATCATTATGATTTCATTAAACATACTAAAAACTCGAAATTGTATTTTTTCTATTCAGGAAAAAATCAAGTATTTTAAAAAACCCAAAAATTCACCCCAAACATTTTTTTATGTTTAGAATTAAAAAATTAATTCCATTTTTTAAAAATAATTTTCTCAATATTTTTAATTTAATTTTTAAATAAAATCATAATTTATTTCTAAAAACAACTTTAAAATTATAACTCATTTTATAACACCTTGAGAAATTAATAAAGATCCCATAAAATTATCTTATAACCATAAGACAATAAAGTAGCAATTTATTATTAAATTTTATGAAAATAAATTTGTATATTGAATTATTAAATTAATCATAAAATTGTAATTAAAATATTTATGACATAAAAAAATATCAATACTTACACTATGATCGTTCTTTTCACTCATATGATATCCTAAATATATTTATACATTCATGGGTGAAGTTTATATTTTTTTGGATGATTTACTATTAATTACTATTCATATAGGTATGTTACTATTCATAAGGGTGTGTTACTATTCACCAAAAATTGAGTTTTCCATATAAGACTCTAAATATCTTAATGAATTCAACCGTGTATGTTAGTTTTTTGAAATTCAAATCACAAAGGTAGAAAAATTATGTTTACTGGATAGGTTATAACAAAATGGTGTTTTGTAGAGCTCAATGTTTCACGCATTCTATATTAAATATATTTGTAAATTCTTTGGGTTTTACATTATTCCTACCTCAACAAAATTGCATCCTCTCAATTTGAAACTGCACTTCTAAAGTTAAATATTGATGCTTGAAAATTCCCTTATGGGAAATCCACATCTAAAATAGTGTTAATGAAATATCCTCCTAAAAGGGGTTAAGGGAAATGAGGTGGTCACCACAAAAATTATGCTTTCGAATGGGGTGACATTAGTTGGAAGTAAAAACCTGTACATAGAAGAAAAATATAACAATGAAGTTATGAAGAAACGTGATAGAGAACATGTTCGGATGAAATTTGATTACTACAAAACTATAAACTACTATAAAAAAAAATCATCGATATTATGAATGATTATGATAATAGGACAACATTTTATTTAAGACACTTTTCCTTGAGTTGGGGAATTATTCCACTCTATAAGAGTATAAATATATGTTTCTATTTACAAATGCATACTTTGATTGTACCTTGAACTATCTATGCTTCATCACTTAGAATAGGTTACACCATATGGTGAAGTAATACATTAACCTATAAAAGCTCGTTTAATTATCAACTTAAACCATTTTGTAAATGGTTAAACATTCCAAAATATATTGATTAAAAACTTTAGAATGAAGGTCTATGAATTTCCAATATGAACTTATCATTAACCCTTAATCAAAATGAAGTATCTCTAAATTTTCACATTCCAAACATGTGAATAAATTAATCATATATCCTTTTCAAATATAGTAACAACTTGAATTAACATAAAAACCATATTGGAAACATTCATTATTCTATATTCATTAAGTAAGATACATGTTATTAGATATATTCCTTAAATCCAAAAGTGTTGTAAACTATATAGATGATAGGATAGACCACTTCTCGACAAGTCAATAATCAGTTCCAAGGTAGTCAGTACTTATCTGATACAATCATTTAATCATCATTATCTCAACATTAAATATATATTAAGGGTTGTATTTCCCTCAATCATGTGTTTTCTAAAAAGTTTAACTTTCCACTAAATATCTTTTCTTGGTACCATTAAACTTATGGATTCAAATCCATAATGAAAAAGTATTGCAGTAAAATACTTATATATTCCATAATTCTTATAACCAGTACATTGTAGAAAAAATATTCAAATGACATGATTCTTGACTAGTCATATGAATCATTCTAATTCATCCTCTTAATTGATCATTTTCTAGAATCATCATTTGGGGTATATTCCTTTGACACTTGGGACATTGATTCACATAGTGTCCCATCTCCTTGAAGTTGAAGCATTGTACTTTGGAAACCTTTTTCTTACCCTTGAATTCATGAACTTGGTGCCCTTTCTCTCCACACTTATAACAAGCACCAATTCCCTTCAAGCATTTACCAGGGTGATTTATTCCATAGTTATCACATGTGCAAAAACACTTCTTTTTCTTCTTCCCTTTATCCGTATTTTTCTCTACCATCCTCTTCTTCATTTGATTCCCTTCAAATCCATAGGACTCAGAGAATTGTTTACATACCTTATTAACACATTATTGTATTTCCTTATATGATGAGGACACATGGGAGACTATCTTCCTTTGAAATGATGGTTTAAGACCATAAGAGATATGATCCTTCTTACTATTTGCATCACCTGCATTGGTGATGATCTCATTCCTTCTGCTAGGTTCCATTTCAAAAAAATGGAATGCACTAGATTAGATTATGAATCATGATTTATAATCTCAACTTAGAAAAATAATTATCATAAATTGAAATCCTATCCATAAATAATCTAATAATCGTAAACATGGTCTCTTTGAAGAAAAAATTACATTTAATTCATTCATAATGGTTTGAAAAGAAAATGGGAATTATCCTAAGCATATCCCCCGAGAGTGTCAAACCAGGAGCGTAGTAAGGCTTGTTCTCATGTACTAGGATACCCCGGGTCAAGACTGAAACTCCTTATTAAATTTGTTACTCCTGGGTACATCTGTTCTAGAACCATGTTCACTTGTAGTATCTAGATTGGGATGTATTTTCTAGAAAGATTCACATGATCTATTCCTTACCAAAATTCCAAGTCGTTCTTGTATGTTTATCCTAAAATTGTATCTTAGGGTTTTGTTCCCTAATCTAAATTTTCTAAATTTAGTTTCTAAGTTTTCTACTAAACATCCTCTGATACCAACTGTAAAGACCCGGCCCCGGTTTCCCAAATCTGGTGCCTTATTTTAATAAATTGTAATGATTACAAGGAATCAAATTATGAAGGACCAAGTAGTTTAGTAGTTTTAAAAAACTAGATACATACATTGGTTCAACATTACAACTTGAAAATAAATACAACATATAAGTTTTATTGGGAACATCCACAACTCTAAGTTTATCCTTGTCATTCATTTATAATAAACCTCTTTATATCCATAGAAAATGAAACATAAGAAGGGGGTGAGATCATATTCTCATTAAGGGTACGAAATACTTATGAAGATATCATAAACATAAACATTAGGAATGGTGAATAACTAAAAATACATGCCTTTAAAAAATAAACTTGAACAAAATATGGCAGGAATATGAATTGAGTAAATATTTCCATAATAAAATATAACCATGGGTATAATACTAGTCAAAAAACCACATGGACTTTTATTTACTAGTTTCATAATGAGTGAATGCATAATGTGGGACATCATAACCATACCATCAAGGCCTCGTTCTAATACCATAAACATCTATTTTTTCAAGGCCTCATGCCAAGACCATAGTTTGTCTCACGAGACCTATCGATGCACGGAGGGGATATAGTAGGCCCCACCCAACACATAATAATTCAAAATTATTCCTCTTATTAATGGGGATAACCATAAAAAACATACACATTTATATTTAAACTAACATATGAAATTTAAATAACTTTCCCTAATCATTAATCATAAACAATAACCATTCAGAGTAATATGATGAATGGTTTCAAGATAGCATATCCACTTTCAAACTAATCATAAACCACTTAATAAAACATGGTGGATGATATCATAGTAGATTATCCTAAATGAATTACAATATTAAACAATGGACATTGACATAGATGAAGATACTTTTAAATGAGATGATTGAAAAATCCTTGAGGAAATAATACTTAGACATTACAAAGTGTCTCATACCAACTTGAAACATTCAAATAATAATTCATTACATTATCATGAGAATAAGTATACTCTTGATATGATATACCAAAGGTAATTAAATACACCACAATTAATAAATAATTGGTGAACAAGGCATATATCTCATAAAATTCAAAGAGATATGAGAAAAAACCTTTTTACTTTGGAAAGAAGTGTTCTTTTGGAAAATCATTTGTATTTGTCATGAAACAAGATTTTAAACATTTATATCCCAGAAAATAAAATTTAGGGACATTGAAATTATATTTTAAGCTTAAATAAATTTTATTGAGGTGAAATCCTTTAAAAAGTGTTTTAAAGAAGCTTTAGAAATAAAACATTTTAGTGATATTTAAGGAAGATATTAAAGGATTTTAAAGCGCAAAAGCATGTTTGCATTCATAAAACCAAAAATGAACCAAAATAGTTTTTTCATGTTAAAATTTGTGATTTTAGAAAGATAAATATGTCTTAAAAAATATTATATAGTGAACTTAAAAATAGGTAAGAATTCAATAAGTTCCTTGAATCAGGCTTTCATTTCGGAACAATTTTTGAAAGATTCTTTTAAAAAACATAAATCCCCATAAAATAAAGATGGATTATTATTGGTACACATATATAGAACATCAAAAAGTAATTTATGAGGATTAAATGGGAATAAATAATAATTTCATTGAGGTGAGTAGAGAATAAGAGCAACCTGAATGAAAATGGAGGTTCAGGTAGAAAATACTTAAAACATTGCAATCAATTGAATCGTATGTACCAAAATAAATTATCATAAAATGATAAATTTAATATCATAAAAATAAATATATTAATGATATTAAACATCAATGGGAAGTATACATACACCATACACAAGTAGTAGTTGTGAATATGGAATATCTCACAAAAATGGAAATGAGATGAAGAAACCCTTACCTTAAATCTAATGGTGTTCTTCACTTGATCTTAGTGTCCTGGATAACCAAATTAAATTAATTAATTCATATTTTCAAAACCTATTATTTATTTAATTTATTAATTATAACCTTATTAAGTTCATTTGTGGCCTTCATGATGGGTTTGAGAGGTTCAATTTTATTGTTTGGGAGCGTTTTCTTTCTTAGTATTCATGACCAGTTTACTTATATATGTAAGGATAAACATATAATATGAGAATGGTTTCCCATAATAGAAGTTGTATTTTATTTTCTAAAATCCAGAAGATAACATGGTTATAAAATTTATTTGGTTATTGGTACTTAATATGAATCATTATATAAAACATTAATGATAATTGTTTGGGTTAATTGGTAGTTTTTATCACAATAAACTCATTTTGATTTAAAAATTAATATTATGTGTAAAAAAATTAAAGAACCTTAAATAAGTTATAGTACATATATTATAGTCTTTTTCAACCATAAAAAAAGTTTCATAACCATAATTGAATATGGAAATATAAATTGAAAACTTGTCGTCCTTGAATGTGATAAATTAACACATCCCAGATAGTGTTTTCATTTCTAGTAAAAAAGTGGGGAAAGAAGACATGATAGAGAATTATTCCATTATAAAAAAAATCAAGTACATGTAAGGTATTTTAGTTATCATAAAATTTTTATGAAATTAATTTAGGAAAGAAAACGAGAAAAAAGGGAACTCAAAATAAAAGAAAAGTTGACAAATCCCTTATGAAAATTCGGCAGCCTAACGGTGTCACTTAAAAATTCATAAAATATTTTGATGATAGAAAAGGGGTATATAATAATTATGAATTTTTATATAAATTAATTTTGATAGTTAATGACATAACACAAACATAATCCAATTGAAAATAAAAGCGAAGAAAATAAAAAGAGTGCTTGAAAAAGAGAATGGTGATAGATTCCCTTACCTTGTAGAGTAACTCCTAAAACATAAATTTTGGGACCTTTGGGCCTTGAGAAAACCTTGGGAGGACTACTAGGGAGGTAATAATACCATATATTATAATATGATGAGTTTTTAATGAAATAAAACGAAGTAATATGTGGGTATTTATAGTAAATGAGAGGGAGTTTTCTATTAATTTCAAAGGACACCTCATTAGTGGTTTTTGCAAGACCATAGGATTTCCCATGGTATTTTCCCATGGTATTGTCCACTTGGGACACCTCATATCATATATTAATTTACCCAAGTATACCATAATTTTATATTAATTATTTCATTATTATGATGTCATTAAACTTACTGAAAACTCAAAATTGTATTTTTACTATTCACGAAAAATTCAAATATTTTAAAAAAATCCCAAAAATTGACCCCAACCATTTTTTGATATATATAATTCAAAAATTAAATCCATTTTTTGAAAATAATTTTCTAAATATTTTTAATTTAATTTTTAATTAAAATCATAATTTATTCCAAAAAACAACTTTAAAACTATAACTCATTTGATAACACCTTGAGAAATTAATCAAGGTCCCCTAAAATTATTTTATAACCATAAGAAAATAAATTAAAAATTTATGATTACATTTTACAAATATAAATTTCTATTTTGAATTATTAAATTAAATATAAAATTGTAATTAAAATATTTATAACATACAAAAATACCAATACTTACACTATGATCATTTTTTCACATATAAGATGTCTAAATTATATTTATACATTCATGGGTGAATTTTCTATTTTTTTGAATGAATTAATCTTCATTAATATTCATTACTATTCATAAAGGTATGTTATTATTCATAAGGGTATGTTACTATTCACCAAAAATTAAGTTTGTCTTATTTAACTCTAAATATCTTACTGAATGCAACCATGTATGTCCATTTTTCAAAATTCAAATCACAGAGGTTGAAAAATTATGTTTACTAGCTTGGTTATAACAAAGTGGTGTTTTGTAGAGACTCGGTATTTCATGCATTCTATATTAAATCTATTTGTAAATTCTTGGGGTGTTATAGTGAAAATAAGTTATTTTCAAGCAAATGGTGGCCAGAATCCCTCCTCAAGAAATGGTATAGGTTTGGTCAACTCAAATCCAAGTTTCTTGGTAGATTTAATGATAAAATTAGAGGGAGTATCATGGGAAAAGATGCATGAGAGTTCTGGAGTTTCTAAAACATTATAAAGTACATGATAAGTAGTCCTAAAGAACACATTCCGTGTGGACCCCCCCCCCCCATGGCTAATAGGGTTTACACATAATGATAAATATAAAATAGTCTTTTGACTCTATCACACATCTAGTGGTCCTTTTATTGATAACCTAATGTGTACCCTAGGGTACATGGTCATGGGCATGAGTAGGTTCACCCAGACATAGCCATAGTACAAGGGAATGACCATAGTACATTTTCTTGGGCTAACAAACAAAGACACTGACACTAGTAGGTCTGGACTTAGCAGGACTCATTGGGTATCACCCATATAAATTGTGTTCTTTTACCATGGAAACATTGATCCCTTTCTTCCCTCATCCTAGTATTATTATTAGTGTGGGTGCAATCCCATGGTCCACCCCTAAGAGGTTACAGTGAGTTATCTCATCCTAAGCATAGGATGAGAGATCCCCTCTACTATCTTTCTCTAGATAGAGTCATTTATCCCTCCACATGTACTAAGGTGATATCCTCTATCATTATTCATGTGTTTGGGTCAGGTATTTGATTTCTGACATTTAGGGTGTGTGATCCCCTTCTTAGTAGGTTATTCTAGATAGGATTAGGTATACCCCATAGGCACTAGATGTGATACCCTAATGACATCTTGTGAGTTATATTTTATACTTCATCATTGAAAGGCCCAATGAGTGTGACCTATAAAATGGGTGAATTTAGAAAATTGAGAATTGATGAGTAGTTTATCTCATGTTAATGTGGCCTTTGAGCTGTGAGAATAATCCTAGGCCAATAGTGACGATGTGACCTTACTTTGAGACTTGTTTTATACCTATAAACATATCTAGGTTACATTGTTTATTCTTCTATTGATAATGATTTTTATTTGAAAATATCTTTAATTATTTTTGTTTCATGATTTTGGGGTAATGATGAAGCTAATATTTTCATATATTTTATACTGTAATTTAATATTTATAAACCCACAATAGTGTTATTTAATGGGCAATTGTTACATATTTAGGTTTTGGTGTTATTTTGAGCCAAAATTCAAAAATGGAATAATTATGGATTTTTAACAGATTTTTATCACAGGGGTATTTTGGTCATTTCTTATAAAATATATTTCAAAATTTTGTGATTAGAATTTTTTTTTAACACTTATTTTATTTCCTTCAACTTTGAGACCATGGGCTGAATCGATATTCTAGAGGCCGTAAAAAATCGATGAAGTAAAAGATTTTGTCAGGCGGGCTACGTGGACCCCACTTTAGTAATGGAACCATAATTCGTCATAAACACCTCAGAATGATTCTATTCCACTTGGATATGAAAGATAACTCCAAAAAGCGTCCCAAAAATGAATTTAAACCCATTTGGAATCCGTTAGAATGTCCATTCAATGATAGCATTTTGAAGGAAGCTTCTAGGAAGCTTCATCCAGAGAAAGTGATCATCAATAGAAAAATCATAACTCCTTCAATACGCATCCAATGAATCTGAAAGTTGAAGGGTGGACGTACAATACATTTATGAACAATATTTATGAAGATTTACACGCATTAATCTTCCAATTAATGGGTTGAAAATGTGACAACATTATGATGATGAAATCTACCTACAAAAGGAGAGGAGCTCCTACCTCTCAAGATATTGCATTCATCACCACACCATCCATCACAAAGGGGGTTGGCTTGAGAGAGAAATAGGATAGGAGTATTACATGATTTAATCAATCCATGAAGGGATAACTCCATGTTGTCGTGGGCTGCGACGATCTGAATACATTTTCCCTTTTGAGTTTGTGCTTTCATTGTAAAATATTTTCTTTTAAACTATCCTGGAACTTGTTTGCATGAATGAAGGAGGTCTTTTTCTCTAGTGTTTTCAATTTATTATAAATTATTCTAGATTTCTTATATTATAATGAATTTAAAGTGGTTTTAC
This sequence comes from Viscum album, assembly GCA_963277665.1. Classification (NCBI taxonomy): domain Eukaryota; kingdom Viridiplantae; phylum Streptophyta; class Magnoliopsida; order Santalales; family Viscaceae; genus Viscum; species Viscum album. The sequence continues at coordinate 822,005,034 of OY728141.1, read as the reverse complement.
TCATGGTTTAAATTTCTTTGGTGAGGTCTCGCTTTTGAGCACGATGAGTTCATCCTGTTTTGGTTACTCGGAGGTCTTCGGGTAATCAGAACACTTTCATTAGAAGATTGGAACCCATGTATGAGGTTTCAATATGGTATATAGATAATTTATGTGTATACCTTGAGTTCTTAAGTTATAAATTGGATAATTTAATTAAAATATATTCATAAACAATGATAAAGGGAGTGTTCAACGATCAACGTTTGTCCACCGCTGCTACCTTTAACTTGTTCTTTCCAGCTCTATTTTCTTTGGTATTTTAATTGCTGATGTAGATTTAATACTTAATTTTGATTTCTTTTTCATAATAAACATCCCCCCATATATATTATATAAATTAGTTTTATATTAGTTAAATAAAAAGTGACAATTGAAAATATTGTGCGTATAAGCGGCCTCCTTGTGATCGACCCTAGGGTGAGCCACTATGGTGTATTCATAGGATAATATAAAATTAATTGAATAGGGTAAAGCGACTCAAATCCCTACCATAAATTTGGCATCATTTCCGAGGAGGCTAAGTGCTTACTCATGCTGTTTTTCAATAAAAAACAAAAAAAGAGCCTTGTTGCATATCATTCATTTCATCAGCCAATATGGATTTTTATGGAAATTATTATAATTATTGGCATGTGGATAAATTTTATGATGAGACAAGCAGGGAAGATACATTGAATATTCAAATGCTTAAAAATTCCCAAAAATTGGAAGAAAATTCCCATCAATTGGAAGAAAATGCCTTGATAATTCAAGAAAATTGCAGAAAGATGGAAAAGCAAGCAAGATGATAACATCATTGGCCACCCAAGTTGAAGATATTAAAGTCTTATGAATGGATCGACAAAAAATACAAGCTGAGAAGAATGAAAATCTTGTTCCACCTACATTTAATGAATATGTTTATGACGTTGAGGAAAAACATGAGGACCCACTTCCCTCTCCAACAAATGAGTTCTCAGCTGCCTTGCTTGAGGAAAAGGGTTATAAACCTGAAATTTATGAGGGAGTTCTAAATTATGAGCATTCATTTCATTCAAATTTCATTAATTCTAAATTTAAATCTAATATCCCTTATTCTGAATTTGTAGATTCAGTATCACTACTGCAGGATCTGGATGAATAAAAAGAAGAAGGTCCTCTTGTTGAGGAGAGAATGGAGGTGCCTATCGAGTTATGCATTGGTGCATTTGAGGATGATGGAACAAAAGAAGAAATCATTGAAGAACCAATTTACGAACTTGAACCAGAAGAGAAGTCACTTCCTATTCTTTTATTTTCAACACTGGTGGACAACACTCCTCCAGATTACAAAAAAAGGGAGCACTCCTACATCCTTTTCCCTCCCCCTCTTAATCTCAAATTATATTTTCCATCTCTTATAGGGGTTAGGGGTATTTTTCTTTTATTTTGGGGTTATCACTTCAGGAATCCACATATGGATGTCGTGAGAAATAATTTGTGGTGGTTTCTAAGCAAGAAACCCCATCCACCTTTGGATTGGGGTTAACCTGCTGCAACCGCCTGACTGGGGGCAGTAAAAACCTAGCACCCGCTTAGGGGTCAAACCAAGAATTATCCCTTCCCTTTCCCTTTTCTATTTATTTTTATCTATTTTTTTAATGCATTTATTTATTTCTTTGTAGGAATAAGTGGTGACAACTAGTAGCTTAACTCAATGGTGCTACTAAAAAAAATAAAGTCAGGTTGTTTCTTTCTTCTATTTAATTTTTCTTCCCTTATTTATATTTTTTCAAGACAAAATGAAGGGTAGTGAAATTTAAGTGTGGGGGAGTGTCGACCTGCTTAGTTGTTTTTTTTGTGCTTTCATTTTTTTCATTTTTTAGGAACTTTGAGCTTTAATTATAATTCTGATCACATTTCACAAAATAATTTATTTTGATAAAATTGAACTGATTTTTGAAAAAAAAGGATTTTAAATGATTGTTGATGTGAATTTTTTTTCCTTAAATTGGATTTTCAATCATTTTTATGAGTTTAACAAATTTTTGAAATCCATGGCCCTGAAACACTAACTCAAAATATTTTTCTCATCCTATGAGGTATTATAAAATACTTTTAGATATTCTTTCTAATACCCACACTTTCTTGGGGGAAACTTGGATTTTTTTTAGAACCAGAATTTGTGATTTTTCTCTTTCCAAGCTTTGGATTTCATTGAATGTTTTTAATATGATTGAGGAACTACTTTGGCTAGCCACATATTATCCTGAGACCTAACTTTACATTTATTATTCATTAACCCTTAGATTCCATGAATTGCCTTATAGGTTTAAGCCACAATACAGGCTAATTTATCTTTACCTACCCATTCTCTTGGTATTGTTGCATGGATATTTCATGTTTGAGTGTGGGGGAAGGGCCTTTCGTGTGCATTCATTGGGATTTGTTTTATTGATGGGTATTGTGCGGTATGCGTCAATATTTTGGGCAATGAAATAATTGGGAATGAGTCAAAATCTCATTATGCTTAATTTTTTTCATTCAGTTCTCCTTCATAAAAAATAAAATAAAATAAAAGTTGTGCCTTTCTGGAGCTTAAAAAAAATATATCAAAAAAGGAAAATAAAGTTGTGCCTTTCTAGAGCTTTACAAAAAAATGGGGAGAACTTGAATGATATAATACCTTGAAATCATTGATTGGCTCATGTACCATGTAAAATAAATGGGGGTGTTGTTTTGTTTCACATTCTCAAGGTGGATTGAGTGAGGAATTTTCTGGGTTTTCACTTGATTATTCATGCATTGTAGCTAAGAGTCAAACCTTCTCTTTCTAGCCTTGAAATTTTAAATCATTTAACCACCAAACCAAAGCCACAGAGTCATTTCAACCTTTTATGAAATCCCTCATGATTGAATTCATTTTTATGTTTCACGTTGTGGAGAAATGATAATTGTCACAAGCCTATGGTGATACATGCAATTTCCAAGTATGAGCATAACTCTAGAATTTATTTCTCTTGAGTGAAGAGTGACATAAAATTCAATGTGAGGTAGGTTGTGATTGAGTCACGGAAGGATTTATGAGGTTGAACAAATTTAAATTTTTGGAATGAAAATAAAAGTAAATTGGTTTCATATAAGATACATGATGAAATTTGGTTTTTGATAAGATCATGGATGTTTTCTCATTTTTTGATTGTTGTGTGAATTTTGATTTGAATTTAAGATAATTGCTCAGGAGTGCAATGTTTAAGTGTGGGGGATTGATGAAGCTAATATTTTCACATATTTTATACTGTAATTTAATGTTTATAAACCCACAATAGTGTTATTTAATGTGAAATTGTTACATATTTAGGTTTTGGTGTTATTTTGAGCCAAAATGAAAAAATGGCCTAATTCTGGATTTTTAACAAATTTTTATCACAGGGGTATTTTGGTAATTTATTATAAAATATATTTTCAAATTTTGTGATTCTAATTTTTTATGAACCCTTATTTTATTTCCTTCAACGTTTTCTTCAGGACCAGGGGCTGAATCGATATTCTAGAGGCTGTAAAAAATCAATGAAGTGAAAGATTTTGTCGGGCGGGCTGCGTGGACCCCACTTTAGTAATGGAACCATAATTCGACCTAAACACCTCATAATGATTATATTATACTTGTATATGAAATATAACTCCAAAAAGAATCCCAAAAATTAATTTCAAGCCATTTGGAATCTGTTAGGATGTCCATTCAATGATAGCGTTTTGAAGGAAGCTCCCAGGACGCTTCATCCAGAGAAAGTGATCATCAATAGAAAAATAATAACTACTTACATACACGTCCAATGAATCTTAAATTTGGAGGGTGGACTGCCAATACATTTATGAACAATATTTATGAAGAGTTACATGTGTGAATCGGCCAATTATTGGGTTTAAAACTCGAAAACTTTATAATGATGAAATCTGCCTATAAAAGGAGAGGAGCTCCTACCTCTCAAGATATTCCATTCATCACCACACCATTCATCACAAAGGGGTTTGGATTGAGAGAGAAAGAGGATAGGATTATTACTTGATTTAATCAATCCATGAAGGGCTAACTCCAAGCTGTGGTGGGATGCGACGATCCGAAGACATTTCCCCTTTTGAGTTTGTGCTTTCATTGTAAAATATTTTCTTTTAAACTGTCCTGGAACTTGTTTGCATGAATAAAGCAGGTATTTTTCTCTTGTGTTTTCAATTTATTATAAATTATTCTATATTTCTTATATTATAATGAATTTAAAGTGGTTTTACTCATGTTTTAAATTTCTTTGGCGAGGTCTCTCTTTTGAGCACGATGAGTTCATCCTGTTTTGGTTACTCGGAGGTCTTCGGGTAATCAGAACACTTTCATTAGAAGATGGCACCCATGTATGAGGTTTCAATATGGTATCTAGATAATTTATGTGTATACCTTGAGTTATTAATTTATACATTGGATAATTTAATTAAAATTTATTCATAAACAATGATAAAGGGAGTGTCCAACGATCAACGTTTGTCCACCGCTGCTACCTTTAACTTGTTCTTTACAGCTCGATTTTCTTTTGTATTTTAATTGATAATGTAGATTTAATATTTAATTTTGATTTCTTTTTCATAATAAACATACCACCATATATATTATATAAACTAGTTTTATATTAGTTAAATAAAAAGTGACAATTGAAAATACAGTGTGTATAAGCGGCCTCCATGTGATCGACCCTAGGGTGAGCCACTATGGTGCATTCATAGGATAATATGAAATTAATTGAATAGGGTAAAGCAACTGAAATCCCTACCATTAGGTAACCTGTTGGTTATATTTATACTCACCCCTACATGGGTTATACCCACATGTGTCATATTTTATCCGGATTATAGACTTTCAATAGAGTTCTGGGTGGACAAAGAGCAGGTGGAGCTTAGTTGTACTTTTTAGACCACAAAAGATTACAGGAGTTGCATCTTCACAACAGTTTCCCTTTGTAATTAGGTTATACACTTTTTACAGTTATGGTGGGCTTGTATTTGGACCTTATCTCTTTCCATAATCTAACCATACTTTTTTTTGGTATTAGTTATTTTGCATTAATTTAAATTATTGATTTTTTATATTCTGTATTATCGCTACTAGAAAATGGCATATATTCACAGACCTATAGGAAAAGTTTAATTTTATTGTGGCTATTGGTTGATATATATCCATTTTTATTTGAAAATCATGGATTTAGATTAAATATATCCATGGACAAAGGATTCCCATAGAAAGAGGACCACAAATTTTTTCTCTACCTCATAGCTCTCCTCTCTTACCCATTATCCATTCTCTCAAAACTCTTCTCATGTGTCTTATCATCCCTCTCCCTACCCAAATCCCCTATCCACCTCTACCTTTAATTGCTCCACCTCTGCCTCATCCATTATCATCATCCTGCTTGTTCCTGTCTCTTCTTTGGATCCTAACATTATACCATATGGATTTAGAAATATTTTTCTACCATAGTCTCCTCACTAATCTATATTCTATTCTTATGTCTACCTCTACTTGTGATCTTAACTTCTTCCATATAGTTCCTACATAAATTCACTTCTTTCATGAAACTTTTCATGCAACCCACATCGAGTCACTTCTAATTTCACCCTCACTATGTCCATTCACGGTTGTCGACCTTCTCAGCATGGTAATCTAAAGTTATTATGGTTCACTTATATTGAAAATCACATGAAATTCATTTGAATTATTAACCCTAATTATTATGGTGATTACAAATTGAAAGTGTAAAATGGTTAATTTTCATCATAGAGCCTATTTAGGCTTCACATCGACTAACTTTTCTTTTCACCATTTCCCTAATGGTTGCATCCATTCATGACTGGTGACCCACACACCACTATAATCAGAAAGGATCATGGTTATTTCCCCTTGTACATCACATAAAAATCATGAGAATTTGTAACTGTATATTTTTTAAAAAATATTCTTCTTTTATGTGTCACTTAACAAAGATCTAATATTTTTTTCAATCATCCATTTTTTTATGCATTTCATTCCATATTCTTATGAATTATTTCCAAGAATTTTGATGGTTGTCCTAGGAATTACCTCAATATTTTTCTCTACTCCTAGCCTTCACATATTGGTTCTTTTATTTAATTCATTTTTCAAGTGAAATATATACATGTAAGACATATTTGACTAATTTATTCTTATATATATTTTTCTTATTTTAATTTGAGACTTTTTATGTAATATTCTATGATTTTATTTATTAAATTCCGATGAAACCAAATTTCATGTTGTTTACATGTTAAAAAAAATATTGAAGAATTTTGTATATTTTTCACCTTCGTGTTTTTTAGATCTTTTTGAGCTAAAAGGTTTTTTAAACTAAATATTATAATTGTGTATGTTCATTAAAATAGTTTATTTCATGGGAAAAGGGGCCATGAAAATGTGATTCTTAAAGGAGAGTTGGTGGAAACAATGTGTAATGTGGATGAAAGTGTGATCAAACTAGTCTACAACATATCACTGCGAGCCAGGTAGTTTTTATTATTTAATCATGATCTATTTCATTATATATTTTACATTGAATTTTCTATTTCAAATAATTTAAATAAACATATTTCTAACTCACCTTAACTTGTTAAAGATATAATCCATAGGTTAGAGATATCATAGTAGTTCATGTTATTGAGGTAGAGTACCACAACTAAATTTATTCAATAGTAATCTATTATATGCAGGTGATGAATTAATATTGTTTCCTGAATTTTTAGTTGGTGATAATTAAACCATTGGTAATTTAACATCCTTTAATTCACCTCATTGGTTTGAGTGACATTGTTCGAATGATTTGTTATTGATAACTAATTGAGAGTTTTAATGTTTAGGTTTCTCCAATGTGATGAAGGATGGATATCAATTTTAGATAGGATGTGGTATTTTTCTCTCTCTAATGGCATTTTTATGATGGAATTTAGGTAATATATGTACATATATATATAATTTTTTATAAAAAAAAATTTACTCATTTTTAGATTTCTAATATTACAAGTCTTCATATGAAACAGTGTAGAGTTTTTCACCATTGTTCTTCTCATGCTTTTCATATATATAATGTTTGCCTTTTTAATCAATTCTCTCATTCATAGACATAAAAAAATGGTCTATGCACCTTCTAATTCATTTTATACCCTTCCAATTTCCTTTTTTGATGATAAAAATTTAGGCACTTGTTTTTTATCACACTATCCTCCCATTTTTTGCTATTTTTTCATCATTTAGTGAGACTTTCATTCCATTATCTATGACTATACTGATTAACTATCCCATTTACATAAATAAGTATGATATTTTTTTATATATAAAATTCATATTACAATTTCTCATTAACTGCATATGTCTTAATAAATTTTAGCAGTATACTCATTACGGTCTTGAACTGTGGGCTATTTTATGAAGCTAACATAGATACATACAAAGTTAACATCAATTATTATTAATAATACAATTATTCTAGTTTTCATATTTTATAAAATATTATATTTATACATTGTATATTATCATAATTTCATTTCACACCTTATTAAATTAGTCCAAAGATTTCACATGTGAATTTTGATTCCCATGTAACTTCTGATATTCTCCATTTCTTTTACCATTTTTTCTTACATTGTTCGCTAAGAAAGTTTTCTTTCCACATCTTCAAATATTTTTATTTAGTTATGAATTTAATGTAAAACTATATGGTTCATTCTAATATATTATTTTTTATTCCATTTACATTGATGCACTTGAATGATAAGTGGTTGAAACTATAGTAGTTATAAAATCAGTTATTTCAGTCAGTAGTGTCTTTATTTTGATACATTATTTACACTAATACATAACTATGAATTAATGTATATATAGTTTCTTAGTTTTCAAAACGATTTCATTTATTGGTTTTCTAATCATAATCGTTAATTTTGATAACAATATTTCATATGAATCTTTAACTATATAGTTAGTACATTTCAATAATTATAAGGAAGAAAAATAATATTGAAGTTATGTTAAAATGAAAATTATCAATGTTTAAATAAATATATTTTGGATATTTAGGATTTTAAATATTTTTTAAATTATATTTTTGACATTACTTTGAATATTACTTTTAAATTTAAACTATATCTTCTTTAACTTCCATTATCATATTTCAGGTAAATAAAATTCCACGTGTTCTTCATATGAAAATCAAAATGTAGTGAACATTGTTGAATTTATGTGGTTATAACATTCACATTTATTTTAAATTTAAATTCTACCATTGCATATTTTATTCCATTTTATGTTAGTTTTTAAAAAAAATCAATTCAATTTTTTTTACTAAACAGCTATTAACTCTCTCCCTATTTTCCATCCAATATTTGTTATGCTTGATGGGGTTATGTGATACATGTTAATTGAAATTTATTTTAATTTTGATATTGGTTAATGGGTTCATAGTGGAATAATATGGTAATTCTTTCCATGTATATCTATATCCTTCCAACATGAATCAAATAGGTGTGATCCATCATTTTACATCATCCCTAAATAAAATCCTTGAAAATATTGTTGTTTTCTTGAATTTTTCCACAAAAGTATGTTATTACACTAGATAATTCATTTATATTTTTTCTAGATATTTTTTATGTAATGAGTATTTTAATATGTATGTATTGTAGAAAAATAATCTCAACATAAATTTTTTAATCATTGATATTTATTTTAGATATAAAAATAATCTTAGACAAAAAAAATTTATCTACAATGGTCACTACAAATTTTATTCCTTTTCTTATTATTTTTTTAGATTTTTTTAATTTCTCTATTTCCAATTAAAATATTATAAACAATTCCTTTTGAGTTTTTGGTTTTGAGATCAAAGGAGATTCAAAAACAATTTACTCCAAAAAGATGCATAATAAAAACAAAACATGAAAAGAATAAGTAAGTATCATTTGATATATTCAAGTGTTTTTACTTTAAAATATTTACTTTTTACCCAATTCCATATTTTAATATTTTTTCATCTTCCTATTCCAATCTTGGTTCAGTTAATTTGCATATTTATTTACATCAGCTTCGATATTTCTATGGATTACCATAGTTGTAGACATATTGAATTCACCATCTACATTACACACCAAAACATTATAGTTCATTCATTAACATCCAAAACATGAGTAAAATTTTTACTTTGATGCATTATATATTATTGTATGCAATTTATTTTCCAATACCATATCCTCTTTTGTACAGTATTATCTATGGAAACTCTATACTTACCTATATATTTTGAATCCTTTCTATGTATGTTTTCTACATCTAGATACATGAATATAAAATTTTTCAACATTCATTAATATTCATTCATTTACATAAAAATTATAAGAAAAATTAATACATTAGATTATATAAAAATCATAAAAAATATGTCGATTATCATAATATAAAAGTCCAATAATACGTAGACATTGAAAAATACTAAAATATGAAAAGACTATAAAATATTACTCCTAAAAAATACATATTCCCCTGATTATAATTACTCTAATACTATGATACAAACGTATTTTGTAGGTTTATAATACTTATTCTAATTATTATACTAATGCTCACCCAAAAAAATTAATTTACAAACCCTTGTATACATATAACATGCATCTACTATTTAAAATTAAATAACCATTATATATCATGCTCTGTAGTGGTTTTAAGATTGTTACTTATGTTCTCATAGTTATTTTTATACATTGTATTCTTATTCTATTGTAATTTGTAAGGTTTGAGGGTTGTCATTAAGGTAGGAATTTAAGTGTAGTAGGTTTATTATACAGTGTATTCTGGGTAGGGATTTAAGTGTGGTGAGATGCAGATAAGAAATATAAATTTTATCTTTAGTAATAAAAGTAATAATTGAAATGATATTTCATATTTTGATGATTTTAAATTTAATTAGTATTTTAGGTTCTATTATATAATTTTTGAAGGAATGTTATACTACTGTTCATTTTTGTGACCTTCCCTAGATCATCTCATCAAGGTGTTTCAATGATATGTTAGTGTGATCTCGGTGTAATTGATTCTTATTACTCAATTTTAATAAGTGTAATTACCATCTCCAATCTTAATAAGCACCTATAGCTTCTTATAGATCATAATTATCACACACACGCATACGTGCATCTCTTTATTATTATAGTGTTCTATAGAATATTAATGAACAAATACAATATATCTTTATAAATTCAAAGGAATAAAAATATATTTACACATTCATAAAGTGTGTAGTTCACTTTTTGGGTTGGAGATGAAGTAGGAGTTTTTATAGGTGTTGCTAAATTTTTAGACTAACATGGTATCATTATAGATAAACTTGAATGATTTCCCCATGAAATGATAATTATTCATGTGAGTGATGGTTTCTCATTCAGAAAATATGGCATTGGTTGGAAACCCTTATTACAAATGGACTAGGTAAAATCCTTTATTCACTCAGGGTAGGAGAATCCTTCTCATGGACAAGGTACAAATTCATATACCAAGGGAAAATATCCTCAATCATAGGACAAGCTATCATAGTGGTTTTTAAGGAAGTTGTTGTTACTACCCTTCGGTATTTAGTCTTTATATTCCCTCACATAATTCCAAATATATTGGTCATTAGATCCCATCTACATATTTAAGCATTAATTAGTGTCTGAAAAGATAATTTATTTGGAATACATGTCTACCGGAGTCTTCTATCTTCAAAGGCAATATCACAATAAATATTTTTAGACAGATATGATATTTGGTGCCTCTTTTCATATCGTAAATTTAAAATTATCATAAAATGAGAACACTTATCCTTAATATCACTCATTGGATCACTCTAATAAATCTTCTCTATAGCAACATTTTTCTGAGATAAGGTTGAATCAATCATCTCTTCTTTCATAATAACTTCGAAAAAAGTATCTAAGGCAAGAGGACTAACCTAGAGTTAAATCTTAGGGTTTAAGTCCCTCTAAAAAAATTTACCTCCTCATCTATTAATCAATGATGAAATCCTATAAATATCATAGTAAGTTCATACACTAAACTCCAAATTCCAAAAATCTAGACCATTCATATATAATAATAAATAGTTCATTCTTCTGTTATAACCAAAGTGTTTATAAAATTATCACTCTTAAAAAATGTCCTCAAAATTATTTCCATGAACCTTTATAAATATATAAATATCCATGATAAATAATTCACTATTTATTAGAAAATCCACATAATAAAATATCCACCAATGGTATCCAATGTTCTACCTATACCAAATTCAACTAAAAGGAAATATATACCTCTTTAAGTCAGTTTTTTGTTTCCTAATTAGAAATTGATCCCCCATGACTGAGTAAGATCTAATATTGGAACTCCTGTAATATATCACTTTAGGTATCATATTCTAATGGTATAATCCTTCAATGAACCATATCATAACATTATTATCATTCCTCTAACTAGATCATATAATGATGTTATAAAAACTATATATACATTCAGGTAAATTAGTACCAAATCCCAAAGATATATAATGTTTTAACTTTACTAATAAATACATCCTTCAAATCATTAAAAATAAATTTAACATGCATAATAATCATGAATTAGTACTACATGATTCATGTACACCATAACACAGTACCCTAAAATTAGTAAACCATCCATAAAGTATAATCAATTGAGAAAAATATTGTTATAAATAAAATGAATCACTATCAAACTCTTTACTATGTTTCATGGTCTACATCATTTCATATGTTTTGATATACCATTTTCATACTAACTCAATTAAATCCATAGCTTACTACTCCAAAATTCATCCTAAACCTCACTCTGATATTATTCATTCATATACCAACCCTTCAAAAAAAAAATTGAGTCATTAACCTAATAACTTCTTCCTGATACCTGTTTTTATAAATCATAATACACTTAACATTTTACTTGTTTTAACTTGTATTTTATTTAGGTTTTTCTCTTGTAGAATACTTTATTCAAAATTTTAGTCCTAAATCTATTCATTCAATACCATTATCATTCATAATCTTATCCATTCTAGATCATCATCAAGTCACTCAAACCATATACCAATGAAAGAATGTTTAAGAGGTATATCTGAAGCCTTTTTAGTGACAACTATCATCTCAAAGATCCCAAAGAATTTTTTAAAACTGATTATTAAAAATAGTGTAATGGAACTTGAGGAAAAAGTGTTGTTATCCTGATATTAGATCATATATAATTAAGAGATATTTTTCATTTTTTAAATTTTTGTTAGTATATACTTAGTGTTTCTGATCATGAGAGGTTTCATTATAAAAACCTATGTTACTGATATTTTTATCGAATATGATATTGTGTAAGGACTAGTTAGTTATGGTATTTTAAAAAAGAATAGGTTTCATAAAAAAACATGATACTCTCATGTCATATATTGATCCTCCCATTACTTTGGGGAAAAATAAAATAGTGTGTTGTATATGGTGAAGTGGGTCTACTATGATTTAGTGTTAATTCATATAAAATAATCCTATTTTATTTTCTATGTAGCTTTTTCTTGATTCCAGTGTATGATTAAGGATGAATTGTTTCCATTCATAAGCATAAGAATGAGAATCTTCTTGTAAGAGTAAATATTTTTCCTAATGGTATGTGATAATTTATTTCATTTATCATTTAATTATATATTGAAAAATCATTCAAGGAGATGACTTTCATTTTGTATTTTTGTTTAGTTAATGAATTTTTTGTGATTCTATTTTAAATTTCTTAATGAAAATTTGAGTTTATATGTTAATTTTATTGAATAGTTTCAGATTATTTGGTAACATTTTTAAAAAAATCATACCATAGAAATATAGATTTTTCTAAATCATCCTCAAGCTAAATGTGATCTTCTGGACTCTGGGGATCTCTCTCATAAAGACAAAATTTATTCTTTAAAAACAAATGCTTCTTTGGCGGTTCATATTTATTATAATTCTTTTAAAATTCTCAACAGTGATAATGATGTGGCCTTCATTTAATTTAATGAGTGATTACCACAGGACATTGAGAGCCTAACCAAATAAATAACATATCAAAATAAATTTCCTAAATCTCGACTAAAATTATACCTAATAAAGTAATTATTTTTTTATCAATTCTCTAATTTTTTATTATCCCTCATCACCATATTCAGTAATCAACAGTATTTTTACAATATAGTCATAGAATACACAAAATATCATAAAAAATTATAATTTTGAATATAATTTACTAAATAATATCTAAGAAAGGATATCCATTAAATTTACATAATGAAATAAATCATTAAGATGTAATCAATAAAATTTAAATAATTAAATAATTTATGAAATTTACCTTTCTTTTTAAACATAGGTATACTATTAAATCTTTATCGTTGAAGGGTATAGAATGACCTAATCGGGATTCCAGATCTATGGAGTAGTTGGTAGGCACATGTGATACCTAAACTAAAAAATGTCTAGTGAGAATGAAAGGTAGTAAGGATGTAAAAGATAGAAAATTCCCTAAATGGTGAACCAATGGTAATATTCTATGTCTAAAAATTCATGAAAATAACAATGATTATATCATTAGACTTTTATTCTATAATTTAAATAATTATGGAATGATTACATAGAAACATTTGATGAATAAATGAATAAAAATTTTAAAAAAGTGAATGCATTGAAAATGGAATTGTTCTATGAGTTTTCTAATAGTGGTTTAGAGCTTAAGTTGTAGTCCGTTTTGTGTATATATTTTCAATTCAGTTTGTTTTGGTATTTTTAGGTTATTATATTGTGGTGTTTTTAATAAAACCATTGACTATTGCTGGTATGGTGGAATTTAAATACAACAGGTTGGTTTATACATTCTATTCCTGGTATGGATTTAAGTATTTGAATTTTATTTATATTGTGTTATTATGATATATTCTTTTTTGATTTTCTTATGTGTTTGAATTCTATTTATATTCTTGTTTATGTGCAGCAGGTGATATATTTTTTTCGAGTTCTTGTAATGTTTGAATTTTATTTATATTCTTGTTTAAGTGCAACATGGGATATATTCTTGTTTTAATTATATTTATTTTATTGTTTAAGTATAGTAGGTGATATATTCTTGTTTGAATTATTGTGATATATTATTATTTTAGTGGTTGTGGGTAGGATATTAATTTAATTTCAGTAGGGTAGATTTTTAGTTCTTTCAGAGTTGTTGCTTGTAGGGAAATAGTTTAATTATAGTAGGAAGAGTTCACTTTTATTCAGGATGTTTTCACCAAATAAATACATGAACCCACACACACCTGAACTGTTGTGATTACAATAGTTTTTTGTGGTTTTGTGTGGATATAACCTTGATTTTTAACCATGGATTTATATTGGGTTTTCCTGAACAAATAGACACAGTTTGGAACCCTGGAAAAAGAGTTGTTTCCATGGTTTGAGACCATGGCTACTTTCCTATTTCAAGGGTTTCAAATCATGGAAATAATATTCCTTGTTTTTAATAATTTCAATGGTTTCAAATCATTGATATAGGTGTATTTCTATGGTAAAAATTGTAAAAATAGGCTTATAGACACGGATTGAAATGTGGAAATAGTCCAATTTCCACAGTTTAGAATGGTGGAAATTCTTGTGACTAAATTTCCACGACAATTGGATCCACGGCCATCCAAATCATGTTTATATGTTATGTACATGGTTTTAGGGTCTATATCCATAGTAAAAAATTGTGTCTATATATAAATTTTATAGTAGTGTATAATGGTGTATAAAGTTGTGTGTGTGCATACAGGTACCTTAAGCTAAGGCCTCAAATGTGTGTAATATGCCTACTCGGTGCTAGTCATCATACCCTTGCCTATTGTAGGTTGGATTGGTGTTTAACTCTTATCTTACTACTATCTAGGTGGGCATCGGTGGGTTAGGTCATGACATTAATTATTAATCATGTGTTATTAAATTTAAATAAAAAAAAATTCAAAGTAGGATGGGCTTTAAAGATGAATGAATCTTTTCATTAATTATTATAGGAGCCTACTAGGATGTGTCTCACATATTATGGGATCATGAAAGAATGTGAATCACATGGAATCATGCTTCATTTGTAATCAAATGATTAAATATACTCATAGTTTAAGCATGTCCAATATGAAAATAATTTTAAAAGTAGTTTTAAAAACTATTTAAAATTAGTTTTTAAAAAAATTAAAATAAAATTTAAAAAAAATTATAAATCAATTTAAAAAGTGATTAAAAGGAGTTTTAAAATTTATTTTAAATATGTTTTAAAAAAATTTAAAATCATTTTAAAAAAATTGTTTAAAAAAAATTAAAACTGCTGTAAATCGGTTTATAAGTTGTTTAAAATAATTTTTAAAACTATTTATAAGATTTTTAAGAGGAGGTTTTGTATCATGTGTAAATAGTTTTTGAAAAATATTTAAAATAAGTATTATAATCACTTAAAAAGTTTAAATAAATAGTTTAAAAAGTTAACTTTTAGGGTTTGGTCATTTTATATCAATTTATAACACAAAATGTGCAACACCCATCAAATTTATTAAAGTACGGTCCATTTTAATTTATATTGGTACCTAATTAAATGAAAGTGTGCATGAAAAATAAATGTTTTCTCTCATGTTCTAGAATATTCATTCACAAAAATGTGTGGAGATAATTCATTGCATCCTTGTTCTTTTTATTTCATTTTGATGATTCCTAAAAAATAATATTCAGTAATACAAAACAAAATATTAATTCAAATCGTCATCATTTTCAATAAAAAAAACCTCAAATCTGAATAATACCTTCAAGTCACCACTCCTCCAATGAGTAATCATTTCCTAGTACATTTTTGGTGGAAACTCATTAAGGATAGGTGTAATATCTAAATCTTTTCCAACTCATACAACCCAACCATTATATAACCCATGTTTATATACATTCTATAGTTCACTTAATTCCACTAGTAGTATAGTCCCACAGATTCATAGTCAAGAAAATTATAACAAAGTCGCTATCAATATATTAATTCATATAAATAGAATTATAATATAATATTAAATTTAATGAATTTTATTAACAATATTTGAGCCAAATCAATATCCTTTATTTCATTTTAATGGTGTCTTCAGGTGACTGGATAAATGGGGATGATATCACAGTATTTGGAAAGCATCAACATAAAAATCATGCATTCTCACCCAATCATTCTAATCATTTAATTTCCCTCATTGTACTCAACTATCAATTGTGACTAGAGGTTCCATAATTTATACAATAATATACTCCAATTCCACCTAAAAGTGAAAGATCTAGGTGTGAGAGAATAAAATAAAAATATTATATTAATACATCTTACAATGAAAATAAAATATAGACATAAATTTTACTAGGTTTTATACATATGAATGATCTAGTATGATTAATGGTTAATAATGGATCCCTAGGATATGAAGGATTGATAACCAATGTAATACCAGTGGGTTTCAATGCTTGATCATGATGATCAGTATGATTGGGAGGTTCATAATAAATTGGAGTAGAAGTAGATGGAGCATGAACCTAAAATCATAGAGAGCAAAGTTGTAGTAAATAGAGATGTCATATACATCTATGGGAAAAATATAATATGAATGGGTAGTGGGAGACATCATTAGATAATGAAAAATATATGAGGAGGTTTGGATGTAAATAGTGGTGATTGTATAGGTAGTATAAATATCCCTATTCATTTTAATGGAAATGTGGGATGCAAAATTTTTCTACCTAGTATATCTGATGAAGGGTCTGGGTGAAATAGGGTATGGTGAGTTTTATGTGTAACTGTAGTACCACCCCCCTGAATCACCAGCTTGGGGACCATTAGATTATGGTTCTTGATTAAAATTTAAAAAATTATTAATGAAATGAAATTATATATTATAGTTATATATATTTGAAATTGTATACTCACAACAAAAACCATAAGAGGAATTATATGGATTTCATCCTCTAATTTATGGAAATAATATCAAACCAAAAAACACGTGTCATAAAAAAATCAACACATTCTAATTAGCATGATAAATTTGTGTATGATATGGTTTTCTTTATCTATTTTCAATGTGATCCAAATCAGTTTAGTTTAGGTCATTTTGCTAATTTTCATCATTTGATTATGTCATTTGGTTATTTTTGGGTTATTTCATTTGGTTCATATTTTGATAAGATCATTTGGATTATCTTTAGGTTAGGTTGTATGTTCATTTCATCATCTACTCATTTGGTCATTCTGTTAGGTCATTTAGTTCATCTTTGGTTGTTCATTTGGTTCATTTTTGGGTTAGATAATTTGGTTAATTTTGGTCATTTGATTCATTTTGGTTCAATAAAACTTTTTTATTATTATTTTTCATTATAATTATTTTAATATGTTTCATTTAAATTCATATTCATTTTTTTATAATTATAATTTTTATGTTTTGTTTTGTTTGTTGGGTTCTAATATAGTTTGATTCAATATTGTAAAATGAAACTCAAAGAGAACTACAACCACTTTATATTTAAAATGAACATGAATTTCAAGTTGGATAAAAAATGTAATGAAAATTAAAAAAAATTGAATAGTACCAACTTGAATGACTGAATTCATGCTAAAAAAGGAACTTAGAACACATATGGTTGATTTTATATATTACCCACCACAACTTTAGGTTCATAATCAACTTTCACAATTAAGCTATTTGAGTCATCATAAGTAATAAATTTATCTAGGATGATGGGGGAGTCGTTGGTGTCCATTTCATCCCCACCATCATCAAAAATTTTACTTCTTATTACTTTTATAATGAAAATTAATTCATGTATCATATGATCTTTTTCATTAAAAACTTGTTTCATAAATGAAGAAAAAAATACATAGTTCATCAATTGCAAGGATGTGATTCATGTCAATAACTCTAAATCTATAATCATCAATAAATGTTCCATGTTTCTTCATGGAATCAAACCACTTTCATTTTATCATAGTGACTCATCCATGAGGGTAAAAATACAATATTAGTATTTTAAAAACAACCCCATAGTAAAATAAATTTTCATATTGAGGCCTGCAATTTGATACACTAGCATAATAATATATCATTACATTTACCATAACACCATCATGTTGTGTTATCATGTCCAATGATCGATTAGTGATTATAAATTTGTACCCATTGATCACCATTGATTTCCATTCATGAATCATAGTATTAGGACCAGTGCCCATAGATCTTATTTCATGGGAGAAAGAGTCAACAGATAAACTTAATACTTAAAATATAAATAAATATTTAAATTAAATGAATATTTTCTTTATTTCAGTAATACCTCTATCATCGATTTCAACCATCCAAGATACTATTTTCCACAAAAATTATCTCCCGATATCAATGGTAATGAATGATTATTTGTATTTATAATTTGGTTATGTTCCCTACATAAAATGATAGAAACAATATAACACATATGTAAAATTACATGGGATGAAATAACATATACATGTTAAATTAATTACTTGATGTAGTTGTCGAACAATTCATGGTTAAACAAGATTGTGCAAAGCGTAATCTCCCACTCTTCAAGGATTAATGTGTCCAATATATATGATCCATGAATTCCACCTATTTGAGGAAGTGATGGAAGACTGGGTTCAATTTTCTCATACTGCACATTTTATTTCTCATTGGTAGGTTATGTCTCGTGATGACATTAGAAAAATACATTGAAAACAGTCTATAAATTATTGAGCTAGGTAACCCTTAATAATAGTACAATCAGAATGATTCATATTCTAGAAAAAATACTTCAGTTTGTATGTATTTTTTTCATTTTGATACATCCAATGAAAAGAAAGGGTCCTCCAAGAAGTATTCCAGTTGAAATATGGATAGTTATATTTAGTATGGATGTGAAAAATTATGGAGTAAAAATTATCTCTAACTCACATAAAATTATTCGTGCATCTTCCTAAATTTTTATAAATAAATACATGATAAAATTTATATAAAAAGTATTTCTATAAAAATAGAAAAATAAAATCACTTCTACCCTTAAATTATTGGAAAATATATGATAGATTACTATTGTAATGAACTCGTGACAAGGGATGTGATAATAATGAGTTTTTAGATATTTTATCTTCAATTAATTTTGATATTTTTATTGAATTTCCATTAAAATCATTTACAATCTATAGTACTTACAAAAATTGATTTTTTTATAATGGTGTCATTGCATAAGAAGCAAACAGAACCTTCCATTTATTTTCACCACTACAAATAGGATACAGTTATGGTTTGTTACCCCAATCCACCAAGTCACATCAGGATCTCAAATCATTTATTTTCTTCTCCTTTTCATTTAAAATAATTTAAATAAACATTTTACATATATGTTTTTCAATGTTAATTAGATCGCATCAAAACAATGATGTAATAAATTGGTTGTCCAATAAGAAAACTCAAAAAAAATACTTTTCTTCTTTCAATTGTAATTGGATTCAATTAAAACATTCTTCATTTTTTTAGATTTCATCTAACCATTTCCAAATTAAAAATTTATATCTTTCAATTCATTAAGAACATCTATTCCATATATATGCTAAGTTGGATTTTTAGTCTCAATGGTATTGTCGAACCTTCGACGATTATTCCTATTTGGATGATCCATTGGAAAAAATCATTGATTTCCCATGAAACTAAAACTATAATGATATTTAAGTCTTATAGTGTAGTGTACCAACCCAATTTTCCACCTAAATGGTGCTCCATGATGGTTAGTCACTGGGCATTAGGCATGCCTCCCCATATTCTAATGGATGTCAACTAGTAATGAGGGTCTAATTAGGTTAAAGTGTAGAGACTATACCCTTAAGTGGTGATAATAATAGTGGTCCATCTATAAATATAACATAGTGGAAGACTAACATAACAAATATAACTCAGTGGAGGCATAATAAGAAGCAACAGTAATCATAAGCCCAATTGTGCAACAGCATGTGTAGATGATAAATAAGTCATAGAAGGTTATACAAAACAAATAATCAAGTTCTCATATGGATTACCTTAAAAGTAAATATATAAAAAATATTAAAAGAAGATCCAGGCCAATATAGAGGAACCATGTGATCCACTACCATTTTAATCATTCCCAAGGTACATCTATGATCACTAAAGCAAGAATACATACCTGGTCTCAAAGACATAAAATCTGAATATTTCTCAAGGGGCTTGTGTTGGGTGTGAGTATGAACTCAATAGGCCCCCACCAACATGTGTATATCCTATATCCAAAATTATTTAGGTGTATTAAAAATATAATAAAAGGTAAATTAAAACTCATTCTTTATTAATCTACCTGCTTCCCTTATACTCAATAGCAAAAAGGAATCATTTACATGCTTCGGCCAATGTCGGTACATATCAAAATATGTTCCCCCAAATATATATATGGCATACAACATGTGTATGAATATATATATTTGTAGTGGAAAGGACCCATAGATTAGTGCCCAAGGCATCCCCTGATGAATGTAATATTAGTTGAACCCTTATGTTCCACCCATAAACAAGTCATTGAAACCTCGTTCCATCAATCCAATATCCAGCATCCAAAAAACATGCCCAGTCAAATAAGATCTAGGTCCCTCTATCCTCCACTCAGAATTTCCTTGTCGACTCTTATCATGGTGTCCTAAGGCATGGTTACACCCATCCTCCAATAAATAATCATCATTGGATCAATTGTTGACACCCCAAGGTATGGTGATCTCTATCATCCCATCATCATGGCCCATTAACCTTAGGTATAACGGTGAGCCTCATCCCCCAACTGACTGTCTCAACACAATCACCCAATTTTGCATCACCATCTACATGGATTTATACTGTAATAACCTCCAACATCACTAATGGTCAAAACCATCAACTAATCTGAAAAATATATGGAAGCCTCCACCCATAATAAGTGGTTAACACAACCTTAATTGATTGCTATCTATATGCACATGACTCCAACGATGAATTGGCTAACAATGGTGAGTGTCAATCAATAAAATTACCTATGAAACATCATATTACACCTTTTTATAATATGAAAAAGTCACTAAATATTTATGGTTAACACCGTCTCAAGTCCTCTGGGCCATTCCATCATCCTGATGACCTTCTATCCCCAAGTCTTTAAGACCATGTCGCATCAACCTAGTGATCATCATCACCTCAAATATCTCAGGTCATGCCCTCAGCCTAAGGACATTTTCACCTCATTCTATGTGATCAAAATCACCTAAATACTCATGTCTATCACATAATGTACCCATGGCTTCATTGAAATCAATAAATAAAATTTATATAATTAAAATTCAAGGATTGATCTTTCCTTCCCATGTGGTTGTAATTCCCTTACTAGGATTAAAATATGTAATAAATGGTTATTACATTCCCAAATACATACCATATCATCAAAAAATAATTCAATGACAATCATAATTTTATTAGGGTCTCAATTGGTCAACTCAACATGCATATTTAGGTACTAACCCCAAAACACCATTAATATTAAGGATAAATCTAGGCATTACCTACCTTATACTCATAGGTGCTTTCTTGTCTGATATCAGCCTCTAACTCAAGTTGAGATGAAAAAAATGATATTTTAGAAAAATAACCTAAAAATAGTGGAAAAGAGATTGCATGGATTTAGCATTACATGGGGATAGATAAATAAGGAAAAGATATAATATGGTTTGAATCTGTGTCGATATTCTTCTAATAAGACCAATAGATCTCAATTCGGATCTCGAAAGATGAAGTTAGACCAAATCCTAAGGAGATGAAATGGTAGAAGTCCCCTTTGAATGAAGATGAAATAGAGGATAAGGGAGGATAAAACCTAAATAGGATTAAGGGGAGATTTGGTCATTTTAACCCTTTAAATGACCAGCTCGGTTTGGCCACATTGTTTGGATAATCATGCACCAACTGTATGGTTCTGCCTATCTAAGCACCACATTGTGCATGGTTAGGTGAATAGTTATTCAAAAAAAGCACAAATCATGAGATTCTACTATATTAACAACTACAGAGGACCCTCATGACCATACACCCCCACCTAGACTATTTGAAA
The DNA here is from genome assembly GCA_963277665.1 of Viscum album. Lineage (NCBI taxonomy): Eukaryota > Viridiplantae > Streptophyta > Magnoliopsida > Santalales > Viscaceae > Viscum > Viscum album. The sequence goes on along the minus strand of OY728141.1, from coordinate 821,982,777 downwards.
AACTATTCCTAGTGCAATGGTGGACAACATGGTTACACCTAAGAGGTCGCACGATTAAATATAATCATGTCACTCTATCTGTGATTTTTGGAAACTAAGTTTCTAGGGCCTGATACACCCAAAACTCATCTAAAACCTCAAGGAACATATTGATCCTTAATTATAATCTAACAATAATGCCTTGTTCAATCAAAATCCTAGAATTGGGTTCAAAATATCAAAAGAAAAGTTGGTCAGACCACCAAACTCAAAAAAATCAAAAAGGTTAAGGAATTTCAACCCGCTCAAAAACATGGTATGTTACAATATCCCCACCTTAAGATATCTCATACCTAATCTATAAAGACTTACCCAAAGATGGTACTGAGTATACTTATCTCATCACATCACCCTGATCTACCTAAATCATTAGTCATAGTATAATTCCCATTGTGGCATGTGATTTTGAGGCCCGGTGTGTCTAGAATAAATTTATAAATATATTAAATATATTAAATATAATGCATTCGAAGTTTCCATGAAAATGTGGAATAACTTATAAATGGGTGCTCAGATCATAAATCTGATGAAACTGTTATTTTTAGAGTAGCAAGTTTTCCCTATGTGTGACCTAACATTGGTCGGTGTGGGTCTGTTGTGTAAAGTAGTTTCTAGAAATTTAATAAATAAAATAAATGAGAATTTATTTTATTTTTAATTTTTTCTGATGTAGCATCATTCTTTTATTAATAAGACTTAGAGGTAGGAGAACAGGGTAAGACTCATAACCCTAGAATTATTTGGAGGCTCTGGAGAGAAACCTAGAGACTTCTCTCGATGACAAACGATGATGAGATCATGGATTGATGATCAACACATAATCGATTAGATAGATCATGCTATCAATGATGATGAAAACCATTATTCATCAATGATTTAACCAATTCAAGGTAGTTAATTGTGATTTTAGTTCTTTATGTCCTTTTTCTTAGAAGCAACAATGAACACGGATCAACCCATGAAAAGGATGAACCTTGGAATGATCGTTATTGCGGGATGGATTTGATTTTAGGAATTAAGGATTATTATTGATTATTATACTATTTCAGTTTCATTGATCATTCTTATAGAAAAAATAGATACCAGAATGTAAAACCATCAAGGTTCGTTCCTTGAGTTGTTCCATGTGTTTTCTTCCCCCTTTTCCCTACACATTCTTCATTCTTCGCAGGATATGAATGAATGATCATTTCATATTTGTTTATTTTTTCAACAATCCGAGATCATAGATATGGTATCGAGAAGACATTGATTAGGTTTGATGATGATTTATATGGATGGATTGAAGCCACTCGGGAGATATCGTTCTTCAGGTGATCTTTGTTTCTGTGATCTGAATTGGATTTCAAGCTGATTGAAAGCTCGAAACTCATTTATTTGGTGCTATGAAAATGAGGAAACCTTGGATATTTAGTTTTGGGATGAATGGACCATCATATAAAGAATCTGAGGATCAGTCAAGGTGTGTGGAGTAAGAACATTGATTCTGTAAAATCACGAAGAACAGAGTGTGTATTCCAGAATACACGGTGTGTGGGCCCTCATGAGTGGTATAAAATGTTTTAGGGTCCAATTGCATATCACATGGTGTATGACCTCTGTCACATGGCGTGTGGGACCTTTCCCAAGACTCATCATGTATCTTGGACGATACATGTACATGGGGTAGAGTACACGGGTTGCCTCTACAGTGTGTACTCCGCCACACGGCTTGGCCAGAGCCGGTCACATGGAAAACTAAGTGTACTGATACATAGTTAAGTATGAACGGGTTGAATTCATGTACTAAAACATGGAAAATGTATAGAGAATAGAACCCAGATAGCAGGAAAAAGAGTGGGACCCCTTCTACATGTTGTGTATACCTATTCTACATGACATGTTCTCCTGACACAGGCTGTTGAACAAGAGAAACACCTAGGGTCAAGGGATATGGAATGTGAACCTACTACACATATTGTACCCCCTCTCTACATGGCTTCAATTTCTTCTCCATTGTATCTTAGACAAGTTCTGTTAGGATCCATTCCCTTGATTGTTTCCCTAAAGGTTGGTGTGAATCAATTCCTACACACTAGATTATGATCCCTTTATCAAGACTACCTAGATAGAGTTATTGGAATCTCCCAAGAGGCCTAGTTAGGGATACACTATTCATTCTTTGTGCCCTAGGTATAGTTCTTGGTATAGATGTAACCAATCCTACCATATGTCGATCCTCTACATAGCTGGTTAATTTAGATGGAGTTATTAGGTATCACCCCATGGAACTAGATATGATCTTAATATGATGTATTGTGTTCTATTCAGATCATTTAGCGTATCTCTGTCTCTCATGATAGTTCCTGATGAGAAGCACCTCTTAGATAGACATCATCAGTACTATTGGACTCTGGATTGCATACTCCCAGATGAGTGCTTTGTGGAATCTTCAATTTGGATCCCTAGTGGTGGTATGCGATAGTTGTGACTTTCCTATAGAATGTGTGTCTTGTTTGAGCATATCTGGATACCCTTGTTATATTTTGTAGACATATACTTGTGTAGAGATTGATATACATTTCCTTTGAATATTTCTTTGTGGTTTCAGGGTGTCTACTTAGTATTGTAATACTCACCCATGCACGAGCTTTGTCTACACATGTCATGTCTTGTGCATACCAGTGACCTTTTAATGGAGTCGTAGGTGGATCAGGACCTAGACCAAATAGTGAATTGTGAGTTTAGATGGACTAAGGTTTTCCTACAGCTTTATACATCAGTTTCAATACCTTTTTTTACAGGTTAGACCTTCTGGTTTACATAAATTACTTTTTTGGGCTTATATTCTAACCTGGTTTACTTTACTGCACTTTAGATTCCTTTCATAATCGGTTTTTTGGGATATTGGTATTAATGGATTTGTTTCTGAGTGTTTTTTAAAATTTTAGAATTTTGGGCTTGGAGATGTGTGTGTGAATAAATTTATTTAGGAAATTCCTCCCATGTTAGTGATATGCATATTTGGTTCTATTCACAAGCCTATGGCCTATTTTAGGTAGGCTTAGGGAGTCGTAGCATGGGTCCTACTGGTACGAGTCATGCCAAAGTGGTATCAGAGCGGTCAGTTCTACTTTCAGACTGGGGGTCTGTGAGATTGGTTTGGGGAAACAATGTTAAGTGTCTTGAGTTTGAATTTCTATCCAGGGACTCTAGTGTAGGTGTGGCGGCCGACATATCCATACACCAAGACTCTGATAACCTACTTTTTGACTTGTTACATGAGAACACTTGTTGTAGAGAAAACAATGGTACATACATCATATAGGAATGTGTTTTGGTTTCCATGTACTCAATGAGTCAGATCTCCAGATATACTCAATGATTGTGGTATATCTTGTTTACTTATAGGATTCCCCCACGATGCATGCAAGCTGGGATTCAGTAGCTTGATCTCTAGGATGACCCCCTTGGTAAGTAGGATTTGATACAGGTACTAGTTACCATGATGTGAACTCCATGTGGTGCACCATCCATGACCACACATGTAAAGAAGCACACAGTACCCACATTACCATCAGATGAGGAGAACAGGCTGAGCATAATTCATGAGTTTTAGATGTAGAGATCCCTCAAGTTCCAAGTTAAGCCCAACATACATGTAGTTGAGGACTATCTTGAGGTGGTGACCTAAGTCTTCCATCTAATCAGGAAACCAGCAGATCATATGATGGTCTTAATGGTGATCCTTCTTCACAGCTTAGCAAAATGGTGGTGGGGTTTTTTACCCAATCTTATGATGAGGTGGCCCATTCATGGATAGAGTTTGAGAACCATTTTAGAGAGTATTTTAAACCTTATAATCTAAGTAATATGCATATCCAAGATCTTTTATATCTTCAATATGGAGATATTTCAGTATCGGAATATTCATCTAGGTTCACTAGTCTCTATAGCTACTTTATGGATATGGTACGCGATCAATACTTCAGGGATCAGACCTTCGAGCGGGGTATGTATAGAGACATCTGAGCATGTGTTATCCTTATGATAATTACTACTTATGTTGGGATTCTTGAGAAATATTTAGTGGTCTAAGGTTTCTTGGATAAGTGGATACAGCTTGTGATTGTCATCAATGGTCAAGCAAGAGAAGAGACCTCGGAAGGAAATAGCCAACGTGATCCTCAGAAACCTGGATGTATAAGACATCACAAGAGGAAGACCTAGAATAGTGTATTGGTATTTTGGGACTCATAGGGTGGGTCCAATCAACCTAGAGAAAGGAGGTGTTGTGTGTGTGATGATATGGTAAATCTCGCTCGAGATAGTCCAACCCGTCATGTTGCTGACAAGAAGATAGTGGATAGACCACCGAGGTAGATATAACAACAGGAGTAGGAAGATCCATATAGTGGAATATGTGGTAGAAGAGCTGGAAGCATAGTGGTAGGTGGTCGATGTTTTGATATATTACCAGTACCACCCCCAGGTGGTTCACTCCAGGCTTAGGGAGCTGGAGGATAGGGGAAGAGACATCTGTATATGGTTAGAGATTTTGACCTAGGATCTCTAAGGATGATTTGTGGTATGTTATGTGTCTATTCTACAATATTTTTTGTATTGATAGACGTGGATATAGTCATTCATTTATTTCTATATATCTTGTTTGAGACTCAGAGATTCTGATTATACCCTTGACTTGACTATCATGTTTGGAGACTCCTAATAGAGGAGACCCAATGATAAATCACTGGTGTCATTAGTGTGACCTAACTCTTAGAGGAGAGGGATTATGTTGGGATCTCTTGGTAGCAACATCAATTCCTTATGATTTCATTCTTAGTACAGATTGGTTATCTTCATTCCATGCCCAAATTGATTGTTTGAGATGAAGGGTGTGGTGTGTCTATAGTGATAGAATGGGGTTTACCTTTGTTAGTGAAAAGGAAACCTCGGTAGCATAGGATTAACTCATGCTTAATGGGGGAAGCTAATGTCTCATCAATTGGCTAGCCTGAACCTCAGAGTAGTGGATGTTATGAGATTTTAGTTTCCAATGGTAGTGGTTATAAAGACCCAACCCAAATTTCCCAGAGCTAGTACCTTATTAAATTACACTGGAACGATTACAAGAAAGTCGTATCCTGAAGGAAGGAATAGTTTAGTAGATTTAGAAACAATATACATAGATAAGTTCAACATTACAAATTAAAATGAAAAACAACATAAAAGTTCCATTGGGAAAAATCCACCACTCTAAGATTATACCTGCAAGTCAATCATAATATACCTCTTCTTGTCCTAGGAAAAATGAAACATAAGAAGGGGTGATCTTATATACTCAGTAAGGGTAAGAAATATAGTGAAATATATCATAAACATAAACATTAGGAATGGTGAATAATTGAAAACACGTGCCTCTACAAATAATAAACTTCAACACATTATAATAGGAATATGAGCTGGGTAAATAATGCCATAATAAAACATAATCATGGGTATTCTACTAGTTTAATAGCCTCATGTACTATGAATTCCTAGCTTCATAATTAGGAAAATTTATATGCTGGACATTTTGAAATATACCTTCAAGGACACATCCAAGATATCTAAAAATAATTAAGGCCTCGGCCAAAACTATATCTAAAAATGTTCAAGGCTTCGGCCAAGTACATATCTATTTGTCTCATGAGAGCTACCAATTCATCGAGGGGCTATAGCGGGCTCCACCCATCACATAATAAGTCCAATTCATTCCTCATATGATTGGGGATAAATATAAACAATATATATATTAATATTGTAACTAACATATTAAATGTAACTTACTTTCCCCAAACATTAAGCATAAACACTAACCATTCAGAGTAAATTGGTGAATGGTTTTAGGATAGCATATCCACATTCAAACTAATAATAATCCATTTAATTAAATAAGGTGGATTATATCATACATAATAACCAACAAGAGTGTTTAAATAGATTAATATACTCTTATAAAATCAATGAGTAATTCTTGAGAGAAATACTCTTTTACTTTGAAAAGAAGAGTTATTTTGGAAAATTATTTGTATAAAAATAGGAATGACGTAAGACAGTATTTTCATAATAAAATTATTTATTTTATAAATATAATGGTTGATAAAAATAGATTATTTAGTTCCCTTGAAAATAGGTAAGAATTTGATAAATTCCCTTGAAACGGGCTTGTATTTTGGAAATAATTTTGAATGTTCCTTTTAAAATGTGTGACTCCTATAAAATAAAGAAGGATTATGTTTTGTACACATAAATATATAATTAACCCTGAATTTATGAGGATTAAATAATAATATTTAATAATTTAATTGATATTAATAAAGACAAAGAGTAACCTGAAAGAAAATGGAGGTTCGGGTAGGAAACCCTTACATTAAATCAGAATGTGTTCCTCTCTTGAACTTAAGGTCCTAGAATATGAAATTAAACATATTAATAAATTAATTAAGAACATATTAGACATGTATTTAGTTTATAATAATTTTATTATGTTCATTATGTCCTTATTGATAAGTTATAATATTGAATTTTTTCGTTTCGGAGTGTTCATTTCATTGGTTTTCATGATTGGTATATTTGTATATGAGTATGGATGTTCATGTGGAAAGGAATTAATTATCTAGAATTGAAATTATATATTATTTATTAACATACTTAATTTTTAATGGTTATATATATCATTTTTTTACATGGTATGAGGATGAATCATTGGATGAAATATTAATGACAATCACTTAGATTATTTGGTAATATTTGGATTATTATGAACTAGTTTTGTCATATAAATTAATAATATGTACATATACTAGTTCCTGAGTATAAATTAGGTTATAATACATATATTACAGTCTGGTTCGACCATAAAATGGTTTCATCACTAGTAATGAAAGATAAATTGAAGAATGAAACTTTTTCATCCACAAAGGTTATAAATTGGAATCTCATGAATGATGATTTCATTTATAAAAGAGAGAGAGTAAGAATATTGATAATTGTTATTACATTAACATGGTATAATTATAGTATATAGATAATACTAGTGTTATAAGTATCAATTTTATAGAGGAGGTTAGGAGATAATAATAAAAGAATATAAATTGAAATGAAACTAAATGAAAAAGAAAGATGTTTTACCTCTTGAAATTACCTCCTTGAGAACCTCTTTAAGGGAATGGGTTTTGGTATTTTGAAAATACCAAGAGCTCTTGGACGTGGGGAGTGACTAGGGAAGGTTATTTAGGCATAACTTTTAGGATATTCAAGTCTCAGAGGAATGAAGAGAAGAAGGAGTGAGGGGTATAGTGGAGGAGGGGAGGGTTTTCCCATTATTTTACTCATTATTTTATTATTTTGCCAAAGAAAACCAATAGTATTGATTCTTGTGACCAAGAATAGTAATATTTACATGTGATTTCTAAATATGTGGTCTTAAATAATCCTTACGATGCCTATGACTCCATAAATCATGTATTTATTATTTATTATAAATTTTCGTATTTTAGTATTCACCTAAAATTCAAGTATTTTAGAAAAATCCCAAAAATTTACCCCATCCATTTTTTATGTTTAGAATTAAAAAATGAAATCCTTTTTTTAAGAATATTTTTATAAATATTTTTAATTTAATTTGTAAATAAAATCATTATTTATTTAAAAATAGAAACATTAAAACTATAAATCATTTTATAGAACCTTGAAAAATTAATCAAGGTCCCATAAAATTATCTTATAACTATAAGAAAATAAAATAACAATTTATGATTAAATTTTAGGAAAATAAATTTCTATTTTAAATTATTAAATTAATAATAAAATTGTAATTAAAATATTTTTGACATACAAAAATACCAATACTTATACTATGATCGTTTTTTTCACTTATAAGATGTCTAAATTGTATTTATACATCCATGGGTTAAGTTTCAATTTTTTTGGCCGATTTACTATTCATTAATATTCATAAGGGTGTGATAATATTCATAAGGGTATGTTACTATTTATCAAAAACTAATTTTATTCTATCAAGCTCTAAATATCGTATTGAACACAACCATATATGTCAGTTTTTCGAAATTCAAATCACATAGGTGCTAAAACTATGTTTACTATCTAGGTTGTAACAAAGTGGTGTTTTATATAGACTTTTTGTTTCATGCATTAAATATTAAATTTATGTGTAGAATCTTTGGGTGTTAAATTTTCCCCTCCTTGAAAAAATTTCATCCTCAAAATTACCAGAATGTTACCTCACAAAAATATTTGGGTAGTTCTTCATCATAGGCTCCTCAGGATCCCATGTTGCCTCTTCTATTTTATGATTTTTCCAAAGTATCTTAACCAGATGAGACATATGATTCCTCAACACTTGTTATTTAGTGTCCATAATCTGGATAGTCTCTTCATAGTAAGATAGGTCAGGTTCCAATTTTATACCTTCAGAAGTGAGGACATGCATTGGGTATGGCATTTACTTTCTCAACAATGAGACATGGAACACATTGTGTACTTTAGAGAGGCTAGGTGACATAGACAGATGATATGAAACATCTCCAATTCTCTCCAGAATTTTAAAAGGGCCTATTTATCTAGGGATTAGTTTCCCTTTCTTCCCAAATCTTATAACACCCTTTCATGGAGATACTTTTAATAAAACATGATCTCCCACTTGAAATTCCAAATCCTTTCATCAATTATCAACATAGATTTTTTGTCTGCTTTGAGATACTTTATTATGGTCTTGAATAGTATTTACCTTCACTATTGTTTCCTCTACAAGATTTGGGCCCACAATCTTCCTTTCTCCAACTTCATCCCATCAAGTTGGTGTATGACGTCTCTTTCCATATAATGATTCATATGGTTCCATTTGAATACTTGAATGGAAACTATTATTGTAGGAAAACTCCACTAAAGGCAAATATTGATACCACATACCTTGAAATTCAAGTGAACATGATCTCAATATGTCCTCTAAGGTTTGGATTGTCCTTTCTAATTGCCTTTCAGTTTGAGGATGATAAGCAGTACTCAAATGAAGCTCAGTATCCAAAGATTTCTAAAGACTTTTCCAGAATTTTGATATAAATTAAGGATTAAAATTAGACACTATTGAACAATGTGATCCATGAAGTCTCACAACTTCATTGATATATATTCTTTCTAGGATATCCAGTGTAAAATCCTCCCTTATAGTGAGGAAATGTGAAGATTTCGTAAGTTGATCAACAATTACCCATATTACATCAATCTTTATCAGAGTTTTGGGTAATCCAGTGATGAAATCCATGGTTATGTCATCCCATTTAAATGTAGGAATAGGTATAGGTTTCATGAATCATCTAGGATGTTGTCATTTGGCCTTCACTTTCTGACAGACTAAACATCTTGATACATAATCAGCAATTTCCCTCTTCATGTTGTCCCACCAGAAATGTTCTTTCAAATCTCTAAACATTTTAGTGCTACCAGGGTGTATAGAGAAATTTGAGCTATGAGAATCATCTAATAAATCCCTTTTCAGATTGGGTATAGAGGGAACACATAGACTCTTCCCAAATTTTATAATTCCATCTTCACACATGAAGTCATCCAACTTCCCATATTTCACAGCATTAATTTTATTTTGGAGATTCTCATCATCAGACTTTGAAGATTTAATCATTTCCAATAAAGAAGGTTGGGAAAATATTTGAAAAAGTTGTTATTTTTCACCTTCTTTGATAATTCCCATATCCATCCTCACTAGATCCGTGTATAAAGGATCCTTGTCCATCCTCGTTTTTTTAGAACTCCATGATCCTTCCTGGTCAGTGCATCATCTAACTTATTTCCCTTTCCTGGGTAGTAGTGTATAGAACAATCATAATCTTTGAGTAGTTAGAGCCATGTCCTTTACCACATGTTGAGTTCTTTCTATGAGAAGATATATTTTTGACTCTTATGATCTGTATATATCTCACATTTTTTACCATAGAGATAATTTCCCCATATCTTCAGAGCAAAGATTACCACGGCTAACTCAAGATCATGAGTAGGAATTTTTTGTTCATGAATTTTTAACTGCCTTGATGTATAGGCTATAACTCTATCATTCAGCTTAAGGACACAACCTAGTCCTTTCTTTGATACATCACTATAGATCAAAAACCCATCATTCCCATATGGTAGATTTAGGATCAGAGCATTCACTAATCTTATCTTCAATTCTTAAAAACCGTCCTCAAATTATTTTGTCCATACAAACTTAACCCCTTTATGTGCAATATTGGTCATTGGGTTGGCTCAACAGGTGAATTTCTAAATGAAACGCCCATAATAACCCGCTAAACTAATAAAATTGCATACCTCAGTTATGTTCGTTGATGTATTCTATTCTTTCATTTCCTTTACCTTCATAGGATCAACAGATATTCCATCATTAGAGATAATGTGGCCAAGAAAGGAAATTGATTGAAGCCAAAATTCACACTTTCTAAACATCTCATATAATTCATTTATTATAATTGTATTCAGAATAGTGTGAAAGTGTTTTTCATGATCCTCATAACTTTTAGAGTATACTAAGATATCTTCAATAAATACCACCACAAAGTCATCAAGATATTACTTGAAAAATCTATTCATTAGATCCATGAAAATAGAGGGTGCATTTGTTAGTCCAAAAGGCATTACTGTGAACTTGTAATTACCATACCTGGTTCGAAATGTTGTCTTTAGAATATCTTCCTTCCTCACTCACAACTGATGATATCCTGATCAAAGATCAATCCTCAAAAAATATTAGGCTTTATGAATTTGATCAAATAAATTATCAATACGAGGTAGGGGATACTTGTTATTTATTATTATCTCATTGATCTCCCTATAGTCAATGCATGACCTCATAGATCCATCTTTCTTCTTAACAAAAATAACAGGGGCTCCCCATGGAGAAACACTAGGGTGAATAAATCCTTTATCACTCAATTATTCTAGTTGTTTCTTCAGTTCCACTAAATTCAAAGTGGTCATTATATAATAGGTCTTTGGTATGATCCTTGAATCAGTAATTAAGTCAATGGAAAACTCAATTTCTCGCTCTAAAGGATGTCCAGGTAAATCCTCTAGAAACACATCAACATATTATTTCACAATAGGTACATCATCTATTTTAACATTCCCTTCCTCACCCATAGTTATTTCATTACCTTCATCCCCAATAATTGAATTCATTAGAGCTACTGGGGGTGGATCTAGATGAGAATCGTATGGTGATGTTTCTCCTATAAAGATAAGGGATTCCACATCTCCCTCAAAAATTGTAACCTCCTTCTTCTTGAAATAAATTTTCACATCATGGTTTGAAATCAAATCCATACCATCAAATTCAATCATGGGTATGATAATAAAATCAGAATATAAAGCACATTTATATACCATAATGGGGACTGCCTAACACAACTTTGTTGCAATGATACTTCCCTTAAGAGTTTTGACTAACAGATCCCTTACTAAATAAAATTGGAAATATCTAATTTTCTTAGAAAACTAGGAAGATATGAAATAATACGATGATCTAGAATCAAATAATTCATTGTCTAAGTTTGAGGAAATGAATAAAGTACTTGCCACCATGTCATTAGGAACTTCAATATCAGTAGTTGTGATTGCATAATCTTGTCTCTTCTCCCTTGGCCTTTTTTTAGGAAAGTTTTTTTGATTTTTTGGATAATCATTAGCATAGTGTCCCATATACCTACAGTTATAGAATTGAATATTAATAGCTTCTTTATTCCCCTTGAAAACATCTGTATAATGGCCTTTCTATCCACACTTGTAGCACACCCCTTTTTCCTTATAAGAAGGCACCAGGTTGTTTCCTTCCACAATTATCATAGGGTGGAAAGTCAACTCTTCCCTTTTTCCCCATTTCCTTATTTCCTTTTCCAAAGTTTTCAGTAACATTTTTCTTCTCTTTCTTTCCTTTAAAGTCATAAGAATTAGAGAATTCATTTTCTATCTTGATAACACATAAAACTATATCTTCATATGATGAGAAAATTTAGGAGACCAGTGCCCATCGGAGGAATGGATTTAGGCCATCAAATAATCAATCAATCGTGCTCCTTAGATTATGTATATAGTCCACAGCATGCCTTGCTAACCTTGTGAATTTAGCTTCATAATATTTGAAATTCTCATCTTCCTTTTTCCTCAAATTTAGAAACTACCTTTCCATATCCACTCATTGTTCATGAGGAAAGTATTTCTCTAAGAAAATTTCTTTAAATTCACTTCATTCCATATTTTCTATTTCTTCCTCCTCATTTGTGTTTTGAATTATTTACCACCATTGATCAGCATCTCTCGACATATGATAAACTACCAGGAAAACCTTCTCCCTTTCGTTACCTCCCAAGACGAGAAATATCTACTCTAAGTAACTTATCCACTGCTCCGTTATGAATGGGTTTTTAGTCCCCTTAAATGATAAAGGTTGTTTTTTCATAAAGTTATCCAATATAGCTACTACACATTGTGGATCTCAATGATCCATATAGGTAAGGTTATTATTCATAACATGAGTAAGTTATCCCGGTATAGTTATAAGTTGTTCTGCACCAGTCGTAGCTCAAATGCCAACATCATTATCTTGCACACGAGGGAAATCCCAACATGGGATACACACATTCATGTAGTTTTCATTCATTCCACTAGCCACCATTTCTAAATAATGGCATACACTATATTAGGTTATAAATCATAATGTATAATCTCAAAAAATAGAAATACTTATCATAAATTGAAATTCTATACATATCTAATCTCATAATCATAAACATGTTTTCTTTGAGGAAAATTTTAAATATAAACCCTTCATAATGGATTCTAAAGAAAATGTGAATTATCCTAAGCATATCCCCCATGAGTGTCAAACTAGGTGTGTATAAAGGCTTTTGTCATGAACCAAGATACCCCGAGTCAAGCCCAAAACTCCTTGTCAGATTTTTCACTTCTAAGTACAACTATGCCAGAACCACGTCCACTTATAGTATCCAAATAAGGATATATTTTCTAGAAAGATCCACATAATCTATTCCTTCCCAAAAAATTAAGGATGTTCTTGTATGTTTATCCTCAAATATTATCTTAGGGTTTTTTACACTAATCTCTATTTTCTAAATATAGTTTCCAAGTTTTCTATTAAAATTCCTATGATACCAACTATAAAGACCCGACCCTAGTTTGCTAGAGTCGGTACCTTATTAAATTACATTGGCATGATAAAAATAAAGTCATATACCAAAGGAATGAATAGTTTAGTATATTTGGAAACAATATACATATGTAAGTTTAACATTACAACTTGAAATGAAAAACTACATAAAAGTCCCATTGGGAAAATCCACCACTCTAAGATTATCCCTGCAAGTCAATCATAACATACCTCTTCTTGTCCTGGGAAAAATGAAACATAAGAAGGGGTGATCTCAGATGTTCAGTAAGGGTAAGAAATACAGTAGAAGATATCATAAACATAAACATTAGTCATGGTTAATAACTGAAAACAAATGCCTCTTCAAATAATAAACTTCAACACATTATGATAGGAATATAAGCTAAGTAAATAATGTCATAATAAAACATAATCTTGGGTATTCTAATAGCTTAATATCCTCATGAAAAATGAATTACTAGATTCATAATGAGGGAAATGAAAATTCCAGACATTCTGAAATATATCATCAAGACCTCAGCCAAGACATCTAAAAATTATTAAGGCCTCGGCCAAAACCATATCTAAAAATGGGCAAGGCCTCAGCAAAGTCCATATCTATTTGTCTCATGATACTTGCCGATGCATCGAGGGGATATAGTGGGTACCACCCATAACATAATAAGACCAATAAATTCCTCATATGAGTGATGATAAACAAAAACAACATATATATTCATATTGAAACTAACATATGAAATGTAATTAACTTTCCCTGAACATTAAGCATAAACACTAACCATTTCAAGTAAATTGGTGAATGGTTTTAGGATATAATATCCACAGTAAAACTAATCATAAACCATTCAATTAAATATGGTAGATTATATCATACATAAGAACCAACAAGAGTGTTTTAATAGATGAAAATACTCTTATAAAATCATTGAGTAATTCTTGAGATAAATACTCTTTTACTATGACAAGAAGAGTTCTTTTGGAAAAGTATTTGTATAAAACCATAATTTAAGTAAGATAGTATTTTGATATTAAAATTATTTATTTTATAAAGATAATGGTTTCTAAAAATATATTATTTGGTACTCTTGAAAATAGGTATGAATTTGAGAAATTCCCTTGAAACGGGCTTGTATTTCGGAAATAATTTTGAATGTTCCTTTTAAAACATGTGACTCCCATAAAATAAAGAAGGATTATATTTTGTACACGTACATAGATAATTCACACATAATTTATGATCAGTACATAAGAATATTTAATAATTTAATTTTGATTAATAGATACAAAGAGTAACCTGAAAGAAAATGGAGGTTTGGGTAGGAAAACCCTTACCTTAAGTCCGAATGTGTTCCGCTCTTGAAATTAAGGTCCTAAAATATGTAATTAGACTTATAAATAACTTAATTAAGAATATATTAGAAATTTATTTAGTTTATCATAATTTATTTATGTTCATTATGTCCTTATTGATAAGTTATAAGATTGAATTTCGTTGTTCTGGAGTGTTCGTTTCCTTGGTTTTCATGATCGGTATATTTGTATATGAGTATGGATGTTCATGTGGAAAGGATGTAATTATCCATAATTGAAATTATATATTATTTATAAACATCCATAATTCTTAATTTTTATATATATAATTTTTTTACATGGTATGAGTATGAATCATTGGATGAAATATTAGTGACAATTACTTAGATTATTTGGCGGTATTTGGATTATTATGAACTAGTATTGTCATATAAATTAATACTATGTACATATACTGGTTCTTGAATATAAATTAGGTTATAATATCTATACTATAGTCTGGTTAAACCATAAAAATGGTTTCATGACCAGTAATGAAGGATAAATTGAAGAATAAAACGTTGTCATCCATGAAGTTTGTAAATTGGAACCTCACGGATGATGATTTCATTTATAAAATGGAGAAAGAGAATGAGAATATTGATAATGGTTATTACATTAAAATGGTATAATTATAGTATATAGATGATACTGGAGTTATAAGGATCAATTGGACAAAGTATTTTATGATATAATAAGAAAATAATATAAATTGAAATGAAACTAAATGAAAAAAAAAGATGTTTTACATCTTGAAATAACCTCCTTGAGAACCTTCTTAAGGGAAGGGGTTTTGGTATTTTTGAAATACCAAGAGATCATGGAAGTGGGTAGCGACTACGAAAGGTTATTTGGGTATAACTTTTAGGATATTCAGGTCTTAGAGGAATGAAGAGAAGAAAGAGTGAGGGAGTTATAGTGGGGGAGAGGGGGGTTTTCCCATTATTTTACTCATTATTTTATTATTTTTCCAAAGAAAACCAATATTATTGTCTCTTGTGAACAAGAATAGTAATATGTGCATGTGATTTCGAACTAATTGGTCTTACATCAGCCTTAAATCACCTATAACTCAATAAATCATGTATTTAGCATTTATCGTAAATTTTCATATTTTACTATTCACCCAAAATTCAAGTATTTTAGAAAAATCCCAAAAATTTACCCCACCCATTTTTTATGTGTAGAATTCAAAAATAAAATCCATTTTTTGAAAATAATTTTATAAATATTTTTAATTTAATTTTTAAATAAAATCATTATTTATTTGAAAATAACAACACTAAAACTATAACTCATTTTATAGCACCTTGAAAAATTAATCAAGGTCCCATAAAATTATCTTATAACTATAAGAAAATAAAATAAAAATTTATGATTAAATTTTCTGAAAAAAAAATCTATTTTAAATTATTAAATTAATAACAAAATTGTAATTGAAATATTTATGACATACAAAAATACCAATACTTATACTATGATCATTTTTTCACTTATAAGATGTCTAAATTGTATTTAAACATTCATGGGTTAAGTTTCTATTTTTTTGGCAGATTTACTATTCATTACTATTCATAAGGGTGTGATACTATTCATAAGGGTATGTTACTATTTATCAAAAACTAAGTTGATTCTATCAGACTCTAAATAGCATACTAAACATAGCCATGTATGTAAGTTTTTCAAAATTCAAATCACATAGGTGGTAAAACTATGTTTACTATCTAGGTTGTAACAAAGTGTTGTTTTTTAGAGACTTGGTGTTTCATGAATTCAATATTAAATTTATGTGCATAATCTTTGGGTATTACACTATCCCCTCCTTGCAAAAATTTCATCCTCGAAATTACCATAATGTTACCTCACAAAAAGATTTGGGTAGTTTTTCATCATAGGCTCCTCAGGCTCCCATGTTGCCTCTTTGATTTTATGATTTTTCCAAAGTATCTTGACCAGATTAGACATATGATTCCTTAACACTTGTTCTTTAGTGTTCAGAATCTGGATAGGCTCTTCATAGTAAGATAGGTCAGGTTCCAATTCTATACCTTCAGAAGTGAGGACATGCATTGGGTCCGACATGTAATTTCTCCGCAATGAGACACGGAACACATTGTATACTTTATAAAGGCTAGGTGGCATAGCCAAATGATATGAAACAACTCCAATTCTCTACAAATTGTCAAAAGGGAATATGAAACTAGGTTTATGTTTCCCTTTCTTCCCAAATCGTAAAACACCCTTTCATGGAGATACTTTTAAGAAAACATGATCTCCCACTTGAAATTCCAAATCCTTCCTTAGATTATCAAAATTGTATTTTTGTCTTCTTTGAGCTACTTTTATATACACTTGAATATTATTTACCTTCACTATTGTTTCCTCTACAAGCTCTGGGCCCAAGAGCTTCCTTTCTCCAACTTCATCCCATTATTTTACTCATTATTTTATTATTTTTCCAAAGACAACCAATAGTGTTGATTAATGTGACCAAAAATAGTAATATGTGCATGTGAATTTGAACTAATTGGTCTTACATTAGCATTACATCACCTATGAATCAATAAATCATGTATTTAGCATTTATCGTAAATTGTCGTATTTTACTATTCACCCAAAATTCAAGTATTTTAGAAAAATCCCAAAAATTCACCCAAACCATTTATTGATGTGTAGAATTTAAAAATTAAATTCATTTTTAGAAAATAATTATCTAAATATTTTTAATTTAATTTTTAAATAAAATCATAATTTATTTGAATAAAAAACAACATTAAAACTATAACTCATTTTACAGCACCTTGAAAAATTAAGCAAGGTCCTCTAAAATTATCTTATAACTATAAGAAAATAAAATAAAAATTTATGATTACATTTTATGAAAATACATTTCCATTTTAAATTATTAAATTAATAATAAAATTGTAAATAAAATATTTATAACATACAAAAATACCAATACTTATGATATGATCTTTTTTCACTTATAAGATGTATAAATTGTATTTATACATTCATAGGTGAAGTTTATATTTTTTTTGGACAATTTATTATTCATTACAATTCATAAGTGTGTGTTACTATTTATAAGGGTATGTTACTATTCATAAAAAAACTAAGTCGATTCTATTAGACTCTAAATATCATACTAAATGCAATCGTGTATGTTAGTTTTTTGAAATTCAAATCACAGAGGTGGATAAAATATTTTTACTAGATAGGTTATAAAAATGGGTTGTTTTGTAGACACTTAGTGTTTCATGCATTTGATATTAAATTTATGTGCAGAATCTTTGGGGGTTACAGTGGCAGAGTTTGAGGACGTCTTTCTTGAAGATTTTCCAGGATTACCTTCCAATTGGGAGATAGATTTCTGTATTAATTTGCACCCCGGGATGACACTGATATCTACACCAGCATATTAGATGTCTCGATTAGAGCTTCGTGAGTTGAGGGTGCAGTTAGAGGACTTGTAGAAGAAGTACCTTGTGATACCCAATGTTTCACCCTTGATGACCTCATTTTTCTTTTCCAAGAAGGTAGGTGGGAGCTTGAGGTTGTGTGTGTACTACCTAGGATTGAATCATGTGACTGTGAAGAACAAGTATCCACTACCAAGGATCTATTACCTCTTCAATTAGTTTAGATGGTTATGATGGTTCTCAAAGGATTCCCTTTGATCAGGATATCACCAACAGTGAATACTGTATGAGGATATAACAAAGATGGCTTTTGGACATTGTTACGGTCACTGTGAGTACTTGGTGTAACATCCCAAGTAAGTAATGAATAATATATATTTTTATCTATGTCTATTTATTAATTATATAGTGTTTTAGAGGCTTAAAATGAGAATAAATCCAATCTTAAGCATGGAATACACTAATATTTTTTTAAAAGATTTTTTTACTACCTTTTGATGGTGAATCATTTTTAAATCTATCTTTTTACAATTTTATAAGCTATATTTGTAAAAATAAACTTATTCTTTATGATTGGGACATTGAAATTTACTTTGGATAAATTTCTGGTATTTTTCTGATAATGTTCATTTTTAATGAATAGTGAAAAGTATTGTATTTTAATTCAAAACCACTTTTTAATCTAATTTATTTATATAGTTAGATTATCTTTTTAATTGGTTTTAAAGTGTAAATAGAATATATTTTTACTATGTAATCCAATGGTGGACATTGGAATTAATTTCACTTTGAAATTGGACTTAAACTAGTGTCAATCTTTTGATATATATTGTTTCATAAAAACACGCTATTTGTCATGACAGCGGGAATTAATTATTAAATTAATTAATGTAACTAATATGTTTGGAATTTATTAAAATAGACATAATTTTTTAATTTGGAATATCAAATATATCTTAGGGTGAAGTTTTGGTATTTTTCTGAAAAACTTCAATTTTTGATGAATAGTGAAACCACTAAGTGGTACTTAAAAAACTGATTTTTCGTTTAAATGAAATTTTACCACCTCTGTGTTTTGAATTTCAAAAATCCGACATACATGGTTGTCATTAAGAAGTAAAATGTGGTTCAATGGGATTAAAATAATTTTTTGGTGAATAGTAATTTTTAAGTTTTTAATCGTGATTAGAGGTAATTAGTGCAATTTAAGGAAAAAATGATATTATAATAAAATGAAAATACCTAGACACATGTCCTACCCTTATTGGATGTGTCATGGCCGACCAAGACAAGACATGGGTAAACTTGGGGACCCCATGGATCCATTTTGGTAGGAAAATGACATTAATATCTTTTTATTTAATGTTAAAATTAAAATGGCACAAACATGATTTGTTTTACTAAAACAATTTTTAAATGGGGTTATACATGTAAGATTTTTGACTATAAATAATAATTGGAAATATAAAAAGATTTCCTACATCATAGTATTTTTTTTATAATTTTTATACATTAAATAAATTAAATTATTTATGACATAATGATGATGCAGCGATTACTTCATTATTTAACGATTTAAATAAAATGAAAAGATAATGTAAAATCTAAGACCTACACTTGTCAAAAACCTATTGGATGGGTATATTTAGAACCCTTATCACCTTATCCTTGAATTATATCAATTTGGGACCTTTTAAATTCGAAACACATTTTAAAATAAAGTAACATTTCTTTACTTTCCAAGAGTGCCCATCCTTCCTCTTATAAAAGGCCCCCACCTCTACCACCTTAACCACACTTCCAAAGCCTTTGGATAGGCCAACCCCTGATCATTTTGTCTCTACAAATCCCTCTATTACTCTTATAATCCTCACTTTGGGCAGAAGTCTTCCCAAGTAATCCTTTGATCTCAAATCAAAGAGAGCTACCCGATTTTAAGGTAATATCTTCACTTGTGTTCTTTTGTTTTATATTACTTCTCCAACCCCCTAAACTATTTTTATTCATATCTTTTGTAAAAACTCCAATATCTTCAATATACTATGATGTTTTTATAATAAGGATTCGATCTTCACTTACACACACCTACATCTAATGGTTAAAGAACATAGTGTTTCCGTGGATGGCGAATTTCTGCCTCCCAAAATGATGATTGTTCAACATTCTTTTAACACCTTCAAAGGCGGCCATTAAGATGACACTATATTAATATATGATATATAATATTATTATCTTTTCCTTAATCTTCTGTATTTTTCATTTTGGGCATACCTTTATGGTTTCCATTATGGGTAAACGTGATATCTTCATTTAAGGAAGTGCAGACTACCGCCCCCTCAAAGTGATTTGATTAGTTAATACCATATGTGGGACGTATAAAGGATGGAGTTATGATATTATATATGATATTATACTGGAAATATAATATACCTTTATATCATTATGATTCCATTCCATAAAATATGAAATAGAAATGAAAGTAGCGTTCATGCGTATGTACGACTTACTGTCACCATGAACAGTGCATTTCATTTCTTAACTCTAAACGTTATGTAATATTATAAATGCATAAATATACTGGATATATATGATATATATGATATATATGATATCTACATAATGATTATAACTCTGGATATAATAGATACATGAACAACTTGTAATTATAAAGTGTTTATTTTTGACTCAAGTACCAATGATCATTAAAATGACAGTTATTAACTTAAATAATTACATAGTGTTCATGACAAGGTAATAAGTGATATAAAAGGAATAATTAACTTGAAAAGGGTTATTAAGCAAGTAGAAATTAACTAAAGTTTATTATTCAGGAGGTTAAAGAACGATCGAGTCAAGTCGGACCCGAGGTATGGGACTTCGTCTCAATCTTCTTTCATTGAGGCATATTTTGTTTTATACACAACTTTCTTTTATATGGTGTATAAACCCCTTTGACTTTTATGATTATTCAAAAGGAATCTTTTTATACGAAGCATTTACTAAACGACAAAAGGGAATTTTTTTTTTACGTATGCGGCGACAACGACTTCTCCCCCGCCGTGACCATTATTTGATTTTTGGCTTCCTCTGCAAGCCATACCTTTTTTTAAATGAAAAATAAATATCATGTTTTACTTTTCTTTTATTTTGGTATTGAAAATGGTTTTCATAATGTTTTTATATCAATCTGTTGTATTGATATCTTGTGATTGAAAAGTGGAAATGTTATGTTTCCTTTATGCATGTTTTATGTGATACGATTATGTTATGGTTCTTGGGCATTATTATGAAGATGGGTGGTTCTGTGGCAAACTAAGGGCGGGTGAGCCTGATATAGCTCTCCAATGCATTGGGTAATGCGAAGGAGTGAAACGTTAAGGTTTCTCCGAAGAGATTTAGGGAATATACTGTGATGGGTATTCCAAACGTAACCCAGAGGGTTACTCCCTACGTAAGAATGTTATGAATGCCTCAAGTTTCCTTTATGTCTTATGATTTCTATGATTTATTCATGATTTAATGGGGTATGTTAAAGTGCTTATGTTTTATGGGTAAAGTATGATTTAATTCTTATGTATTTATGAACTCATGTTTCCTTTCCATATTTTTATAACCCATACTGAGCTTTTTATGCTCATCCCAAGTTTTTGAAATGTTTTTCACAGGTAAAGGGAATGGTACATGATATGATGATAGTGTCAAGGAAGTTTCTAGAAAGAATCCCTATTTTATTTTGAATATGTTTCCGTTGATGGAAAAAAAATGAATACTATCTTTTATGTAATCACTTTTTTTAAATGTTGAATGCAATGCAAGTTTTATGATATAATTCTCGAAAACTCTAAACCTGAAAAGATCCTCAATGTGTAATCTTGTAATAACTCAAGATTATGTAAGGTTTAAGGCTGGGGCCTTATAGTTGGTATCATAGGTCGGTTTAGATAACTTTAGGAGTTAGAATTCTATTAAATGATTATCCAAAAATATTTTTTTATGGTCA
Organism: Viscum album; assembly: GCA_963277665.1. Lineage (NCBI taxonomy): Eukaryota > Viridiplantae > Streptophyta > Magnoliopsida > Santalales > Viscaceae > Viscum > Viscum album. The sequence goes on along the minus strand of OY728141.1, from coordinate 821,960,729 downwards.
AATTGAAATGATATAGCATTTTAATATTACCATGTTGCTTCAGCTAAGACATGTTTGTTCAGAATGGTTTTCTACAAAGGAAATAGGGAAGCAGTGCTAGGAAGACATGCAGAAGGAAATAACCTTCTGAATCAGCATCCTGAGATGGTCAGAATTGGAACTGAATAGTTTGTTGCAGTAATGGAACAGCTGACTCAAGCGATAAATGGTGGTGGTATCCATGCACGAGATCAGCCAGATCAACCGCAGAGGAACATGTCAGTGGTGGAACATTTCATGAGGCAACATCCCCCATCATTCAGAGGATTATCTGACCCTGTGCTAGTAGAAGGGTGGATTAAAGCACTAGAGAATATTTTCAATGTCATGGGGTGTTCAAACAATCAAAAGGTTAGTCTTGCTATTTATCGTTTGGAGGGTGAAGCAGATCAGTGGTGGTCGATGGTTAAAAATATCAGGGACACTGATGAGATTGATGCTCTCGACTGGGATGAATTCAAAGGTATGTTTCTTGAGAAGTATTTTCCTAAGGCTGTTCGACTTAGGATGGAAAAACAATTCCTAGAATTGAGTCAAGAGGAAGACTCGGTGGCTTCTTATGAAGAAAGGTTCACTCGATTGGCAAGGTATGCTCCAAATTTTATCTGAGACCTTGATAGTAAAATCAATCATTTTAACTCAGGATTAAAGCCAAAATATCGAAGGGCATTAGCTTCTCGTGAGTTCAAAAGTTATGAAAATCTTGTTCGATGTGCTGAGAAGGTGGAAATGAAGTTTGATTATGATAAAGTGTTCTATAAAAACCATCAGAAGAAGAGACTGAGGTGGCATGAGAAAGGAAAGAATTATTCAAAAAAGTCTGATGGTAAGAAAACTAAGTTTCCAGTTTGTGATAAATGTGGTAAAAGGCATGCTGGGGAATGTATTCTGAATTTTGGTAAGTGCTACTGATGTGGTAAGATGGGACATAAGTCTTGTGATTGCACTGAAAAAAAATCAGGGTGATGGTAAGACCAAATTTTATTTACAGTTAGTAAACTGTTTTAAGTGCAATGAGATGGGTCACTATGCAAACGAGTGTCCGAAAAAGAGCTTGAGTGATGGGAAGTAGTTAGACTACAAGCAGAAAGGGGTGGTGAAATCCTTTTCAACTACTTCAGCAGATGCCGGGCCATCAAATGAAGTTGTATCAGGTACTTTGTTTGTTTTTTCAGATTATGCCAATGTATTGTTTGATTCGGGGTCTACACATTCTTTCATCTCTGAAACCTTTTCTAGTAAAATGGAAATACCATCTCAAGAAATGACTCATGAACTTGTGGTAAAAACACCTGGGGGAAATGTTTAGGCAAAAATAATTTATAATAATCTTCATATCCTTATCTGTGGAAAGAACCTACTTGCAAACCTAATTGTTTTACCTCTAGTAGAATTTGATGTTATCCTGGGTATGGATTGGCTCTCTATTTACCATGCTAAGATTGAATGTAGAACTAAAGAAGTTTCTTTTTAGAAAGACTTTCAGTTTGTGTACAAGAATGAACCCTTACTATTGATAACATATCAAGAGGCCGAGAAACTTGTAAAATATGGAAATGAATGTTACCTTGCACACATTGTTGAAAAAAAGGGAACTGTTCAGATTAATGATGTGCCAGTGGTAAATGATTATCCTGATGTTTTTCCTGATGAGTTGCCTGGAATAATACCAGATCAGGAAGTTGAATTTACTGTTGACTTAGTTCCTGATGCTAAGCCAAATTTAAAACCCCCTTATCGAATGGCTCAAATAGAACTTTTAGAGTTGAAGGAGCAATTGCAAGATTTATTAGAGAAAGGTTTTATTCGACCTAGCACATCACCATGGGTGCTCCTGTTTTATTTGTTAAAAAGAAAGATGGTTCTATGAGACTTTGCATTGATTATAGAGCCTTGAATAACATCACTGTTAAGAATAAATATCATTTTCCTCATATTGATGATTTGTTTGATCAGCTCTAGGGAGATCAGTATTTTTCAAAGATTGACCTGAGATCGGGGTACCATCAGTTGAAGGTAAAGGAAGCAGATGTTCTGAAGACCACGTTTCGTACAAGATATAGCCATTATGAGTTTGTAGTAATGTCTTTTGGGCTAACCAATGCACCTGCTATATTCATGGACTTAATGAATAGAATTTTCCATGAGTTCTTGGATAAGTTTGTGATTGTTTTCATTGATGATATTTTGGTGTTTTCTAAAATCAAAGAGGATCATGAAAGACATTTAAGGGTTATTTTGCAAACCTTAAAATAAAAGAAATTGTATGGGAAATTCAGAAAGTTTGACTTTTGTTTGCAACAAATTTCTTTCCTTGGTCACATTGTTTCTAAATATGGAATAACTGTTGATCCTGCAAAAACAAAGGTTGTTGAAGAATTGCCAAGACCCACAAATGTAACTGAGATTCATAGCTTTCTTGGTTTTGCAGGCTATTACCTAAGGTTTGTTAGAAATTTTTCATGGTTATCTAGTCCAATGACTAAGCTAACTCGGAAGGTTGTTAAGCTTATCTGGACAAAGGAATGTGATGATTGTTTTCAGGAATTAAAAATAATATTGGTGAATGCTCCAGTTTTAGAACTACCTTCCAGGAATGGTGAGTTTGTTATCTACAGTGATGCTTCATTGAAAGGACTTGGTTGCGTCCTAATGCAGAATGATCAGGTAATTTCTTATGCTTCACGGTAGTTGAAAACTCATGAGGTAAATTACCCTACACATGATTTGGAATTAGTTACTGTTGTTTTTGCTTTAAAAATTTGGAGGCATCATTTGTATGGAGTAAAGTGTGAAATATATACTGATCACAAAAGTTTAAAGTATATATTCACTCAGAAAGAATTGAACATGAGACATAGGATAAGGCTAGAATTAATCAAGGATTATTATTGTACAATTCATTACCATCTAGGAAAAGCAAATAAAGTGGATGATGCTTTGAGTCGAAAAAGTAATGCTTCATTAACAATGTTGAATTTGGAACGTGATCCTTTGGTTAAGGATTTGATGAACTTTGGCATAGAAGTTATTGGTGCAGGATGTCCTTCTTTTTTGTTTCAGGTATCAGTGAAATCATTTCTATCAGACAGAATCAAGCAAGCACAGAAGCAAGACAGTGAGTTGTAGAAAAAGGTAGAGCTGGTTCAGAAGGGTAAGTTTCCTGAATTCAACATTGATAGTGATTTTTTTTGAGATTTGGGAAGAGATTGTGTGTGCCTTGTGATTCATAGTTGAATAGAGAATTGTTATGTGAAGCTCATAGTTCTCCGTTTTCAGTTCATCCTGGCAGTACTAATATGTATAGAGATCTTCAGGAGTATTACTGGTGGGATGGAATGAAAAGAGATATTGCTGATTTTACTATAAAGTGTTTGACTTGTCAGCAGGTTAAAGCAGAACGGCAGTTACCGAAAGGGATGCTTCAGCCTTTACCAGTGCCAAAGTGGAAATGGGAGAATATATCCATAGACTTTTTTGTGGGATTACTGAAGACATCTCGAGGTAATAATACAATCTGGGTTATTATTGATCGCTTGACTAAATCTGCTCATTTCCTTTCTATACGAGATACTTTTTCCCTAGATCAACTTTCTCGTTTGTATCTTAAATAGATAGTCAGGTTACATGGAGTTCCTCTCTCCATTGTATTTGACTATGATCCCAGGTTCACTTATAACTTTTGGAAAGGCCTTCAGAAGTCGTTGGGTACTGAATTAAATTTTAGTACAGCTTTTCATCCTCAATCAGATGGGCAGTCAGAATGAACAATTCAGACTTTGGAAGATATGCTACGTGCTTGTTTGATGGATTATTAGGGAAGTTGGGACCAACATCTTTCTTTGGTAGAATTTTCATATAATAACAGTTTTCATTCTAGTATACAGATGGCACCGTTTGAGGCGTTATATGGGAAGCGGTGTCGAACTCCAGATTTTTGGGATGAAGTGGGTGAAAGGAAGTTGATGGGACCAGAATTGGTAGAATAGTTGGCAGAAAAAGTTCAGCTGATACAGAAACTCATGAGAACAGCTCAGAGCAGGTAGAAGAGTTATGCGGACAACAGGAGGAAGGATCTCTCTTTTGAGGTAGGTGATCATGTTTTTCTCAAAGTTTCACCATGGAAGAGTGTGATGTGATTTGGTAAGAAAGGAAAGCTGAGTCCAAGGTTCATTGGACCATATAAAATTCTGGAGAGAGTTGGATAAGTTGCATACCGAGTGTCTTTACCTCCGAGCTTATCTCAGGTACACAATGTTTTTCATGTTTCCATGTTAAGGAAGTACATGCCAGATTCATCTCATGTTTTGAGTCCAGAGGTAGTTCAGCTGGAAGAGAACTTATCTTATGAGGAACAACCGGTTCAGATTCTTGATCACAGGGAGCAAGTGTTAAGGAATAAGGTAATTCATCAGGTAAAGGTTTTTTGGAAAAACCACATGATTGAAGAGGCAACATGGGAATTTGAAAATGATATGAGGGATAAATACCCCCACTTATTCGATAAGTAAATAAATTGCGGGGACGCAATTTTCTAAAGGTGGGAAGGATGTAACATCCCAAGTAAGTAATGAATAATATATATTTTTATCTATGTCTATTTATGAATTATATAGTGTTTTAGAGGCTTAAAATGAGAATAAATCCAATCTTAAGCATGGAATACACTAATATTTTTTTTAAAGATTGTTTTATAGCCTTTTGATGGAGAATCATTTTTAAATCTATATTTTGACAATTTTATAAGCTATATTTTTCGAAATAAACTTATTCTTTATGATTGGGACATTGAAATTTACTTTGGATAAATTTCTGGTATTTTTCTGATAATGTTCGTTTTTAATGAATAGTGAAAAGTGTTGTATTTTAATTCAAAACCACTTTTTAATCTAATTTATTTATATAGTTAGATTATATTTTTAATTGGTTTTAAAGTGTAAATAGAATATATTTTTACCATTTAATCCAATGGTGGACATTGGAATTAATTTCACTTTGAAATTGGACTTAAACTAGTGTCAATCTTTTGATATATATTGTTTCATAAAAACACGTTATTTGTCATGACAGAGGGAATTAATTATTAAATTAATTAATGTAACTAATATGTTTTGAATTTTTTAAAATAGACATCATTTTTGAATTCGGAATATCAAATATAGCTTAGGATGAAGTTTTGGTATTTTTTTGAAAAACTTCAATTTTTGATGAATAGTGAAACCACTAAGTGGTACTTAAAAAAACTGATTTTTCATTTAAATGAAATTTTACCACCTCTGTGTTTTGAATTTCAAAAATCCGACATACATGGTTTTCATTAAGAAGTAAAATGTGGTTCAATGGGATTAAAATAATTTTTTGGTGAATAGTAACTTTTAAGTTTTTAATCGCGATTAGAGGTAATTAGTGCAATTTAAGGCAAAAATGATATTATAATAAAATGAAAATACCTAGAAACATGTCCTAACCTTATTTTATGTGTCATGGCCGACAAATACAATCCATGGGTCAACTTGGGGACCCCATGGAGCCACTTTGGTAGGAAAATGACATTAATATCTTTTTATTTAATGTTAAAATTAAAATGGCACAAACATGAGTTGTTTTACTAAAATAATTTTTAAATGGGGTTATACAAGTCAGATTTTTTACTATAAATAGTAATTGGAAAGATAAAAATATTTTCTACATCATAGTATTTTTTTTATAATTTTTAGACATTAAATAAATTAAATTATTTATGACATCATGATGATGCAGCGATTACCTCATTATTTAACGATTTAAATAAAATGAAAATATAATGTAAAATCTAAAACCTAAACTTTTCAAAAAAAAACTATTGGATGGTTATATTTATAACCCTTATCACCTTATCCTCGAATTATATAAATTTGGGACCTTTTAAATCCGAAACTCATTTTAAAATAAAGTAACATTTCTTTACTTTCCAAGAGTGCCCCTCCTCTCCTCTTATAAAAGGCCCCCACCTCTACCACCTTACCCACACTTCCAAAGACTTTGGCTCAGACAAACCCTACTCATTTTGTCTCTAAAAATCCCTCTATTACTCTTAGAAGTATCACTTTGGGAATAAGTCTTCCCAAGGAAGCTTTTGAGCTCAAATCAAAGAGAGCTACCCGATTTTAAGGTAATATCTTCACTTGTGTTCTTTTGTTTTATATTGCTTCTCCAACCCCCTAAACTCTTTTTATTCATCTCTTTTGTAGCAACTTCAGTATCTTCAATATACTAGGATATTTTTATAATAAGTATTTGATCTTCCCTTACACACACCTACATCTAATGGTTAATGAACATATTGTTTCCGTGGATGGCGAATTTCTGCCTCCTGAAACGATGATTGTTCAACATTCTTTTAACACCTTAAAAGGTGGACATTAAGATGACACTATATTAATATATGATATAAAATATGTTTATGTTTTCCTTAAGCTTCTGTATTTTTCATTTTGGGCATACCTTTATGGTTTCCATTATGGGTAAACGTGATATCTTCATTTAAGGAAGTGCAGACTACTGCCCCCTCAAAGTGATTTGATTCGTTAATACCATATGTGGGATGTATAAATGATGGAGTTATGATATTATATATGATATTATACTAGAAATATAATATACCTTTATATCATTATGATTTTATTCCATAAAATACTAAATAGAAATGAAAGTAGCGTTCATGCGTACGTACGGATTATCGTCTCCATGAACGGTGCATTTCATTTATTACCTCTAAACATTATGTAATATTATAAATGCATGAATATACTGGATATATATGATATATATGATATCTACATCATGAGTATAACTCTGGATATAAGGGATACATGAACAACTTGTAATTATAAAGAGTTTATTTTTTACTCAAGTACCAATGATCGTTAAAATGACAGTTATTAACTTAAATAATTACATAGTGTTCATGACAAGGTAATAAGTGATATAAAAGGAATAATGAACTTGAAAAAGGTTCTTCAGTAAGTAGAAATTAACTAAAGTTTATTATTCAGGAGGTTAAATAATGATCGAGTCAAGTCGGACCCAAGGTATGGGACTTCATCTCAATCTCCTTTCATTGAGGCATATTTTGTTTTATACACAACTTTATTTTATATGGTGTATAAAACCCTTTGATTTTTAGGATTATTCCAATAGAATTATTTTATATGAAGTATTTACTAAACGACAAAATTGAATTGTTTTTTACGTATGCGGCGACAACGACTTCTTCACCGCCGTGACCATTATTTGAGTTTCAGTTTCCTCTACAAGCCATACCTTTTTTTTAAATGAAAAATAAATACCATGTTTTACTTTTCTTTTCTTTTGGTATTGAAAATGGTTTTCATAATGTTTTTATATCAATGTGTTGTATTGATATCTTGTGATTGAAAAGTGGAAATGTTATGTTTTTTTATGCATGTTTTATGTGATACGATTATGTTATGGTTCTTGGGAGTTATTATGAAGACGGGTGGTTCTAAGATAAACTAAGGGTGGGTAAGCCCGATATAGATCTCCAATGCATTGGGTAACGCAAAGGAGTGAAACGTTAAGGTTTCTCCGAAGAGATTTAGGGAATATACTGTGATGGGTATTCCAAACATAACCAAGAGGGTTACTCCCTGCATAATAATGTTATAAATGCCTCAAGTTACCTTTATGTCTTATGATTTCTATGATTTATTCATGATTTGATGAGGTATGTTAAAGTGCTTATGTTTTATGGGTAAAGTATGATTTCATTCTTATGTATATATGAACTCATGTTTGCTTTCCATATTTTTATAACCCATACTGAGCTTTTTATGCTCATCCCAAGTTTTTGAAATGTTTTTCACAGGTCAAGGGAATTGTACATGATATGATGATAGTTTCAAGGAATTGTCAAGAAAGAATCCCTGTTTTATTTTGAATATGTTTCCATTGATGGAAAAAATGAATACTATCTTTTATGTAACCAATTTGTTTAAATGTGGAATGCATTTCAAGTTTTATGATCTAATTCTCTAAAACTCTAAACCTGAAAAGATCCTCAATGTGTAATCTTGTAATAACTCAAGATTATGTAAGGTTTAAGGCTGGGGCCTTATACTTAGTGATTCCCTTTGGTGTGACAAACTCCATAGAAATGTTGATAGGACTCATGAACTATATCATCCATCCATACATAGATTGGTTCATATTGGTCTTCATCAAAAATATCCCTGTGTACTCGGCATCCAATGAGGAGCACACAATACACTTAAGGATGGTTTTGGACATAGTCTGAGAGCACCAACTTTATGGGAAGCTCTCGAAGTGCCTATTCTGGATTCAGGCAGTCCACTTTCTATAATATGTTATCTCAGTATATGGATTAGTATAGACCCAACCAAGGTGGAGGTAGTGTCATCATGGAATCCACCAAGGAGCATGATGGAGGTGTGAAGATTTTTTATATTAGATGGCTATTACTGGAGATTCATACCCGATTTCTGAAGGATGTGAGAACCTAAGACAACTATGACTTGAAAGAAGAAACCTTTCATGTAAAAAGAGAACTAACAGCTGGGTTTTCAATAGTAGGGGTATAGTTTGATGAGAACCCATGATCTTTAGTTAGTAGTGGTAGTATTTACGTTAAATATGTGGAGAAACTACCTGATGGGTGTGTATTTTATCGTCTACTCTGATCATGAGATTCTCAAGTATATCTTCCCCCAAAATGATCTGAACTTGGGATAGAGGTAATGGATAGAGTTCCTCCGGGACTATGACTTTGAGGATTTATATACTCCTGGGAAGGGGAATTTGGAATTAGATGATCTCAACTAAAGATCGAGTTTGCATTTGTTTGATGAGGCATCAGAGAAGTTTTCCTCATTGCATATATTCTTATTGGATGGATATGAATCATCTTACCTCCTATTGATGATTGTCACCCATTCACTCTTATAGTGAGTCAGGGAGGCACAACTTTGGAATACCTACAGTAAGACCCTATGTGATCAAGTGTCCACAGGACATGTTCCTAATAGATATTCGAAATATGGGAAGTATTTCATTCTTTTCCGAGGACGCGCAGTTGTACCAGTGGAGTTGTGATAGGAGGTTCTGAGGGAGTTTCATACATTCCTTTTGGCGGTACATCCAAGTGTGGAAAAGATGTATCATGACCTTCGACATCAGTTTAAGTGTCCAGGACTGATGAAGGGATTTGTAGAGTTTGTCTCTCAATGACTTACTTGTCATCAAGTAAATGATAAGCACCAGGTTCCAACAGTATTGGCTCAACCCATTTAGGTGCCAAAGTGGAAATGGGATGGGATATCCATGGACTTTTTGATGGTCTCACCACGTACCTACAGGGGACACAATTCCATCTGGATTATTTTTGACTAACACACCAAGTCAGATCACTTCCTATCCATCTAAGAGCAGTGTTTAGTAGAGAGCTTGGGACACCTCTATGCACGTAAGATAGTTCGGCTTCATGGATTTCCATCAATGGTTGTTTTAGATTATGATGTTCATTTCACATCCTAGTTGTATATGGTACTACATGAGACATTTGGATTTGGTGCGAGCTAACATGGATAAGGTTAAAATCATTCAGGAGTGGATAAGGAGTGTGCAGAGTAGTTAGAAGTTGAATACTGATAGGATATAGAGGCCATTGGAGTTTGAGGAAGGATACCATGTTTTCCTTCAGGTCTCACATCAATTTGGGTTGTGGATATTTGGTCGGGGCAACAAGTTATCTTCAAGCTTCATCGAACCATTTTAGATACTACATAATGTTGTAAAGGTGGCGAACCGCTTAACTCTGCCCCCACAATTGGAGCGGGTACACGATGTCTTCCACACATTACATATGAGTAGTTACATGCATGAACTAATTAAAATAATTAGTTAGGGAGAGCTGGAAATAGAGGATGGAGCAACTTTTGATGAGTACCCAATGGGGATTGAGGATCGGTAAGAGAAGATCCTTTGTGAGTGAGTGATTCCCTTGTTGTGTATCTCGTTGCAACACTATAATCTTCAAGAGATCACATAGGAGTGGGAGGCTCAGATTTGTGTGCAGTACCAACATATTTTTTAGTATCCTTGTTTTGTATTTTCGAGGATGTAAATCCCTAAGATGGGAAGAATGTAATTTCATAGATTTTTCATTTATTATTTTTAAATATTATATGGAACTAATTCAATACTAGATGCTGATACGGCATGTGATTATGAGGCCCGATGTGCCCAGAATAAATGTTTGAAATATATTAAATATCACATGTATATGTTTTCCTTGAGAATTTTTAATAACTTCTAAAAGGCTGATCGGATCGTAAATCTGATAGTACCATTGCATTTAGAGCAGCGAGTTTATCCTTGGAGTGACCAAATATTGGTCAGTATAGGTAATCTATTAAAAGTAGTTTTTGAAGTTTTAATAAATAAAATAAATGGATAATTTATTTTATTTTAACTTTTCACCGACGCAACATCATTATTTTTTTTAATAAGCCTTTGAGATAGGGGACAATGGTTAGACTCATAACCCTTGAATTATTTAGAGGCTTTGGAGAGAAACTTGGAGATTTATCTCAATGATAAATGATGAAAATATCGTGGATCGACGATCGACACACAATTGATTCAATAGATCCTGCCAATGATGATGACGATAATCGTTCTTCATTAGCAATCGAACTGATTTGAGATAGGGCATTGTGATTTCAGTTCTTTCTTTCCCCATTCTTAAAATCAATGAAGAATGCAAATCAACCCGTAAACAGGTTAATTTGTGGTTTGATTTTTCTTGTGAGATGGGTTTGATTTCAAGAATTGGTGATGATTATTGAATATTATAAAGTTTTATTTTGATTTATCATTCTTATGGGAACAAATGGAGACTAGAACAAACAATGGTCCTGCATCAGTCCTCTAGTTGTTCCATGAGTTTTCTTCCCATCTTTTTAGTGTGCTCTTTATTCTTCATGGGATATGAATGAATGATCATTGTGCCTTTATTTCTTGGCGCAATGATCCAATATTTTATATCTATCATTCGGACAACCTAGAGGAGGTTCGATGATGGTGAATATGGATGGATCGAATCAATTTAAGAGATATCTTTCTTCAATTGATCTTAATGTGGGTGATTAGAATTGAATTTTAGAGCTGATTAAAGGCCCTAAACTAACTGATTCAATGTTGTGACGATGTGGAGACCTTGGATATTAAATTTTTGGAGGAACATACTAACAGAATGAGCATCGGAGGATTGTCCAAGGAGCATGGAGGAAGAAAAGTGATTCTGTAAAATTGTGAAGAACACAATGTCTATTTTGGAATACACAGTGTGTGGGATGCGTTGAGTGGTAGCTAGGGTTTTGGGGCCCAAATGTGTGTCACATTGCATGTTACCCCTGTCACATAGTGTGTGGAACCTTTCTAAAGACTCGACATGAATCTTAGATGATATACAGACACAGGGTGGAGTAAACGAGTTGCCTACACGACGTGTACTCCTACATGTGGCTTGGTCAGAGCCGATTATGCGGACTACTCTGTGTACTGGTACATGGATAAGAATGCATGGGTTGAATTCATGTACTGGAACATGTCTAGAGTACATGGAGTAGACCTTGAATAGTAGGACATATCATGTGACCCTTTCTACACATTGTGTATACCTATTCTACATGACATGTTCTCCTAACATAGGCTATTGAACACGGGCAGTACCCAGGGTCAAGGGACATGACATGTGACCCTACTACATGTCATGTACCAACTCTCTACATGGATTGAATCTCTTTTCCATCATATCTTGGACAAGTTACTTTAGGTTTTTTTCCCTTGATTGTTTCCCTGATGGTTGGTGTGAACCATTTCCTATACACTGGAGTACAATCCCTTCAGCAGGACTTCCTGTATAGAGTTTATGGAATTCCCTAAGAGGCCTGGTGAGGGATCCTCTATTCATTATTTATTCCCTAGGTATAGTTCTTGGTATAGGCGCGACTAATCCTACCGGGTGTCGATCCTTTACAAAGCAGCTTAATCTAGATGGAGTTGTTAGGTATCACCCCATGTCCCCAGCTATGATTCTCATATGATGTATCATGTTCTCTTTAGATATTTCAGTGTATCTATCTCTCTCTCATAATGGTTCACAATGATCATCACCTCTCAGACGGACATCATCAATGCTATCAGACTCAGGATTGCATAATCCCAGATAAGTGCTTCATGGAATCTTCAAGCTAGATCCCTAGTGGTGGTATGTTGTAGTTGTGACTTGCCTCTAGATTGCACATCTTTTTTTATTTTATTTGGATATCCCTATTATATGATATAGAGACATACTTGTGTAGATATAGCTATAAATTTACTTTTTGTATTTATTTGTGGCTTCAGGGTGTCCTACTGAGTATTGTTATACTCACCCATGCATGGGCTTTTCTTGCATGTGTTATGTCTTATGCAGACAAGAAACCTTTTGATTGAGTCTTAGGAGAACCAGGACTAGGACTAGGATTAGATGGTGAATTTTGACTTCAGAAAAGATGAGGTGTTCCTACATCTTCATACAATAGTTATAGTACTTTTTGTTTATAGGTTTAACTTTTGGGTTTACAGAATTTCTTTTGGTGGGCTTGTATTCTACCTCAATTTACATTACTACACTTTACTTTCCTGTCATACTCGTTTGGTTGGGATAGTGGTATACATAATTTTTTTTCTTAGTTTTTTTTACATTTCTGTAATTTGGGCTTGGATATGTGTGTGTGCATATAGGTATTTAGGAAATTCCTCTCATGTTAGTGATATTACTACTCGGTGCTAGTCAGTATCCCCTGGCCTATTGGAGGTGGGCTTGGGGAGTTATGACACAGGCCCCACTGGGATGGGTTGTGACATGACACTCATCAAAACCCACATCTCATCAGATGCCCAAATATCCTAAATCTCAACATTTTCTCAGCAAAGTAACCCACATCATGTGTGTGTGTGTGTGTGCATGCCCATCATTATCCCAATACCTACATGCCTCATACAAAAATCATATCTGAGTTTATTCCCATAATAAACCCGAGTGCCTATGCATATCATAAATATATATAACACACATCATAACTAATTCAAACCTACTAAAAATGTCTGGTTAGTCCAAAAAATACCCATTCGCTGCTTCCACAAAAACTAGTTATGCCAAAAAAAAATCTAGGTACACCCAAGGCATATCTCTAACTGTCATAGCTGCACCAGCCTAATATGAAACTACCAGGTAAATATCATACACCTAGTATAAATCATGATACCTGGGGACTGACCTTCCTATGGATCTACACTAACTAACACCCACTGAACACACTATTGGATCTATCTTTCCCTACTATGACCTCCATGTGCAGCTGAATCCTGACTACCGACACCTAGTACTGCTCTTGATCCTGCCTTAAATCACTGAGTCAGATTCGGTCCCTAGAACCCATATTTTCGAGAATTATTCCTACTAAAATACTCTATATTCCCCATATCACCACATGGTTGGAACTCCTTTGGAGTCTACTCACATTAGGTCTGAATGTGTCCTAATTTCCTGAATTAGAAGCACACCATCAAAGAACCACTCCCTGATGGCCTGCCCGAGTCCTTGGCCTAACTGCCCTACTAAGACTACTCATGGAATTTATCCCTACCACCTAAGGTATCACTGCTAATGTAAAAAAATATCCTCAATAGGCTTGAATAAGACTAATACATCAAATTCCGCTTAGGTATCAGGTCCTAATTCACTGCCTCAGATAATGAGGTTAACTTGAAGATATTTACATGCACCCAAATGGCATGTCGTAAACCACCCTAAAAATTCCTCACCATTATGATTTCATCACCCATAAAAGATGGTACAAAATAGTACTAGTCAATAAAATTCAATGTATAATCCCTAAAGTAAGTGTCTCTTTACTGGAGGTTCATAAACTCACGAGCTCAATCCACCCTAATCATCTCTGGAAAGAAGTTATCAAAGAAACTTGACTCAAAATCCTTCCAAGCAAGTCCCTCATGTCTGCCAACCTTTACCTGTATGTCCTACCAGTGCTTTTCTGATCCTCTGAGCATATAGCTATCCAAATTCACCTCTAACCTAGGGGTGTCTCAAGATGCTAGAAAATTATCTATATCGATTTTATCCAATTCATTGTTCCCTGTGGTTCACCCTCACCATGAAATAAAGGTGGATGCTGAGACTAAAACTTATGAGTCACATATTCCATAGATGGATCTTCTCCCTGAGATCCTATGTTGATGTCGTGTGTGATTCATACCAATATCTCCATGAGCTTCTCATCTAAACATGGCCTAAAATCTACCATATCCTTCAGTTGTCCCTTGTATACTAGAGCCTATACTTGTGGCTCATGATCAACCTAACCCTCAGGGGCCTCATCCTGACCCCCAAGGGCCTTATCTCATGCATGCTCATGTGTCACCATATCTCTTCCCTCCTGACGCTCCACCAGAATTCATCTAGGTGGAATCATGTTGAATACTGATACCATTGTTAAAAAGTCATAATAGTCATATATCCTAGATAGGGAAATCTATAATATGAATCACATATCACAATGCTTACACTCTCCTACCGCACCCATATCACAAGACATCCAACCTCAAGGCCCCTTACCCACCCATATCAGGGTCTAGTATCACATATAATTCAACCTCATGGCCCCTTTCCAACCCATATCAGAGCTAGGTGTCACATATCATGTAGCATAAATCTAAGGTAGATGAGAAAAATTACATCAAAAAGGATAAGTAAGAAAACGCTATTTATCTTCTGTGTTAACACATTAAACAAATCAACCCCTTTTATCATACATTCATAATCATAATAGAGTCATGACCATATATCACATATCATTATCACTAAGAACCACATACATGGAATAGCTAAGTAGAACACCACCAAAAAGGCTATAGAGGAAAATGTTTTTTAGATTATTTTTTGACATTTTATATAGCCCAACCCCTCTTAGTGTATTCAAGGATCCAAGAAATTATTTACAGGTGCATACCTATATCATGTCAACCTATTTTCCTACCAGGATGAATAAAAATCCTCCCTTTCCATACTAGGATAAGGGTAAAAACCATATAATATATAAACATCACACCAAAATGTTCCACTTGAGGTGTAAATAAAATCAACTCTAAAATTACACAGTAGAACATAAATTTTCCACCCCTATCAACTTGGTTTGTCTCCATTTCATGGGGTTGTAAGCACCCAAACATGATATCTACACCCATTATGAATATATCCTAGTCTCTGGTCTACCATAACCAAAATAGTAATACCTAAAAGGAAAATAAAATTACATTGATAACATTTATAGAATCTCAACCAGGTTCACCACCCAAATAGTTCTCTAGGCCAGTTGGACACTAGGCCTTAGGAATGCCTCTACATACGTTAAAAGTTACCGACTAGTAGTGAGGGTATGATTAGGTGATATTGGTGAGACTATACCCTAAATTGGTGATAATAATAATGGTCCATATATAAATATATCATAGAAGAAGAATACCATAACTCAATAGAAGAAACAAATAGAAATTTGTGCAAGCATAATAAATAGCAGCAGTAATCATGATACCAAAAACACAATACCATTTATATATGATAAAAAATTCATATAAGATCAAAAAAACAAATTAAACAAGGTCACACGTGGATAACATTAACAGTACATATATAGAAAATATCAAAATAAGGTTTATCCTAATGTAAAGGATCCACCTGGTCCATTTCTATTTATCTCATGCTTATGGTACATCTACAATCACTAAGGTCCAGATCCAGAGCCTGAATCCTTTCATGATCTCAAAAGCATAAAATCAATATACATCATGAGGAGCCTATGTAGGGTGAGAGTATGAGCTCAGTATACCATCACTAAAATGTGTCTACCAGACATCCATAATTATGCAAGTGTATGCAAAATAAAATAAAAGTGTAATGCACAATAATTTTTTATTAATTTACCTGCTTCTCTTATGCCCAATAGCCAAAAGGAAGTGTTTACCTACTTCTTACAATGTCGTTATATCTTTGAATATGTTCCCCCTCACATATATGTGTGTGTGTGTGTGTTTTTGGAATATAGTATGTGTCTACGTGTGTTTGTGTGTGTGTCTATATATATATATATATATATATATATTCAATGGTGAGGACCCATGGCTTAGTGCCCAAAGTGTCCCCTAACAAATATCAAATATGGTGAACCCTCGTGTTTCACCCATAAACATGTCACTGGAACCTTGTTCCATCAATCTTATATTCAGCATCAAAATGTCACACCTAATTAAATAATATCTAGATCCCTCATACCTTCATTTAGAAATTCCCTGATAGCTCTCATCCCAGTGTCTTGAGGCACGGCAATACCCATCCTCTAATAAATAATCATCATCAGCTCAACAGTAAATGCCCTAAGGTATGGGGATATCTTTCCTCTCATAATCTCAACCCATTGGACTTAGGAATAATGGTGAGCCTCATCCCCCAACTGATGGTCTCAACACCATCACCTGATGTTCCATCACCATCCATGTGCATTTCTATGGTGAGAACCTCCAACATCATTGATGGTTAACACCATCACCAAAGATGAAAAATCTATTGA
The DNA here is from genome assembly GCA_963277665.1 of Viscum album. Taxonomy (NCBI): domain Eukaryota; kingdom Viridiplantae; phylum Streptophyta; class Magnoliopsida; order Santalales; family Viscaceae; genus Viscum; species Viscum album. The sequence goes on along the minus strand of OY728141.1, from coordinate 821,943,981 downwards.
GGCCTTTTCCCATAATGAGTGGTCAATACCACCTCAACTGAGTCTTATCTGTGTACATAAGACTCTAATGGTGTGTTGACCAAAAATGGTTAGAAAAAATCACCAAACATATCTAATCCATACCATTCGGAACCTCGTGACCCTAAGACCATGTCGTTAAATCCCAATGGTAGCACCATCTCAAGTCCCTAAGGCCATTCCCTCATCCCAGCAACCTCATCATCTCAAGTCCTAATGACCATGTCACCTCAACCTAGTGATCATTATCACCTCAAATATCTTGGGCCACACCCTCAGCATGATGACCTCATGGCCCTAGTCCAGAGGATCATCATCACCTAAATCCTCAAGCCTAGCCCATTATGTTCTCCTGGAACCATTGAAATCAATAAATATAATTAAAATAATTAAAATTCAATGAATGACCTATCCATACCAAGTGTTTCTAAGACCCTTACTCGGCTTATCATATATAATCAAAAGATAAGTAATTACCAATGACATCCCATATCATCAATAATTAATATAAAGAAAATCATCATTTTATTTAGGGCCTCACTCAGTCAACCCAATGTTCATATTTAGGTATGCACCCAAAAACACTTGTAACATTAAGGAGAAATCTAACCACCACATACCTTATACTTGTAGGTTCTCTCTCACCTAATATAAGACTCTAACTCGAGCCGAAATGATAGAAATATAGCATTTAGAAAAAAACCTTGAAAATAGAGAAAAATATATATCACATGGAGTTAGTATTCCATGGGGAGAGATAAACTAGTAAATGACATAATATGGTTTTATGCCTTACTGATACACTTCCAATTAGATTGATAGAGATTGATTTAATGCTTGTTTTACGAAGTTATTCCAAAGTCTAAGGAGGAGGAGAAATGGTAGAAGACCCATGTACATACAGGTGAAATGGATGATAAATGAGGGGAAAAACCTAAAAAAAGTAAGGAGGGACATTTTGTTCATTTCACCCCTTTAAATAACCCACATGATTTGGCTAACAGTTCTCCAGCCATGTGGTGATCACTATCTAAGAACCACATTGTGCACTATTAGGCACATGGTTTTTCAAAACATGTGAAGATCGTGTGATTATCCTCTATTAAAAATCATAGAGGTCCTATAAGGATGTTCTCCCCCACTATAAAAGTTTGAAATACTATTTCTAGTGTAGTAGTGTATGCATGGTTACTCCTAGTAGGTAGCATATTTAAATGTAATTGTGTACCTATATCTATGCTTTCCTAAAACTGAGTTTTTGGGGCCTGATACACCTAAAAATCATCTGAACCCCCTAATCCCTTTAGGATCCATAAACCTATCTAAAAATAAGTCCTTTAGTCAATAAAACTCTAGTAATTAGGTTCCTAAGATCAACAGAAATGTTAGACTGACTATAAAACCCTAAAAATTCAAAAATGTTGAGGAATTTTGACCTACTCAAAAACCCAGGACATTATATCTGTGTATTTTTTATAGAAACATAACAAGAAATTTTTCTCTTTTTGCTACAGTCATACATCATCGCATAATCAGGAAAATCATTTACCATTCACATAAGAGTAACACATATCTAAAATACGTCTTTTGAACAAGCATTGTATGTTCACACACCCGTTTTCCAAAGATGCTTCAACTATTTTATTAAATGCTTCATGTACACTTCTATATCATTTTTTGTATCATAAGGTCTAGATATGAGTATACTCAAGAAAGTGAATGGTTTTTTCATACTCATATATGGATGAAGGTTATAAATATGAAAGAAAACTATCATTTTTTGTGCTAAGTAATCACCAAATCAAATGAATTAAAACTATCACATGATAGACCCAACTTCACATTACGCACCTTAGTTGAAAAATCAAGATAAAAAGTATCAAATTTCTCCTATAATACTCTATCTGTAGGATGGATAAAATCATAATTATCCTTATTTATTTTAGTATCATTTCATTGTATATTTTTTTAGATTTCATTACACATGAAAATATTTTGGATTCTATGAATCAATAGATTGTTCCACATTACATCAATGGAACATGAGATGGTGTTCCATAAGTATTTTGATTCCATTGAGATGTGATTCATTTTATACAATCATTTAGTACCATGTTTTCCTCCATAATAAATTTCAATATTTTGAGCAATCATGAATTTTAATTATTTAAAATTCATGTTAGTCAATTAAATTTCATTAAATTTAATTTTTTGAGGTAATATTTGTATCATCATGAAATAATTCCTTCCAAAATATAAGAATATAATTTATGGGACCATTAAAAAATATATACATGGTTTTCCCATGAAATAGTCATATTATAAATTCCTTTTTTTCATTTTACCACAATATTGATATACTCTATACATGAAATCGTCCTTCAATTTATTTCACTCTCTCAATATGATAACACATATCTTTAATACACTTTATTTAATGATTTATTTCATAAAATAACACACAGTACAATAAAAAAGATCGAGAATCCTGGTGTCTTTGTAAGATTAGGTACATAACACATAAACTTGATACATGGATACAACAAAATTATTGAAAACTACCATAACATTCTTCGAAAATTCCATTGCTCATTTAAAACTGACTGGGATAACCTTGGGACATAAATAAAAAAAAGGTGAGATATAAATCCTAATAAGGGAGTAAAAAAATAATAACATTATTAAAGTATTTAATTTTAGTCAATATTAAATTCAATGGGTCATAAAAGGGGTTATTATAGAAACCCTTTCTTTAAAAACATAAACATTGCATAACTTTTACAGAATACATAAACATTATACAAACAGATGCATGAAAAAAGTACTATTATAGTGCCTTTGGAAACATGGAAACATAAGCACTAGTACATAAATGAGATACATTATCTCCCACTAGGTTCTTCTTGACTAGAACCCTTATTAGACACATACAACATAATACATGTCTTCATAACCTAGGGAAGGAAACATAAAAAGTGGTGAGCTCAAATACTCTGTAAGGGTAAACAAGGGAGACAATTAATCACAAACATGAGCATAAGCGTATGAGAACATGATCATAAAAATATAAGATCATACCCTATATATCAAATATCGTATACAAGAATCATTTCATAAAGCTTGGTAGTTCATAAGACATGAATCAAAATAAAGTAAAGGACATAATCCATGAAATAATAGCATAATAGTAAGACATGGAATTGTGGAAACACATAAGCATATAATGACTTCCATAGTATCCAAGGCATCACTTATAATACCATCATAGTGGACAAAGTCATTTAATGAACTGGGTAACCCCTGTTCTGGCCCTGTACTGTTGAACCGAGTGACCCTCATTCCAGCCCTGTATTACTGAACCAAGTAACCCTAATTACATCCCTATATTATCTCATGAGATATAAATCTTTACCCAATTCATTGGATGGATATATGGGTCCCAACCATCACATAATGAAATCATACATACATGTGCCACATGATAATAAATAGACATATAATAACTCATGAAATGAAATGGGTATAATAAACATGAAAACATATCATAACCTTTTTAAAGAGATAGGTTTCATAATTATTTCAGCATAAAAATAAACCATGAAAATAAGAGGGTTTCAAAAGCATATAACCCGTGAAAAAGATATGGGTTTCATAAAAATCATTCCATAAAAACATAATCCATTCATAGAAAGAATATGAATATAAACAATCAATAATTTCCCTATAAAGTCATGAGTAACACCAATGTATGTTATCTTATATTGGAAATAATTTTTAAATATCTTTTAAAAACATATCTTGAGGAAACTATCCTCTCTTCTTTGAAAAATGATTTTTATAACATAAAACCTTTTGGAAACCTTTTTCTTGAAAATAGATTTGAAAATTTATAAATAAATATTTTAGTAAAAAAAATTTAAAAACATTTTTCCTTGAAAATTATCTTCAAGGATATATTGAAAACATTTCTGAAAACACTTTTTAAAACATGGTTTTTTAATACAATAGATTTCTGACTGAAGAGAGTGATGGTCAGATTTTACTAAAAACATTATCTCAAGTACCAAAGAGTGTAAAATGGTACTAAGAAATGTGGATATTATAAATAAACATATTATAAGAAAACTCATGAATAATCTTGAGATATTGATCATAATATTTCATCAAATTTCTCATAAACATAAACAATCTCGAAAAGAAATGATATTTTCTCAACAAACTCTTATAACTTGGTAACCTCCATGTAAGAAAATGAAATTAAATGAATATTAAAATATCACTATGGAAGTAAATTCATTATATAAAATGAAAAATTAAAGTATATACACTTATAAAAATGTTTTAGGTGCATAATAAAACATGAGTCTCAATGAAGGAAAATTGACACAAAATTGTTTTACCGATTTTGTAACCTTTGAAAGTTAAACCCCATGAGAGAAGGATATTAAAATGGATATGTGAATAAAAATAAATTTATTTATAATATAAATATAATTCAATCATGTTCAGTACATACACCACACAAAAGGAAAGAGTTATGAACATAACATGAATCTCATAGAAATTAAAAGTGAGATGAAATTCTTCTTACCTTGTGTCTTGGATCTCTCTGTACTTGTACAAGATTCATGTATACTAAATATATGTTTATTTTAAATATTTTAAAAAATATTATTCTTATATATATTACCATATATGGTTTTATTATGACCTTATATTACCCTCTTATTAATGATCATATGTTAAAGTTTCACTTCGAGTAATATTTGCCTTGTTCTTCGCATGTGTCTTAATTTGTTATAATGTCCTTATACTTTTATCATGATTACAGATTGTAGAACATGATATAAAGATCATGTATATAAATTATATTTATATTATAATAATTTATATAATAATGAATTATGAAATGGAATACACCGTTTGTGGAGACTGTAAGTTGTACGTACGCATGAATGTTATTTCCGTTTTTATTATCACGTTGAAAGAAAGTATGTAAATGAAATATGTATATATATGTAGGTATGTATGTATATATCAATATTACAGTAGCATTATTATATTATATATATTGTATAATTTCATTAAACCCACCCTTAATACATTCCATGTGGTGTGTGAATGAATCACATCGCATTGAATGGCGGTAGTCCACACTTCCTCAAACAAGATTATCATATTAACATAAAATGTAAAGTGAAGAGATGTGTGTTGTAAAGGTAATAAAGAAGCTTAAAGATATAATAAATATAATATATTTTCCATCATAATTTCCACCATGATTGGTGGTAAAGGATAAATGAACAATCATCATTTCGTGAGGTAGTATTTCGCCTTACACAGAAACAGTATGTTCAACATCCATTAGATGGAGGTGTGTGTATGTTTAGGTAGAATATACAGCTTTAAAACATAATAGAATATTTATGATACTGTTATTTACCCAAAATAATATAATAAAGATAGTGGATTGGTGAATAAGGAAAATAAAGGAAAGGAGCTTGAGAAAAGACGTTACCTTTTAATAGGGTAACTCCTTTTGGTTTGTGCCAAAAGGTTTACTTGGGAGGGTTTATTCCCAAAGGGAAGATTTAAGGGTGAGGGGAGGATTTTTTTAGGCTAATTGGGTATATATTTTCTGAACTTAAGTGGTTTTAGATTTATTGGGAATGGGTAGAGTTGGTGGCCTTTTATAGGGAAGGAAAAGGACTCACATGGAATTTTTAGAAACAACTTAGGTGTGCACAAGTTATTACCTACAAAAGTCTTAACCAACCCAAAAAAACTAAATAATGAAAGTTTTATGGTCTAAATATAAACATAAAATGGTTTTTTGACATGTTTATAGGTCATTTTGGGGCCTTAATGTTAAGGTTTAGTCCCTAATTAAGCATAATTTAGCCTTAACCACTGTGATTAATTTTAATCACTTTCACTAACCTTTTTGGTAGAAAATAAATTTGTCCTTATTAGACATTAAAAAAATTTATGATTCCAAATATGGAATCCATTTTTCCAAATTATAATCACAAAAGTGGAATAAATTAATTTAAAATTAATCCTACTGTTGGGATGACACTGGGGGTTTTATAGTAAAAATGGGTCAAAAGTTTGGTAAATTTTTATGTCCAATTTGAATTTGGGAATGGTTATAATGGACAAAATTGGATTACTTGATAAAAATATTATCTAATTAAACTTTGAAATAAAATTAAAATATATTTTAACCTTATAAATAAATTAAATTAAAAGTCAATTTTGAATTAAAAATGAGTACTTTTCACTATTCATCCAAAAATGAAGTTTGTCAGAAAAATACCAAAAATTTACCCTAGTCTAATTTTGAAATTATGAATTAAAAAATAAATTTTATTTTACCAAATTAAATTTCAAAAATTTTCTAAAATTAATTTTATTATAAAAACATTAAAAGCGGTTTATTCAAGAAAACGATGTTTATAAACATAAAAAGGACTTTACCAAAAACCATATATTTCACTATAAATATGTTTTATTTATTTAAAACAACTGTATAAAATATTCAAAAGGTTTTTATTACTATTAATATGAATATTTTTAATGGATAAGTTATAATTATCTTATTTAAATAATTATATTACAAAAAGTATGTTTCATAGAAACTCGGTGTGGCGTGTATTATATGCCAAGTTAGTGTTGTGTGTGACATACTCCAAGTTAGTTCTTCATGAAAGGAATATTTGAATTAGTGAATTTTAAGATATAAATAAAATTTTAAATTTATTTGGAGAAAAACAGGTCCATAAAATCTCAGGGTGTTACATTCTACCCCCCTTAAAATGAATTTCACCCTTAAAATTCATCACTCGGGTAAAAATAAATAAGAATACTTCTGCTTCATCGTATCCTCAAGTTTCCACATAGATTCCTATAACTAGTGATTTCTCCACAAAACATTGACTAGGTGAGTGGTATTGTTTCATAGAACTTTATATGATCATTCCATAATTTCAATAGGTTGTTCCTCATAAGAAATATCTTGCTCCAACGGTATGACCTCTGAGTTCAGTACATGTAAAGGGTCAGGTATATACTTACTCGGGAGAGATACATGGAACACAATGTGGAATTGAGAGATATTTGGAGGAAGTTCCAAGTGACATGATATCATCCTGATACAATCAAGAATCTCAAAGGGACCAATATACCTAGGTCTTAGTTTCCCTTTATTCCCAAATCTCATAACTTTCTTCCAGGGTGAGATTTAAAGAAATACCTTTTCACCAACTTTGAATTCTATATCATGTCGGTGGTTATCAGCATGACATTTTTGTTGACTTTGAGCTACCTTGATATACTTATGAGTGGTTTTTACCTTATCGACCATTTCTTCAACAATATTATGTCCTAATAGATTTATTTCTCCAACCTCATCCAAGCATGTTAGAGATATGTATTTATTCCCTTATAGGGATTCATAAGGTGCCATCTAAATGCTCTAGTGAAATATATTATTATTAGAAAACTCAACTAAAGGAAGGTGTTGATCTCAAACACCTTTGAAATCTAAAGAACAATATCTCAACATATCCTCTAGGGTTTGAATTGTTATTTTAGATTGACCATTTGTTTGAGGATGATAAGAAGTGATGAAATTCAATTCTGTATCAAGTTCTTTCTGAAGACTTCTCAAAAACATCGAGTAAATCCTTAGATCTCGATTTTATACAATAGAATTTGGTACTTCGTGAAACCTTACCATCTCTTTAATGTATATTATGGAAATATGATCAAGAGAGAAATCTTATCTAATAGCAATGAAGTGTGTTGACTTAGTAAGGTGATTGAATACCACCCATATAGTATTAAACCATTTAGAGTTTTTGGGTAGTACAACAACAAAATCTATAGTTATGTTCTCTCATTTTCAATCTGGTATGGGTAATGGATGCAACATCCCTTTATACTTTTGGATTTTTGCCTTAACTTGCTGGCATGCCAAACACTGGGATACAAACTCAGTGATATCTCTCTTCATTCCATACTACCAAAAGTATTCCTTCAAGTCCCTATACATATTTGTAATTCCATGATGAATAGAGAATGAAGAAATATGGGATTCCTCTAACAGTTCCTTCTATAGATCTGGTATTAAAGGAACACATACACAGTTCCTGAACCTTATCATTCCATCATGCTCAAGGTTAAACTTAGAAATATTTCTAACCTTATTTTATAGCTCTTGATCTTCCTTCTACACCTCCTTAATCTTCACTTGGATAGAGGGATGAACATTCATTTGAGAAAGACAAGATTTTTCCCCTTCCTTTAGGATTTCTAGATCCATACTTTTCAAATCTATAAATATTGGTTCTTTTGTGATCCTTATCATAGATAATCTAGCATGGTCTTTTCAACTCAAAGAATTTTCCACCTTGTTTGCTTTCCCAAGGTGGTAATGTAATGAGCAGACATAATCCTTTATCAACTCTAACCATATTCTCTAGTCCATGTTCAACTCCTTCTATGTGAATATATATTTCAAAATTTTATGATCAGTATATATATCACACTTTTCTCTATAAAGATAATTCCTCCATATCTTTAACAGAAAAATTATTGTTGCTAACTCCAAATCATGAGTTGGGTAATTATGCTCATGAATATTCAACTTTCTTGAGGAATAGGCTATAACCATGTTATTTTTCATAAGAACACATATTAATCCCTTCTTGGATGCATCTCTATAGATTACAAACCCTTCTTCACTACAGTATAATGTAAGCACAGGTGCACTGACCAACCTTCTATTCATTTCCTTGAAATTTCCCTCACATTAATTTGTCCAGCGGAAGTTAACACCCTTCCAAGTTAAATTGATCAGAGGATTAGATAGTCAAGAAAAAATTTCCACAAAATGGAGACAATATCTAACTAAACCAAGAAATATATGGATCTCAGTCACCTTGTTTTGTCTATGACATATTTCAATAGCCTCCGTCATTGATGTATCTACTTTTTACCATCTCTTGAGATTTTGTGACCCAAAAATGAAACATTTTGCTGCCAAAATTCACACTTTGTAAATTTTGAAGATAATTTATCCATACTTAGGGACTTCAGTACAATTCTTAGGTGATATTCATTATCTTCATTGATCTTTGGATATATAATAATATCATCTATAAAGACTACCACAAACATATCAAGGTAATCTTTAAAGACTATATTCATAAAATCCATGAAGATAATAGGGGAATTAATAAGAACAAAAGGAATCAATATATATTCATAGTGACTATAATTTTTACAGAATTCCATCTAAGTTATATCCTCATGATTTATCCTCAATTGATGATATCCAAAATGATGTTCAATATTGGAAAAGTATTGAGCTCTGTGAAGTTGATTAAACAAGTCATCAATATGGGGAAGATGATTCTTTTTCTTGATTGTGATTTTCTTGAAATCTTGATAATCAATGTAGAGTTTCATTGATCCATATTTTTTTCACAAAAAGGATTGGTGCACCCCAAGGTGACACACCTGGCTTAATGAATCCCTTATCAAGGTTTTCTTGGATTTTTTTCTTTAATTCCTGCAACTCAATCAAGTCCATTCTATAAGGATTCTTTGAAATTGGTGTGGAACTAGGTATAAGTTCTATTGAGAACTTAACTTCACATTTTGGCGGAAGACTAGGAAACTCTTCTGGAAATACATCCATCTAATCCTGAACAATAGGAATATCAACGATTTCAATATTCTCCCCAACCATTTTAGATAAAAAAACCCCTTTGAATGGGAATAAAACCCATACACTGGATGTAATCTCCACCAGAAGTTTAGACTTATCATCACATTGATGGATGATCATAGGAGGGTTTGAAATATCAAACGTAACTTCCCTTACTTGACAATTGATATGGGATTTATATAGATAAATCCAATGAATTCCTAATATTAAATCAATTTTAACCAAAGGAATAATGATAAAATTTGTAGGAAGCACATTCCCACAAACTTCAATCGGAGAAGAATCATAGACTTGAGATGCAATCATCGTACCATAAGGGGTTTGCACTGATAATTCCACCTCTAATTATTTTCTAGGAATATTAATACACTTAGAAAATTATTTAGATATGAAAGATTGGGTAGATCTAGAATCAAATATGACATTAGCAGTTCTAGATTGGATGGTAAATGTGCCTTTAATCACGTCGTTATCGTACCCCTCATCAGATATAGCAATTTCATGAGATCTCCCCTTATCCCTCTACTTAAGAGGTTTCTAAAATCGATCATCATAAACATCCCTTGGGTTTGGGTAGTGGATATAATAATTTCCATTCTCCATACACTTGAAGCACTAAATTGTGGGAGGTTTATTATATGCATCTTTTTCTCTATTAGTGATTTGAGCCAACTTCATCCCATCACCTCAGCAATCAATTGACTGATGGCCATCCCTTCCACACTTAAAATATTTATTAGACACCCTAAGGCAATTTCATACATTCTTTTTCTTACACATAGAGCATAAATTAATGTTAATATTTTTTTCTCCATGGTTCATAGTGTTTCCTTTAAACTTCATTTTCCTCTTCTTGTCAAAGCCATGACATTGATACGTGAATCCAACCTCCATTTCAACCTTGATTTCACAACTCACTATATCTTCATAGCTACTAAAGTCTCTTATGGCCAACACCCTTATGATACTTGGCTTTAAACCACCAAAGAACCTATCAACATTACTTTCAGGTTGGATGATAATTCATGAAGAGTACCTCGCAAGTCTCATGAAATTAGCCTCATAGGTACCAAAAGATTCATCATACCTTTTCTTCAACTCAAGGAACTATTTTTCAATCTTGTAATGAATATTTATAGGAAATTACTTATTGAAAAATAAGTTCTTAAACTCGTCCCAAAACATGTATTCAATCTCATCATGCTACCTTGTATTCTTTATTGGATTCCACCACTGATCTGCTTTGGAATTTAACCGGTAAACAGCCAAAATGACTTGCTCATGCTCTAAACACTAAATAATAGATAATATCTTTTTAGTGGTATTGATCCATTTTTCACTAACAAGTGGATCCAAAGACCCTCTGAAAGATGGTGAGCATTTCCTCATGAAAGACTTAGAAGAATGTGTTCCCTCCTTTGCTCATTTGAAAGTCCACCATGATTCATATCTTGAGAAATCTGTGTGAGCATTGCTACAAGATTTTTCATTCCAGCTCCCATAGCATTTAGTTTCTCAGGAGTAAAATCGTTTCATTGCACATTTCAATCTCCATTAACATGGTTCCTTCAGGTTCCATCCATTGACTAAAACCCAAAGAAAATGGTAAAAAATAATTATCATAATGAGGAACCACATAATCATGAAAAATCACTTATAGGATGTCTAACTTATGAAACCTTCCTTAATATATGATACCTTAGTTTTATCCTAGTTTATTTATAGATAGAATATATTTAAATCATTAATAATGTTTCATGGAGAGTTTGTGAATTCCCAAATCATATCCCCTGAGAGTGTCAAATCAGGTGTGCAGTAAGGCCCATTTTCATGTACCAAATTACCTCGAGTCAATCCCAGAACATCTTGTTGGATTTTTTACCCCTAGTTACATATGTACCAGATACACATCTACTTGTAGTATCCATATAGGGATGTATTTATAAGAAAATAATAACTCTATCCTTTAACAAAATTCCATAACATTTTCTTATACCCTTCCTTATCCTCAGACTTATCCCTAGACATCTCCTTAGTGTTATCAATAAGTTTTTCTCATCCTTGTTTCCAAATGTTAACTAAAATTTTACTCTGATACCAACTATAGAAACCCTCTCTTTACAAACATAAACATTACATAACTTTTTTGGAATACATAAACATTAGACAAATAGATGCGTGAAGACTGTACGAGTGTAGTGACTTTAAAAACATGGAAAGATAAGCATTGGTAAATAAATGAGCTACATTATATCCCAATAGGTTTTCTTGACTAGAAACCTTCTTATACACATCAAACATAATAAATATCTTCATAACTTGGGGAAGGAAAAATAAAAAGGGGTGAGATAAAATGCTCAGTAAGGTTGAAAAAGGGAGAAAAGTAAGCACAAACATGATCATAAGGGTTTGAGAACATGATCATGAAAATAGAAGATCATACCTTGCATATCAAAGGTAATATACATGAATCATGGAATAAAGCTTGGTAGTTCATAATACATGAATCAAAAGAAATTAAAGGACATATTCCATGAAAGCATAGAATAAGAGTAAGACATGGAATTCTAGAAACACATAAGAATATAATGACTTCCATAGTATCTAAGGCATCACTTCCAAGACCGTATTAGTGAAAAGAATCCTTTACTGAACCAAGTAACCCCTATTCCAACCCTGTATTACTAAACTAAGTGAACCTTGTTCCATCCCTGTATTACTGAACTGAGTAGCCCTCATTCCAACCCTATATTACTAAATTTAGTAACCCTTGTTCCAACCTTGTATTATCTCATGAGATATAAATATTTACCCAATGAATTAGATGGATATATCGGTCCCACCCGTCACATAATGAAATCATACATACATGTACCAAAAGATCATAAATATAAATATCATAACCCATGAAATTAAATGGGTATAATAAACATTAAATCATATCACAACATGTAGAAAGAGAAAGGTTTCATAATCATTTCATCATAAAAATAACCTGTGAAAAGAACCAGGTTTCAAAAGTATATAACCTGTGAAAGAGAGATGGGTTTTATAAACATAATTCCATCAAAACATAATCCATTTAGAGAAAGAATATGAATAGAAACATTGAATAATTTCCCAATATATGAATTATTAATACCAATGGATGTTATCTTAGATGGGAAATAATTTTTAAAGATCTTTTAAAAACATCTCTTGAGTAAAATATTCTTTCTTATTTGAAAATTTCTTTTTATAACATAAAACCTTTTGAAAACATTTTTCTTGAAAATAGATATGAAAACTTATAAATGAAGATTTAAATAAAATGATTTTAAAAAAAATCCTTTTTCTGTGAAAATCATCTTCAAGGATCTTTTGAAAACGTTTTTTAAAACACTTTTGAAAACATTTTGGAAAACATGGTTTTTGAATACAATAGATTTCTGGACGAAGAGAGAGATGGTAAGATTTTATGAAAAACATTATCTAAAGTACCAAAGAGTGGAAAATGGTACTAACAAAGGAAGATATCATAAATAAAAAAAGGATAAGGAAAATAATAAATATTTTTTATAAATGGATCATAATATTTCATCAAAGGTAACATAAAAATAAACAATCTCAAAAATAAATGAGACTGTCTCAATAAACTCTTATAACTTGGTAAAAAGGGGTCATACTATCCATGTAAGAAAATGAAATTAAATGAATCTTAAAATATCATTAAGGAAGTAAATTCATTATATAACATGTAAAATTTAAGTATATACACTTTGAAAATAAGTTTAGGTTCATAACCAAACGCAAGTCTCAACGAATGTAAATTGAGACAAAATTGTTTTACCGATTTGGTAACCTTTGAAAGTTAAACCCCATAAAATATGGATAATTGAATGGATATGTCAATACCCATAAATTTAGTTATAATATAAATTTAATTCAATCATGTTAATTACATACACAACACAAAAGGAAAGAGTGGTGAACATAACATGAATCTCATAGAAATTAAAAGTGAGAAGAATTCCCCTTACCTTGTGTATTGACTCTATCCATACTCGTACAAGATTCCTTTAAAATAAATATATGTTTATTATAAATATTTTATAAAATAATATTATTCTATATATTACCATATATGGTTTTATTATGAAATTATATTTCCTGTTTGTTAACGATCCTATGCTAAAGTTTCACTCCGAGTAATATTCACCTTGTTCTTCGCATGTGTCTTAATTTATTATAAAGTTGGTCCTTATAATTATATCATGATTTCATAATTTATAACATGATATATATATCATGAATATATATTATATTTATATTATAATAATTTATACTATAATTAATTAATAAATGGAATACATCGTTCATGGAGACGGTAAGTCATACATACGTATGAACGTTGTTTCCGTTTTTATAGTCGTATTGAAAGAAAGTATGTAAATTAAATATGTATATGTGTGTATGTATATATATATATATATCACTATTAAATTATAATTATTATATAATCTGTATCAAATAAATTAATTAAACCCATCCTTAATACATTCCATGGGGTGTGTGAACGAATCACATCGCATTAAGGGGGTAGTAGTCCACACTTCCTCAAACGAGATTATCATATTAACACCAATTGAAAATTAAATAGGTGTGTGTTTTAAAATTAATAATAAAGATTAAATATATAATAAATATAATATATTACATATATAATGTATTTTCCATCATAATGGCCACCATGATTGGTGGTAAAAAAGAAATGAACAATCATCGTTTCGTGCGGTAGTATTTCGCCGTACACAGAAACAGTGTGTTCAACATCCATTAAATAGAGGTGTGTGTAAGTTTAGGTATAATATTAAGCATTAAAACATCAAATTATATTTATTATACTATTTTTTCACACAATAATGGAATAAAGAGAGTGTATGGGGTGAATAAGGAAAATAAAGGAAATGAGCTTGAGATAAGACGATGCTGCCTCTTAATCAGGTAACTCCTTTTGGTTTGCGCCAAAAGGTTTATTTGGGAGGTTTCATTCCCAAATTGAGGCTTCAAGGTAGATGGTAGGATTTTTTGGAGGATACTTGGGTAGATAATGTACTAAATTAATAGGTTTTAGGGTTTTGAGGAATGGGTTGAGGTGGTTGCCTTTTATTGAGAAGGAAAATGACTCACATGGAATTTTTAAAAACAAGTTATGTGTCCACATGTTATTACCTAAAAAAAGTCTTAACCAACCAAAATAACTCAATAATGTAAGTTTTAAGGTCTAAATATGGACATAAAATGGTTTTGGACATGTTTATAGGTCGTTTCGGGCCCTTAATGTTAAGGTTTAGTCCCTAATTAAGAATGATTTGGCCTCAACCGTTGTGATTAATTTTAATCACCTTCACAAATATTTTGGGTCAAAAATAAATTTGACCTTATTAGACATTAAAAATTATTATTATTACAAATATTTAATCCATTTTTAAAAATTATAATCATATAATTTGCATAAATTAATTTAAATTTAATCCCACTGTTAGGACGACACTGCGGGTTTTTATAGTAATAATGGGTCAAAAGTTTGGTAAATTTTTATGTCCAATTTGAAAGTGGGAATGGTTTCAATGTCCAAAATTATATTAAGTTATAAAAATATTATCTAATTAACCTTTTAAATAAAATTAAAATATATATTAACCTTATAAATAAATTAAATTAAAAATAAGTTTTGAATTAAAAACGGGTACTTTTCACTATTCATCCAAAAATGATGTTTGTCAGAAAAATCCCAAAAAATCACCCTAGACTAATTTTTTCATTCAGAATTAAAAAATGAATTTTATTATATCAAATTAAATTCCTAGAATTTTCTAAAATTAATTTTATTTTAAGGACATTAAAAATGATTTATTTAAGAAAACGGTGTTTACAAACATAAAAAAGACTACCAAAAACCATATCTTTCATTATCAATATATTTTATTTATATAAAAAAATTATAGATAATATTTGAAATTTTTTTATTACTATTAATATGAATATTTTTAACATATAGGTTATAATTATCTTATTTAAATAATTATATTACAGAAAGGATGTTTCGTAGATTCTCAGTGTTGCATGTATCGAAAGCCAGGTTGGTGTTTTGTGTAATGCACACCAAGTCAGTTATTTATGAAAGGAATATTTGAATTAGTTTATTGTAAGATATAAATGAAAATTTAAATTTATTTGAAAAAAAAGGTCCATAAAAACTCATGGTTTTACAGTGATAATCATAAACATGAACATCAAATCATGATATACGATAATAACCTAAGTGCAATATGGGAATTTGGAAACAACATTAAACACGGAATCATAATCATAGGTCAAGGTTAAACACCTAAACATCATAACATGGTGGAAAAATTCCTACCATGAATTAGGTTTACTCCCTAATCCCATACATGACATCTCATGAGACTAAAATATTACCCAATGCATTGGATCACTATATAATATCGGGCACACTCATCGCTTTCATATCATGTACATGCATAAGTTTGCAACATAGATCATTCAACATAGGATCATATTTCATCACATTTAATTCCATGATTAAAGATTATGGAATACATACATGGAATTACCTAATCAATGAAGTATATGTATGTATAGGTGAATACTCTTGAGTGTAAATAGTGATGGTATTCACAATACAAATGGTTGGCATTAAAAAATGAAGGATAATTTTGGGAGTATAATGGGTGTACATAATGAATTATGAGATGTATTAATGAGATTGAAATGTGTATCTAATAACTAGGATATCATAAGGTTGGTAAGATGTATATATAATAACATAATAAAACATAAAAAATTTGGAATTAAAAGGCATAAGAAAAAGGGGTGCTTGGATAAAAGTTTGGAATGGAAAAATCATAGGATAATTTTGGCATCATAAAGGGGGTACATAATGAATCATGGGAGAGATTAATGATATTGAAAGGGGTCTATAATCACTTTATAATAATAATTCCATCAATAGGAATGTGTAAAATCATATCCAATCAATATGAATTTGAATAAAAAAGGAATTATATAAAGAGGAGAATAAGAGGATCCCTTACTAAATTTCAGCATAGTAACACCTTAGGTAAAGGTTATAATGAGAGGGTATAAATTATATATAATTATAAGAACATAAATTAGTTATTAAAGGGAAATTTAAAAAATAATTAAAAAATAAAAAATTAATATTTAAAAGGCTAAATACAAAGAAGGTGCTTGAATGGAAAAAGAGAGAGGGAGGTCCCTTACCTTGAGAGGGTGATTCCAAAAGCTTGGGAGAAGCTTCTTGATGGATTGGGGACACCTTGGGAGATATATAGAGGGGAAATTAAAGAGTATATTAATGATTCAATGGTTTTTAATTAATATTAATTGTAATTTGAGTGGGTTTATATAGTAAAAGAGAGGGGAGTTCTTTTTTATTTTCCAAACATAGGTTTTTTACTATTCAATAAAGTAATAAAAAACAATACATAACCTACTTTTCATCCCATGGTTTCTTTAAAATATTATTAGTTTTCTTGATTTAATAATTCCATGAACCGATCACTTTCAAATAACACCCTTTCTGATGTGGAAGTGAGTCATGTTTACAAGGAATTGATTTTAAAACCTTAAAATAAAATATAGGTTTTGTAGGATTCATAAAGGGTTTATAAAATTGATATAATAACATCAAAAACACATTATTTTAAATTATAAATATATATTTGGTTTTTGGATACTTTTAATGGAACATATTACATCACTTTTTGATCATTATGATTTCATAATGCATACCATATGTTAATATTGTATTTAATTTTTACCCAAAAATTCGATTATCTCAGAAAAATATGAAAATTTAATTTTTGGATGATTTAGACATGATGATTACAAAAAATAATATTTATTTTATCAAAATATTTATCTAAATATGATAAATTAAACTTTTAAATTAAAATATCCATTTATTGAAAAATACTATATATTTTTAAATTAGTTTTCAGACCGTTATTAAAATTACATAATTATGACATGGGTAGTGTATAAGACCTCTCTATAAAGCCCTGTTAAAAATAAAAATTTTAAAAACAATCCATCATGTTTATAAAATATATTGATATCTAATCAATATAATACATCCAACTTCTATATATTCTATTAAAAAAATATAACAATGTTATATTCCATGTCATAAAAGAATTTAAATTAGATTAAAGTCAAATCCAAATTATATTTCAGGAAATGTGACTTGTTCACTTATTTAAATCATATTAAAAAACATTGAAACAAGAATGAAGTAAAATCCATTTTAAATCACTCTTCTTTTTTGAATAAATACCAAATTTAACATACATGAATACATTATTAAAAAAACAACAATTTATTTTAGCATGAAAACTGCAATTCGATAAGGGAAAAGTTCATTTTGGAAATAATTCAAACTTTATTTATACCACCCATATACTTAATTTCATAAATCTATCCTTAGAGATAACATATTACCATATATATCAAACCATGATATTGAAATTAATTATAAAAATGAGTAATAACTAAACATAATACCACACAAAAAAGTTCAATATGATTATAAAATTTGGTTTCGATCATGTTATGTGAAAAATTAATTGTAATTGTATTCAAACCAATTTTATTCTTAATTAATACATTAAGAGAATAATTTTTAATAGTATGGATTTATAATGTGTGGAAACAATTTATTGTTTCTATAAAACACCATAAATTATAAAACAAAACTTGAAATCTTGAGAACCTTAATGTTTTAAAACCCAATAAAAAAACAAAAAAAACATCAAAACACAATTTTATTCACAAACATCTACACTGCATGAATCGATGCTTTCAAAAATAAATTTTTCAGAAAACCTGAAAACCCACATTACATTATAACTAAAGACACTCCAATTTTAAAAAATAAATCACATATAACTCATACCTTTAAAATAAAATCAGAACACTTTTATAAGACTCCCTTATACAAAAATAGATTTGGAATAATTATGTTGACTCATAGCCAATCACATAGTAATAAAAATAAATTTTAGGCCATTCACAATTTACAGAATGAAATGGAGAAACACAGGGATAATATATGATAAAAGGGGAACAAAATAAACATACCTTAATGATTTAACTTTAGAATAATTATAATAAGGATGAATAAAAAATTGAAGTAGAATGAAAGGAAAGGCGAGATTCGATCACATCGAAGGAAAAAATGACTAGAATAATGCATTTTTAGAATGAATTTGGGATTTAATCGTCACTCTATTCCAATGATTTAAAAAAAATGTTTGTATAGGTCCCCCTATACAATAGTTTTTTTTAAACCATTAGTATATTTTATTCTAAAAAATTCTTAACCAACGATATTCAACAACTGTTGGTATAGGTATATAGGGATATCTCCTAGTAGTGGGTTAAAATTTAGTGAATGTGGGTTATGGATATAATGCTCTAGGTTGCCTATATTATGATTTTAAAAAATATTTTTACGGAAATATTTTTATTTCATGAGGTAGGAAAAGTTTAAAGGTGAAATCTTTGTTTTTTAATGGAATGTTTTCATGAGTTCCCATGTGCCTCAGGACATCTTTATGGTTTCTCTTAAGTTTGGAAATGTGTTTCAAAGGTTTTATTTGAGAAAATATTTATTTTCACTTGTAGAAATTTTTTATTTATGTGATTAGAGTTCTATTATGAAAAAGGAAAACATATTCATGGGTTTTCATGTTTTTCACTAAACTAATGGGATTTATTTTATTTTTGTACCCCTCACTAGGCTTCATTTTTCTCATACCACTATTTAAAAAAATATATATATAGGATTTATGGATGGGTATAAATGTTAAAAAAGTCAATATTCCCACTACTGTGACTTATTTTAAACGAATCAAGTGTCTTGAATAAAATAGAGTTGTAAACATGAAGCTTTATTTTTGTGGAAAAAATGTATACCATGTGAAATTGTCCAATATATTATGTGATTTTTACTTATTTCTCTAAAACTCCAAATTAAAAAGATCCTAAAAATGTAAGGAGGTGCCACCCTTGTTATAAATCGTGTATTGTGGGTTTTTTAAGTTCCAGGTCATTATAGTAGCAATGAATATTATGAAATATGTTGTAGTGTTTTCCCTTTCTTCTAAACCTTTTATAATATTATATCTCATACATCTTCAAAAAACTTCTATAAGTTGTTTCCAAAGATATCCCTTTAGATTCCATCACCAAACCACAAGACCCACTAATTTAAAGTAATAAAAAACACTGCCCTTAAAATTGAATTATTACTCTAAAAAAGATCTATAATTATGTTCATTAAACAAATATTCAACATATTTATTAAAATGACATCTCAATAATAATTATTTTCCATTTAATTTCCTTTCATATTATATGCATCTTCTAACACATGAAATGGAAAATAATTCTACTTAAATACACAAATATATCAACTCAAACATCTATTTAAATCTCAATAATTTCCTCTATTAAATTATCCAAAAAAATCTCAATCAAAATAGTCAAAGTAAATATCTATTTATTTTTTGAATCAAATAAGTTAATGCACATTTAAAACAAGCATATAAGGTGTAGTTAAATATACGCACATATATTTATCTATATAATTATTCATAAAAAAACCTAACATGTAGTCCCACACACCCACACCTTATATATCCCCTAATAGTCATCCTCAAACCCTAACCTTCTACGGTTTCCCCTCCCTCCCTCCCTCCCTCCCTCCGACTTTGCAGTTGTGAGTGAACCAAAGTAAAGCCTGGTGCACCTCCCATCTCCCTCCTCCAGCCTCACTTACATCCCATTCCATCGTCAGCATCTCCCTCCCTCCCTCTCGAGACCTAATATCTCTCTCATTCTCTCTCCTCATAGTTTCATCCATCCCTACATCTTTCATCTCTGATTTCCCACATGTATCATCTCAAAGCATCATTTTTATCACATCTCCATTCCAGATATGTGTTGTTAGATATTTTTTGTTCATCATATATTTGTGTTCATCTGGAATCTATGATTTCTACAAAAGCTTTGTGCTAATTTATAAATTTATGCATTATCGTTGAAATCATGTAGTCGTTGGACATTTTTTTATAGATTATTTTTATCTATTTAGTTACCGCTAAACGCCCATTTTTCACTCTTACACTATGTTTTTGATATATTAGTAAAAGAAAATAAATAATTTCCTAACTCATAAAATAAAAGAAATAAAATTAATTAATTCTGATTTCCTTCTATTTTATTTGGATAAAAGATTTAATAAAATAAATTAAATGATTTTAGTTTCTCTTCTACTTATTTAGTGAAGATTTTTAAAAGAAAATAAAAATATATATATTTTTTTAAATGAAATAAATATACTTTAATGAAAAATAATTTTTTATTAACTTTTTCCCATATTTTAAAATAACAACATTGTTTTAAATTCTCCTCATTGTTTTTATATCACAATAATCACATATACATTTAACATTAATAAATATATTAATACAATTAATTAATTTTTTGAAAAAGAATTGTTTAGTTGCAACATACTATATATTAATTAAAATATCGACATGATTATTATACATAATTATTTTAAATTAATTATATTATAATCTGATGCATACTTTTAATTACATATTCATTTTTTTTTAATTTTAATTTCAATAATTATATAAAATATTAATATAGAAATATCCAAAATTTGAAAAAATATTATTTACATATAAATTAGAATAAATATAATTTTAAATATTAAATAAATATAATTTTATATAATTTACGAATAAATATTAAAATAAATATAATTTTACCATTTATAAATTAATATTAAAATAAATATAGTTCTACCGATTATAAATAAATATAATTTTCAAATAAATATAATTTTCAATTATATATAATTTTATTAAAATATAAATTTATGAATAAATATAATCTTATAATTTATGAACAATTATTAATACAAATATAATTTTATCATTTATGAATAAATATAATTTATGAATATGAAATTTTATAAATATAATTTATGAATAAATATAATTTTAAAAAAAAATATAATTTATTAATAAATATAATTATATCATCTTACTATTTAAGAATAAATATAAATATAATTTTATCATTTATGAGTAATTAAGATAAATATAATTTTATATTATTTCAAATTTCAACAACCATTGAAATAATTTATATAAAAATCTTAAAATATTTATATGCAAACTATTTGTACATAAATTATCAAAATTATTTATAGAATATGTTGAAATTAGAAACATAATTATTTATTATTATTAATTATAATCCCAAATATGATAATATATATAAACACTAATCTAATAAAAAATATCAAAATAAAATAAAATATGTTTAGGATAGTGTATGAATTAAAAAAATACATATTGTCGGATTTATTTCTTTCAGAATCACTCTGATTTTGGGGTGATTGGAATCCTTTGGTTGGAGAGAAATTGTTTTCTCCCTGTTTCACCACCAATAATTTATCTACATCGAATCTAAAGTCACCAAACATGGAAATCACTTTTAATCGTTATGTTTCAGTCAATTTCTCCCAAAATCATGCTTGTTAAACGAGTTATTACTACTTAACAACTATTTTTTTCTAAATTATCACTAATCTATTTTTTTGGTCACTGCTTAACAACCATTTTGGTAATCTCTCATGAACCCTTTTTTCTTATTTAATCTATCAAAATGAGTCCCAGATATCTCTATATATATGAAATGGAATTCCTTTTTCTAAGAAGACTCAACTTAATAGTATTGGAGCACACTAGAAATATTCCTCCCCTCAAAAATGATCTTTATTTAGAGGAGGATAATCTTTCAAAAGGAATGGGATCATTTAGTGTATGTTATGAGTTATATGAAATAACTCTCCCCTACAACATCTCCACCTCCTCGGATGACCTAGGTGATGGATGCATCATCGCCTCCCCTTCAAGGTCCTCCTCGGTCAAAGGGTAGAGGATAGCATTCCACTTCTCCCATCACCTACTCATCCTTCTTCCTTCACTCCATTCACAGATCCTTCTTCCCTCCCTAGCTTCCCTTCCATTTAGGTTATCCCTAAAGTCCAATCATGTGTTAATAGGGTTCCTACAGTTTTGATTTCTTACCTAGAGTTCACGAAGGCTTCTTTGATGTTGGATCTTTCACTAGTCTCTCTCTTTGGAAATAGATTTCCTTCTATTGATGTCTTCAACAGAATCATCTCGGATAGGTGGAAGTTGCAGGAACAGACGGCCATAGGTATTTTGGATTCAAAACATTTCTTGGTTCATTTATCATCAGCATAAGACCTAATATCAGCTTGGGAGATTACTTCGCGTGTTATCTCAGGTCTGCATTTTTTCCTCTTTCAGTGGTCATTCAATTTTCACTTGATGCGAGATCCCCACCACCATGGCAATATGGATCTCGATTCCTAAACTCCCCCTTCCATTTTAAAACCCATCATTTCTTCGTCTGATTATAAATATAGCGGGTCGTTTCCTCTGCTCAGACCACTGAACCGACACCATATGCAATCCAATTTCTCTTAGGATTTGTGTTGAAGTCGATGTTTCCAAGAAACTGAAGGAAACTATCTATATTGAGATTGAAGACTAACTCTGGTGGTATAAAAAGGTTTTCTACGAATCGTGGGTTTATTTTTTCTTATCCTGCAATTGTCTTGGACAAGAATCCCTCAGTTGCAGGAAATGAAAGCTTGGAATTTCTCAATTTGATCTTCCTTTGGATAACTTGGGTGAAGGAAACCCTCTTCAAGTTGTGGTGGAGTGTGGAAAGTATCTTTTGGATACTGCCACTAGCCTTGAGGTGGAAGATCTAGGATCCAATGAGGTTAGAATTTCTCCTTCCACCCATAAATAGGTTAGATCTATGCTTTTAGAGCCTAAAAGATTCAATGTTTTTGGGCATCTAAGACATGATTTGGGAGATAAAAATGTGGCAAGGAAGGATAGAGAGGGACCTCTAAGAAGGAACTCATCTCCCTCCTCGTATGCAGAGGTTGTGAATCCAAATGGTTGTTCTACTCAGGTCCATTATTTGTATGAGGTTGTTGCAAATATTTTCAACCAGGATCCAGTAGTGTAGGGAGCATCGGACATTCTAGGGGATGGGTTAGATCCAATGAGCAATTTGGGTTCTTTAATTACTTTGGACACTATTAAATTGGGGAACCGCTTTGAAGGGCTGGAAGATGAGGGCCACTCAAATAACCAAGGGAATAATGATCAAAATAAACATCCCAATGAGGAATAAGAAGTAAAATGGGAAGAGAAAAATGAATAGGGTGATAGATACTTCTCAGGGGATATCATCGAGGAAAGATATAATAGAGAAATTCATATCCCAATAAGGAATAAATTCTAGAAATGAAATCGAGACTCTGGAAACTGCATCCTAACTAAAGGGAAGAAGTACAAAAAGAGGAAAGACTAATCTTATTTTCATAAACTAATGGAGACTAGGTTCACTCAAAAAGGCCAACTCAAGGCAAGGGAGGGAGATTCTGAGGAACATGGAATCTAATGAGACCTACTTATACAATCTGAGGAAATATTGTTATAGGAGGACATTCTAGTAAAGCCCCCTAGATGATGAAGACAAAATAGTTGAGATACTTCTTTTAGTGTATATTAATTATGAGAAGAGGGGTTAGTTCAACAAGAAAGAACTCATTCTAATCAGAGGTTTCAATTAAAGGAAAATAAATGTGGAAGAGTTTATTCAGACGTGGGACAAGTTGACTGGCCGGCTTGAAGACATTATCAAGGAGGACCTGGAAACAAAGGTTAGTACACTTCATTGGAAATTATTTAGTGAAAAGGCATCTAATAGACTAATCTTATAATTTAATGGTTTAATGATCTTTTATGGTGTTTGAAACAAATAACTATGGTGTGTGAAATAAGTTATGGAGTCATTTTGTGATGTTTCCCACTTCATCCTTAAAATTGGTTTTCTTTGAAAATAAAATATTGATTTGGGCTAGGTTATGAGTTATATATTGTCAGGGGATAAGAAGTGGAATCATTTAACACTCTTTCATTTAACTCAATTGTGTATAATTTGTAGTGTACCAATTCCTCTTCATTCAAACCTGTAAGATTATCTTCTGCATATTCAGGGAAGCCAGATGAAAGAGTCACTTGGATTGATGGGATGGTCTATGTACTTGGTACTAGATCTATGTTTTTTCATGGTGTTGTATCTTCCCCATCTCTCAAGGTGTATGTCCCATTAGAGGACACTTGGTAATATTTGGCTGACCCCCTTGTTATGATTGAGAAAGTGCTAGTTTAGTGAGCAGTTTCAATGCATTCTAGAAGTTTATTATTATGTATAACTCCAAATATTATTTTGTTTATGACATTGACACCAAAGAATGGAATATCTAGGTACTATCACCACTCGATGAAAAATATCCATTGTAACCTGACCCATTTAAAGGTAATGTTATTGTGAAATACTATAAAATCATGATTGCATACAACAATAATCATGGGATAGTTATTTATTTCCCCAATTTTAATTCTTCTTCCATTATCTTTAAAATTATTGAACAACTGAATAATTTTATTGAAACTAATGAGGTATCATGTGGCTCTGTCCATCACATAGGAAATGGGAAAAAGTACAGCTTGATATTTTTTACAAAATGATGAATTCTATTAGGCATCATAGCCATCTTTCATGTCAATATCTCAAGAAACATGGATAGTGAAGGGGGGAACTATCTAGTTTCTATTGATCACTTGCTTCAGTGTACCTTCAAGGCTAGAACTGTGGCTGAGTACATAATATTTGCATATGTGTTTATCATGTATGTGCATTCTCTAACCTTCCTATTTTGTTTCTTTTGTGGTTTTCACCACATATTGCTCAATGATATGGTTTTGTATGTTTTTATGGCATTTTTTGTAATTAACTACTCAATTTTATCTACTATCTTTGATTTTTCACTACCATCATTGGGTTGGGAGAATTTAGGATTTCAAATTCTACTATACTGCGGCTGGTTGCATTTGGGATTTTAATTATTTTCAACTTAAATCATAGAACACTTTTATGCACTAGGCCTTTTCCCTACTGCGTGTGGAGGGATGAATTCGTCTCTCCTCATCAAAATATTGTTCTCTAGAATTTTTTCCCTAAATTGAAGTTTTCATGAAAAATCAAAATCATGGAATCCTAATAATCAGAGTCAATTATTTTGTAGAATTGGTTCCTTAATTAAAGTTATAATGCTTAATTGAAAACAATGAATAGTAAATTTCATATGAGATTACCTTATCAAGAGAAGGTGTTTAAATTTAATAGTACTCCCATTTTCTTACTACACAAAACAAAACCTATAGTATGTATTCTCCAATTTAAATTTTCCATTTCTCTTTCCATGGAACTCTAACAATAAAAAGGGTTATAACATGGGACCATGTGTAATGTGATGACTTGTTATATAGGGACCATGTTTTATTTGAATAATTAGTTTACCATATATATAGTAATATCATGTAATAAATGTGAAATCCCTATTTTATATAAATATATAAAGTTAGATTGCAAGAAAACCAAAATAGAATATTGATGTAGACTTGAGTATACCAAGCATGTATAAATGCACTGCATCTGTGTAATCTGAATTTTTATTTCATTTAATATGTCAAAAGGTTTGGGAACATGTGTTTTAAAATTCCATAATCTTAGAAAAATTTCCAAAAATACAAAGACTATTTTGAGGGTGCACAAATAGTGAGGATTTTGATGTAAAATTAATTATGTATTCTTCCATGTATTCTTTTCTTGTTTCTAGCACATGTAATTATCTATGTGCAACCATATCTAATTATAATATATGGTTTTTGCATCTATTTAATAAGAGTTTGATGTTTTTCTTGGAAATCACTATATTGTTCCCTAAATTGTAGAAGATTATTCCCAAAGGCAGTCCTTATTATAAGTTTATTCAACAAAAATGGGTTTTTAGTGAATGTAATTGATAAATATAGAATGGGAATGGGAGGATAATTTTTCAAAAATCTACCATTAATGTGCATTATATTATCAATATCCAATATTTAATATTGTTGTAACTAAGAGTCTGGGATGAAAATATGTTATATCTAGATAGGTGAGTTTTAAATATGCATTATGTTCTATATAGTGTGAACTAGGAATATTAAAACACATTTGTAAATAGATAATGAATTTACCTATTTTTAATAAGGCAGAAACTGAAGATTTATTAGAGGAGAATTCAAAATTTTAATAAATTGTATGAAGAATTCAGAATGTTAATAAACTATATGTAAATAGTTTAGATGATAAAATTCATATAATATTTAAACTATATGCATTCAATGGATGTATTTAGTTTATGAATGTTGTGAAGAAACAATAATGAAATATATTTTAAACTGTATGTGTTCAACTTAATAAATAATCTAAAAGGTGATTCATGAACATACTTACATATTTAAGATAATAATAAAATTGATATACTATAATAAGTTTGTATGAAGAGTATGTAAAATCAAAAGAATAAATTGTATGAAGGTTATAAACTATACGAATATAATAAACTTTTTGAAGATTGTAAAATTTATGCATTGTATATTGTATGGATTTAGTGTATTCATTAAGTTACTAAATAGTAATAAACTGTATTCATTCATTTTAATTAATAAGTTGTAGGAATATCAATGAATCTTATCTATAATAAGAATGGTAGGTAACTTCCACTGTAACCTAGCTTCCTTGTAGTACATAGTTTGATTAGCATATAGTTGTGCCATCTTTATAAAATATAACCAAATAGGATCATAAAAGAAATATATTGATAAAGTTTATGAAAAATATAAAAGAAATTCATAATGAATACATAGATATTATAGTTTTCAAATACCACTAGACGTCTTTTTTTGGATAAACCGATGCTACAGTAAACTGAAAGTGCAGTATTGATGTATAAAATATGAAAGTACTTTAAAATTAAATTGAGTGTCATTTATTTTCAATAACATTGAAATTGAATAAAAAATAAGAATGAAATTTACCTCAACAATCCAAACACTGATTATAGATATTAATGTACATTAATTTTGAAAAATTTATAAAAATTTCGAAGCGACGATTGTAGAGACTGTAACATATACTATGTATAAGTATCACATAAATCTCATGGATACAGAATATAAAGTTTCAAATCATGAAGAATGTGATAGGTAAAGGGGAAACCAACCAAGGTTATATGTTTAGTAATTGAAAAAAATAATGAAACAAACCAAACATTTTGCATTGACTACGAAACGATATTCAAAGTGGAATCAACTGTTGATTCATGTATTTTGATCACCAAAAAATGAAAATAACAAGATGAATTATCCATCATGATTTAGAAGAGATGTATTCCTAGATTAAATGAGTATGAGTGGTTGAATGATGATGAGGGTTGAATATAATGAAATTTGGTTGTAAAAAGATATATGGTTTAGGGGTATAAATGGTGAGAGAGAAGATGAGCATGATTGAGGGTTGAATATATTTGAAAAGAGAAAATAGTGAGGATATAGGGTTTATATGAATAATAGGGGTGATTGAAGCTAGAAATGATGTATGACGAAGGGGATCTAGACACAATTAACGATTGAGGGGAGATGAACATGGTGGATATTCGAAGAGATTAAAAGAAGACTGCAATAATGGTAGGAATTATACGTTGAGTAATGTGTAGGGGATCTGAACATATAGAATTACTGTAGTGAATTTTTTCCCATTGTACAATTAGGGAGACATGACTAAATGAGAGATGACCATGTGGGGAGGATAAGACACCAAATATTATAATTATAGATATTGGACCATTGTAGTTCTAGTTCATCAATACTTTAAGAAGGAAGAAGGACAATTCATGAAAACTAATGATGAAATATGGTTGTTTCATCCATTGAACTATAGATTCAGGTTTTTTTACCACTAAATAATGAAATTAACCAGAAGAATTAATTTTCATGATTCATAAGTGTTGTCTGTCCATAGTAACCAAGCATGAGAGATTGAATGCTGAAGAGGTTTTAAAAGAATAGAACTGAGTAGTATAAAGAGCCTAGGGTTTAAGGGGAGGCGTGGTGGGAGATAATTTGAGCATGATGGAGGGTTGAATATATTTGACCAGATAAAATATTAAAGATTCATGGTTTTGATGAATAACAATGGTGAGGGGATTCATACGTGAAGGAGGGTTGAGGGGAGAAAATGTGATAGAGGGGTGAGGGGAGCTGGACGCGATGGAGAGTCAAATATATTGGAAGATGATTGTAGTAGTGGTCAGGGAATCTATATTTGGTGAATTGGCATGGATGGATTTTTTTCCTGCTATAAAATTAAGGAGACATAACTACATGAGAGATCAACACATGGGGAGGAGAGGATAATAAATAGTAGAATTATTGATCTTGTACCACTACAGTTCTATTTCATTCATACTTTAGGATGGAAGAGGGGGAACCATGGAAAACTTTTATTTTTATCATGAAGTCCAATGATGACAATCAATGATGATATATGGTTGTTTCATCCATTCAACGGGAGTTTTATTTTTTTTCTTGGATATCATTATGTTATTCTCTACCATGATACATGCATGACTTGTTTTTTGATCCTTTTTATAATTTTTTAAGATTATTTTGGATTTTTAGTTTTGAAATGTCGACACTTCCATCCCCAATGGACTTGGGTGTGTCGTCATTTTCATTCACCACTCTTGCCTATATGAATTTTGGATTTCACACTGCTCATAATAGGTAAAGACACAACCTAATGCTATAAATCAAAGTAGACATGATTAATGAATAAATGAATTCTTATAACCTCTGATCTGGGAGTGAATGGATGGAACAAAATGAACATATTCCATCCTACTTTTAACTTCCAAGCATGGACTAAAATATAAAATACATTTTTGTAACTTATGCCACGAAATTATCAGGAACATTCTTATTTAGAGATGAACAAAAATAAATGAGGTAAGCATTTAGTACTCATCTATCCATTTCAATATAAAAATAATGGATGAGATAATCATGCAAGACCCATGAAGTCATTTCAATGTAAAAAATAAGCATTGGATAATGAATACCCATATTCGAAAATGAGGTGGTCATGCACTTCATATGAATCAAGTTAAAAGAAGGAATAAACTCAATCTAATTGGTGGCACAAAATAAATATAAATTTTACACACCTTATATCACGCTTTCAAAATTATGCTAAAAACACTAATATTTTCATAAGTAAACCGAATGATAAATAAGTAAGAGCGAATTCAAAGAGTGGGAATTGTACAATAGATGTTGAGATATTCAATTGTGACACACACACACAATCCATCAGTGTAAGTACTATTCATTCATTTTGTATATTCTTACCACATAAAAAAATTGATTATTCAATGAAAATATACATTACAATAAATAATGTTAGTGATGAATTTTTTATCTCATGGTTCAACATATATAAAAAGTTAAATGATGTTGTCACTAAAATTCCATCACTAAAGACTATTTTTTATAGTGGACATCTCAATCTTGATCAAAATTATAGATCGTATTAATCAATCGTGTTTCATAAATTTTCAATGTTAATCATTGATACTCATATTTTATGTTTCAAGGGATAGTGTTTTAACCTGATATTTCTTGAGTTTCTTTCACATCAGATTATCATTATAATTTTATTTGAATTAGGCTGATTGGACCACTGTATCTAATGTTATGGAAGATTCAATAAAGGAAATTCCAAACAGCATCACCCATAATTTCTTCACTCCATGAGCCTCCACTAAACCTCATGTTTCTAGATTAATCTATATCTCTAGTTTAATGAATTTTATCCCCATGGAACAAGAGTCCTACAAAAATGAATTTTTTAAAATTTCAATTAGTGTGTTGAAAGTTATGATAAAACAACCAACATGTTTTCCAATATTGGTGACATGGTAAAATGTTATAATTTTGTGCCTAAGTCCCCAAACAAATTTCACATCAAATAATATGGTTTAAGCACTAATCATGGGTAAATATTTATATATTTGAATAACCACACATAAAAATGTCAATTCCTTCCATGACACTAATGCAGGTAGTAAATTTTTCATTTTGAATGTATTTTCAATTAATAAATACTAAATATGTATATAATAAAAAAAAAATAATGATGGTATGTTGAAACCTATAAAAGCAATAATCTAAAGTATTTATAAATTCCCAAAGGTTTCATAAAAACACAACTAATAATATCATTGATTGATTACCATATTATTGAATATAACATTGAATAATAATTTTTATCGATGTCCAAATATTGAAATAAATAATTTCTTATCACATGTTTGATCAATTTTAATAGGTGGATAAACATAGAAAATGCATTTAATTGTATCATAAAGAAAGTGGTAAATTTTCATTTCATTTAATCCCAAGTAATTAACATAATAAAAACACTAAACATGAAAACAAAGAGAAGATTTTTTATTTTTTTAAAAAAAAATAAAAGGAATGAGTGGTAAATAAAAGAGATAAAAAAATATAAATGAATAATAAACATGAAAAAATAAGGAAAATAATTTAAATGCACATTTTATTGGAACCACTTATTTATTTTTTTAGTTATTAATACCATATATTGAAAAAAATGACAAAATCCTTTGTAAAATTTCTGAAATAACATGAAAAAACAATTATAGAAGTGGGGGCCCTTCTCCAAAACCATTAAGTTGATGAGTAAAGATGAACTCTAAGATCCAAACAATTATTCTCAAAAGTATCATTGGATTTTTCCTTTATTATTATGCTTACAATTTGATATTATGGTGAAACATTCTCAAATTTCAACACCCCTTATTCAAATTTTTTCTTGATAAAGTGATACTTTATCTTAATTCACTTTATTCATGAATGATTTATATGATTTTTGTTAAGATTGACAACACTTGTGTGAACACATTTAATCACTATAGGAGAATATATTTATCACTCTCCATTTCATTGTTATCATATTTATTATTTTTTTAGTCTATTTTATTTTTCAATGGTTATCTAGTGTTTTTTGGGTGTTCTGGATGTCTTGGGAAGCTACAGGTTTGAAACATAAATAGTTCATGTCGTGCCCAAAGTTTTCACACTGTGAACTTCCCATGAAACCTCTATGTTTTTTATGTAGTGGTTCATGATACAAACAAGTGGTTCATTATAAAATGCATCCCCAGGATGAATTCTTGTTTTTCATATGGGTCATTCACATCATGAATTAGAGCCCTCATGACATGACATCTTTGTAAGGTTCCTCTATTCCATGAATAAGAATTTTCACATTATTAATGGGTATGTATCCATTTTTTTGTGTTTTCCAAAATTACACACGATAATTATAATTGGTTTTAACCTTCTCTTTTTATCCTCTTTGTTTGGTTGAGTTCGGACACATGAGATGGTGTCCCTTCTTTCCTCCTTGTATTTTGAGATCCCCTACCTTGATTTCGAGTGGATCTCTTAAGGTAACCCCCTTTGTTCCTTATATCCTTACTCTTTCCTATTTCTTTAATTTTTATATGGTTTTACTTCCTCTATGAAACCCTAGGGAATATGGGTTAAGATTTAGTTTTGTGGCTAGTTTTAATTGGGTCTTTGGTTATTCAAGGCTTGTAGGGATTTTCTTCTTTCTCTTAGGAACCTTCAACATTAAAGGGAACTTGTTAAGACTCAGCATGAGAGGTTAACTCATGGATTATGGTAGTGTTTTTTGTTATGTTTTGTTAGTTTTCCATTCATGAAATGTTTTAGTTTTATAAATTTATTTTTTATTATATTATGGTTATTTATGATACCTATTGTGCATTGTCAAGTAATTTTCATGCATCCAAGGCTTGGTATAGGGGGTTTTCTAAATGTATTTCAGGCTAATATTTTACATTAAATGGATTTACATTAAAAACACTTATTAAAATGATTCTTGGATCTTTTAAATTGTTTTAATAAAAAATGTGGGTTTGGATTTTCTTTTGTTTCTAAAGGGTATAAAGATTATTTTAAAGAATGGTTTTTTAATGGGAAAAATGGTGTGTTTTTATAAATGATTTTTAATAAATATTTTCAAAGGTGAATTTTAATAAATGTAATTGTTTTGTAATTCCATTTCATATTTTCATTAAAGATATTTTTGACACCTTATTAAAATTAATGGATGGTTTTCATGATACCCTCACGGGGCCCCTTTTATTTTTGTGAATTCCCTTTATGGGTGATGCTTTGATCATCTCAAATTTGGATAATTAATGAATGGGTTTCTTATGAGGGAGTTTGATGTTATGTGAGAATCATTATTTGTGTTTTTATCGATGCATTTATTGATTTTTTGATTTCTCACCTCTATTATTTTCTTGAATTCATGGGAACCTTGGTATATAATCAAATATATGGATGAATGTTGAGCTATCCTAGTGTTTGAATGATGGATAGTTCCCTAGGAGAGTCATTCCATGCTAGGGGTTGGTTATATGGTACTTGACAGTCCCTTAGGGGAAGCCAGATGAGGATACTATAAGGATGAACATAGGGTCTGATGAATCCGAGAACCAGGTTTAGTATCATTCATGTTTATAGTGACCTGGGCTTTTCATATATAAATATATCATATTTTTTATTAATATTCATTAAATTACACAAAAAACATGTCTGAGGACCATACAAGTTTATTATCTTTGTTAACATGGAAACATAGACAATTGGTTAATAAGTGAACTACGTCATATCTTACTAAGATATTCATAATTATCACTATTCTTAGACATATCATACATAATACCTTTCTTAATTTCTTAGTTAAATGAAAAAATATGAAAGGGTGGATTCAAATGCTCAGTAAGGGTAAACACAGGAGATATGTAAACATAATGTGGGTATAAGGGTATGAGAACATGAACATAATATTTTAAAACTATACCATTCATTTCAAAGATCATAATCTTGAGTAATGACAAAAATACTAGAAGTTCATAAGACATGAATAATAAAGGAATCAAATAACATGATCCATGAGAGCATAACATTGGCATAAGACATGGAATTGTGGTATACACATAAGCATTGAAAATAATTACCATAGTAATCAAGTATCATTTCAAAGGCTTTAATAGTGGAATGAGTTCACTCCCCAACCCATCTGAGTAGTCAAGGTCCACTCCCAAGTCTATCATAGTGGATAAAGTTCCTTACTGAATTGGGTTCACTCCCCATTTCAGTCCAATTTAACTCAAAAGATATCAATCATTACCCAATTCATTGGAGGGAGATATAGACCCCACCCATATTGGTTATAACATAACCACCATCTTTGGTTATAACATAACCATAATCCTTGGTTATAATATAACAATCATATTTGGTTATTACACAACCACTGTCCTTTTTTGTAACATAACCACCATCCTTTGTTATAATTTAACCACCATCCTTGGTTATAATATAACCCTGGTCTTTAGTTTATAATGGAACCATGCATCACATAATCAAAACCATATATATATGTGTCATAAGAGCATAGAAAATTCATCACTTCACAACCCAAGAAAAGAAATGAGATTCATAAACATTTCATTATAGAATAACCTATGGAAAAGAAATAAGTTTCATAAAAATTTAATCATTTCATCAAATCATTACCTGTGTAAAAAGTAATGGGTTTCATAAGGATTTCATCATGGCATAACCCGTGGAAGAGAAAGATGTTTCATAAACATCTTGTTATCATAAACACAAAATAAATTAAAGAAATAATATGAATGAAATCCTTGAATCTTATTACCATTAAATAAAAAGAAACATTAAAGGATAACATCTTATGTGGAAAAAGATTTTTAAAGATCACTTTAAACATTTCTTGAGGAAAATAGTATTTCCACTTTTAAAATCACATTTTAAAACTAAAAATTCACTTAACATTATAAAAAATAATTTTTGTAGAAAATAACATTGGTAACATTTAATGTTTTATTAAAATCAATTATTATTCATGATTGTGTATAATTTCATTCAATTTTTACACATAAAAACAATGATTCCTTTCAAATTTTATGTAAAAATCCAAAAAGAATTTTTCAGAAGGAAACAAGAAGATTAATTTTAAACTATTTTGTAAAAAATCCAAAATGGAAAAAAATCATTAAAAAATCTTGGAATAATATTCAAAAAAAAATTAATTTTTTTTTAAAAAACATGGATATGGATGAAAAATTATTTTCAACCAAAGGGAGAAATAAAGTTGGTTTTCCTTAAAAACAGTCTTTTGGAATATTGAGTGGATTCTTGCGTGCATAAAAGGGAAAATGAATGGAAAACATGTGTTCTCAATAAATTAATAGAGGGTAATAAAATACATGAGTCTCTTTAGAGATATATCATATGGTATTATTATCAAAAACATAATCATAAATAATCCTGATAAACAATGAGATTATAACATAAATTCATTACCACTTTGGTAACATTTGAATCATATTCCCCTTGAATGTATAGAATTTAACAAAACATTATATGTCATGAAAATAAATAAATTCATGATATAACATGTCGAAGGGTCATTATATACATCTCATAAAAGAATATTGGTGCATAATATAACTTATGTCTCAAAGAAAGTAATTTGAGACAAAAATCTATTACCTTGAGTTCATCTTGCCTCGAAAGTGATCTTGATACCTATATAATAAATATAAATTTATTATTAATAAATTATATGAACATAATAATATATATATCATATATGATATACTTATACCCTTTTATCACCCATTTATTAACAATTCATTATTAAATTCCCTGTTTCAGGTGATAACAGCTTCATTTTTTCCTATATGTTTTAATTTGATATTTTTGGTCCTTATAAATTGATAATTATTACATAATATCTATAATTTTATTAATTATATTAATATAATATATTTCCATTATATAAATATTTAAAATCATTCATAAAACTTATAGATAGAAAGATGAAATGCACAGTTCATAAAGACGGTAGGGCGTACATACGCATGAACGTTGTTTTCATTTTTCAAAATATGGAATGAAATAAAGGTAAATAATAAATCATAATTAATGAATAATTATTATATAATTTAAATAATATATATTCTATAAATATATCCTTATTACCATAAAAGTAAAATGGAAATGAAAAACACATCACATCGGTTTGTGAGACGGTAGTCCACTGTACATACGAGCGATGTTATTGTTTCCTAGTGGGTTTGAAGGGTAGATGTTAGATGTGATGTTATAATTCTATAATTATGTTTAGTTCATTAATAATACATATATTAATTAAATTTAGCTTTATCATCTTCTATATAAATGATATGGGACAAATGAATCACATTGCTTCGTGAGATGGTAGTTCACCACACACATGATCAATGATTTTATTTTCCATTTGAGGAATGAGGAGATGGATATAGGTAATTAACTTAACATAATAACATCTCATTGTATGTAAGATAACAAAGTTACTATATTATCATGTTTTAATAAATTTTAAAGGAGGTGGCATGAGAAATAAAATAGAAACTCTCAGTTAAGAACGACACTTCTTCTTTTGATAACCTTCTTAGGTTAGCACCAAAAGACTTCCTAAGATGGGTTTATGATCAATCATGGGGATCTTGTATAGGGAAGTAAGTAATATATTGGAGTGTCTCAGGCATTTTCTGATAATTGATGGAAGATTATATGGGTTCTCACTTCCCCCCCAAGGTGAAATTTTTTTGGTGGCAAGTCTGCTATGGGGTTCTCCCAACCCATGACTTTTTTGTGCGGCAACATTTGGCAGAGGATGACACCTGTCTGGTGTGCCTCCAGGAGGTGGAATCCCATTTGCATGCAATTATTTTCTATCATGGGGTGAAAGGGGTGTGGAAGGAATGGAAACCGGATTTTGGTTTGTTCTTTGATCTTTCAATTGGGCTGGTCCAAAATCTGGTTAAATGGGTGGCTTCTCTTGAACCGAGAGCAGTGGGGTTGATCTACACAATTGCTTGGTTAGTGTGGATTTTATGAAATGATCAAATTTTCCAAATGAAGGTGACCCATGATCGTATTTGGGTGGATAGGTCTAGGGAATGGATGAATGTTTGGAAGAATAATGATTCAGTGCCTCCTTTGGGCATCACTCGGCAGTCGGCTCCTTGTTGGTCTCCCCCCCCCCCTAAGGGTTTCCTCAAGATCAATACAGATGCTACTATCTCTACTAATTCTAGGGTCGGTATTGGACTCATTCCTCATAATATTTTTGTCCAGATTGTGGAAGATCAGTGTCGGGCTGTGCCATTCTCATCAAGCCATGTGGTAGCGGAGGCCTCTACCATCCTCCAGGGGATCATTTTTTCTCGTTCAAAAAATTGGCCCAAGTTTTTTGTGTAATCCAACTACCTCGAAGTGGTGAATGCTCTAGATTCGAAGGATGATGCATCTCAAACGTATGGACTTATCTTGAGGAATAACTGGTCATTAACCGAAGGCTTTGATGCATGAAAATTTTCTTTTATCAAGTGAGGAGGGAATATGGAAGCTCATTGTTTAGCTCGTTTTGTGAAATATTGGGGTGATCATTGTTGGGTGGAATTGTTTCCTGATTGGCTTTGTAGGCCTGGTTTTATTTATCAGTAATATATCTCATCTTTTCTCAAAAAAATATTGGGGTAGGTATTGTCCAAACCAAATGGATTTGGAAGTGTGAAATAGAGAGGATAGGGGTGACCTTTTATAAGTGGTGGAGCAGACACACTTGAAATTTATGAAAAGAAAAAGGTGTATCCATGTTTTACACAAGACACTAGGATAAAAAATTATTAATAGTAAAAACTTATAATATATAAGGTCTAAATATGGTCATCCAATAGGAATTGGACAAGCCTTAGGTCATTTTTAACCCTTAACTTTTTAGTTTATCCCACCCCAGGTATACCCATTTTCACCTTAACCACGGTAAATAATTTTAGTTATTTTAATATTAATTATTGTAAAAATTTAATATGATACCAAATATAGAGTTAATTTTATCAAATTCAACTCATAGAAGTAACAAAATTTAAAAAAAAATACAAGCGCAATGAAAATGTTGTTTTCCAAAGAATAATTTTCCATAAGTATGAAACGTTTTTAAATAAAAATTGAAAAAAAAATTAATTACCATGATCTAGATTATA
Source organism: Viscum album (assembly GCA_963277665.1). Taxonomy (NCBI): domain Eukaryota; kingdom Viridiplantae; phylum Streptophyta; class Magnoliopsida; order Santalales; family Viscaceae; genus Viscum; species Viscum album. Next base: position 821,905,885 of record OY728141.1, on the reverse strand, counting down.
TAATAATAAAATAATTTGACTTATTTAATTTTAAAACCATATTAAAACAAAATTTACATTTTTAAATGCCTTAAAAGAGATGAAACTTTTTAATAAAAATTAGTATTTTCACTATTCATCAAAAATTTATCTTTTCAAAAAACTCTCAAAAATTTAATATAATGTAATTTTTACATGATGATGAAAAAAATGATGTTTATTTTTTCAGATTCATTTTTTAAAAGTGGAAAATTAATTTTAAAATAAGTTCTCAAAATGAGATAAAACTATTTTTTTAGAAAAATAAGGTTTTAAGTGTAAAATTGGATTTATTATTATCTCATGCTCAGAAAACATAATAAATGAATTTTAAAACATTTTATTAAATATATAATATATAAATTTCATTAAAATACTTCAAAAATAGTTATTAATTTAATTTATTAAGATAAATACACCTTGCGAACATTATAATAATTTTTTATAAAAATATTTTCATTATTTTCAATTGGTCTTTATTTTCATTTCAAATTAATTGATTACAAAAGATTTTATTTTATACTTTTTTAAACCATATTTTTTCATAATTTAGTTAATCATATTCATGTTCTTAATTCCAATGTCTAGGAGATAAATCTTATATTAAATAATAATATTTTAATAGTATATCAGGTTTCATTAAAACTTGAGGTTTCTTACAACGCAAGCTATCAAAGAAATTAAATTTATTTAAAAAAATATTTCCTAAAATCATAGGGTGTTACATTCTACACCAATTAAAATTAATTTATCTCTTTTAATTTCAAAAATCTGATAAAAAATTTGAGGATACTTCTACCACATTATATCCTCAGGTTCCCATATAACATATTCAATTTTATGATTTCACCATAAACCTTTGACTATGTGAGTGGTTTTTTTGTATCAATTTATCTATATGATTTTGAATCTCCACCAGATACTCATAAGAAATATCTTACTCCATTGGTGTGACTTATACGTTTGGTACATGTGATGGATCTGTTATGTACTTCCTCAGGAGAGATATTTGGAACACATCATAGACTTGAGAGAGGTTTGGTGGAAGCTTCAAATGATAAGTTATTTTCCTGATATGATAAAGGATTTCAAAGGGACCAATATATCTTGGGCTCAACATTCCTTTATAACATAATCACAACTTCACCCTTTGGTTGTACTACGATCAATTTCTACTTCATCTCTTACTCCAAGAAATGAAGTTGAATTTTTCATTCTTGAAGCACTAAAATTAACTTATAACAAATCAAAAGATTTATAAATGAATTATAATCCATTCTTTCCATATCTAGTTATCATCAAAACCAAAATATTTAGAACAAGTTATCAAATGTGGATAAATCTTCATATGATGAAATAACACATTAATCTCTATAACCTCATCCAGTTTTTATCTTAAACAATTCCATAAATGGTTACCCTTAAGACCCCTCCAAAATTAAAAAATAATCATGAATATGGTCACTACTTTTCCAAAATCAACTTAAAATTAATCCCATGAATATCATAATGTATCACTTAATTTTTACATACCAAATATGTGAATACCTTGGTCATGTATTCTCATGAACCATGGTAATAAACAAAGTTACCCAAAAACATCAATGAAAACATACATTCTTCCTCATTCCTTTAATAAAATCATAGATTATTGAATATATTCCAAAAATCCAAGAATATGTAAACTCTATTAACGATAACATAAACCACTCTGTCATCAATTCTTTAATCATTTCCAAGGTTATCAATATTATCCAATTTTCTTTATCCATATAAATCATATCTTTATCCCAGCTAAACATCATTATCTCAACGTCAAGAACATATTAAGGGTTGTCTTTCCTTTAAACATGTGTTTTCCATAAAATGTGATTTTTACATTATATCACTTTTCTTTGTCATCATGTTCTTTAAAATCCTTAATGAAAAACATTTACAGAATAATATATATGTATTTCAGGATTCATATAACATAATTCTTGAATTTCAATATAGAAACACTTCAATCATCCCATATCATTCTTAAAACATTAACTAGGATTCATCATCTTATTCATTAAAACCTCATTCATTTCATATGTTAGTTATAGTATCTTAATCATAAAAAAAAATATTTACTCCTACAACCTTTTTTATATTATTCTTGAGCTTCCACCCTAGGACACTGATTTTTATAATTCCCATTATATCCGCATTTAAAATATTCAACTGTTGATTATTCCTTAAGAAAACCATTATTCTCATTCACTGTTGTAACACACCAAGGTTTTGGAAATAAATATTTAATGCATGAAACACTGAGTCCCTAAAAAATAACACATTTTATAATCTATCCATTAAACATAACTTTACCTCTACTATGTTTTGAATTTTGAAAAAAGTTCATCTAAAGTTGCGATCAGTGAGTTATTTGGAGTCTTATAGAACTAACATGATTTTTTGGTGAATAGTAACATACACTTATAAATAGTAATATGAATATTAATATGACTCTTATGAATAGTAAAACATATTATTATTTTATTTTCTTAAGGCTATAAGATAATGATATCTTGATTAATTTTTCAAGGTGATATAAAACAAGTTATAGTTTTAAAATTGTTAATTTTTGAGTGAAGTGTGATTTTTTTAAAACTAAATTAATCATATTTATAAAATTATTTTTTAAAAATGGAGTTTATTTTTTAATTCTACACATTCAAAAATGGTTATGGTGAATTTTTTGTATTTTCTGGAATTTCTGAATTTTCGATGAATAGTGAAATACTGTAAAATATCGTATATAAAACTTATCAGTTAAAAACACTATTTATGACATCATGAGTGATATAAGAAAACTTTTATCGAAATCACATGAACTTATTAATATTATGGGTCACATGAATCAACACTATTGGTTTTCTTGATGTAATTTATAAAATAATGAATAAAATATTCAAAATTCACTCCTCTCCTCCACTATAAAACCCCCCCTCACTCCCTCTTCTCTTCACTCCTCTAAGACTTGAAGATCCTAAAATTTCTGCCCAAATAACCTTTCCTAGACATTCCCTACTTCCATTATATCTTGTTCTTTCAAAAAGACTAAAACCCCTTCCCTTAAGGAGGTTCTCATAGAGGTGGGTTCAAGAGGTAAATTCACATTTTATTTCTTTTATTTTATTTTCAAGTTCCTTTCTTTTGTTATCCTCTCCTAACCTCCTCTATCCAAATGACCATGATAAATCCATTATAATCTATATATTGGAATTATATCATTTTAATGTAATAATCATCATCAATATCCTTACTCTCTCTCTTTTATTTTATAAAAAAAATCACCGTCCGTGAGGTTCCAATTGACAACCTTCACGGACGATAAAGTTTTGTTCTTAAATTTATCCTTAATTACTGGTCATGAAACCATTTTTATAGTTTTACCAGACTATAATATATGTATTATAACCTAATTAATATAAATAACCAGTATACTTACATAATATTAAATCATATGACCAAACTAGTTCCAAATAATCAAAATACCACTAAAATAATCTTAGTGGTTGTCATTAATATTTCATCTAATGATTCATCCTCATTACATGTAACCAAATGATATAAATGACCATAAACACATATTTATTTTTATAAATAATATATAATTTCAATTCTGTAGAATTACATCATTTCCACAAGAACATCCATACTCATATACAAATATATCAGTCATGAAAACAAAGGAAATGAACACTCTCGAACGACAGAATTCAATATTATAACTTATCAATAAGGACCTAATGAACCTAATAAAATTATGATAAACTATATATATATCTAATAGTTTCTGAATTAAGTTATTATTAAGTCTAATTTCATATTTCATGACCTTAAGTTCAAGAGCGGAACACATTCAGACTTAAGGTAAGGGTTTTCTACTCAAACCTCCATTTTCATTCGAGTTAATTTTATTATCTACTTACCTAAATTAAATTCTTATTAATTTATATTTAATCCTAATAATTTCTATTTTAATTTTCTATATATTTTTTCCAACCATAATCATACCTTAATTTATGAGGAGTTATATGTTTTAAAAGGATCTTTCAAAAGTATTTCTCAGTAAACAATCTCATTTTGAGGGAATTCCTCAAATTGTTACCTATTTTCAAGGTCACTCTATAATATATTTTTGGAAACCATTATATTTATAAAATAAATAATTTTATTAGGAAAATACTATATTACTTCACTTATGGTTTTATACAAATATTTTTCCAAAGGAACTCTTCTTTTCAAAGTAAAAGAGTATATATCTCAAGAATTACTTGAAGATTTTATAAGAGTATCTTCATCTATTTCAACACTCTTGTTGATTCTTTTGTATTATTGGGATTAATATTTTATGTTACCATCTTCCATATTTAATTTAATGGTTTATTATTAGTTTGTATATGGATGTTCTATCTTAAAACCATGCACAAATTTACTCTGAATGGTCAGTGTTTATGCTTAATGTTTGGGGAAAGTTATTTACATTTAATTTATTAGTTTAAATATGAATGTATATGTTGTTTATGTTTATACCCATTAATATGAAGAATTATTTGGAAATAGTAAGCTTTAGGTGGGGATTGCTATAGCCCCTTGGGGTATCGGTAGGTCTCATAAGACAAACTACGGTCTTGGCACAAGGTCTTGACAAAATGATTATTTATGGTCTTGGCACGTGGCCTTGACGGTATGGTTATGATGTCCTGCATTATGAATTCCCTCGTTATGAAAATAGTATTGATTATTCATGTTGTTATTTTTCTAGTATAATACCCATTATTATGTTTTATTATGGAATTATTTATTCATCTCTTATTCATGCCATAATGTGTTCAAGTTTATTTTTTTAAAGGCATGTGTTTTTTGTTATTCACCATGCCTAATGTTTATGTTTATGATATCTTCCACTATTTTTATTAACCTTACTGAGTGTTTGAGTTTACCCCTTTATTATGTTTCATTTTCCCAAGACATGAAGAGGTATATTATGAATGATAAGAAAAAATAACCTAGGATTTATGGATATTGTCAAAGGGGTTTCTATGGTGTATTTATTTTCAAGTTGTAATGTTGAACTTATTTATGTATATTGTTTCCAATGATATTAAACTAATCGGTCATTTGGGGTGAATATTCCTCATTTATATTCCAATGTAATTAAATAAGGCCCCAGCTCTGGGCAACTAGGTTCAGGTCCTTACAGTTGGTATCATAGAAAGTTTAGTAGAAAACTTAGAAACTATATTTAGAAAATGTAGATTTGGAAAAAATCACTAAGATAGAATTTGAAGATACGTATAAAATAACATCTTGGTATTTTGGTAAGGAATAGATTATGTGGATATTTCTAGAAAATACATCTCTATATGGATACTACAAGTGGACGTGGTTTTGGAACAGATGTACCTAGGAGGGAAAACTCTGACAAGGAGTTTTAGGCTTGACCTGGGGTATCCTGGCACATGAAAATGTGCCTTACTGCGTACCTAGTTTGACACTCCTAGGGGATATGCTTAGGATAATTCACATTTTCTCTACAAGCCATTATGAATGATTTAAATGTAAATTTTTCCTCAAAGAAACCATGTTTATAATTATGATATTACCTATGTATAGAATTTTAATTTATGCTAAGTATTTTTCTAAATTGAGATTATACATTATGATTCATAACCTAATCTAGTGTATGACATTATTTAGAAATCAAGCCTAGTGGAAGAAATGGAAACCGATGAACATGCGTGTACCATGTAGGGATTTCTCTCTGATGAAAGATAATGATGTTGGCTCTGGTGCTTTGATTGGTGCTGAGAAACTTATAACTATACTGTGACAACTGACTCAGGTTATGAATAATAACCTTACCTGTATGGATCATTCGGATGCACAACATGGGGGAGCTATGTTAGATCACTTTATGCGATAAAAACCTCCATAATTTAATGGGACTACAAACCCATTTTTAGCTGAGTAGTGGATATGTTCCCTAGAGAATATATTTCTCACTTTGGGATGTAATGAAAGAGATAAGGTTGTCATGGTAGATTATCGTCTATCGGTAGATTCAGATCAGTAGTGGTTATTAATATAAAACAAAAATGAGGAGGAATAAATATAATATATGGAATAGAGGGATTTTAAGGAAATATTCCTAGAAAAATATTTTCCCCATGAACAAAAAGCAGATATGGAAAGGAAATTCTTGAATCTGAGGAAGAAGGAGGTTTAAAATATTTCCAAGTATGAATCCAACTTTACAAGGCTGTAAATGCATGATATGGACTACATTCATAATCCAAGGAGAAAAATTGATCGATTATTTTATGGTTTAAAACCATTCCTCCAAAGGGAACTAGTCTCCCAAATTTTATCATTATATGAAGATATATTCTCAAGTGCTATCAAGATGGAAAAGGAATTTTCTAAGTCTTGTGACTTTAAAGGAAAACAAGAGAAGAAGAGGGCTGATAAAAACTCTAGAAAAGGAAATATGTAAATGGGGAAGAAGGGAAGAGTTGACCTTCCATCCTACAGTAACCGTGTTAAGAAACACCTTATAACTTGCCTAAAGGGAAGGGGAGTCTGTTACAGGTATGGAGAAAAAGGTCACCTATCTTAGGATTGTAAGGGGAAGAAAGAAGCTACCAATTTTCAATGCTACAATTGCAAGTATATAAGACATTATACACATGGATGTCCTAAGAGTCAGGGAAACATTCCCCAAAGAAGTCCAATGGAGAAAGGCCAAGCTTATGCGGTAATAACTGCGGAGGTTGAAGTTCCTAATGATGTGGTGAAATGTACTTTAATAATTTCCTTGAACTTAGCCGATGCTTTATTTGATTATGGATCATCTTATTCTTTCATATCTTCCTAGTTTTCCAAGAAAATTAGATATTTTCAATTTGATTTAATAAGAGAGTTTTCGGTCAAAACTCTTAAGGGAAGTATCATTGCAACCAAGTTATGTCAATAAGTCCCCATTATGGTATATAAAAATGCTTTATCTGCTGATTTTATTATAATAAACATGATTGAATTTGATATAATTTTCAGTATGGATTGGATTTTGAACCATAATGCGAAAATTTATTGTAAGTAGAAGGAGGTTAAAATTTTTTAGGATGATGTGGAATCCATTATCTTTAGGGTAGAAACATAACCATCTAATTCTCATATAGATCCACACCTAGTAGCTCTATTGAATTCAATTTTTGGGGAGTAAGGGAATGAAATAACTATGGGTGAGAAAAAAAATTCAAATATATGATGTACCTATTGTGCAAGAATATGTTGACGTCTTTATAGAGGATTTACCTAAACATCCTCCAGAGTAGGAAATTGAGTTTTCCATTGAATTAATTCCTGATTCAAGGCCCATATCAAAGACCCCTTATAGAATATCCACTGTGGAATTAGTGTATCTAAAGAAAAAACTAAAGGAATTGACTGATAAAGGATTTATTCTCCCTAGTGTTTCTCTATGGGGAGCCCCTGTTATTTTCATTAATAAGAAAGATGGATCTATGAGGTTGTGTGTTGAATATAGGGAGATCAATGATATAACATTAAATAAAAAGTATCTCATACCTCGCATTGATGATTTATTTGATCAACTTCATGGAGCTCAATATTTTTAAAATATTGGCCTTCGATATGGATATCATCAATTGCTTGTGATAAAGAAAGACATTACAAAAATAGCATTTCAAACCAGGTATGGGCATTTCAAATTTACAGTAATGCCTTTTTAACTGACTAATGTGCCCTCTATTTTCATGGATCTAATGAATAGAGTTTTCAAGAAATATCTTGATGAATTTATGGTGGTATTTATTGATTATATCTTGGTATACTCTAAAATCTATGAATATCTTTAAAATCACTTATGCACTATTCTAAAGACTCTTAGAAGAAATGAGTTATATGGGAATTTTAGAAAGTGTGAGTTTTAGATTCAATCAATTTCATTTCTTAGAAACATTCTCTCCAAGGATGAAATATCTATTGATCCTGTGAAGACAAAGGTTGTACAAGAATATCCTACTCCAACGAACATAACTGAGGTATGTAGTTTTATTGGTTTAGCAGGTTATTATCATCATTTCATTCAGAACTTCACCTGTTTAGCCAACCCAAGAACAAGCTTACACGTAAAGGGGTTAAGTTCATATGGATAAAATAATTTGAGGAATTATTTGAGGAATTAAAGAGGGTATTATTGAATGCTCTGATCCTATCCCTACCATTGGGGAATGATGAGTTTGTGATCTACAGTGATTCATCAAATAAAGGACTTGGTTGTGTCCTTATGTCGAATGATAGAGTTATTTACCATGAATCAAGGTAGTTAAAAATTCATGAACAAAACTATCCCACTCATGATCTTGAGTTAGAGGTGGTAATATTTTCTCTGAGGATATGGATACATTATCTCTATGAAGAAAAATGTTAGATATATATGGATCACAAGAGTCTGAAGTATATATTCTCGTAGAAATAACTCAACATGAGGCAACAGTGATGGATCAAACTAATAATGGATTATGACTGTACTATAAACTACCACCCAGGAAAGTCAAACAAGGTAGCTGATGCATTGAGAAGGAAGGATCATGGAGTTCTCAAGAAAATGAGGATTGAAAAGGATCCTTTGTACATGGATCTAATGATTATGGATATTGGAATTTTCAAAGAAGGTGAAACATCACTACTTTTTCATTTGGTTGCCCAACCATCTTTATTAGAAAGTATTAAAAGTTCCTAGCCTAATGACGAGAACCTTCAAAAGAAAATTAATGTTGTGAAAGATTAGAAGATGGATGACTTTGTGTGTGAAGATGGTGTTATGAAATTTGGGAAGAGGATTTGTGTTCTATCTATACTCGAGCTAAAAAGGGAGTTATTGGATAATACCCATAGTTCAAATTTCTCCATACATCTTGGTAGCACTAAGATGTATAGATATTTGAAGGAACATTTCCGGTGGGATAACATGAAGAGGGAAATTGTGGATTATATATCAAGATGCTTAGTCTGCCAACAAGTGAAGGCCAAAAGGAAACATCCAAAATGAGTCATGAAACCTCTAACTATTAGTTCATGGAAATGGGATGACATCACCATGGATTTTGTCACTGGATTACCCAAAACTCCAAGAAAGAATGATGCAATATGGGTAATTGTGTATTGACTTACAAAATCTGCACATTTCCTCGCTATAAGGGAGGATTTTACATTGGAGTGCCTAGCACGACTCTATATCAATGAAGTTGTGAGATTTCATGGGGAACATATCTTAATGGTGTTGGACCGTGACCTATAATTTATATCAAAATTCTGGAAGTCTTTAGAAAGATTTGGATACCGAACTTCGATTGAGTATTTCTTATCACCCTCAAACTGATGGGAAATCAGAGAGGACGATCTAAACCTTAGATGACATGTTGAGATCATGTTCACTTGAATTTCAAGGTATGTGGGGTCAATATTTACCTTTAGTGGAGTTTTCCTACAATATTAGTTTCTATTCAAGTATTCAAATGGAACCATATGAAGCATTATATGGGAAGAGATGTCGTACACCAATATGTTGGTATGAAGTTGGTGAAAGGAAGATTGTGGGGCTAGAGATTGTGAAGGAAACAACAGCAAAGGTAAAAACTATTCAAGGCCATATCAAAGTAGATCAAAGCATACAAAAAATATATGTTAATAATCGAAGTAAGGATTTGTAACTTCAAGTGGTAGATCATGTTTTCTTAAAAGTATTTCCATGGAAGGGCATTATAAGGTTTAAAAATAAAGGGAAAATGATCCCTAGGTACATTAGGACTTTTAAAATTATGGAGATAATTGTAGTTGTTGCATATCATTTGGCTATGCCGCCTAGCCTATTCAAATTACACAGTGTGTTCCATGTCTCATTGCTGAGAAAGTACATTCCAGACCCAATGCATGTCCTCACTTCTAAAGGTATAGAGTTGGAACCTGACCTATATTAATTTAAAGAGCCTATATAGATTATGGACACTAAAGAACAATTTTTGAGGAATCGGACAACTCGTATGGTAAAATACTTTAGAGGAATCATAAAATCAAAGAGGAAAAATGGGATTCTGAAGAGCTTATGATGAAGACCTACCCAAATATTTTTGTGAGGTAATATTCTATGAATTTTGAGGATGAAGTTTTTATAAGGAGGGGAGAATGTAACACACCAAGGTTTTGAAAATTAATATTGAATGTGTGAAACACTGAGTCCTTAAAAAACAACACATTTTATAATCTAGCTGTTAAACACAACTTTTCCTCTACTATGTTTCGAATTTCAAAAAACGGTCTTCTAGAGTTATGATCAGTGATTCATTTGGAGTCTAATACAACCAACATGATTTTTTTAGTGAATAGTAATATACCCTTATGAATAGTAATATGACCCTTATAAATAGTAAATCATATAATTATTTTATTTTCTAAAGGCTATATGATAATGACATCTTTATTAATTTTTCAAGTTGATATAAAATGAGTTATAGTTTTAAAATTGTTAATTTTTGAGTAAAGTATAATTTTATTTAAAAATTAAATTGATCATATTTAGAATATTATTTTTTAAAAATGGAGTTCATTTTTTAATTATACACATCAAAAAATGGTTAGAGTGAATTTTTGGTATTTTTCTGAAATTATTGAATTTTCAATGAATAGTGAAATACTGTAAAATATTGTATATACAAATTATCAGTTAAAAACACTATTTATGACATCATGAGTGATATAAGAAGACTTGTTTTGAACTCACATGCACTTATTACTATTATGGGTCATATGAATCAACACAATTAGTTGTCTTGAGGGAATTTATAGAATAATGAATAAAATATTCAAAATTCACTCCTCTCCTCCACTATAAAAAAACCCTCACTCCCTCCTCTTTAATACTATAAGCCTTGAATATCCTCAAATTACTACCCAAATATCCTTCCCTAGTCACACCCCACGTCCAAGAGCTCTTGGAATTTCCAAAACACCAAAACCCCTTCCCTTAAGGAGGTGGATTCAAGAGGTAAATTCGCGTTTTATTTCTTTCATTTTCATTTCAAGTTCCTTTCTTTTGTTATCCTCTCCTAACCTCATCTATAAAAATGACCTTTATAACTCCATTATAATATATATATTATAATTATATAATGTTAATGGATAAACCATCATCAATATCCTTACTCTCTCTCTTTTATTTTATAAACAAAATCGCCGTCCGTGAGGTTCCAATTTACAACCTTCATAGACGATGAAGTTTTGTTCTTTAATTTCTCATTAATTACTAGTCATAAAACAATTTTTATGGTTTCACTAGAATATAATATATGTATTATAACCTACTTAATATTCAGTAACCAGTATATGTACATAATATTAAATCTTATTACAATACTAGTTACTAATAATCAAAATACCACTAAAATAATCTAAGTGATTATCATTAATATTTAATCTAATGATTAATCCTCATTCCATGAAACAAAATGATATTAATGAAAATTAACACCTATTTATGTTCATAAATAATATAAAATTTCAATTTTAGAGAATTATATCCTTTCCACATGAACATCCATACTCATATAAAAATATACCGATCATGAAAACCTAGGAAATGAACACTCTAAAACGACAGAATTCAATCTTATAACTTATCGATAAGGAAATAATGAACTTAATAAAATTTTGATAAATTAAATACATGTCTAATAGGTTCTGAATTAATTTATTAATAAGTCTAATTTCATATTCCAGGACCTTAATCTCAAGAGCGGAACACATTCAGACTTAAGGTAATAGTTTTCTACCTAAACCTCCATTTTCATTCAGGTTGCTTTTATTATCTACTTAACTCAATTAAATTATTATTAATTAATATTTACTCCTAATAATTTATATTTTAATGTTCTATATATGTGTTCCAACCATAATCATACCTTCATTTATGAGTAGTTATATGTTTCAAAATGATCTTTCAAAAGTATTTCATGATAAACAATCTCGTTTCGACGGAATTCCTCAAATTCTTACCTATTTTCAAGGGAACTATATAATCTATTTTTGGAACCATTATCTTTATAAAATCACTCATTTTATTATTAAAATTATATCTTACTTCACTTATTATTTTATACAAATATTTTTTCAAAATAACTCTTCTTTTCAAAGTAAAATAGTATTTATCTCAAGAATTACTCGAAGATTTTATAAGAGTATCTTCATATATTTCAACACTATTGTTAATTATTATGTATTATTGGGATTAATATTTTATGGTACTATATAAAATATTTAATTTAATTGTTTATTATTAGTTTGGATGTGTATGTTCTATCTTAAAACCATTCACCAATTTACTCTTAATGGTTAGTGTTTATACTTAATGTTTGGGGAAAGATATTTACATTTCATATATTAGTTTAAATATGAATGTATATATTGTTTATGTTTATCCATGTTCATATGAAGAATTCATTAGATATATTAAGTGTCATTTGGGTCCTTCTATATCCCCTCGATGCATCGATAGGTCTCATGATACAAACTACGATCTTGGCACCAGGCCTTGACAAAATGATTATTTATGGTCTTGGCACGAGGCCTTGACTGTATAGTTATGATGTCCCACATTATACATTCCATAATTATGAAAAGTGTATTGATTGTTTGTGTATTTATTCTACTAGTATAATACACATGATTGTATTTTATTATGGCATTGTTTATTCAGCTCGTATTTGTGCCATAATGTGTTCAAGTTTAGTTTTTTAAAGGCATGTGTTTTTAGTTATTCACCATGAAAAATATTTATATTTATTATATCTTCTGTTGTTTTTATTAACCTTACTGATAATTTTAGATCACTCCTTTCTTATTTTTCATTTTCCTAGTACACTAATAGGTATATTATGAATGACAAGCAAAAATAACCTTGGAGTTATGAATATTGTCAAAGGAGTTTCTATATTGTGTTTATTTTAAATTTGTAATGTTGAACTTATGTATGTATCTTGTTTCCAATGCTACTAAACTACTAGTTACTTCGGGATTAATATTCCTTATTTATATTCTAATGTAATTAAATAAGGCACTGGCTTCGAGAAACTGGGGTTGTGTCCTTACAACTGTATTATGTGAAATTTTTAATTTTCCTTAGAAACTACTTACTCTGTGCCCTTCTTCTCCACGCATTAAATGTCTTATCATTCCTTTGATACATTCCCTTAAGTTATTATTCCCACATTATCAACATATAAGAAATTGAATCATCTTTCCTCCATGGTCTTCACCACCCAAACTCTTAGCGAAATTTATCCTTCTATTCTTTGGTGAGTCCAAAAGTTGGGTAACGAGAAAGTTCTTAATCATATATCATGATAACTGACTAGGAAAAATCATAATATCCTTCACTCCAGTCATCATCCCATTTGTTTTCTCATCAACACATTTTACATCACATTTAACATCAATCTAGTTCTTTCTTGTTCCCTCCATTGACTAAAACCAAAAATCATAGTGTGAGCAATAGTATTCATGGTGGAAAACTACATAGTCATGAAATGTCATATTCAAGATGTATAAATAATGAAACATTCATTTAAATATATGAAAACTTTTTATTAACCTAGGTAATTCATGATTATCATATATTCAAATATTTCATAATTGTTCATATATAAAATTTGTATTAACCAAACAATATCCTCGGGAGTGTCAAACTCAGCACGTGTTAAGGGCATTGTCATCATGCACCAGAATTATGGGTGACATATACTTGACCAAATCATTTCAAGTTTATATCCCCAAGATGCATATGTGTCAAAATCACATCCACTTGTAGTATCTAGATAGGGTTTTATTGCTAGGAAAGCCACATATTCTCTTCCTTTCCAAAATTTTAGGATGTTATCCTATACTTAGGCTTATCAATAGGATTCTCACTAAATTTTTCTAATCCTTGTTTCTAAATCGTAACTAAACCTATGATTTGATACCAACTATAGTGACCCATTCTTTTTATACATAAATATATCATCTTTTTAGATGAATATTCATTACATTACACAAAACCACACCCGAGGACCATAATGGTTTAGTGTATTTGGAAACATGGAAACATAAACAACTAGTTCATAAGTGAACTACATAATCTCTCACTAATTTCTTCATAATTATCACCCTTATTATACATATCACACAAAATACCTTTCTTAATTAACTAGGGAAATGAAATATAAGAAAGGGTGATCTTAGTTTCTCAGTAAGGCTAAACAAGGGAGATATTTAATCATAACATGAGCATAAGGGTATAAGTACATGAAAATATAATTTGAAATATTTACCCTACATTTCAAAGATTAAAATCTTGATTCAGGACATAAATATTGAAATTTCATAAGACATGAATCATAAAGTAATAAAATAACATGATCCATGAGAGCATAAAATTGGCATAATTCATGGAATTGTGTAACACACATAAGAATAAAAAATCATTTCCATAGTAGTCAAGGCTCATGGCCAAGGCCATCTTAGTAGTCAAGGTTCACTCCCAAGACTATCATAGTGGAAAAATTTCCATACCAAAATGGGTTCACTCCTCATTCTAGTCTTGTTAATCTCATGAGATATCAATCTTTACCCAATGAATTAGAGGATATATAGGCCACACTCATCTTGGTTATAACATAACCACTATTTTTGGTTATAACATAACCACCATCCTTGGTTATAATGTAACCACCATCCTTGGTTATAACGTAGAAACCTTCCTTGGTTATAAGATATCCAATTTCCTTGGTTTATAATGGAACCACCTATCACATAATGAAAACCTTACATATGTGTGTCCTAAGATCATAAAAAATTCATAACTTCAGAAACCATGAAATGAAAAGGGTTTCAAAAACATTTTTTCATAGCATGACCTGTTGAAAAGAAATAGGTTTCATAATCATTTAATAATTTCATTATAGCATAACCCATAGAAAAATTAATGAGTTTCTTAAGTATCTCATCATGGTATAACTCGTGGAAGATAAATGAGTTTCATAAACATTTTGTAATCATAAATATAAACTTTTCAAATAAATAATAATAATGACATCATTGGATCATATCCCCACTAAAGCATATGTGACATAAAAGGATGTAATCTTGGATGGAAATGATTTTGAAAGATCACTTGGAACATTTCTTGAGGAAAATATTCTTTCCACTTTGAAAATCACCTTTTAAAACTAAATATTCACATAACATTGTCAAAATCCTTTATGTTAAAAATAATATTGGAAAATATTAAAGGGATCTTCAAAGTAATAATTTTTCATGGATGTAGAAATTTATATTCCTTTAATATATATTAAAATAAAGATTACTTTCCCATTTTTTGTATAAATCCAAATGACCCTCATTCATAAAATAATAAGAATATTTTTTTTTCAACCAATTTTTAATAATTAAAAAATGCTTAAAAATGACTTTAAAAAATATTGGTATAATATTAAAAACATTTTTAGAAAACATGGATGTGGAAGAAATTTTTTTTGACCAAATAGAGAAATAAAGTCAGTTTTTTTTAAAACATTATTTTGGACTCTTGAGTGCGTAAAGAGAAGAAAATGAAAGAAAAACATATATTATCAAGAAATAACTATATGATAATGAAAGTTATGAGTTTCTTGAGAGATAGATCATAAGATATCATCATTATAAACTTAATCATAAAAAATAATGATAAATAATGAGAGTTTAAAAGGGTAAGTACATACACCTCATAAAATAATATAGTTTCATAACATACCTTATGTCTCAAAGAATGCAATTTGAGACAAAAAAACCCTTACCTTGAGTCTGTTCTTCCTCAAAAGCACTCCAAATTCCTATATAACAAATATAAATTTATTATTAATCTATTTCAAGAAAATTATCATAGAAATCATACCATATATGACGTAATTATTCCCTTTTATCACTCATTTATTAACAATTCATTATTAAAATCCTTGTTTTGGGTGATATCTGCTTCGTTTTTTTCCTATATGTTTTGATTAAGTGGTTTTTTTCCATGTATATTGATCATAATTCCATCATATCCAAAATATTGATAATTATATTAATATAATATATGTTCATTATATACATATTTAAAATCGTTTATAAAAATTAGAGATAGAAATATGGAATGCACTATTCATGGAGACGATAGATCATACGTACACATGAACGTTGTTTCCATTTTTCAATGGATAGAAAAAATGAAATATAAATAATAATTTACCATTATATAAAAATAATTATATCATTTACATCATATATATTCTATAAATCTATCCTTATTACCATCCAAGTAAAGAGGAATTGAAAAATACATCACATCGGTTCGTGTGGCGTTAGTTCATTGTACACATGAGTGATGACATTGTTCCTAATAAGATTATAGGTAAGAATTTAGATATGATATTATAATTCCAGAAGTATTTTTAGGTCATAGATATCAAATATATTCATTAAATGTATCCTTATAATCTTCCATGTAAATCTTAAGTGAAAAACGAATCACATTGCTTCGCAAGGCAATATTCTGTCGTACAGATGATTGATGGCTTTGTTTCCTATATAAGGGATGAGGTGATGGATATAGGTAATAAACTAAACATTATAAAATTTCATTATATAAAATATACTAATTTTATTATATTATCATGTTTTAATAATATTTAAATGAGTTTGAATAATAAATAAAACATAATCATTTTTTTGAGAATGACACCTCCTCTTCTTATAACCTCCCTAGGTTAACACCAAAATCCTATTTAGTATGGTTTTATGATCAAACCAGTGGATATATGTAATTTTTAGGTAAGTAATTAAGGTATTTTGGAAGTTCTTTCCCAAACTAAATGGATTTTGAAGTGTGTAATGGAGAGTATAGGGGGTGGCTTTTCTAATTGGGAGAGAGAAACACTTGGAATTTTTTAAAGGAAAATGTTGTAAACACAATTTTTACCATCAAAATGGCTCACAAATTAATAATTATAAAATATTATAATATATAAGGTCTAAATATTGTCATAAAATTATAATTGGACAAGTTTTATGTCATTTTTAACCTTATATTTTTAGTTTAACCCCCAGTAAACCCATTTCATCATAACCGCAATAATATATTTTTACTATTTTTAATATTAATTATGGTCAAAAATTAATTGGACCTTATTCTATAATATTAATTATTATTATTCTAAATATGGAGTTAATTTTATCAAATTCAACTCACAAAAGTGGAAAATTTTAATAAAATCTTCAAGCGGGGTGAAAATGAGGTTTTCCATAGAAGAAGTTTTCATAAGTATGAAAGGTTTATAAAAAATTTAATATAAATTGATTATAATGATATATATTGGATTTATAATAATATAGTTTAAATAATTTAACTTTATAACCATTTTAAAACAAAATGTAACTTTGTAAATACTTTAAAACAAATAACACTTTTTAATAAAAATTAGAATTTTTCATTATTTATCAAAACATTTGTCTTTTCAAAAAATTATAAAAAATCAATAGTGAGATAATTTTGACATTATTATTAAAAAATTATGTTTATATTTTCTAAAAGTTTCAAAATTAGTTTTAAAATAAGTTTGAAAAATACGCAAAAATTTCTTTTTTAGAAAAATACAATTTTAAACATAAAATTGGACTTATTCGTATCTCATGCCTAAAAAACATATTATATGAATGTTAAAATATTTTATTGAATATATAATGTATAAATTATATTAAAATCATTAACCAATAATTATTAATTTAATTTATTATGATAAAGACAGATTGCGTGCATAAACACAATTTTTCCTAAAAATATTTCATTTATTTTGAATTGGTATTTATTATTATTTATAATTAATTAATAACCAAATAATTTTTCTTATATTTTTGTAAAATATATATTTTCATAATTTAGTTAATACTTTTCATATTCACTATTCCAATGACTAGGAAATAACTTTCATATTAAATAATATTATTTCAATAATATATCGCCTTTCGTTAAAACTCAATGTTGCATGTAACGCATGCTATCAAATAAATTAAATTTATTTGAAAAAAATATTTCATAAAAACCCAGAGTTTTACATTTTTATAACATAGAATGTAACCCATGAAACATATTCCTTGATTTGTGATTCTAGGTAGGGAAATTTTCTCATTTGTTTTCATCACCTTGCACCTGTTTATGGTTCCATTTGTATTGTTTATTTTTGTGATCATCATCAATATAGTGGTGCCTAATTATATTATGTTTTTATTCATTTCTTTATGTTTGGTTTATATATTTAAATTATTGTCTATGTGTTTTGTGAAATCTTTTTTGAATAAAAGAGAGATTTTTTGTTTTTCATTTTGGATTTCATGATTGGTTTGAAATGAAAAATATGGTTTTGTTCTAGCTTTCATTAAAGAAAGTATCCTAATTTAGGGTTTAAAAATTTTCTAATTTATATTTGGAGTTTTTGATGGTTTTTTCATTGAATGGGAAAAGGATTATTCCTTATAATTAGTAATATGTTCTTTGGTATCTTTATCATTTTTCTAAAATGGAAAACACTTATGTTGTATTCTATTTCAAACTTGTATAAATGAAATTTTTAATTAAAGGAACTACATAGGATACTTAGTGAGATCCTATTGGGAAATGTTTTTATCACACTCTACATACACCATTGGACATATGAAACTTACATGATTCCTTTCAGATGCCTATGATTTTCTCTATTCCTATTTCTCTCGACCTTTTATTTTGGTTTTGTCATGTGTCAGATGGTTGGGGTTGTGATGAGTGGTTTTGTACCATGAGGAGGTGGATGATAGTGGTCGGGTTGGTTTTTTTTGGGATGTGGTATTGACTAACTAAACTTGTTACATTTTTTTCTTTATTTTGGTACTCATTTTATCTTCTTCTATTGTAAGTGAATAGAAGATTCTAGCTTGATATTTCTTGTTTAGAACCTTGATTTACCCTGGGAAGTTGGTATTTGAGTGCTTGAGTTGTATTTTTTTATGGTTTTATGGTGTTTTGATTTCCCTTGAGTTTTTTTAAGTGTTTTGGATATTTCTTTGCTTCTAGAGTGAAAAATGAATGAAGAACTGGATTTTCATAGTTTTCTCCCACGGTTTATCAAACCATGTGTAGCCCATGTAGATTCTTTAGAGGAATTCACAGATTCTATCACCTAATTGGTGTATGAATTAATAAAGAATTAAACCATGTTGTGTATAACACTATATCACCCAATATCTATTGTGTTAGGTTCCTCTTGATTTCAGATTACTCCCAAAGTGGTTCTTACTTGTGGGGTGGTAATTAAAGAGGGGTTTCATGATGCTTTAATGTTGTTGGAATGGATTTTTTGTGATTTTTTGTGTCATGTTTTTTTTATTTAATTATTTAAAGGATTATGTAGGTGGTAAAAGGAAATAATTCCATGATATGTTTGATTTAAATGTTAGCTTCTATGGGAGGTTTTAAAAGGAATTTTTATGGTTTTCATGGGTTATTTTGTAATGTGTTAGATTTTATTATCATATTTCAAAAAATCATTCAAAATGAAATTGGTATTTTTAGAACAGTCCTTAAAATTAACTATTTTTACATTGAAATTAATTCAAATGATAAATAATTGGTAAATGGTTTCATTTAATTTTTAAAATGGAGTGGAGTGTTATAAAGAGGTCAGTTTGTTTTTCAAGTGTATACTTTGGAATGAAAGGTATTTTTATATAATTTACTTGAGAAATGATTATTTATGGAAATGAAATCATAAAATTATATAATTATTGTGTTTAGTTTGTGGTCTTGGAATAAGTACATTGAAATTATTTCATCTGATTTTAAAATGGATTTATTGTGTGGGAAAACAGTAAAATGATTTCTTTTTGTCTTCAAAATGGAAAACAAATTACTAAGGGGGTTGTTTTAAAAATTTAAGGTTTGTTTGTTAAATTCATTCCTTGGTATATTTGGTTAGAAAACATTGTATTGTGAGTTGGTGGTTTTAAATAAAATAAGTTTTATGTTTTTTGAGAATGGTATTTTTCTTTGAATAATTTAATTTTGGAATTGTCTCTTAGTTTGTGTGGGATAGTTTGGTTGGGTTGTGAGAGGAATGAATTTATTTGATTCATGTATTGTGTTTTTCATTATGCCTCCTATAAAGAATGATAAATATGTTGAATGAATATTTATTGGATGCATACCTGTGTGAGCCTTCTTCTGACATAGAGGACATCCCTTCTCTTCTCAGACTCAACTAAGACTCTAAATAGAGTAGAATACTTGGAATCATATTCACTTTTAGACCTTATCTTGGATTTCTTGAATAATAATACACCTTCTTTCTATGTATATCTAAGTTTAGTTGAAGTGTGGGAGTCATTAGAAATTATTGAGGGAGTCCTCAATTCCCTCGGAACTCCCAAGGATGTGAAGTTTGATAAATCTCTTAATTATATGAGCCTTCATCTAGGTGAGTAGATAATGAAGGAGTGTATTGGTTGTTTCTTGGAGCTGGGGTTTTTTCTCTCGATCTAATCATCTAGAATTCTATGTAAGTTTGATACATTGGATGAGTTATTTCCCTTGAAATCGGGTTAGTTGTGTTTTAATTTGGACAGAAACCTTTTAAAGAAATTGTTGAGAGGGCCTTGCAGGTGGAAGTTAGACTATCAGGAGAAGTCTCGGTTGTGATTTTGGTTTTAGGAGGATCAGTTATTTCAGGATTTATGATGGGTGGATGTTGAATCGGTTTGGATTTTGGGACTTTATTTATAGGTATTGGGGATTTCTTGGGTTGTTCTTTTGTGGTTGATAGGGAATATTGATTTATGCATGACTCATTGTTAGGTTATATTTTCTTGGAATGTGTATTAGTTATGGATTCAATTTTGTGGGTGTTAAATTTATCTTGGGATTCATTTTATTAGAAAATTATGAGCTAGTCACTTGGATGGTTGTTTTAGAGGAGTTTTCCTTTTGGGTGATACTGGGATTTGAGGTGTGTCTCTTGATACCAGCCACAATATTTGGTAGATTGACTTTCAGTTCGTTATTACACATCAAAAATTAATCACAGATATTTTTAAAAAATTATCAAGGCAATCTGATCGTGTTTGATTAGTTTTAAGTTTCGATGCATTTTTTCAACTAAAATGATACTTTTAAATGAGAACATACACCTTAAGTCATATCAATCACACCAAGTTTTTGATTAACATGAGGTTGATTCCGATACATTATAAATGAATAATGGATCTTTATCTTAAATAATAAATTTAATTAGAGTAAAATTTCTAGGTTTTGAATATGTGATGCTAGTTTTAGACTAAAATGTCACTTTTATATTGAAAACATACATTTTGAGACAAACGGACACACCATCTGTCATATTGACATTTGGTTGATTTCTACACATCATAAATGAATCGTAATTTTTTTCCTAAAGTACAATGAAAATTCGATCATGTTTTCTTAGTTTTGAGCGTGTGGCATGTGTTTTAGACTAAAATGACACTTTTAAATGAAAACACGCACTTTGAGTGATAATTTCATACCCAAATCACTAACTATGATAAATTTAATAACTTTAATTTCTATTAGTTGATGCTAAATTTTTCTCCTCAGCATGTTAATGATGGGGATTTCTCCCAAAAATGATTGTATTGCATCAATATTGGACATAAAGAAATCAAATAAAGAGTAAACAACTTCATAGAGAGAACATTAAATAGTACCTTATTGCATCATACTTTTTTAATCCTTCTTTAATAATTGGAATTTTGTATATATGATGATAACATAAGATTTCTATACAGGAAATGGGTGTAGTATGGAGACACTTGGGCACTGCCACATGGGTGGCCTCAAAAGATGGATTGGTGCACTGGTGCCTATCAACCAACCATCCATTCCCATAAATTTTTGATGTGGTATAAATGGGTATCCTTTCACGTGACTATCAACATAGTGTTACTAGTAAGATATTGTGACACAATAGGTAGGTGATTCAGTGGGGAAACACAAAGGCATCGCCATGTGGGTTTCTTGAAAGATAGATTAGTGTATTTACACCTTTGATATGAACCTCTTCCCACATGGATATTCAATGTCATATGGAGGGGTCCCTATTATGATGCATTATAGGACATCACAATACAATGATTCTTGGTGGGGTGACACAACTTTCAGATTGGTAACACTATGTGATGACTACTGATAGGGGGCGATATAGCATAAGACTGGTGATATGACATGAATTTAACTACTCATTCTGGAAAAAAAAACCATTTTCTCTAACTTTAGGCCATTAGGCCTTCAGACTACCCATGTTCTAAGGCCTATGTGCCTCTAGGATTTTGGGCCATGTATTGTAATAAAATAGGTATAGTTGGGGCTTTTTATTCATTATGGGTAGAGATGAGGCTTGACTCACTAGGGTTCCTGAGTGTGTGTGTTGTTTGCTCACTTGTGATCCCCTCTACCTATAATAATAATACAATAATCTTATTACTTGATCGGTGGTTCTAGGAAGAGGATTTATATTTATTTTTGTCCCCTTACACTTAATTTTTTATGGAACCATTTGTATTATTTATTTTTATGATCACCATTAATGTAGTGGAACCTCATTCTATTATGTTTTTACTCATTTCTTTATGAATAGGTTTTTTTTTTCAAATGGTTCTATAAGTGTTTTGAGAAATGTTTATTAAATAAATGAGAAAAAAAATTATTTAGGATTTCTTGAACAATTTTATATGAGTAATTTGGTTTTATTCTGGTTTTTATTAAATAAATTATCCTTATTTCAGGTTTCAAAATTTATTATCACTAAATGGAGTTTTTAATGGTTCTCTATTAAATTGGAAAAGTTTTCCTCCTTATAAATAATAATATAGGCTTTGGTTTCATTATCATTTAGCTAAAATGGAAAAAAATTATTTTGTAATGTATTTCAAATTAGCATAAATTAATTGTTTAGTGAAAGGGATAGCATAGAGTCCTTGGTTTGATCCTATAGGGTACGTTTTTTCTCACACCCCATATACACCACTTGATTTATGTAGCTTTCAAAATTCATTTCAATTTCCTAGGATCTTCTCTATTACTCATTATTTCTAAATTTATTTTAGGTTAGTTGAGTATCATAAGACTGTGGATGTGATGAGTGATTGTTCACCATGAGGAGTTGGTTGTTGGTGCTTGGGTTGGTTTTTATTTTTGGATGTTATATTAACCAACTCGACCGATTTCATTTTTTTGTATTTTGGTACTCATTATATCTGATTTTTTTCTGTTTGATTTATATGATCCTATTGTATATTTTGGATGGTGATTTATTTCATTATACACTATTTGGATTGTTTTTTATTCTTATCTATTTATTTTACTACACACATGAATCCAATATATGGATGCACCATGATGGATTTATATTAAAGTTTTTCTACTTATTTAATATAATTTTAGGGATAAATAACTCCCAATTTAGATCTATTGATTCCTTGACACTAGTTTCCATCTTGTGGGGATATGACCTTCATACCTTATGGTGAGCTAGTTCAGGTTCCTAATTCAGGGGCATCTAGGGTTATTTCATTACAATACATCAATCCCAATATCTTTAATATTTTGTATCAACCAAAAGATATGTTTACATGTTTTGGTAGTGTAAATATAATTATATTCAGAAGTTCTCAATAATATCTAATTATATTCCTTGATTACCTAAAATTTATACAAATTACCAACATATGATGCACCACCTAATGTTTACTTCCTATCATCCATTTAACCTACGTAATGAAATTTTTATATCAAAATAAAACCTATTACTTATTACTTTTTATAATAGTTTGAAATCCATCATGGCATTAATGTGTCAAAGTATTTGTTATAGTTAGAAGCATCTTATTAATCACTTCATGTATGATCCTCATGTTGGAAAGGTCAAGGAAATTGTGAGATCAGTAAATGGTTGGTTGTAATTAATGGGTTTTAGAGGTATGTCTAATAAAAATACATAACAAAATATCAACTTCAAAACACTATTAATCCTAGTATATATCTATATATTTGGAATTAATATAAACAATAAATAATAATAAGGATATACCATACCCAAGTCAATATGGCCTATCTAATATTTTCACAAGAATTTAATAGATATTGTTGAGAAATATCCAAAATAATCCTTCCTATATCTGTGTACATGGATAAAAATCCTCTGGTCATTATTATTAATCTTAAGGCCTTCATTTCAAGGGACATGTCCTAACAAAAGTTCACTTCCACGATGAGAGTATCCACTTCTTCTCAGTGTTTCCTTTTGAATTTTTACTATCCTAAACTTATCTTCCCATATTTATATAATTAAATAAGTATCATTAGTATAATTATATTTCATTATATTAATTGGAAAACAAATATTCCATCCTTTACATCCAATAAGAAAACAAGATGCCAACAATCGTGCGTACGTGCATATTACCACCTCCACGATGTGATGTTATTAATTTTTCATTAGTGCCTCTCGAAGTAGGTATCAAGGATGAATTTGATGAAAAAATATTTTTAATATGTCAAAAATTAAATTCTTAAATGATCATTTTTAACATACCATCATTTCATCTGTTAATTGAGAAATATGATCATTAATTGTGTGTATAACAGACTACCATCTCCACATGCAATGAATTTCATTTGTCATCACCAAACATCATGGATGGTTATAAGAATGGATTTAATAAGGATATAAGAAAATGATTAAATTTTTAATATTTTTATTATGTCATCTTATCATTATCTAAATACATTCCCGTACTCATGAAAACATTGTAATATATCACTGTTTTGGTCGATTTTACCACATATGCAAACAATGTTATAACTAATATGTCATAGATGATTATGAGATTTCGTATAATTGTAATATCATATAATAATGAAATATTTAATAATTCTTAATGATACTATATAGGTGATGTTGAAATTTAAAATATTTATTAATATATCACCTTTCGATCATTAAACACATCAGAAACTAGTTCATCGCGATTTCCATCTTCACAAACCATGTTAATGTATTTAACATAATGAAATTAGATCTTTATAAATAATTTAAAAAAAATTATTATTATATATTGTATTATCTATGAATGATTAATTTGAATCCAATTTGTGATAATCGATTCCATCTTCATGTAGTTCGTACGAAACAAACAACTGAAAGTTATAACACCCGATATTGAAAAAAAACTATAATCAGTTAATATATTTGTAATATATGGTTATAAAATAATTATAAAAATTTTATATTATTATATTAAGTTCTAAGATAAGTGATTAATATAATTATGTTTATTATATATGAGTTTAGAGAACAGTCAGGTAAGCGGGAATACATGGTAAGAGTTTTCGTCTCAAATTTCTCTCTTTGAGCCATTTTTGTTTTATGCACCTAATTCCATTTATGTGGTTTATATATTGACTATTTATGATATTATATCATGAAATAAATTTTATTAATTTAAATTTAAATTCAATTTGAATCTCTCTCTTTCATGAGTATTTGATTTAAATGCACCTTATGTTGTGAGGGGTTTTCATGGCTCAGATCTTTTTTTTTTTTGAGTCATAATCACTCTATTTTGATTATAATCATTAAATATTAAATTATTATACTCTATTATGATGTTATGTTGTATTTACATATTAATTGTTTTTGAAATTCATGTTTCACGCCTAATTCTTCATCCTTGATTAATCTATTTCTTCATAAAAAAAATTAATTCAATTAAGAATAATTCTCATATCTTTTAACGGATTTTTTTCTACATATCTATGTATTTACATCCCACCAATTTTATACTTTACTTAGAAGAAGCTGAAAAATTTTTATATCCAATGATCATTTTTCTCCCCTTTATTCATTTAAAAAATTGTTTCTCCATCCTTCTAATGACGCAAGTTTTTCACTAAAGGCAATTTCAAATACATCAAAGACTATTTTCAGTGATATTCATCCCTTATAATTCATATTGTGACATATGGTTTATTTATTTTCAAATTACCTTTATTGGGATTTATTTTTATAAAAAATTAAGATGTTTTATCTTCATCATAAAAAATTGCTATTGCATGTACTTGAAAATAATATATTTTAAAGATGATATTAAGAAATGATTTTTAAGAAAAATGCTTTTTTTGATTTCACCTCCATTTTAAAAGGATTCTTATTCAATGAAGTAATGGTTCATAAATCACCCTATATGTGCTATTTTTAAACACTCCTTTTGTTTGATCCTAGTTTTGGTATCAAATGATCATGTTTATTTTAAGTGATACCACTTGGAAATGTTATGAAACCAATTTTATTTCTATGGTTTATTTATGATAAAATAAATGATTTGATTTTATATGGAAATAATATGTATGTATAATAATGTTTGGGGGTATTATATCACCCTCCAATGAAATTTTTATGTTTTTATATCTCATTATATTACTATAGTAATTGAGTAAGGAATGCTCACTCCACTGTGAAAATTTGTAGTGATTCCTGCTCTACTATGGGAATCAGGTAGTGATGCCTACTCTGCTATGCGAATCAGGTGGTGATGCCTACTACACTATGATATTATTACCCAAGATTATGTTTTTTCCACTTATTTTTATGAATATATGATTTATTTACAAGATATTCCAAATTTTTATGACATTCCATGTTCTAAATATATTATACATACTTATGTTACGATTTTATGTTTTTATGAATTTTGTTATATGATTCCAAGCAATATTTTGATGATCTTTATAGGGTTTTATATTTCTATTCCATAATTCATAATTATAAATCATGTTTTATGACCATCACTTATGATCCCATGATCTTTTTATTTGATATTTCTCCATTTCTATTGTTTTCCTTCATGTTTAGGATCTAATGGTTCTTACTAGTTGATATTTTTCCTTTGCCAATAATTCAAGCTCACCCATTTATTTTTTCCAATACCTAGGTTATTAAGATGATTTTATCATATGATATTTAAATAATATGGTCTATATGAGTAATTATATTGATAAATGTCAAAAAAATTTGTAAAATAATATGTTTATATAGCTAGTATTCAAGAGACTAAACCTATAGACCCTCGAGTTGTGTGACTATGTGAGATATATATTATCTAAAACATTAATTCGATGTAATATTTAGGTATATTTATCTTGGATATGCATAGTTGGTATCAAAGTAGTGTTTAGTTATTTTTGTAGATTATTTTAGTTACTTTTAGGATTAAGGTTAGAGATGCTTAGTGAAAACCCTGAATATAAATCTATGTATAGGTTGATAGCCTGAAATACTATTAGAGTCATGAGTAAGTGGTTTTCTTAAAAATACATCCCTTTTTGGATAGTGAAAAGTGGATGTGGTTGTGTAATAGATGCACCTAGTGGTAATCACTCAAAATATGATTGGTTGAGCATTAACTCGATCATCACTCAGATGCACGATGAGTGGGCCAAAGACTACAAATATGGATAGAAACTCCTTGGGGATATAATTTGGTTGATCACATTATATTTATGAATGACTATTAAGGATCTATTTCATAGTTAATTTATGGGATTAGGTTATTATGTATAAGATAACCAGACTTAGATAAAGTTAGGATAAATGAAGATTGAAATTGGTTGAATTAAAGGAACTATAGTACAAAATGATAATGTAAAAGAACATGGATTTTTATGCTTGAATTACTTTTATGATTATGATAATTCCCACATATTTTTAATGTTTCTTCATTAGTTTCAACCCATTTGGTTTTAGAAATGGTCAGAACAAGAAGGAACCATGGGTGTGAGGGATAATGTGGAGATTATCTCAACGAAAAACCCATTGGGATAAGATCTAGAGTGATAAAGCTCATGATTATATTATACCATATATCATGAAATATGATTAAAAATATAAACATGGATAAATAACCTAACACAAAAAAATGAGAAATATGGATTCTCCTGAAATATCAAGTGAAAAAGTTGTTAAAAGAAAAAAATTTCAATTTCATATATGGAAAAACTTGGAAAGAATCACCAAGGGGATTTCCTCAAGGGACCTGAAAGATGATTTAATTGTGTTAAATGATGCTATCAAGCATTAAACTATCAATGGAAAATGAAGAGTCCATTTAACATGAGGAAATAATCTAGAACTTATCCTAGGGAAGCACTAACAGTTCAATTTATTATGTGCGGAGAACTCAATCATTATCCAAGTTAATGCCATAATCTAAGGAAGAAACTGTGAACTGACTATTGATGAATAAGATAGTATAAATTAGGTTTCACTTACCCAACACCCTGAATTAGTAGATGTATTTTAGTTCCATAAACCCTATTGTATCTAGGATGTTTTCTAAAAACATAAAGTCCCCACCCTCAATGATTTGTATTTTATGGAAAACATGTAGTGGTATGTTTATTATTTATGTGGAAATAAAATTTGTGTAAATAATAATATCATCCATTAAAATTTTGATTTTATTTTTGAAATAGGATAGTTATCATCACGTTGATTGTGCTTTAATTTATAGAATAAGGAAAAATACATTCTTAATCATTTGTGACCATCTATTTGTGAAATGAAAACTATGAATTATCTAATAAGAAAACTAAATCCTTCACATTTTTCTTAAATCATAGTTATGAGATACATTTACCTGAAATGGTTATATAAAATAAGTGTTTACTAGTCTTCCATATGTTATTGAGGTTCATATCTCATTAGAGATAATTCCATGAGACAAGTAAATATTTTTTTCCAACCTTTATCTAAGAGGGTTTCATGGAGTAAGAAACACATGGAATAGGGAAACAAGTGGGTAAAGAGATGGGTGGATTTATATTAAAGCTGGTGATGCAGATGAGGGATAAGATAGAGAGGGCACGGGCTAATGCGGTGGACACGTCTAGTACAGAAAGGTTTATGAATGTTCTAAATGTGGATATCAATGAGTCTTATTAGGAAAAGGAAGATTATTTGTTGAATTCATTATTAGACCTAAAATTCCCACCAATGCCACCTAGTTGAAGAAACATGGTGGACAAGAGATAGGAGTGTGTGGTGTAGCTATTATAAAAATAAGAAATTAAATTTCATACCTTAAGCTAATTTATTATAATCTATCCCTGTAGTTCTAAACTATGATCTCAAAGAAAAATAAAATGGGTATCAAAACCAAACCATGAGATATATTTATCTATAATGGTTATAAATAATCAAAATATTGAAAGTATTCTCATTATAAGTGAATATATGTAATTGATACTTATTTTGGATAATTAAATGTTATTTTATCTTATAGATACCCTTAGCTAACCTCATTAATATATGATAATTAAAATTATGGGATTGTAATTTATTTAAGGTGGGATGTAAGGACCCATTATTTCACCATATTTTATCCTAAAATAAATAATATATTAAATAGTGTGTTTCACACACTATAACAAATTATAACAAACAAAAACCTAGTTAAATTTTGAATATTAAATATAACTTTTAAAACATATTTGTTAAATTAGCTATTAGAAATTGAAGTAACCATATCAAAAAAATCAATAAAGAAAGTAGGAAGAAATGGAATCCAAAAGTATAAGTTTTCAATAGGAAGCCCATTTTTCAGGTCTCTAAATGGAGGTATCTTCGCTAGGGTTTTCCCTGGACCAAGCCCAAGTTTAACTTGAGAAATTATGTCTTGAGTGAAATTGTTTGCAAAAAAACCTAAGCTTGTAGATTTCACTATGAAACCCATGCTACTTGAATCACCACCTGTGACTACACTACCATTTATCTTACTCTTAGATCTTATATGGTGGTTATAAGGGGTTTTTCATATAGTAATTAGTATGATATAAACATGTAATTATTACACTACTTGAAATTTAGGCTATAGCCACGGTTTAAAACTATGGCTATAGGTTATAGCCATGGTTTTATGAACCGTGGCTGGTATTGGCGTGTCTATAGGGAAAGACCTATAGCCGCAATTTCAAACCGTGGCTATAGACCTATAGCCACGGTTATAACTGTAGATATACCCCTATATCCACTGTTTGAAATGTGGATAAATACCTAAATCCACAGTTTGAAATCGTGGCAGCAGCTTAAGGCACACAAGGCTATAGCCACAGTTCCAACCGTGGCTCTAAGGCTACAGCCACAGTTCAAACCGTGGCTATAGGGTTTTCCATTCCATAAAAAAAAAACACCCCCACCCACCCCTGCAAAGCCCCCCCCCCCCCCCCCCCCCGCTGCAGCACCCTTTCCCCCATGCAACCCCCCCCCCCCCCACTGCACATTCCCCCCTGGATAGCCCCCCCACCCCTTAAAAAACCCCCCCACCCCCTGCAGCACCCCTACCCCCATACAAAGCTCCCACCCCCCTCCACTCCTTCCTAGACCCCCCCCCAGACCCTGGACACCCCCTAGATAGACCCCCCCCCCCCCTAGGATAGACCCCCCCCAGGACAGACCATGGACACCCCCTAGGCCCTGGACACCCCCCCAAACCCTAGACAACCCCCCCCCCCCCAGACAGACCCCCCCTAGGACAGACCCTGGACAGCCCCCCACCCCACCCCTGGATAGACCCCCACCCCATGTAGCACTCCTTCCCCCATGCAAATCCCCCCCCTCCACTCTACACTGGATAGCCCCCCAGACCCTGGACACCCCCCCCCCCCAGACCCTAGACACCCCCCCCACTCTAGACACCCCCTAGACCCTGGACACCCCCCCACCCTGGACAGCCCCCCTACAAAGCCCCCCCCCCCCCTAGACACCCCCCCCCACCCTTCCCCATGCCATACCCATGCACCCCCCCCCTGCTAGTCCCCCTTGCTTATTCCCCCCTCCTCTATCATCCCCACACCCCACCCCCTACCAGCCCCACCCCCCACCCCCACCCCCACCCACCCCCTACCATCCCCCCTACCCATTCCCCCCCCCCCTCCAGTCCTCCACTTCTATCCCCCTCACCCCCAAGACTGACCCCCCCCCTAGACCCTGGACACCCCCTTCCAAGTCCCCCTTCCCATTCCCCCCGCCCCCTGCCATCCCCCCCCCCCCACCCCCTGCCAGCTCCCCTGCCCATTCTCCCCTCGAGTCCCTCACTGCCATTTCCCCACCCCCTAGACAGACCCCCCAGGACAGACCCCCTAGACCCTGAACACCCCCCCCAACCCTGCCTTTCCCATGCACCCCCTGCTAGTCCCCCCCTGCACCCTGCCCATTCCCCCCCTCCAGTTACCCCTGCCATCCCCCCCCCACCCCCTACCATCCCCCCCAACCCCACCCCCCTTCCATCCCCCCCACCCCCTGCCAGCACACCCCCCCCCCCCCCCCGCCCATTCCCCTCTCCAATCCCCCACTGCCATCTCCCCCACCCCATCCCCCTACCAGCACCCCCCTGGCCATTATCCCCTCCAGTCCCCCACTTCCATTCCCCCCCTTGCCCATTTCCCCCCTCCAGTTCCATCCCCCCCCTGCCAGCACCCCCTACCCCTGCCAGCCCACCCCACCCCCTGTCAGCCCCCCATGACCAGATTTGCACCAAATCAGTTGCAGTAGGGGTTTTTAAACTTCCGAGTTTTAATCCATGGAATTAGTCCATGTATAGAAATGGTTTGAACTATTAAAGTAGTACATGTATGGCCATGATTTAACCTTAGAAATTAGAGTATAATTCCACGGTTAATCCCATGGAAATTATAAGATAAATCCATGATCTTAACAATGGTAATTTTTAACTACACCCATAGTTAAACCATGGATCTTGGTCCCTAATAACACTTTCAAAACCATAGATCTTGGTCCCTAATAACACTTTAAAAAACATGAAAAATAGACCTTGTATCCATAGTTAATAACCATGTAAATTGATTCCTACCCAGCTATACTTAATCACCAAATGCTTCCATAATAGCTGCACCTTATAGAAGTACTCACATCCTCTATCTACGAGCAAAAAAAACACCACCTTCCAAATAAAACTAAACTCAAACATAATACAATATATATCATAAGAATTCAAAATATCTCCAATATAAACAATATAAAATCTCAATATCAATATCATCATAATAAAAAATAACTATTTGATAAAATTAAATGTATAAACCAAGAATAAAATTTACATATGAAATGTACCTCAATATCAGCATCACCAGAACCATCGTAACCCTCATAATCTCCTATAGAAACCCAAACATCATTATCACCTCATCTCAGACCACCACCACCACCACCACCATCATGATCATTGAAATATTTATTGGTTTATGCACCTAAATCAGTGGAAGGAGTGAAGAATCCTGATAAACATAATGCATACAAATGATAAAACATTTAATTAATGAAAAAATTCAATGTTTATATAGTGATTCATATAATATCATTATGTTACCAATAAAATAATCTGATAAACATAATGCATACAAATGAGAAAATGTATAATTAATTGTGCTGGAATATATAGATATGGCATATTCAAAACTAAAAAACTTTACTAAAAATAGATTTATAAAACTAAAAAAGGATTCCATGATGAGCGCTTGAGTTGAGGGGTTGTCTGCATAACAGATTTGAGTGTGGTGTCTATCAATATGGTGCCCACAACTGTAGTCCATGAAACATGCTACACTAACCGCACTAACATGCTGATGTGCTTGATCTTCTCCTACCACAAAATATCAAAATGGAAGTGATGCACTAAATTTTAGCTTCCTAATGTATCAACAGGAAAACAACATAATCTGTAAATATATTAAAACAAATTTGACTAATATAACAAAACAACATAGAAGAAAATAGAAAATTTAATTCAGTTAGCATAGAAAACATGTTAAAACAAGAAACATAATAAAACAAAAACTAATCAAAAAGTAGAAGAAAACAGAAAGTAATCTAATAAAACATCATGAAAGTCCTCCAAATCGACTCATCTAAAAGCATAGTAAATATAATTCAGTTAGTGTTCTTGAATTAGAAATGTAACCTACTACATTAACTATTAATCTTGAACAAAAAACATTAATCATGTGAAATACAAATATGAAGACTATCAGTAAACTAACATATAGATGGATTAGAAAACTTTTAAATAGTGTAATTTAGATTTTAGGAAAAACCATGGGTTTGCTGATTTTGGTAAGTCTATAATATCAAAGGAAATGAATGTGAACATATAATATATTCATAATGTAAGAGTTTGTGTATCTAATTATAAGAAAGTTAGTGGCTTAGCACATAGCGGGTTTTATAGGCCTAGTTGGATGGGAATACTAAATTTAAAAAACCCTAGGATTCCATGATAAGGATGACACCTCTCATAAATCAACTAAAAATGATCTATACATATTGATTTTTAGGATATTTTCTCAGGGTTGTCATCTCACTTAGTTTTCTCTGAAGGTTATGTTGACAGACCTCGCTATATGTATGTCATTTAGTACTATGGAATTAAGTAAAGATAACGAACCGAGTTCCTCTAAAGTCTTGGAAAAATCCTTGGTAGTAGTGAATAGATCACATCTGAGTTAGTGTAGATCAAAGAAGGTCCCACCTTTTCTCATGTTAATACATGTTCTTTAGGTTGACAAACATCCTGCTAAGGCAACAATACAACATCAACATTCTTTGAATGAGATCATTTCAACATTGTTAAACTTGGACATGGGGAAAAGGTCAAAAGAAAAATAATTAAAATAGAATTATATGATTCTAGAAAGAAATCTTCAAATATGGATAGGCTACTCACTATATAGGAATAAATAAAGTATCCAACCCCCTTTTAAATTATTGTAATATAGGCATTTAGATGACTGTGTGATACCTGAAGATTAAATTTCCTTGTTTGTGTGAAATTTTTTGTTATGTATTTTTCTATATGAGGAAATATACCATATTGGGTAAATTATCTTACTTGATCAACATCTTATAATTTTTAACCCATTGAGGTGTGTAAATAAACCTTCTCAGACTACCGGTAATGAAACCACCCAAAGAAGTAACTGTGAAAATCAATCAATCATCCACATATGAGAAGTATATGTTATTATATTCTCTAATCTGATCCTGATCCAAAACTAGATTAAGAAGATCTATGAATTGAATCACATTTTTTGAGATCCAGGTCTTACACCAGACAACCTAGAAAATAGAGGGAATGGTTTATCCAACTATCATTCTATAAAGAAATCTCTCTTTTCACCATTTTACACTGAGATTTATCATATATGATTATGATCTCCTAGATATATAATTCCATAATGGCAAAGGAAAAGGAAAAACCATTGAAAATAAATCTACTACACACTTATATTTTCATAGAGTACAGTGATCCTAGTGAGAGGGACATTCTAGGTAATACCTTTTGAGTTTAGATTGAATCCAATGTATAGTATCTTCCAAACATTAGATATTGACAATATTGGTCCCAATTGAGATGAAAATATGGTCTTGATATGGGGATGAATAGACATTTTAAAAATTTAAACTAACATAAAGCTTGATTGTAGATTAAAAACATGTCTATGCAAAAAATAAAGCATGCACAATGAAAGTGTAGTTTCCAAAGAAGAAAACAGAACCTAATCCAATAAAACAATATAGAACTCAAGACAAATCAATTCATCTAAAACTAAAAAAAAAATCAGTTATCATGCTTGCAATACAAATGAAACCTACTAAATAAACTATAAATTTGGAAGAAAAAATATTAATCAAGTGAAATACATATATCAAGAGTTCCAGTCAACTCACATATAGATGGATTAAAAAATTGAAACAGTAGAATCAAGAAATTAGAAAAAATCATGGATCTGTAAAATTTTGACAACTCTATAATAGAAAAAAAAATGAATCTGAACATATAATCTAATAAAAATGCAAGAATATGTGTATCAAATTCTTATAGATGTACTAATCTATTCATAATGCACCCCAATTTGTTCATAAAATCATAACAGATGTAATAATCGAAGCAATTCAGTAACATCGTACAACAATTTAATGAGGTTTACAAATCTATGTTTAAAAGAAGATAGATAAATTATATGAAAACTATAAGTAAAATCAGATCTGAATGTGTGATGTTTAATGTGGGTAATACCTTGTAAAAGATGAAAAATAAAGACTTTGTGTGGTTGCAATCATATTACATAATATGTTCATTTTTTTCCAGGTTCTCCTAATTTATAGCACTGGAATTCCAAAATTTATGAGTATAGTACAACCAATTTTTTTTAAAAAAAATAGGGTACCCTGCAACAACCCTTAAACAGTTAAAATTTAGGTCATATATTTTTCTTATAACCATTAAAAATATATGAGCATCCAGATGAAAAATAAAGTTTTCATTTTTTATGTATTACTATTAACTATGGATTACAATAAAATATGGATTTATTATGCCTTATAAATACATAATTCCTCTAGTAAATCTATAAACTATTTTCAAACTTTAGTTATTATACATAATATAAAAAATGAAAAATAGCTAAAGAGGTAGATATTTCAAACTAAAGATTTAATGTATTTTTCTATTTATAACAAAAAATAAATATCTCCACATAACATGCATTCACCATGAACCCACCAAACCCCATCATTTCCACATACCATGATTTTAAAATAAACCAATAGGACCCCAACATAATAAAGTGTCACAGTATACACCTCAAAATAGGTAAAGTTATAAACAATGTGAACCATAAAAAGTGTTTCACTACGTATGAATATAACAAATAACCAACCAGCAGTAGCTTGGTACTATTCACTAAGCATTGAGTCGATGACATGCATGGTCACTTGAGGAATGAAAGAAAGGAAGCTAGACAAATGAATTCATGATTAGTATGAACAGTACAAGTAATAAGATGATACAATTTATAAGGGCACCTGATCACTTAATCCAATGTGTTTGGAAGCGATTCTCTTAGCTGATGATAGGAGTGGCAGAAAGGAAAATTCCATTGAATTAAGTAAAATTTTACTTGTAAAGTTTATTTTTTTTCATCTGCATCCCTATGCACAACACCAAGGCAATGAAAACAATAACTCAATTGGATTAAAAAACATTGAAATATTTTTAGATCTATGAGTAGAAAATAAAAAATAATATCTGAACAGATCTATGAAGATTCAGAGTAAAACAACAAAAATAGAAAGAACATTTATTGAATAGTTAATTGAATGAAAATTGAAATATTTTCAATATATATGGGTAGTCTTCAAGAAATATCTTGACTAGGATCTGAAACATGTGTAAAATGACAATAAACATGGTAGGACGAGTAACCTAGAAACAACAATCACAAAATATTCTAATTATTGATGAACTAACTTAAGTAAAATTTAACTTGTGAAGTTTATTTTCTTCTCTTATGCATCCCTATGCACAGCACAGAAGTAATGAAAACAATAACTCAATTGTATTATAAAAAACCATATCTGATTATCATCTTAGGGAAAGTATGAGCAGTAAAATATAAAATAACATCTAAATAGATCTATAAATATTTAGATTAAAAAAATAACAAAAATTCATGTTCAAAAAAATCCATGATCAAAGAAAAATTATAAATTCAATACAGAATCACTAAAATTAATTGTAACTTAGTTAAAACCTAGTAGAATCCAATTATAATGAAAAAATATGAAACAAAACATCTTAATGGAGAAAACACTTAAATGATTATGGGAATTAAAGAAAACTTATTTCAAAATACAAATTTTTACCAGTAATACTCTACAATGAGGTAAACATTTTCAAGTAGAAATACTTTAGGATTAGTGCAGATAGAATCCTAAAGTGGAAAACCTGAATGCATTGTTCACAAAAAATATGATAGAAAAATGTTAGTACAATAGAGGGAAAGACAGCAGTGGGGAGTTTAGTTGTCATAGCTCTACTAGTGGAATGTGAGATGAAACTGAGGGGACACTGGGGAGAAATGTGCTCATGGGTAGCGATGATCATGTGCCTGAGTCTGGATTTAGAGAGTAGTGCGGGGGAGACAATGTGAGCAG
The DNA here is from genome assembly GCA_963277665.1 of Viscum album. Taxonomy (NCBI): domain Eukaryota; kingdom Viridiplantae; phylum Streptophyta; class Magnoliopsida; order Santalales; family Viscaceae; genus Viscum; species Viscum album. Next base: position 821,868,638 of record OY728141.1, on the reverse strand, counting down.
AGGGATGGAACGCCTGGCGTTGGTGAGATGGTGATGGTAAGAGATTTGTACTGCAGTCATTGGAGAAGAAATTACTAATAGGGGATGGCGTTTGAGATGAATCTGGTAAAGATATGAGGAATAGGTTTTCTAGGATTTTTCGAATGTGGATTCACACAAATGCCGAAGGGAAAGAGGAGCTGAGTAGACTGGAGCTGGAGATGTAGGCGGAGACGAGGAGGAGGGTGTTGTGGTGAGAGAGGTTTTGGGGGATGAGGGCGCCGCTGTGAGAGAGTTCTTCGGGGAGGAGGGCACCGTTGTGAGAGAGGGTTGTGTGGAAAGATCGTCAGGGAGATCGTCGGGGAGGATGATATGTCATCGGGGAGGATAGGGTTTTGTGGTGATAGGCTTGAGGATCGGGGGAGGAGGAGGATACTGATATTGATTAGAAAAAAAACAACCGTCGTGGTATAAAATTGATTTAGCCATGGAGGTTGAATTATACCATGGCAATAAAAAATCTATAGCCATGGAATTATAAAACCGTGGTTATAGGTCCATGGATATAGCTTAAATTTCTAGTATTGTTATCTATAATATTGAATGGTCATATCAGTATAACATCCTTTTTAAGCTTAATAACTTTTATTTCTTGAGTTATTTGTTCCTATATTAAAATAAAATTATATCACTTTTAGATATGAATATACATAAAAAAAAAATTTCATCCATCCAATATATATTTATTGAAAATAAATAAGAATACATTCAAATTATACTTAAAAATACATTTTTTCTAACAATTATTGTTTCATGACTTATGCCTTTGTATTGTAATAAATTTTTATAAATTTTAAATTTTGAAAATGATGAAATTAAATTCATTTTTTAATTCCTTACATAAATATTTATTTATTATGAATTTTTAATTTTTTTCTAAAAATATTGATTTTGAGTCGAAAATACGGGTTTTGTGAAAATAATATTTTTTATGATTTTATCATTATATAAGAAAATCCAAGAAATTTAAAAAAAACATTGTCATAAGAATACCATATACAAAAAAAGATTTGAAATAATTATGTTCATTCATATCCAATTACATGGTAAGAAAAATAAATTTTAGGACACCGATAATTTAGGGAATTAAATTCAAAAACGCAGGGATGATATATAAGAAAAGGGGGAAAATGAACATAACATGATGATTTAACTAAAAAATCATTGTAAGAAGGATGAATCTAACCAAAATCAATTTAGAATGCGAGGAAGGTTAGAATTAAATCACATCAAAGGAAAAAAAAACGAATAGAATAACACATTTTCTTAATGGATTTAGAGTCGAATCATCACTATATGCCAATGAATTAAAAAAACTATTAGTATAGGTTCCCCTATACAATGATTTTTTAAAACTGTTGGTATATCTTATTCATATGCATTATTAACCAATGAATTTCAATAATAGTTATTATAGGTCTATAGAGATAACTCTCATTTCTAGTAGAGGGTTAAAAACGAGTGAACACAGGTTATAGATATAATGCTTCAAGTTACCTATATTATGCTTACAAAAAATATTTTTATGGAAATATTTTTTTATGAGGTAGGGAAAGTTTATTGGTGAAATGTTTGTTTTCACAACCCAACCCTAACAGGGGATCAATCCATAACTAACTCAAGCCTACCTCCATAGGCTAGGGGTGGCAATAAGCACCAAAAGGAATATCCTAAATGGGCATCCATTTCCTAATGTAATTGTATCCACACACTTGACTATATTAATGAAAAAATTGTGGAGGAATAATTATAAAAATATGAAATAGGTAGAATGTAAACTAAGGCTGAAAAAACTCTAGGGTGTATAATAGTAAGAATGTAAAAACTAAAAATTAAAAGGTAAAAATACATGACAAACTAGATAAATGTCCCAACCTATCAAAAGTGGAATGGTTCTAAGAGATCCTAGCTCCTGATATCTAAGCAATGTCCATTTTATGTGGTCTAATACAACAAGTATCCCTAAGTTTCTCTATAATCATCATCAACCGGTCCATCTTCTACCCAAAACATGACACATGCGGGCAAATCCCATTAAAGGGTGAGTATATACATACCCTGTAACGACCCAAAGTTTCATTAATGGAAAATCCCTCTTGATCTAGTTAAATGTCTCTTTATGAAAAATGTTTTTATAAGATTTAAACTTCTTTGGTTTTATGTTAAGAATTTTTACTGTTGTTAATATAGCCGTTGAACAGTGACCACATGATTAGTATAAATATAGGACCTTAACAAATCCAATTTACTCAGAAAAAAGAAGCGATGGCATCATCCAGTAGAATTTCTTCATACGAAACCCATTTGTCGGAGCTCGAAAAAGAGATGGCATCCTTGGGCTTCGCCCTTGACCAAGCCCAAGCTGAGCTTCACCATGTCAAGCTCGAACAGTACCGTCTACGGGAAAAGCAGAAGTTGATAGAGATTATCAATCGAGCGATGTTATCAGAGCCACCCCAAGAGTCTGTCACCATCGCACACCTTACCCTTAGGTCTTATGTGGCTGTTTTAAGGGCTTATGTAACAAATAAGTAGTACTATGTTCATGTACATTATTTTTGTATATAATAATGAATATAATTTTTAGTCATTTTTGATACATTGTAAATAGTTTTTTGTTATTATTTAATTAAGAATTATATATTATTAAATTAAGGGATTTTTGAATTAAATAATATTTTAATAAAATATTATTATTAATATTAAATTAATTTTTATTAAATATAAATGATCTTTTAATTTTATGAATGCAATTAAAATTTTTATTAAGGTTTGAAATCCATTTCTGTCAAAACCCGTGAATTTTTTATAAATGTCAGTTTTTATTTTAAAAGTGAAAATTCACATATTTAGAAAATTATTTAGATAAAATAAATGTTATTTTTGGAATCAGGACGTCGAAATTATCCAATGGTGAATTTTTCATAATTTTCTGAGACAATCAAATTTTTGGGTAAAAATTAAATACCGTTTAAATATATAATGTATTTTATGATATCATAATGACCCAATGGTGATGTAATAAAATACCATAATCCTTATGTTCGGACAATATATGTTTTATCATTAAAATAATGTGATTTTGGGTTTGTTTTACTTACTTTTCAAAGCATTAATGGACCCCTCAAGACATATTCAACACTTTGCCTTTTTAAATTAATTTCCATGGGAGTGTGACTCACCTCCACATAATCAACCTTATTATTTTAAGAATTTCGGACTTGGGACTTATAAAATATTTTTTTACTCTTCCCTTTTCCAAAAACCATGGGAAAAAACCATGGGATGGTTTGTGGTTTGGAATAATTTAATGTAAGGGGACCCAAACCAAAATAATAAAGAATTCTCTCACCTTTCCTATATAAACCCACCCAAGATCTCACTTCCTCCTCACTAAAATCCTTTGGAGTTCGTCCAAACTCTTCCCTACTCTCTCTATAATCCTCCCAAGGTGCCTCAATCTCCCAATAAGCCTCTCACAAGCCTCTCTCTAGCCTTTGTAATCACACTTCCAAGTAAGGGTTTTTTCTTCCTTTCTCATTTTGTGCAATTTTCTTTAAGTTGTTTTGCCCTTTTAATTTCAATTATAAATGTTGGGGTATGGTTTCACACCTCCCCCATACTGCCCTATTATTTTTTTAATGATGGGATGCCCCTTTCTCTCTCATTAAATGCCTCCCATGTACACCCGTTACTATGCCGAAATTCTGAATGGAACTTCTCTCTCTTCTTTTACATTCAAGAAAATAATTTTGTATCATGAATATAAATTCCATTACAATTGTTGGGAAATGTATCTATATGACCTCCTTACTGTCCATTACATGTAAATATGATGAGTAACCTCTTTCTCTCTCATCAACCTTTTTTATGAATTCTTATGTCATGCCGTTACGCTACCGAAATCGCACCGATTTTCTAAGCCAATGTCATTGTGTCATGAATACCATGAACATTTCTCCATCAAGGGTATTCACCTTTATGCACATTTACTTATTGATTTTAAAGTTTCATGTATGAATTCCACTTCTCTTTATCATGGAATAAATGATTATGTTTTATGAATCCATGTTTTATGATCCATGTGGCACACTTATGCATGAAATGAAATGTTTAAGAAGGGTGAACCCTTATAGCGCTCCAATGCATTGGGTAAAGTATAGTATCATGATACTTCATGTACAATGAGTTTTGACTCATGCTAATTCAAGTGCAATGAGGTTTTACTCGTGCTTCATGTGCAATGAGGGTTTACTCATGCTCCATGTGCAATGAGTCTTGGCTCATGCTAATTCAATGTTAAGTGTTGTTGCCACATTTTCATGTTATGATTATCATGCTTTATCATGCCTTTATGTTAATGTTTCTCTTATGCTCTATTGATATGCCTATTGCCTAACATGTATTGTACTCCTCATGTTATTCCATGTGTACTCCCTTACTGGGCTTTATAGCTCACCCTTTTCTTATGCAAGTCCTCAGGTTATCCCATGCAATGCTAAGTACGAAGGAATGTAGTGGTCATGTAAAAAAAGTTTTCAATAAATATGTTGTATTTAAAGTTTTAAGTTTTTATGTAATGATCCTAAGCCCTAAAGACACTAAACCTCTCGATCTTCTTTGTTGTATCATGTGAAGTTTATATAATAAATCATGTTTAAGTTTGTAATAAAAGTAGGGTTGTCATAGTTGGTATCAGAGGATAGGTTTAGTTATTTTTGGGATTAGGAAAACCCTAGTAAATCCTTAGATACAAGACTAAGTATAATAAAAGAATACCTAAGTTTTGGTAAATACTAATTAAGTGGTTTATCAAACAAATACATCCCTGTATGGATATGAGCAGGTAGAGGTGGCTCTGGCACAGATGTATCCTAGGGGTAAAACTCAAAAACACCGCTTTGAGCTAGACTCGAACGGGAACTGGTGCACGAAAACGGGCCTTGCTGCACTCTTGGTTACGACACTCCCGGGGGATATGTTTTGATAAATTCACAATCTTAGTATGAACCCTTATTAAGGGAAAAATGACCCTAAGAATATATGTTAGAAAGTAGATCATGAAAATCCTAGATTGAAGCCTATAGACTCATGAGTTAAAGAAATTAAAGTTTATTTATAAGTCATCAACTTTTGTCTTTGGATTACCCTTTATGTGTTACCCCTACCTTTACTTTTATTCCAGACAATGGCCAGTAATAGGAGGACTCGGGCTAACAACCATTTTGAAGATAAGTGTGATGATTGTACTAATGAGATGCCCAATCCAATGGGAGCAGGAATCATGAACTTTGTCACACTTCTATCTCAGCTAACTCAAGTTTTGAATAGAAACACGGGTCAAGAGGAACGTTCAACCCCCCCTAAGAAAGAACAAGTCACTATCAAGAGCTTCATGAGACAAAGTCCTCCTACTTTTAGTGGATCATCCAATCCCATGATCGTTGAACAATGAATCAACTCCATTGAAAAGATATTCTCCATCCTCCAATGTTCTGAACAAGAGAAGGTTCTCCTGGCGGCTTATCATATGGAGGGTGAAGATGATCAATGGTGGACGTTGATCAAAAATACAAAGCCTGAGGAGGAGATCGAGGCTTTGGAATGGAATGAATTCTAGAAGATGTTTTTCGGTAAATATTTTCCACGCACCCTCCGGCTTAAGATGGAAAGGGACTTCCTTTCCCTCAAGTAAAAAGATGAAGAATCTGTTGGAGCATACGAGGAAAACTTCACAAGGCTTGCACGATACACTTTCGGCTTTGTCATTACCCCTGAATTCAAGGTTGACCGCTTCTTTGGTGGGCTGAATCCTAGCTTGCAGAAAGAATTAGTGATCCCTGACTTCGACAGCTATGAGGAAATTGTCCGATGTGCCCTCAAGGTCGAAATGGAGATCGGAGAATCACAGGGGTATCATGGGGATAAGAAGTTTAAGGTGTAATTCAATGATGGTGGGCCGATGGATAAATACAACGGTGCTAAGAAGTTACAACACCCCACTTGCCAAAAGTGCGGAAAGAAGCACCCTGGAAATTGCCTTAAGGGGACGAGAAAATGCTTTAGGAGTGGAAGAGAAGGGCACCAAGCTGTTAACTATCGGCAAGAAGGACCCGCGGCTGCGACAGAGGAGAGGAATGCTCTGTTCGAACCTCAACGCGTTGTTCAATGATAAAAATGCAAAGAACCGGGTCATTTTGCAAATCAGTGCCCTAATCCAAGGGTTTTCGGAGGAAACCAACAACCTCCAAGACAGCAAGGAAGAGCTTTTTCCATCACTTCTGCCGAAGTGAACCCCAACAATGAAGTGGTGACAGGTACGCTAGTTATTCATTCATGAATAGTGAACGTACTTTATGATTCAGGTTCTAAGAATTCTTTTATATCTCTAAAGTTTAGTAGAACAATCTCAGCACCACCACAAATCATGGAAGTAATGATGTCGGTGAGTACGGAAAATGGGACAATCATTGTATCCCATGAATATAAGTCCTCCCCTGTTATAATATATGGATTTAATTTCCCGACTAACCTCTTCATACTCCCTCTGGTGGAATTTGATGCAATTCTTGGCATGGATTGGCTTTCCTTATATAGAGCCAACATAAATTGTCGGGAGAGGGAAATCACACTCCATATGGATAATCGACCCCCGATTCTTTACAAGTGTTAGGAGGAAGATGAATCTCCTTTAGCTCCATCATCTCAAGCATGGATATTACTGCCTTATGAGCACGCATATCTGGCTCAGATAATTGAGTCCAAGGAAGAAACCATCCTTGAAGAAATGCCTATTGTGAGGGAATTCGCTGAAGTGTTTCCTGAGGAACTGTCTGGTCTTCCTCCAAGAAGAGATGTTGAGTTCTCAATTGAATTTATACCTGGGGTGCTACCAATATCCAAGACTTCATATAGAATGGATGTTGTTGAGCTTGAAGATCTTAAGAAACAACTACAGTAGAATCTAGATAAAGGGTTTATACGCCCAAGTGCTTCACCATGGGGTGCACCAGTCCTCTTCGTCAAGAAGAAGGATGGGTCAATGCGACTCTGCATCGATTATCGTGAACTTAACAAAATCACAATAAAGAACAAGTATCCTCTCCCAAGAATCAATTACTTGTTTGATCAGCTGCGTGGAGCACAATACTTCTCCAAGGTGGACTTGCGGTCGGGATATTATCAAGTAAGGGTGAAGAAGGAAGATGTCCCCAAGACTGCTTTTCGTACAAGATACGGGCACTATGAATTCATAGTAATGCCTTTCGGACTCACCAATGCTCCAGCAATATTCATGGACTTGATGAATAGAGTCTTTAGATATTACCTTGACAAATTTTTGGTAGTCTTTATAGATGATATTCTAATATAATCCAAAATCGAGGAGGACTATGAGGAGCATTTAAAAACTGTACTAGAGACTTTTCTCAAGGAGAAGATCTATGAAAAGTACAGAAAGTGTGAGTTCTGGTTGAAGGAGGTCTCATTTTTGGGTCATATCATCACAAGCAATGGGATATCTGTGGACCCCTCCAAAACAGATGCAATTGAGGGATGGTCGAGGCCAACATCTATAACAGATATCTGTAGCTTCTTGGGGTTAGCTGGATATTATCAACGATTTGTGAGAAATTTATCACGATTTTCCAACCCTCTTACCAAGATAACTCGAAAGGGAGTAAAGTTTTCTTGGAGTGATGAATGTGAAGAAATCTTCAAGGAGTTGAAAAGGAGGCTTATCACTGCACCCGTGCTCACTTTACCCACAAGTGGGGAACTTTTTGTGGTATTCAGTGATGCCTCAAATAAGGGCTTAAGTTGTGTGCTGATGCAGAATGATAAAGTGATATCCTATTCCTCAAGGAAGTTGAAAATCCATGAGCAAAACTATCCAACACATGATCTGGAGTTGGCGGTGGTGATCTTTGCCTTGAAAATCTGGCGGCATTATCTCTATGGAGAGAAATGTGAGATATATACTAACCACAAGAGTCTTAAATATATATTCACACAGAAAGAGCTTAATATGTGCCAGAGAAGATGGATAGAGCTCACCAAGAATTATGACTATTCAATATATTACCACCCTGGGAAAGCGAACAAGGTGGCATATGCTCTAAGTAGAAAGGATCCAGTGATTCTATCAATGATGATAATTGAGAAGGATCCAATCTTCTTAGACTTGATGAAGATGGACCTGGGAATCATAAATAAGGGAACATCATCAATCCTTTCACAAATGATTACTCAACCATCTCTTTTGGAAAGGTTAAAGGATGCTCAAAAGGATGATGTGGGAATTCAAGAAAAATTGGAAGCTATCAAAAAGGTTAAATCCTCGTAGTTTAATGTTAATGAAGAAAGAATTGTGCGGTTTGGGAAAAGACTATGTGTTCCATCAAGTCTAGAGCTGAAGAAGGGACTTTTGGATGATGCACATAGTTCAAATTTCTCTATTCACCCAGGGAGCACAAAGATGTATCGAGATCTCCGAGAAAACTTTTGGTGGGATAATATGAAGAAGGAGATCGCCGAATATACATCAAAGTGTCTGGTGTGTCAGCAAGTGAAGGCAGAGAGGCAGGAGTCTAAGGGGATGATGCAACCATTTCCCATACGAGAATGGAAATGGACAAACATCACCATGGACTTTGTCACCGGACTTCCAAGGACATCCAGGGGCAACAATTCAATCTGGGTTGTTGTGGATCGTCTTACAAAGACTGCACACTTCATTGCTATTCGGAAGGATTTCTCATTGGATCAACTAGCACGGATATATATCAGGGAATTGGTAAGGTTGCATGGAGTACCACTATCTATTGTGTCTGACTGAGATCCAAGATTCACCTCTAAGTTTTGTAAGAGTCTTCAACATGCTCTGAATACTGAACTGAACTTTAGTACGGCCTATCATCCTCAAACTGATGGACAATCTGAGCGGACTATCCAAACACTTGAGGATATGTTGAGAGCATGCTCAATAGACTTTAAAGGAGGATGGGATAAACATCTTCCTCTGGTTGAGTTCTCTTATAATAATAGTTTCCACTCAAGCATCCAAATGGCACCATATGAAGCCCTGTATGGGAAGAGGTGCAGAACACCGGCATGTTGGGATGAGGTCGGTGAACGTAAGCTGCTTGGACCAGAAATGGTCGAAGAAATGGTGGAGAAGGTGAAAACCATTCAACAGCATATCAAGGTAGCCCAGAGTCAACAGAAGAGTTCTGCAGATAATCGTCGATGAGACCTTGAGTTTAAAGTTGGAGACATGGTGTTTCTATGTATATATCTGTGGGAAAAGTTCATGAGGTTTGGAAAGAAAGGGAAGTTAAGTCCAAGGTACATCGGCCCCTTCGTGATTCTTGATCATGTTGGGGTTGTGGCCTATCGACTAGCACTTCCACCTACTATGGCCAAAGTACATGATGTCTTTCTTGTATCCCTCTTAAGGAAGTACATACCGGACCCTTCATATGTACTCTCTTCTGAGATGTTACAATTGGAAGATGATCTTTCTTATGAGGAGCAACCAGTGAAGATCTTAGATCGTAGAGAAAAAGTTCTACGAAATAAGACAATGCCCCTCGTCAAGGTGTTTTGGAGAAACCAAAAGTTTGAAGAAGCAACTTGGGAGTTGGAGGATATGATGAAGCTGAGTTACCCACATTTGTTTTAGTGTGGGAAAAGGAAAATTTCGAGGGTGAAATTTCTTAAGGGGGGAATATTGTAATGACCCAAAGTTTCATTAATGGAAAATCCCTCTTGATCCAGTTAAATGTATCTTTATGAAAAATGTTTTTATAAGATGTCAACTTCTTTGGTTTTATGTTAAGAATTTTGACTGTTGTTAATATAGTCGTTGAATGGTGACCACATGATTAGTATAAATATAGGACCTTAACAAATCCAACTTACTCAGACAAAAGAAGCGATGGACTCATCCAGTAGAATTGCTCCATACTAAGCCCATTTGTCAGAGCTCGGAAAAGAGGTGTCATCCTTGGGCTTCACCCTTGACCAATCCCAAGCTGAGCTTCACCATGTCAAGCTCGAAAGGGACCATCTACGGGAAAAGTGGAAGTTGATAGAGATTACCACTCGAGCGATGTTATCCGAGCCACCCCAAGAGTCTGTCACCATCGCACACCTTACACTTAGGTCTTATGCGGCTTTTTTAAGGGGTTATGTATCAAATAAGTAGTACTATGTTCATGTACATTATTTTTGTATATAATAATGAATATAATTTTTAGTCATTTTTGATACATTGTAAATAGTTTTTTGTTATTATTTAATTAAGAATTCTATTTTATTAAATTAAGGGATTTTTTAATTAAATAATATTTAAATAAAATATTATTATTAATATTAAATTAATTTTTATTAAATATAAATGATATTATAATTTTATGAATGCAATTAAAATTTTTATTAATGTTTGAAAGTCATTTCTGTCAAAACCCGTGAATTTTTTATAAATGTCGGTTTTTATTTTAAAAGTGAAAATTCACATATTTAGAAATTTATTTAGATAAAATAAATGTTATTTTTGGAATCAGGATGTTGAAATTATCCAACGGTGAATTTTTCATAATTTTCTGAGACAGTCAAATTTTTGGGTAAAAATTAAATACATTTAAATATATAATGTGTTTTGTGACATCATAATGACCCAATGGTGATGTAATAAAATACCATAATCCTTATGTTCGGCCAATATATGTTTTATCATTAAAATAATGTGATTTTGGGTTTGTTTGACTTACTTTTCAAAGCATTAATGGACCCCTCAAGACATATTCAACACTTTGCCTTTTTAAATTAATTTCCATGGGAGTGTGACTCACCTCCACATAAGTAACCTTATTATTTTAAGAATTTCGGACTTTTTCCTTATAAAATATTGTTTTCCTATTCCCTTTGCCAAAAACCATGGGCAAAAACCATGGTATGGTTTGTGTTTTGGATTAATTTAATGTAAGGGGACCCAAACCAAAATAATAAAGAATTCCCTCACCTTTCCTATATAAACCCACCCAAGATCCCACTTCTTCCTCACTAAAATCCTTTGGATTTTGTCCAACCTCTTCCCTACTCTCTCTATAATCCTCCCAAGGTGCCCCAATCTCCCAAGAATCCTCTCACAAGCCTCTCTCTAGCCTTTGGAAGCACACTTCCAAGTAAGGGTTTTTTCTTCCTTTCTCATTTTGTCCAATTTTATTTAAGTTGTTTTGCCCTTTTAATTTCAATTATAAATGTTGGGGTATGGTTTCTCACCTCCCTCATACTTCCCTATTATTTTTTGAATGATGGGATACCCCTTTCTCTCTCATTAAATGCCTCCCATGTACACTCGTTACTATGTCGAAATTCCGAAAGGAACTTCTCTCCCTTCTTTTACATTCAAGAAAATAATTTTGTATCATGAATCTAAATTCCATTAAAATTGTTGGGACATGTATCTATATGACCTCCTTACTTTCCATTAAATTTAAATATGATGAGTAACCCCTTTCTCTCTCATCAACCTTTTTTATGAATTCTTATGTCACGTCGTTACGCTGCCGAAATCGCACCGATTTTCTAAGCCAATGTCATTGTGTAGTGAATACCATGCTCATTTCTCCATCAAGGGTATTCACCTTTATGCACATTTACTTATTTATTGTAAAGTTTAATGTATGAATTCTACATTCCTTTATCGTGGAATAAATGATTATGTTTTATGAATCCATGTTTTATGATCCATGTGGCACACTTATGCATGAAATGAAATTTTTAAGAATGGTGCGCCCTTATAGCACTCCAATGCATTGGGTAAAGTATAGTATCATGATACGTCATGTGCAATGAGTTTTGACTCATGCTAATTCAAGTGCAATGAGGGTTTACTCGTGCTTCATGTGCAATGAGGGTTTACTCATGCTCTATGTGCAATGAGCCTTGGCTCATGCTAATTCAATGTTAAGTGTTATTGCCACATTTCCATGTTATGATTATCATGCTTTATCATGCCTTTATGTTCATGTTTCTCTTATGCTCTATTGATATGACTATTTCCTAACATGTATTGTACTTCTCATGTTATTCCATGTGTACTCCCTTACTGGGCTTTATAACTCACCATTTTCTTATGCATGTCCTCAGGTTATCCCATGAAATGCTAAGTATGAAGGAATGTAGTGGTCATGTAAAGGAAGTTTTCAATAAAGATGTTGTATTTCAAGTTTTAAGTTTTTATGTAATGATCCTAAGACCCAAATACACTAAACCTCTCAATCTTCTTTGTTGTATCAGGTGAATATTTATGTAATAAATCATGTTTAAGTTTGTAATAAAAGAAGGGTTGTCATATACCCAGTAGGATTCCCTAAAATCTAAAGAGGGAGAAATAAGAAAAACAATAGGGAAAGATATTAAACAGCTCAACCCAAAGCAAGAGAGTAAACAAATAAAATTATGTGGATACAAATATTTGTATAATTGATCAGACTAAATAAACTCAAATTAGAGAAAAGGGGATCTCAATCTCGTAACCCATCCCATGAAAAGTGAGATAAAAATTCCAAAAGTCCATCAATGATGCCCAAAATCTTGTGTGTCTACCCATAAGTAAACATCCAATCCATACCACACCTCACCAATGTGTCTCATAGTTGAGGGGGACATTCTCAAGTTATATGGCCCACACCATAGTGTATTAGGGATGTTTCACTCAATAAGTATCCTTATAAGACCTGTTCCCTGATGTTTCCAGAGGGTTCCATGCTATAGGTAGAGGATTTGTGCCCTAATGTGACATGGGTGTTCTACTATGGTTTCACTAGGACCTACACCCTATCTAGTAAGGGGGTTACACTTGATAAATTGAGGACATTCACCCAAGATGATGAGGGGTTCCACTCTAGTGTCATAAGGACCTGCACCCTATCTGATAGGGGGTTCCACTCAGTAGATATAATACCATCTCCCAAGATGATGTGGGGTTCCACTCTATAGTTAGAGTACCCGCGCCCTAATTCAACATGGGGGGTTCCACTCTAGTGTATCAAGGACCTACGCCCTATCTGATAGGGGGTATTCTTGGTAGATAGAAGATCTGGGCCCAAGCTAGTGGGGGTTCCACTCTATAGGTCACTGGTGATCCTCTTCCTAAACACTACATTCATCTGATTCCACCTAAATAATCTCCATGCTTGGAATATCACACATTGTATCCTGAAAGACACAATGGAGGGAACCATCACATTTTATGTGAAAAAAATTAGTATATGATATTTGTGGGACAAAATATGACTCCAAACGATGGATATATACGAGTTGAAAGTTTCCTCAAAAGTAATCAAGGGGTACATGGCATGTGAGGGGGCCCATAAGGCATGTGGTTGCCTCCATCGCATGGTTGTGTCCCTGATGTTACATCGATCGCTGCCCATGTAGGTCTACACAACATGTAGGGGGTATACATGGTGTGTATGATCCACTCAGGTACCTTCTCATGCTTATTGGTCATGTCTGTGTACCCATCCTATGTTTGTGTACTTTAGTACATGGAATTCTCATCCACATCGGGTTCCACTCGTGTTAGTGGTCATGTCCGTGCACTCTAGTACATGTCGTCTCTCTGGTCGTGTCCATGTCCATGCACTCCCAGAGTACATGTTAGGATACTAGAACAAGGTCACATGGCATGTGGGGATTCCATATGATGTGTGATACTTATAATTCTATGAAAACCTAGCTGAAGCAGTCAGGGACCTACACGGCGTGTGTTCTTCAAACTATATGGTGTGTAGTTACGTTTTTCATAGAAATCCAAATCTGCACCCATGCATCGAGGAATCTGGCCTTTTTTCTTCACAAAAATTGTGGATATAGATTTTTTCCATCATTTTCATCCATCCAAAGGCTGAAAATCAAAACCTCATTGGTTCGTCACTTCCTGTAAGCACCGCACACCTCACGCATATTGGGTTCTTCCACCCTTGAAAATTTGGATTTCAATCATCAAAACAATTACCCATATCCCTCAATCTAATCAAATCCATAATTTATTTTTTGATTCATCATCCCTTTCATGTGAATCCAACATGTATTCAGGGGTCCGATCAGGCTCATTCCTGCCCGGAAATGTCAAACTGATACACCATATACCGATCAAAGAAAAACCTAAAGAATTTGTGTGATAAAGGCACAAAACAAAGGATTATTAATCATTTTCCAAGCGTTCTTGTCAAAAAAAATTGGGATATCCAAGGTTAAAAAATAATTGAATAATAAATTAAATTTCAATACATGGATACGTGCAATTGTCCACAATTGGCGCAAATCAAAGAAAGGGATTGATCTTGCTCAACAATTTAATCAAATGAGGTGGAAACCACATGTGATGAGTCCTACCTGAATATTGGATCACTTTCCATTGAAGTATGTGATCTCCAATTATTTAGGGGATTCATTTTGTTTTTTGTGTCTTGGTTTTCTTGGATCCGATGTTTCATCGTCGTTTAAATTTGATTTGCTAATAGAGATGAGGAAGAATGCTCTTGATCCTCCCAAGTTTTATGCGGCTAATCCGGGAGGATTCACCACAACAGAGAATTTATAGAAAAAATAAATTGTGTTAATTTAATTAATTAATTAAATTAATAATTTAATTAATCCACTAAACATACCACCAAATATTTTTTTATCTGAACGCCAAGTGCTGGCCTATTTTAGGTTGTAGCTAGGGTGAAGATTGCATTCCAGAATCAACTGTGGTCTCAGATTTTTGATCTGATATTCCTTTTAAGAGTTATCCCATTTTCTTTAATAAACTATGAAAATATAATATTAAATATTTTTAATATTTTTATTAAATTAATTCTGGGCACATCGAGCCTCAGAATCGCATGTCAACTCAGCGCCTGGATCTGAAAAGGTATATTGAAATATTCCAAAGTCTTACGGAGAAAAACCGGGTCTCTACATCATTCCCTCCTTTAATATTTTCTTCCTTGAAAAGTAAAACTAAACAAATATTTGGGGATACTAAGCCCACATCTATCTCTCTCATTCCTAGGATCTCTTTTGCACATTCTCGTGTTGCCACAACATGTGAACCAAGGGGATTATCCATCCACATGAGGTCCTCTCTTGTCAATCCTCAATCACCATCAGATGCCATGCAAAAGTGTATAAATTTTCATTATCCAAATCACCGTAGTTGATAATATATTTAGTGTCATGCACTTATCTCTACAGCTATGACACATGGAAGATGTCATGCATCCACTCCAATTGTGGTGGTATGGTGAGGCAATAATCAAGCTTGTTAACCCTCTGCATGTTCTCAAAAAGACTAATGAACCTTAGGGATTGTATCCCTCCCTGGTTGAATCTCCAAAATCCTCATAGTGGGGATACTCTCATGAAAACATGTTCCCCCTACTCAACATCCAAGGTCCTATGAAAGCAATATTCATAATATTTTTTCTAGCTCTGAGATGTCCTCATCTGCTAGCAGATGACCTGGACCTTCTTTGTTGTTGCTTGCACCAACTATGGACCCACAAAATATATATCGTTGATCTATTTCTGACATAAGGGTGTCCTACAGGGTCTCCCATACATGGAATAAAAAGTTTTCATACTTATAGAAGAGTGGTATCTATTGTTTTATGAAAAATCTACTAAGTTCAAGTGATCCTCCCACCTCCAACCAAAGTATAACACACAAGTCATCATCATATCCTCTAGAACCTAGATAGTATGCTCAGTATTCCCAACTGTATGAGGGTGAAAGGTTTTACTCATCATCATATGGGTTCCAAATTCCTCTCATAGGCCTCTCTACAATTGTGATGTAAATCGCACATCACATTTAGAGGCTATAATCGAGGGCACCCCATGAAGACGAAAAATATCTTGTACATACATCTTCCCCAAACCATCCACCAAGTTTTACTCCCTAATATTAAAGAAGTGTGATGAAATTTTGATTCGGTCAACTATCACACAAATGGAATAATGTCCCTTCATTGCCTATGAAATTCCTATCACAAGTTCCATTGATATTTCATCCCATTTCCACTCTAGGATCTCAAGGGGCTATAACAAACCTGTAGGAACCTAGTGATCAGTATTCACCTACTAATAGGTGAATCACCAAGAGATGAACTCATCCATTCTTAGTCTCATGTTGGACCACCAAAACATCAACTAAAGGTCTCTATACATCTTTCCCACACCAAGAAGTATAGCAAAATAAGATTTTTGTAACTCTCGCATCGCCTCCTCTCGTATTGTGACTTGGACCGCCATTCATCCCCAGAAAAGGATTATGTGATTCTCTCCTTTAGAATATTCATGTGGTGAATCCCTGGGGGATATATGGTTATGAAAGACCTCATAGTTTATGTCTCACAATTGAGACTCTATCACACGCTTGAGAACCATAGGAGTCTACACCATCGACTAAAGAAAAGTTTCACCCTCCTCCTCCACCAGGGTCAGCTAGAAGGAATCCAACTACTTAAAAACCTCCCACACCAAGTGACCATGTGATTTCCTATTAAGGGAATATGATACCATGTATATTTTTCCTGTAGTATAGACTATCTCAAATCTATAGTCCTAAAATAATTCCAACCAACTTTGTTGTCTTAGGTTCAAGTATCTTTACATGAATAAATACCTGAGAATCTGAATAAATCACAATGTGCTCTACCATAATATAGTGCCTCTACATCCTTAGGGAGAAGAATAACACTTCCAACTCTAGGTTTTGAGTCACATAGTTCTTATCATGGGGTCTCAAATGCCTCAACCCATATGCGATAACCATCTACCTCTGCATCAACATGCACTTTATCTCATATCCTAAGGAATCATAATACACCACATACTCCACACCTTCTTTTAGTATCCTAAACATAGGATCAATCATCATCCTTAGCTTAAACTCCTAAAAGGCTCTCTTGAATTGTTATTTCTAGGTAAAAAGCTTCCATTTCAGCATCAGTATGATCAAAAAGGGATGAAATCCTAGAGAAGTCTAACAAAAAACTCATATAGTACCCTTTTAATCCAAGAAAACATTGTACCTCTGACACACACTTGGGTGGTTCCCAAGAAATAACTACATTGATCTCTATTGGGTACATGGCCAACCCATGCTCAGAAATGACATACCCTAGAAAGTGAACCTCATTAATCTATAACTGTCACTTCAAGGGATTTCTATAAATTTGGTGCTCCCAAAGAAAATCTAAAATCAGCCTCAAGTGCTCTAGATGCTCCTCCTCTAACATAGATTATATGATTATTTCATTAATGAAGACAACAACGAACTGGTCCAAGTACAACCAGAAAAACCTAGTTCATCAATGCCATAAACACAGTGCAGAGATTTGCCACACCATAGGGAATCACAAGGAAATCATACTGTTCATAGTTAAACCATATTTCCATCTTTGAAATATCATTATCACGAACCCTCATTTGGTGGTAGCTGGACCAGAGATCGATCTTCAAGAACCATCTCACTTTTCACAACTGGTCAAATAGGTTTATAATCCTTGGAAAGGGGTACATGTTCTTTAACGTGGCTTAATTATGGTGATGATAACCCATGAAATGCCTCAAACTCTCATCTACCTTTTTTTTTGAACAACACTGGAGTTACCCAGGGGGACACAATGGGTATAATAAAACCCTTCTCTTGAAGGTCCTCCAAATGAAACCTCTGCTCCCAAATCTTGGCAGGGTCCATCCGATATGCCATAGAAGATATCAAAATGGTCTTCGGATACAATTCAATGAAAAAATACATCTCATACTATCAAAACACGACCCAATGGGGCCCGTGTCTTGACTCCCCAAATCTCCCTCCAATAGGCCAGGGGCTGGTGACTAGCATTGAGTAAGTATATCACTAACATGGGAGGCCTTAGCCTAAGTACTTGTACACATGCACAAATCTCCAAGTACAAAAAATGTTGAAATGTAAAAACAACTAAAAAACCATGCATGTATACATATAAATCCCACAACCAGAGTATGATAAGAAGTAATGGAAAGTAAACAGGTTGAAATAAATTCCCAACACAAAGAGTTTGAGAACAAGTCCATTTTAAAAGTAAATATGGGGAATGTTGTCAAGATACCACAGGAACATACCCCAGTCTTTTAGGCTCACTAAGAAATACCTGGTCCTAGTACCTCAGGTACTCTATCATAAATTCGATTGTCTACACAAGACATGAAACATGCAAGAAAATCACATACATGGGTGAGTATAACAATACCCAGTAGGACACCCTAAAACCACAATGAATATAAAAAATTAATAACAGTATGATCTATATAGGTATATGAATACATCACATATACCAAAAATATCCATATATACTCAATAAAGACACATAGTCTCAAGGTAAAGTCAAAACTATAATGCCAATCTAGAATTCCATCTTGAATGTTCCACATAACACTCGTCTAAGAGAACACACTCAATGATTCATATGGAACTGATGGTGTTCATCTGAGAGGTAGTTCTCATCAGGTATCACCATGAGAATTATACATTGTAAAT
This sequence comes from Viscum album, assembly GCA_963277665.1. NCBI lineage: Eukaryota > Viridiplantae > Streptophyta > Magnoliopsida > Santalales > Viscaceae > Viscum > Viscum album. The sequence goes on along the minus strand of OY728141.1, from coordinate 821,850,016 downwards.
CTGAAGAGTTATGATACATATATGAGGATCACAACCAAGGCTATAGGGTATACTAATAACTCAATCTGGATTAACTTGCTAAGTAGAGGATTGTAACCCATGTAGTGTTGGTCACGACGATACCATAAACTCCACCTAGGGTAAGAAAATGATAGAGGATATCTCTCTAAGCCTCCCAAAAGTATTATACAACTCTATCCAATAATTCATGCTAAAGGAATCGTTGTACTGTGTGTAGGAGTTGATTCCATACTAACCATCAGGGAATGGATATAGGGGACACACCCTAACAAAAATTGTCCAATATACAAATGAAAAGGGATCCAAGTCAAGTTTGAAGGAGTGCACGGCGTATCCCACTGGAATCAGGTCCTACCCATGTAAAATGGCTCATGACCATATCCATGTATAAGTACATGGTGTGCACATGCCCATGTACTTCTTCCCATGTCTTAATACATGATAATTCCCATATAAATTTTTTTCTAACTGTGTCCATGTGGGAGTACACAGCTTGCCACTGGCTGTGTACTCTCAAGCCATGTTTGTATACCATCCAATGTACATGTAGACCCATCTTGGAGGGGTCACACTCTATATGATAGTTTCACACGCTGTTTGATCCTTAACTCCATCTCAAAACCCTAGACGCTACATAGAGGGACCCACATGATGTGTAGCTCCATAGTACATGCCATGTTGTTCAGAATTTTTTAGAAATCCAGATTTTTAATTGCACATCTCCTCCACTTCTCTAGCCATTGATTCGGCCCTGATCCATGCTGAAATTAGGAAGTGCCATCATCAAGGCCTTGTAGTTGTCGAATCATCAAATTTTGGCCATCAAATCCATTCAGAAAATGCCTTCAAACGTCATTCTTTGTTTTTTAATAAAGATCAAAAAAACTAGGTATCCACATAATCTTATCCAATACCACTTTCATTATTGTGTATTATTCATTTTGTTCTAATCCCAGATCTAGAATTTCAAACTGTTGTGTCAATAAACAAGTGCATAACATTCTATTTACTAATATTCATAAAATTGTAGGCCAATGGAAAATTCCCATTTTGAACGAAGAAATATGGAAAAATGCACAACCACAAACTCAAGGAATGAACCTCAACCAATGTTCCTTGATTCATCATCATTTGAATGAAAAATTATGAATTAATAAGAAACAAATCAGTATCCCAATAAAACCCTCCAAAAAACTAATCCCATGAAATGACCGATCCACAAATAAGTCTATTAGTCGATTGATTCATGTTAATTATAGAAATAAAATACAAGGAATAAATCTAAATGAATAACCACCCTACCTTGAGATGGATCAATCACTGATGAAGAAAAATCCTACATCATTGTCACTATTGAGATATTCAAATATCATTGCACACTGATCGCCGATATACAATCTGATTGGTGTTCATTTGAGTGAGATCCTCCAGCACTCTCTCTAATGTATATCAAATGGCTCCAAAGTAATACGGATAACCCTAAGGATTTGGAATAACCATATAATTATAGAGGAATTTAGTTCATTGAGTTAACGAATGAAATAAAATAATTTAATTAATTATTTTATTCATTTGACATCTGTGATAAATTTTCCACAAACACCCCTCACTGACAAAGTTTATGGAATTCCTAGGGTAAAACCAACATTCTAATCTCAAAGGTGTCCTCATATTTATGATATAGGCTTTTTTTAGAAGTTCTTCCAATTTTTCATGAAAACTATATACTTATGTTATTTAATATATGTAATATATTTCAAAAAATATATTATGTGAACACCAGGCCTTAGAATCGCACACCATCTTAGCACATGGTCTTGAAATTAATACATACAATATCAAAAAATAATACATAGAAAATATGATTCATTTCATTCTCCACACCTTGGGGATTTATGTCCTGAAATTCAAAAACAAGTGGCTACACAAATAGATGTGGGTACTAAGCATGTATTTGATCCTCCCACTCCTAGATGCTCTCCTGAAGATTCACATACTGCCACCAAACACGCAATAATCACTACTACAGTTTTGGGATTTGAATCCCCCTAACATGGGTGACCGCCTTTGGTGGTCGCTGTGCTTTTCCAAAAAAAAGGGCTTTGGCGCCCCCCCCCCCCTCACCCTCAACCTAGCCCCCCCCCCCCCCCCCCCATGTCGTCATCCTCCTCCACCCTCCCCACGCACCCTCCCTCGTCGCCTCGCCGCGCACCCTCACCACCCTCCATCACTCGCCGCCCTCCACCCTCTGCCCTCATCGGCCTCCACCCTCCGTCCTCTGCCCTCTGGCTCCGGCCACCCTCTGGCCATCCTCCACCCTTCCCTCCATCCCCTCCAGCATCCCTCCGCCCTCTGTCCTCCGCCCTCCAGCCTCCGGCCTCCGCCCCCTTCGTCTCCTACCCCTCTTCCCTCTAGCCTCCGGCCTCGGCCCTCCGCCCCCTCGTCCCTCCCCCCCACCACCCCGGACGACCCCCCCCCCCACCCCGGATATCCCCCCCGCACCCCAGATACCCCCCCCCCTCTCACCCCAACAGCCCCCCCGCACCCCGGACCACCCCCCCCGCACCACGGACTGCCCCCCCCCCCCCCCCCCGCATCTCGAACATCCCCCTCGCACCCCGGACAGCCCCCCCTGCTTCCCGTCCCCCATCCCCTCATCGCCTCCTCTCCTCCAGCTCCCTGCCTCCTCCGCCGCCCGTCCCCTCCCTCACCACACCGCCTTTGGCTCCGGCTCCCCTTCGCTGCCTCTCCTCTCCCTCGCAGCACCTCCTTCGGCTCCCCTCCCTTCCAGGTTTGTAGCGCAATCAGGTATGACATGGGCTTTCACTTACATTATTATTTTATCAATGGTTAATAAACAATTGATTAGTATTTATTTTAAATTTTGTTGATTTGAAAAATGCAAATGTAATAAGTATTGTGTAAATGTTTGTTATACAGATATTATTATGGATAAGAGTTGGATTGATCTTCCAAATCAAACGTCTAGAGAATATTTCAATGGAATTATATAGTTTATTGACTTCACCTGAGGATTTGAAAGTGACTATATTAGTTTTCCATGTAGAAAATGTGCTAACAGATATCAATTCACACGAGATATTGTGAGGAAGTACCTATTATTTAATGGATTTATGAAAAATTATAATAGTTGGACTTGTCATGGAGAATAATATGTTCATTGTCAAAATACGGATGCAATTCGGATGGATGTTAATGCAAGGATGAATGATCCAATGCATGAAATGCTTACTGAAATGGTTGTGGGTTTGATCCTGAAGGCATTAACATCCAGAATCTTGAGACCGATGAGATAAATCTTTGCTCTGGTGCAGATCGTGATTCGAGGAGGTTTTATGAAGCAGTTGATGATGCGAAAACAGAATTATATCCTGGATGTACTTCTTACAATAAACTGTCGTTTATCGTGGAGTTATTGCATTTGAAGACTTTCAATAATTGGTCAGACACATCATTCGACATGCTTTTGGTGTTATTAAAAAAGGTTCTTCCTGTCGATGCTAAGATTCCCGAGTCGTATTACCATGCTCGTAAGTTGAAAGAGAACTTAGGTTTTACATATGATACCATAGATGCATGTGCATACAACTGTATGTTGTTTAGAAAGGAAACTTCCCATTTGGATATTGTAAGGTTTGTGGTGCTTCCAGGTGGAAAGATGATAGGGAAAATAAGACTCATCAAATTCAGATTGTGATACAAGGGAAACCGATTGTCGTAAATCAAATGCATTACTTTCCCCTTAAACTAAGGTTGAAAAGATTTTTTATGTCATCTAAAGTTTCTAATTTAATGAGATGGCATGCAGAAAGAGTTCATGAAAGTGATATGTTAACCCAACCGGCAGACTCTCATGCATGGAAGGATTTTGATAAGAGATATCCCAACTTTTCTAAAGATGTTCGTAATGTCCGATTGGGATTGGAAGCAGATGGTTTCAATGCATTCAAGCCTATGATTGGTGCAACTCATAGCACATGGCCCGTGGTGTTGGTTCCGTATAATCTTCCTATGTGGCTTTGTATGAAGCAACAATTTATATTACTTTCCACTCTTATTGATGGACCTAAAAGTCCGGGGGATAAGATTTATGTTTATCTTCAGCCATTGATTGATGAGTTGAATGAATTTTGGGGTGATGGTGTGATGACTTATGACTGCGAAATGAATGAAATGTTCAAACTACAGGCTGCTTTATTGTGGAAAATCAATGACTTCCCATCTTATGCAAATTTATCAGGTTGGAGTACGAAAGGGTAATTTTCTTGCCCTTGTTTCAATAAAAGTAAAAAATTTGTATGGCTTAAACATTCCAAAAAATGGGCATACATGGGTCACAGACGTTTTATCCCCCCTCAGCATAGGTTTATAAAGGATAGAGTGGCATTTGATAGTTCTAGAGAGTTCATCCCAGCACCAAAGATCATGACAGGAGTCGAAATGTTATCACAGATTGAGGAAGAAAACATCTGCATGATATATGAAATTCAAGATTTGGTGGCTCCTCTAGTACGTAATATTTGTATTGCAGGTAGACAACGCATTCACAATTGGAAAAAGAAAAGTATTTTTTATAGTCTTCTGTATTGGAAAACTAACATGTTGAGGCATAATTTGGATGTCATGCACATTGAAAAAAATGTTTGTGATAACATATTGTGGACCATTTTAGGTGTCGGTGGAAAATCAAAGGACCATGTTAATGCACATCGTGATTTGGAAGAAATGGGTTTAAGGAAATAGTTGCATTTATAGTTAGCTAAGGGAAATAAGGAATATATTTCTACTGCACAGTATACGATGACTACAAAGGAGAAAGAGATATTTCTTTCCATTTTGAAGATGCTCAAGGTGCCTAATGGTTACTCTTATAATATTTCAAAGTGTGTGAATCTGATGATCAAGAAATTTCAAGGTTTAGAAAATTCATGACAATTACATACTACTTCAGTAGTTGATTCCAATTGCAATTTGTGATTGTTTATCCCCCAATGTTGTTCAGCCATTGATCAACAAATGAGTGATTTAAAAAGTTTGCAGGACCGAATTGTACTTACGCTTTGTCACTTTGAGAAACCCCACCCCCCTCATTTTTTGATGTTATGGTCCACTTGATAGTGCACCTAACTAATGAAGTAATGGTTGTTGGTCCAGTGCAATTTAGGTGGATGTATCCTATTGAGCGATATTTGAGTACATTGAAAATATTTGTACGCAACAGAGCTCTTCTAAAGGCATCAATAGCCAATGCTTATTTGATGGATGAGTGTACTACTTTTTGTGCAGAATATCTTACGGATTTTGAAACAAAATTAGATAAGACCTCTCAGATTCATGATTGTTCAGTTGGAGAAGGAATCACATTTGATATGGAAAACATCGAGTGGATACAAGCACATCGATATATCGTGTTCAATACTCCATCAGTTGCACCATTAATGCAGTAAGTATCTGATCAATGTTCTTGTATAACTTTTACATGTTTTTTTTCATAAGTTGATCATTTAAACATCGCGTTATCATTTGCAGGAAACACATTAATGAGATAAAAGAAGGGATGTATCGTGCAACTGAGTTGCAAATTCAACAATCTCATTATACGTCATTTCATGATTGGTTTAAGGATTATGTATGTATAAATTGATTTTCATTATGAGTGAAGTATTATACTAATTTCTTTCTGTATATATCAGTATTGAATTTTATAAATTATGTAGGTTCATAAGCTGAGGGAGTTAGGGGACCCCGCGCTAACTGAAGAATTTATCCAACTAGCTAAGGTTTCATCTATAACGGCTCGTTGTTATAAATCTATTGATGCTAATGGTTTTCGATTTCACATTAAAGATGTTGATGAAAAATGAGAAACACAAAATAGTTTCATCGGTTGTCCATTTTTCGATTCTAGTTATTACTATGGTCAATTGATAGACATAATTGAAGTTGTATACACACATGATTTGAAGTGCATATTGTTAAAGTGTAATTGGTTTGATCCAGTGCGTGGATATAAAGTCGATCAATATCAATTTTAATTGGTGAATTTTAACTATATGTTATACAGAAATGAATGAGTTGAGAATGAACCTTTCATTTTGACATCGCAAGCGTCGATCAATATCAATTTTCATTGGTGAATTTTAACTATATGTTATACAGAAATGAATGAGTTGAGAATGAACCTTTCATTTTGACATCGCAAGCAGAACAAGTATTATTCATTACTTTGCCTTCAAATCCAAGTTGGAAAGTTATTGTCAAAATGACTCAGTGAGGAGTGTTTTTATTTGAAGAATATGAACCCGAGACAGTTCTGTTTGTTTCCTAACATCTTGATCAACATACCGTAGTTCAACGTGAAGAATATATTTATTGGGTCAGAGCGGTTGTTGAAGGAGAAACGGTCGATTTTCATTCTTAATGAAAGGTATAATTGTTTTCCCGCTATTCAGTATTGAATGTCCTATTATATCATAAATTATCTAACCATTTTATAAATCCTTGTAAGTTTTAATCCTCACTTTTGGAAGTTTATTCAGTTATAAATATTTAGGGTGATTTTACTCTTGGTTTATTGATGTTATTGTCGGTGTATCTTCCCTTTTAGATATTCTTCATCTGGTTCATGTGCTTCTTGAATTTTTATTATTTCAATCTGAAATTTGGCTATGCATTGATTGGTTTTGTACATAATTTGTATATCTATTTTGTTAACTTTATGATTTTTTAAAACTCATTCACAACTAATTATTTAATCCATTTTTGTTTGATTAACAATTGTAAAAGTTTTATTTTTTAAGAACAATCCAATTTATATTTTAGACACTTTGGATAGTCCCCTTACTAATGTTTTCTATGACTACAGGCATATCAGGGGAAGAGGCAGCAGATCCACATCATCCATCTGAGGCATCTATGTCTCAGGGTCGAGGTATGTTTGAATGTCATTGTCTCTAATTTTTATTTAATTGATAAACATATATATATATTTATAAAATCTGTCAAATTATATATAAAATTTCAACAGGATCAGACTCGATTGCTTCTTCCTCTCGCAAGAGAGGCCCCGGTCGTGGCATTTTATCATGGAATTCCAACACGACAATTGATGTTTCCTTTGATGAGGTATTTCATCCTGTGGGACCGAATACCCCTGCATTTATTCGCCATCTGGGTCAAATCATACGTGACCCACATCGATTTCCATTGACCACGCATGACTGGGATTCTATCCCTCATGACACATTAGATCATCTTTGGAGGGAGGTTCAGGTAAGAAGACCATTTTACTTTATTATCTATGTATAAACAATACTAATATGTGTGATTTTTTTCTTTAATAGCAAAATTTGAAAGTATGCCCCGATGAGTTTCGGCCCGTGTGTATGAGAAAATGCCATAAGATGTGGAAAGACTATAAAGGCAAAGTGAAGAGGGACCACTGGGTACCAAATGTGGGTGCCCCAAACATTCTGGAAAAAGTCCTGAGAGGCATCCTCCCAGCTCAGTGGCATGAATTAGTTGCATATTGGTATACTAAGGGTGTTTTGGTTTGTATATTTATTTTTGTGTATATATATTTTCAAAAATGTGTGATTTGTTTGAAATTTGAATGAATTGAATGTAGGAGGTGTCAGCATGCCATTCTGAGAATCGAGCGTTGCAGGGACCACCTCATAGGCTCAGGACTCATCACGTGTCTCAGATCCGACATGAGGTATTTATTATTCATTTTTTAATTTATTAATTAATATGGTTTTGTGTTTATATTCTATTCATATAAGTTGTGGGAGCAAGGTTCACTGATTGATAAAATGTTGGTGTGGATGAGGACTCATGATCGCAATGATCCAGAGGCTGCAGCATTGATAGTAAGTGCTTGTACTTACCAATACTTACATAAATCTGTATATTAACATATATATGTATATATATTTAAATATTTCATAGTCTCAATTTGAAGATGAGTTAGAACATCTTCCAGAGGACCAGCGACAGCTTCCCATGTAATTCCCCGACCCCAGTTACCCAGAGTCGGTGCATTATTGTGTAACATTGGCATGATCACAAAAGATAAAGTCTCGAAATACCGATTAGTTTATTATCCTTTGAAACACTAGATACATTCATAGATGTTAAATTACATCATAAAGTGAAAAACACAATAACATAGTCTCCATAGTCCACACTTATATCCCCTTCAGACTATCCCTGTAGGTCAGTCATAAAATATTTCTTCACATCCTGGGAAAAATAAAACATTGAAAGGGGTGAGCTCATATGCTCAGAAAGGATAACAATATAGTGGAAGATTTCATAAATAAACATAAACATTTAAGGCAATGTATAACTAAAACAAAAGCCTCTTAAACTTAAAATTCAACATAATATGGCAAAAGCAAAATGAGATAATGCCATTTACTTATTCACATGGATATTCTACTGGTTGAATAATCACATGCAATATCAATAACCACTTTCATAATGATGGAATGAATAATGTCAGACTATCATAACCAGTAGCCAAGGCCTCATGCCAAAACTACAAATAAGATTTTGTCAAGGCCTCGTGCCAAGACACTAGTTTGTCTCATGAGACCTACCGATGCATCGAGGAGCTATAGCGGGCTCCACCCGTCACTTATTAAGTCCAATGCATTCCTCATATGAATAGGTTTAAACATATCATAAACCATAACATAATCGTATCACATAAAACATGCATAAAGGAAACATAACATTTCCATATTTCAATCACAAGATATCAATACAACACATTGATATAATAAAAACATTATCAAAACCATTTTCAATACCAAAATAAAAGAAAATTAAAACTTGGTATTTATTTTTCATTTTAAAAAAAAGTTATGGCTTGTAGAGGAGCCGAAACTCAAATAATGGTCACGGCGGCAGAGAAGTCGTTGTCACTGCATACGTACGATAAGAAAAACATTCCTTTTTGTCATTTAGTAAAATGCTTCATATAAAAATATTTCTTTTGAATAAACGTAAAAGTCAAAGGGGTTTATACACCATATAAAAGAAATTTGTGTATAAAACAAAATATGCCTCAATGAAAGGAGATTGAGACGAAGTCCCTTACAAAGATCATTTTTAAATAAAATAGATCTATTATGTGTATTAAATATATGTACACATAAAGAAAGTATAAATACAAGATAGTTCATAATAATATCATGATATAATTTGAAAATAGGATATTAACCCAAAGAATAGAAATTGGGTTAAGAAGTTACATTACCTCATGTCTGACTTGACTCGATCGTTCTTTAATCTCCTGAATAATAAAATAGAGTTAATTTCTACTTTCTTAAGAACTTTTTTTAAGTTTATTATTCCTTTTATATCACTTATTACCATGTTATGAACATTATGTAATTATTTAAGTTAATAACGGTTGTTTTGTCGATCATTGGTACTTGAGTCAAAAATAAACTTCTTATGATTACAAGTTGTTCATGTGGTGAAATATCCATTATATCCAGAATTATATTCATGATTTATATATCATATATATCATATATATCCAGTATATACATGCATTTATAATATTACATAACATTTATAGGTAAGAAATGAAATGCACCGTTCATGGAGACGGTAAGCCGTACGTACGCATGAACGCTACTTTCATTTCTATTTCATATTTAATGGAATGAAATTATAATTATATAAAGATATACTATAATTATAGTATAATATCATGTATAATATCATTTACTCAATCCTTTATACATCCCACATATGGCATTAACGATTCAAATCACTTTGAGGGGGCGGTACTCCGCACTTCCTAAAATGAAATTATCGTGTTTACCCATAATGGAAATCATAAAGGTATGCCATAAATGAAAAATAAAAAATCATAAAGAAAATAAAAACATAATATATATCATATATAAAAATAGTGTCATCATAATGGCCACCATGAGAGGTGTTAAAAGAAGATTGAACAATCATCATTTCGTGAGGCAGTAATTCACCACCCACAAAAATAGTATGTTATTTAACCATTATACGAAGTTGTGTGTAAGTTTAGCTCTAATAATTATCATAACAACATCCTAGTATATTTAATATACTGTTTTGTTTACAAAATAAAGGAATAAAAAGAGTTTATGGGGTTGTAGAAGCAAAATAAAACAAAAGAACATAAAAGAAGACATTACCTTAAAATCGGGTAACTCTTTTTGATTTGAGCCAAAGGCTTTCTTGGGAAGACTTCTGCCCAAATTGAGGCTTCTATAAGTAAGATAGGGAATTTGATAGATTATTTGGGTAGATTTTGGCCGAGCCAAATGGCTTGGAAGGTGTGAATAAGGTGGTAGTGGTGGGGGCCTTTTATAAGAGGAGAGGAGGGGCACTCTTGGAAAGATTGAAATGTTACTTTATTATGAAATGATTTTCCGATTATAAAGGTCCCAAAATGATATATTTCGAGTCTAAGGTGATAAGGGTTAGAAATATTCTCATAAAATAGGTTTTTGAAGAGTTTAAGCCATAGATTTTACATTATCTTTTCATTTTATTTAAATCGTTAATTAATGAGGTAATCGCTGCATCATCATGGTGTCATAAAAATTTTAATTTATTTAATGTCTAAAAATTATAAAAAAAATATCATGATGTAGGAAATCTTTTTATCTTTCTAATGAATATTTATAGTCTAAAAGTTAACTTATATAACCCCATTTAATAATTGTTTTAGTAAAACAACACATGTTTGTGACAATTTTATTTTTACTTTAAATAAAAAGTTATTAATGTCATTTTCTTACCCAAGTGGCTCCATGGGGTCGCCAAGTTGACCCATGGATTTTCTTGGTTGGAAATGACTCATCCAATAAGGTTAGGACAAGTGTAAAGGTATTTTCATATTTTTATAATATCATTTTTACCTTAAATTTCACTAATTACCTTTAATCGCAATTAATAAAACTTAAAAGTTACTATTCACCGAAAAAATATTTTAATCCAATTGAGCCACATTTTACTTACTAATGAAAAAATTGTATGTTGGATTTTTTAAAATCAAATCACAGAAGTGGTATTGTTTCATTTAAATGAAAAATCAGTTTTTTAACTACCACTTAGTGGTTTCACTATTCATCAAAAATTGAATTTTTTCAGAACAATGCCAAAATTTCACCCTAAGATATAATTGATATTCCGAATTCAAAAATGATGTCTATTTTAAAAGATTAAAAACATATAAGTTGCATTAATTAATTTTATATTTAATTCCCGATGTGACGACAAATAGCGTGTTTTTAAGAAACTGTATAGATCAAAAGATTGACAATTTTTTATGTCCAATTTCAAAGGGAAATTAATTCTAATGAACACCATTGGATAAAATGGTAAAAATATATTATAATTATAATTTAAAACCACTCAATAGTATAATTTATCACTATAAATTATTTTTATTAAAAAAATTGTTTTTAAGTATTTTTCACTATTCATAAAAAATTGGAAGTTCTCAGAAAAATACCAAAAATTCAACTTAGGATAATTTCGATATTCTGAATCCAAAATTGAAGTCCATTTTGAAATATAAAATATATATAATTTCAAAAAGTGGGTATTAATATTCATAATGGCTATTTTGATTGGTCGTAGTGTGTTAGAATCTCGAACTTGCATACAATGCAAGCTATTGCATTATTGAAAGAGAAGCTTAGCGTGGAAGCTCGGGGTGTTACATTCTCCCCTCCTTCAATAAATTGCGTCCTCACAATTTGAAATTTTTCTTTGAAAATAAAAGGTTGAAAATAGAAAATACCTTTGTGGAAACCCCACATCGGAAATAAGGTTAATAAAAATATAACATTAAAAGAAAGAAAGAGAAGTACAAAGGTCACCCGAGATAGCCCATACTAGGATTCTATGAAAATATGGATATAGAAGAAAAACAAACCATCAAGGTCTGATGGAGAGTTGTAGAAAATAGGATTAGGAGAAATTTAACTACAAGAAAATCACAAACTTGTGATTGGTTAAAGGGTCATTGAATCCCCAGTTGGAAAAGTTAACCGAAAACGTTTTTGTTTTAAGTTACATTTCATAAAGTTGAGGAATTTATTTAAGAGATTTACTAAGAATGTAAGGAAATATACTTACTTTTCATGTAGACTTTCATTCTTTAGTAAATTTTTTCTACAAACCCATCTTTCACTCCAAGTGGTAAAAGAACTCAAAAATATTCTATTTATCCTAATTGTATAGGGTTCCAAATATTAACACATACCATTTAGATTAGGAAAACTATTTGTAATAATCAGGGACTTTCTGTAGGCTAGTGGTAGGTAATAAAGGCATGTCGCACTATGGTTGTGGGTTCGATTCCTGCAGCTTTGTCCGACGCGACGGGTTATCCCCCAACCTGTAGGTTGTCCTTTTCCTAAAACTATAGTATTATAATATTCCAAAAATAATATTCAGAAATGTTTTAACCTTAAACAATACTATTCAAGGTTCAACTTAATCCATTCCAACTTTTATAGTTATCCAAAATACCTCTGTCCAGACTTTCTCTAAAAGGTATCTAAATTCCAAAATAAATTGTAACATCAGATTCCCCAAACAAAGTAAAGTTTATCTTATTGTCACATAATAAAAATATGATTACCTTCATCATATTAAAACCTTAATGAAAACAACAAGTACTGCAGTACAATCCTTATATATATCACATTATTTTTATAATCATAATATAATCCTTGAGTCCAAAATCACCAAAACATTAATTATTCCACTTCAACTGTAGTAACAACATAAGATTGGCCTTGATCCCTTGGCCTTTTCTGAGGTAAGTTTCCCTGACACTTAAGACATTCATTTGCATAATGCCCCATTTCCCTACAATTGTAGCATTCAACATAGATAGCCTCTTTCTTTCCCTTGCAATCACGAGCCTGGTGGCCTTTTTCTCCACATTTATAACAAATTCCCATTCCTTTTAGGCAAGTACCGGGGTTATTCTTCCCACAATTATCGCATAATGTAAAATCCTTCTTTCCCTTTTTCCCTTTATCTATCTCTTGTTCTATCGTTCTCTTCTTCTCTTGCTTTACTTTATTGTCATAAGATTTAGAGAATTCCTTTTCTGTCTTGATAGCACATGAGACAATATCTTCGTACGATGGGAAAGATTGTGATACTAATGCTCGATGAAGAAATGGTTTTAACCCATCAAATAAACGATCGATCTTACTTCTTGGGTTACGTATATAATCTGAAGCATGCCTCGCTAACCTTGTAAAGTTAGCTTCATACTTTGCGACATTCTCATCCTCCTTCTGCCTCAGACTCAGAAATTGCCTTTCCATATCTGCTATATGGTCACGAGGGAAGTATATTTCTAAGAAAATCTCTTTGAACTCCCTCCATTCCATATTAGATACTTCTTCATCTTCTTTTGTGTTTTGAATCAGCGACCACCATTGATTGGCATCTCCAGTGAGCTGGTAAACTGCCATGACAACCTTCTCCCTTTCGCTACTCCCCAAGGCATGGAATATTTTCTCTAAGTATTTTATCCATTGCTCAGCTACTAATGGATTTGTACCCCCATTAAATGTTGGTGGTTGTTGCCTCATGAAGTATTCTAACATTGATCCTCCACGTTTCAGATCAGGGTGCCCCATACGAGTAAGGTTATTATTTATAACCTGAGTGAGTTGTCCTAGTAAGGTGATAAGTTGATCAGCACCAGTTGTATCTCCATCTCCATTATAATTATCTTGAGCAGGAGAGAAATCCCTACATGGAGTGCGTGCATTTATATGGTTTTCATTCCTCCCACTAGGCGCCATTTCTAAACTATGGCATAAACTAGATTAGTTTATGAATCAAAATAAATAATTCCATACTTATAAAACACTTAACATAAATTGAACTATTTATGGATATAATCCATAATCATAAAAAGAAATGTTTTCTTTGAGGAAGTATATACTCATAAACCCTTCATAATGGTTTGTAAAGAAAATGAGAATTATCCTAAGCATATCCCCTCAGAGTTTCGTAACCAAGGGTGCAGCAAGGCATGTTGTCATGCACCAGTTCCCATTCGAGTCTAGCTCAAAGAGGTGTTTTCGGGTTTTACCCCTAGGTACATATGTGCCAGAGCTGCCTCTACCTGCTCGTATCCAGAAAGGGATGTATTGCTTGGAAAACTCACAAAATCTCTATAATACCAAAATTCTAGGAAGTTCTTCTATACTAATCCTCAAAGTCTATCTTCGGGCTATGTGCTCTAATTAGAGTTTATCTAAATCTAGCTTCCAAGGTTAGTACTAAACTACCTCTGATAGCAACTGTAACGCCCCGACCCCAGTTACCCAGAGTTAGTGCATTATTGCGTAACATTGGCATGATCACAAAAGATCAAGTCTCGAAAGACCGATTAGTTTAGTAGACTTAGAAACACTAGATACATTCATAGATGTTACATTACATCATAAAGTGAAAAAAACAATAACATAGTCTCCATAGTCCACACTTCTATCCCCTTCAGACTATCCCTGTAGGTCAGTCATAAAATATTTCTTCACATCCTGGGAAAAATAAAACATTGAAATGGGTGAGCTCAGATTCTTAGTAAGGATAACAATATAGCGGAAGCTTTCATAAATAAACATAAACATTTAAGGCAATGTATAACTAAAATAAAATCCTCTTAAACTTGAACATAAACATAATATGACAAAAGAAAAATGAGATAATGTCATTTACTTATTCACATGGATATTCTACTGGTCGAATAATCACATGCAATATCAATAACCACTTTCATAATAATGGAATGCATAATGTCAGACTATCATAACCAGTAGCCAAGGCCTCGTGCCAAGACTACAAATAAGATTTTATCAAGGCCTCATTCCAAGACACTATTTTGTCTCATGAGACCTACCGATGCATCGAGGAGCTATAGCAGGCTCCACCCGTCACTTATTAAGTCCAATGCATTCCTCATATGAACAGGTTTAAACATATCATAAACAATAACATAATCGTATCACATAAAACATGCATAAAGAAAACATAAAATTTCCACATTTAAATCACAAGATATCAATACAAAACATTGATATAATAAAAACATTATCAAAACTATTTTCAATACCAAAATAAAAGAAAATTAAAACTTGGTATTTATTTTTCATTTTAAAAAAAAGTTATGGCTTGTAGAGGAGCCGAAACTCAAATAATGGTCACGGTGGCGGAGAAGTCGTTGTCGCCGCATACATACAACAAGAAAAACATTCCTTTTTTTCATTTAGTAAAACGCTTTTTATAAAAATATTCCTTTTGAATAAACATAAAATTCAAAGGTGTTTATACACCATATAAAAGAAATTTGTGTATAAAACAAAATATGCCTCAATGAATGGAGATTGAGACGAAGTCCCTTACAAAGATAATTTTTAAATAAAATAGATCTATTATGTGTATTAACTATATGTACACATAAAGAAAGTATAAATACAAGATGGGTCATAATAATATCATGATATAATTTGAAAATAGGAGATTAACCCAAAGAATAGAAATTGGGTTAAGAAGTTCCCTTACCTCGTGTCCGACTTGACTCGATCGTTCTTTAATCTCCTGAATAATAAACTAGAGTTAATTTCTACTTTATTAAGAACTTTTTCCAAGTTTATTATTCCTTTTATATCACTTATTATTATGTTATGAACATTATGTAATTATTTAAGTTAATAATGGTCGTTTTGTTGATCATTGGTACTTGAGTCAGAAATAAACTTCTTATGATTACAAGTTGTTCATGTGGTGAAATATCCATTATATCCAGAATTATATTCATGATGTAGATATCATATATATCATATATATCCATTATATACATGCATTTATAATATTACATAACATTTATAGGTAAGAAATGAAATGCACCGTTCATGGAGATGGTAAGCCGTACGTACGCATGAACACTACTTTCATTTATATTTCATATTTAATGGAATGAAATTATAATTATATAAAGTTATACTATAATTCCATTATAATATCATTTATAATATCATTTACTCCATCCTTTATACATCCCACATATGGCATTAACGATTCAAATCACTTTGAGGGGGCGGTAGTCCGCACTTCCTAAAATGGAATTATCGCGTTTACCCATAATGGAAATCATAAAGGTATGAAATAAATGAAAAATACAGAATCATAAGGAAAAAAACATAATATATATAATATATAAAAATATTGTCATCATAATGGCCACCATGAGAGGTGTTAAAAGAAGATTGAACAATCATCGTTTCGTGAGGCAGTAATTCGCCACCCACAGAAACAGTATGTTCTTTAACCATTAGATGAAGGTGTGTGTAAGTGTAGCCTAAATACTTATCATAAAAACATTCTAGTATATTTAAGATACTCTTTTTGTAAAAAAAGAAAAGAATAAAAAGATTTTAGGGGGTTGGAGAAGCAAAATAAAACAGAAGAACATAAAAGAAGACATTACCTTAAAATCGGGTAACTCTTTTTGATTTGAGCCAAAGGCTTCCTTGGGAAGACTTCTTCCCAAATAGAGGATTCTAGGAGTAAGAGAGGGAAGTTGAGAGAGTATTTGGTTAGAGTTTGGCCCATCCAAATGGCTTGGAAGGTGTGTATAAGGTGGTAGTGGTGGGGTCCTTTTATAAGAGGAGAGGAGGGGAACTCTTGGAAAGATTGAAATGTTACGTTATTATGAAATGATTTTCGGATTCTAAAGGTCCCACAATGATATATTTCGAGTATAAGGTGATAAGGGTTCAAAATATGCTCATAAAAAAGGTTTTTAACAAGTTTAGGCCTTACATTTTACATTATCTTTTCATTTTATTTAAATCGTTAATTAATGAGGTAATCGCTGCATCATCATGGTGTCATAAAAAAATTAATTTATTTAATGTCTAAAAATTATAAAAAAAAATATAATTATGTAGGAAATCTTTTTATCTTTCTAATGAATATTTATAGTCGAAAATTTAACTAATATAACCCCATGAAATAATTGTTTTA
This sequence comes from Viscum album, assembly GCA_963277665.1. Lineage (NCBI taxonomy): Eukaryota > Viridiplantae > Streptophyta > Magnoliopsida > Santalales > Viscaceae > Viscum > Viscum album. The sequence continues at coordinate 821,832,904 of OY728141.1, read as the reverse complement.
GTAAAACAACACATGTTTGTGACAATTTTATTTTTACTTTAAATAAAAAGTTATTAATGTCATTTTCTTACCCAAGTGGCTCCATGGGGTCCCCAAGTTGACCCATTTATTGTCTTGGTCAGCCATGACTCATCAAATAAGTTTGGGACAAGTGTAAAGGTATTTTCATATTTTTATAATATCATTTTTACCTTAAATTTCACTAATTACCTTTAATCGCGATTAATAAAACTTAAAAGTAACTATTCACCAAAAATTTATTTTAATCCCATTGAACCACATTTTACTTCCTAATCACAACCATGTATGTCGGATTTTTGAAAATCAAATCAGAGAAGTGGTAATGTTTCATTTAAACGAAAAATCAGTTTTTTAACTACCACTTAGTGGTTTCACTATTCATCAAAAATTGAAGTTTTTCAGAACAATGCCAAAATTTCACCCTAAGCTATAATTGATATTCCGAATTCAAAAATGATTTATATTTTACAAAATTACAAACATATAAGTTGCATTAATTAATTTTATAATTAATTCTCGTTGTCACAACAAATAGCGTGTTTTTAAGAAACAATATAGATCAAAAGATTGACAATTGTTTATGTCCAATTTCAAAGTGAAATTAATTCTAATGAACACCATTGGATAAAATGGTAAAAATATATTCTAATTATACTTTAAAACCACTCAATAGTATAATTTATCACTATAAATTATTTTGATTAAAAAAGTCATTTTTAAGTATTTTTTACTATTCATAAAAAATTGGAAGTTCTCAGAAAAATACCAAAAATTCAACTTAGGATAATTTCGATATTATGAATCCAAAAATGAAGTCCATTTTGAAATATAAAATATATATAATTTCAAAAATTGGGTATTACTATTCATAATGGCTATTTTGATTGGTCGCGGTGTGTTAGAATCTCGAACTTGCGTACAATGCAAGCTATTTCATTATTGAAAGAGAAGTGTATCGTGGAAGCTCAGGGTGTTACATCTCAAGTGAAGGGATGAGATATTTCATCGCATTATTGGTCAGGGCGGTCATGGATATAGTTTGACCTATGGAATAGGGATTCCTCGTTTTGTAGTGTCATGCACTGCGGTTGTCGGTCCTGTTGTTGCTCAGATGACACAGCAGTTGTCAGATTTTGAGGCACGGTTGCGCGCTTCCAAGGAGGAAAATGCGCAATTGACCGCTGAGGTTAGAGAACTGCGGGAATATGTGCATCCAGGTGATGGTGCAGGGGATTATATGACGCAGGTTTATACTGTATTTATTTATTTAATTTATATTATTTTTGTTATGAAAATATTCATAATGTTTATTTGTTGTAGACACCTAGCCCACCAGATAGAGGTAAAAGTGATGACCACGCATGACGCATCATATTCATGAGGTGTGTTTCTTTTTTTACTGGTGGGGTTTTTATTGATGTATAGGTTGGGTTTCTAGTGAGATTTTTTGTGATTTGGGGGTATCATGTGTGTTTTGGCCTGACGCAATGTTTGTATGCATGAATTGAGAAGTAACAATGAAACTGGTTAATGATTTGGATATTTTTTGTTCATTTAATTCTTTAATGTTTTAAATTGCATGTTCTATAATAGTTTTGAAAAAACCATGTGATTCCTAATATAAACCATGAAACTTGTTTTTGATGACTGAGCTCAGGTTTCCTATTTGTAGTCCCCGGACCCCCCCCCCCCCCGCACCCTAGACAGCCCCCCCACACCCCCCGAACAGCCTGCCCCACCCCCAGATAGCCCCCCCCCCCCACCCCCGGACAGCACCCCCCACTACGGACACCCCCCCCCCACCTCGGACATCCCCCCCCACACCCCCAAACACCCCCCCCCCCCCCCCCGCACCCCTCGGACAGCCCGCCCCACCCCCGGACAGCCCCCCCACCCCCGGACAGCCCCCCCCCCCCCCACCCCCGGATAGCCCCCCTGGACAGCACCCTGTACCCCCAAACAGCCCCCCCCCCACCCCCGGACAGCACCCCCCACCCCGGACAGCCCCCCCCCCCCCCCCTCCACCCCGGACAGCCCCCCTGCACCCCCCCCCCCCGGACAGCCCGCCCCACCCCCGGACAGCACCCTCCACCCCGGGCAGCCCCCCCGCACCCCCAGACAGCCCCCCCCCCCCTCACACCGCCAAACAGCACCCCCCCCCCCACCCCACCCCCGGACAGCCCCCCCACCCCACCCCCCACCCCCAGATAGCCCCCCCCCCCCCCCCGCACCCCCCCCCACCCCACCCCCAGAATCCTGGTGAATCTCAAGCATCATGCATAAACAGAAATAAAAATAAAACAATGGTTGTAGAATCATCAACAGCTGACCTCAACATCTTATCCCAAACCAGGATTCCACATCGATTCAGATTATAATGTAACACTCACAAGCATCACTACCCAAACACACACACCCACTCAAGATCATTCTATCAATAGGACACCCACTCGAGTCCTTAGTTTCTATATGTATGAAGATGCATTCCTATTGGGATCCTCAAAAATAGTATGGTAGTTGAGAAATCCCTCATGGCGCTCTAAAAGGGCACGTTGGGTGGTCAAAACCACCCGAACGACCTTAGAATTCCTTGAAATCATACGACAACAACCGCGGTGTGAATTGTGAAATGGTCGGGCAGACGGCACGTCAATCGGAGGTTCCGTTTGACCGCGGTGACCGGAAATGCGTTTCTGGAGTCATAAAAGACCAAAACGGCATGTCACGGTTGAATTTAGAGCAAACGTGCTCTGAATGACCTAAAACCACATGAGAAAAATAGGAATATTATTCATGAGATGCAGGAGGAGACGACACGTACATCGGATGTGCAGTGCAAGCAGTACGACGAATGTGTCATTTTCAGCAGTTCAGCGCGCTCTAAAAGGGCATGTTGGGTGGTCAAAACCACCCGAACGACCTTGGAAAACCATGAAATCATACGACAACAACCGCGGTGTGAATTGTGAAATGTTCGGGTAGACGGCACATCAATCGGAGGTTCCGTTTGACCACAGTGACTGGAAACGTATTTTCGGAGTCATAAAAGACCAAAACGGTGTGTCATGGTCGAATTTAGAGAAAACATGCTCCGAATGACTTGAAACCACATTAGAATGATAGTAATATTATTCTTGACATGAAAGAGGAGACGGCACGTCTATCGGACGTGCGGTGCGTGCGCTACGACTGAATGTGTCATTTTCAGCAGTTTGGCGTGCTCTAAAAGGGCGACTGGGTGGTCAAAACCACCCGAACGACCTCAGAATGCCATAAAATCATACGACAACAACCGCGGTGTGAATTTTGAAATGGTTGGGTAGAAGACACGTCAATCCGAGGTTTCGTTTGATCGCGGTGACTGGAAACGCCTTTCCAGAGTCATAAAAGACCAAAACGGCGTATCACGGTCGAATTCAGAGAAAACATACTCAAAATGACCTGAAACCACACGAGAATGATAAGAATCTTATTCGTGATATGTAGGAGGATACGGAACGTACATCGGATGTGCGGTGCACACGGTATGACTGAATGTGTCATTTTCAGCAGTTCGGCGCACTCTAAAAGGGCGCCTTGGGTGGTCAAAACCACCCAAACGACCTCAGAATGCCATGAAATCATACGAAAACAACAGAGGTATGAATTTTAAAATGGTTGGGCAGATGGCACGTCAATCGGAGGTGCCGTTTGACTGCGGTGACCAGAAACGCATTTTTGGAGTCATAAAAGACCAAAACGGCATGTCACGATCGAATTCAGAGCAAACGTGCTTCGAATGACCTCAAACCACATGATAATGAAAGGAATATTATTCATGAGATGCAAGAGGAGACGAAACATTCATCGGACGTGCGGTGCGTGCGGTACGACTGAATGTGTCGTATTCAGCAGTTCGGCGCCCTCTAAAAGGGCGTGCTTGGTGGTCAAAACCACACGAACGACCTCGGAATTCCATAAAATCATACGACAACAACTGCAGTGTGAATTGTAAAATGGTCAGGTAGACGACACGTCAATTGGAGGTTTCGTTTGACCGCAGTGACCGGAAACGCATTTTCGAAGTCATAAAAGACCAAAACGGCGTGCAACGGTTGAATTCAGAGAAAACGTTCTCCAAATGACCTAAAACCACACTAAAACGATAGAAATATTATTTGTGACATGAAGGAAGATATGTCACATACATCGGACATGTGGTGCGCGCGGTACGACCGAATGTGTCATTCTCAGCAGTTCGGCGCGCTCTAAAAGGGCGCATTGGGTGGTCAAAACCACCCGAACAACCTCAGAATACCATGAAATCGTACAAAAACAACTGTGGTGTGAATTTTGAAATGGTCGGGCAGACGTCACATCAATAGGAGGTTTTTTTTTACCGTGGTGACCAGAAACGTGTTTCCGGAGTCATAAAAGACCAAAACGGCGTGTCATGGTCGAATTCAGAGCAAACGTACTCTGAATGACCTGAAACCACAGGAGAATGATAGGAATATTATACGTGACATGTAAGAGTAGACAGAATGTAAAAAGGACATGTGGTGCACGCGGTATGACCGAATGTGTCATTTTCAGTAGTTCGGCATGCTCTAAAAGGAGGTACTGGGTGGTCAAAACCACCCGAACGACCTCAGAATGCTATGAAATCATACGACAATAACCACGGTGTGAATTGTGAAATGTTCGGCTAAACGGCACGTCAATCGGATGTGCCTTTTGACCGTGGTGACTGGAAACATGTTTCTGGAGTCATAAAAGACCAAAACGGCGTGTCACGGTCAAATTCAGAGAAAACATGCTCCGAATGACCTGAAACCACACGAGAACGATAGTAATATTATTCGTGACATTCAGGAGGATACATCACGTTCATCGAATGTGCGGTGCGCGTAGTATGACCGAATGTGTCGTTTTCAGCAGTTCGACGCGCTCTAAAAGGGCGCGTTGGGTGGTCAAAACCACCCGAACGACCTCAAAATTCCATGAAATCATACGACAACAACCTCGGTGTGAATTTTAAAATGTCCGGGTAGATGGCACATCAATCAGAGGTGTTGTTTGACCACGGTGACCAGAAACGCGTTTTCGGAGTCATAAAAGACCAAAACGGCGTGTCACGGTCGAATTCAGAGAAAATGGGCTCTGAATGACCTGAAACCAAACTAAAACGATAGAAATATTATTCGTAACATGAAGGAGGAGACGAAACATACATCGGATGTGTGGTGCGCACGATACGACCGAATGTGTCGTTTTCAGCAGTTCGGTGTGCTCTAAAAGGGCGCGTTGGGTGGTCAAAACCACCCGAACGACCTCGGAATACCATGAAATCATACAACAACAACCGTGGTGTGAATTTTGAAATGGTCAGGCAGACTTCATGTCAATCGGAGGTTTCGTTTGACCGCGGTGACCAGAAACGCGTTTCTAGAGTCATAAAAGACCAAAACGGCTTGCCATGGTCGAATTCAAAGCAAATGTACTCCGAATGACCTAAAACTACACGAGAATGATAGGAATATTATTCCTGACATGCAGGAGTAGACAAAATGTACAACAGATGTGTGGTACACGCGGTACAACCGAATGTGTCATTTTCAGCAGTTCGGCGTGCTCTAAAAGGAGGCGATGGGTGGTCAAAACCACCCGAACGACCTCATAATTCTATGAAATCATACGAAAACAACCGCGGTGTGAATTTTGAAATGGTCGGCTAGACGGAACGTCAATCGGAGGTGCCTTTTGACCGCGGTGACCGGAAACGTGTTTCTGGAGTCATAAAAGACCAAAACGGCGTGTCACGGTCGAATTCAGAGCAAACGTGCTCCGAATGACCTGAAACCACACCAGAACGATAGTAATATTATTTGTGACATGAAATAGGAGACGACACATACATCAGACATGCAGTGCACGTAGTACGACCGAATGTTTCATTTTCAGCAGTTCAGCGCGCTTTAAATGGGCGCATTGGGTGGTCAAATCCAACCGAACAATCTCAGAATGCAATGAAATCATACGAAAAAAACTGCGATGTAAATTTTGAAATGTTCAAGTAGACAAAACATCAATCGGAGGTGTCGTTTGATCGCGGTGACTGGAAACGCGTTTCCGGAATCAAAAAAGACCAAAACGGCGTGTCACAGTCCAATTCAGAGCAAACGTGCTCCGAATAACCTGAAACCACATGAGAACAATATAAATATTATTCGTGATATATAGGAGGATATGGCACATCAATTGTATGTGCGGTGTGCGCAGTACGACCGAATGTGTCATTTTCAGCAGTTTGGTGCGCTCTAAAAGGACGCGTTGGGTGGTCAAAACCACCCGAACGACCTCGGAATGATATGAAATAATACAACAACAATCGCGGTGTGAATTTTGAAATGGTCAAGCAGACGGCACATCAATCAAAGGTGCAGTTTGACCCCGGTGTCCGGAAATGCGTTTCCGGAGTCATAAAAGACCAAAATGGCGTGTCACGGTCAAATTCATAGCAAACATGCTCCAAATGACCTGAAACCACACGAGAACGATAGGAATATTATTCTTGACATTCAAGAGGATACATCATGTTCATCGGATGTGCGGTGCGCGTAGTATGACCGAATGTGTCATTTTTAGCAGTTCGGCGCGCTCTAAAAGGGCGCGTTGGGTGGTCAAAACCACCCGAACGACCTCGGAATGCCATGAAATCATATGAAAACAACCTATGTGTAAATTTTAAAATGTTCAGGTAGATGGCACATCAATCGGAGGTGTTGTTTGACCACGGTGACCGGAAACGCGTTTCCGGAGTCATAAAAGACCAAAATGTCGTGTCACAGTCAAATTCAGAGAAAATGTGCTCCGAATGACCTGAAACCACATGATAATGATAGGAATATTATTCATGACATTCATGAGGAGAGGGCACATCCATCGGATGTGAGATGCGCACGGTACGACCGAATGTGTCGTTTTCAGCAGTTCGGCACGCTCTAAAAGGGCGCGTTGGGTGGTCAAAACCACCCAAACGACCTCGGAATTCCATGAAATCATACGAAAACAACCCCAGTATTAATTTTGAAATGTTCAGGTAGACATAACATCAATCAGAGGTGTTTTTTGACTGTGGTGACCGGAAACGCGTTTCCGGAGTCATAAAAGACCAAAACGGCGTGTCACGGTCAAATTCAGAGAAAACGTGCTCTGAATGACCTGAAAACACATGAGAATGATAGGAATATTATTCATGACATGCAGGAGGATACATAACATCCATTAGACGTGCGGTGGAGTGGTACGACCGAATGTGTCGTTTTCAGCAGTTCGGCGCGCTCTAAAAGGGCGCGCTAGGTGGTCAAAACCACCCGAACGACCTTGGAATGCCATGAAATCATAAGACAACAACTGAGGTGTGAATTGTAAAATGGTAGGGCAGACGTCATATCAATCAGAGGTGTCGTTTGACCGCGGTGACCGAAAATGCATTTCTGGAGTCATAAAAGACCAAAACGGAATGTCACAGTCAAATTTAGAGCAAACGTGCTCTGAATGACCTGAAAACACACGAGAACGATAGGAATATTATTTGTGACATACAGGAGGAGACGGCACATCCATTGGATGTGCGATGTGCGCGGTACAACCGAATGTGTCATTTTCAGCAGTTCGGCGCTCTCTAAAAGGACGCGTTGGGTGGTCAAAACCACCCAAACAACCTTGGAATGCCATTAAATCATAGGAAAACAACCACAGTGTGAATTTTGAAATGTTCGGGCAGAAGGCACGTCAATCGCTGGTTCCGTTTGACCGTAGTGACCGGAAATGCATTTTCGGAGTCATAAAAGACCAAAACGGCGTGTCACGGTCGAATTCAAAGCAAACATGCTCTGAATTACTTGAAACCACACGAGGAAGATATTAATGTTATTTGTGACATGAGAGAGGAGATGGAACATCCATCAGACATGTGGTGCGCGTGGTACGACCGAATGTGTCGTTTTCAGCAGTTCGGCGCACTCTAAAAGGGCGCATTGGGTGGTCAAAACCAGCCGAACAACCTCAGAATTCCATGAAATCATACGAAAACAACTGCTATGTGAATTTTGAAATGGTCGGGTAGATTAAACGTCAATCGGAGGTGCCGTTTGACCGGGGTGACCGAAAACGCGTTTCCAAAGTCATAAAAGACCAAAACGGCGTTTCACGGTCAAATTCAAAGAAAACATGCTCTGAATGACTTTAAAACACACGAGAATGATAATAATATTATTCGTGACATGCAGGAAGAGACGACACATCCATCGGACGTGCGGTGCGCGTGGTACAACCGAATGTGTCGTTTTCAGCAGTTCGGCACTCTCTAAAAGGGCGTGTTGGGTGGTCAAAACCACCCGAATGACATCATAATTTCATGAAATCATGCGATAACAACCGCGGTGTGAATTTTGAAATGTTCAGGTAGACGGAATGTCAATCGGAGGTGTCGTTTGACCACGGTGACCAGAAACGCGTTTTTGGGGTCATAAAAGACCAAAACAGCGTGTCACGGTCGAATTCAGAGAAAGCGTGCTCTGAATGACCTGAAACCACACGATAATGATAGGAATATTATTTTTGAAATGCAGGAGGAGACGTCACATCCATAGGATGTGTGGTGTGTGTGGAAAATATTCCTTTTTAGACAACAAAACACTTTCAGAAACTAAAGCAAAGACTCCAAAATAAGAAAACAAATTCAAAAATGATAAAATTTATTAAATTGGTGGTTTAAAATTATTATAGCACCCATGAGATGTCATATTTCATTTTATTATATGTATATAATAACTGAATAAATATTTAAAATTTGCGTTTGTTTTGTTTAGTTGTTTTCTTTGTATCTTATTGTAGATTTCTAAATCAGATGGTTGTGGATCGTTGAAGCATGTCTACCATTTATTGTTTATAATGATCTTGGTTTTTATAGCGTTTGGATTTTTTTTCATTTTTTATGATTTATATGCTTTTTTTTATTCTATACAATGAAATTTAAAAAAAAATCCAGTTTAGTGACCGCCAATGGCGGTCGATGGAGGCCGACATTCGGCCGACTTCAGCAACCGTCAGGCGGTCGTTGTAGGCCGGCATTTTGGCCAGCTTCAGCGACCGCTATTGGTGGTCTCTGTAGGCCAACAGTGTTGATCCTAAAGCGACCGCCATTGGCAGTCACTGTGCAGTCTCTATAAGCCTAGAGCGACTGCAAATGGTGGTCGTTGTGCGGTCTCTATAGGTCGAATTTTTAATAGTGAATGGAATCATTTGACTATGAAAAATCCTCTAATATCGATCCTCAATCTTCATCGGGTACTCAAAAAAGTTAACTCCATCCTCGATTTCCAACTTTCCCTAGTCAATAAGATGTGACGGGTCATGCATGTACCTCCTTAGTTGTGACACGTGGAAGACGTTGTGTACCTGATATAGTTGCAGAGGTAGAGCTATGTGGTATGTCACCTCACCAACTCTACATAGTATCTGGAAAGAGCTAATGAATCTTAGATATAGCTTTACTCCCTAGCTAAATCTCTATAATCCACATTTAGATGAAACCCATATGAACACATGGTCTCCCTCCTCGAACTCTAAGGGCCTCTATCATCTATCAAAAGAAGTATTTTGACTACTCTATACTGTCCTCATCCACTTTTGGATGATTTTCACCTTCTTATTAGTGTCTCACACCAACTCTGGGAACATGATTTTTTACTCTCTAGGGTTAGAACGGTAAATTGGTGACTATCAGGGTCACCGGTAAAAATCCTCATATGGTTTCACTATTGGAAAGTGAGGTTTTCGCAATGCCTATGTACCAATGGTTTGCTTAAACTATTGGTGTAAATTACTTTTAACAATGGTTTGAGTAAACCATTGGTAAAGTATAATTATAATTAGCTTTTACCAATGGTTTTTTAAAACCATTGGTAAAATTATACTCTATACCAACGGTTCAATAAAACCGTTGGTATAGAGTGGTTTTAATGATAATATACCAACGGTTTTTTAAAACCATTGGTAAAGGATTTCCTTCCCAACAATTTTTAAAAACCATTGGGAAAGTTTGGCCCCAAATTGGCAGAAGCTCAGGCTCCCTCATTCCACGCGACTGCAGCCCTAAACAGAAGCAGGGAGAGGATTTTGTTTACCCTACTACTGAAATTCTTCAATATTCAAAATTTATCAGTTCATCACTTGTAATATATAAGTATAACTTCATTTTATTATTCTACATATATTATTTTGGTTTTATGTTTTCATTTCGATGAAGTAGAGAAGCAGAAATCCTATTGTGGAAATCCTTAACTGGGCAGTTGTCTGGTTTGATGGAATTCCATCTTGGTTTGTGAAAAATTTGTATGAAAGCTGGCCCTTTTTATTTGGACTATCAGGTATTTGGAGATTTGGACTGTCGAAACCCTATATTTAGTCATAGTAATAGCAACATGAAATATTTCCCATTCTAATCCTTGATTTTAATTGGGTAGTCCAGGTTTTGTGTCTTTTTTTTTGTTTTAGTATGGTTTGGGTGAGGGAAAATGGAGGAGAGAAATTGTTATGCCTTGATCTCAAATTGATTATTGACCTATGTAGAGTCTGAGTACATAGTTCAATATCCACCATGCTTGGTGGTTCTTAGTTGGGTTATGAATCACTACCATGTCACTAGGTAAGTCATGACCATTAGTTCATTACTTCGGTAATTTTCTAGGAGTTGTGTCTTGTTTTATTATCATTTTTTATGAGTGAACATTAAAGGTGAAAAATATTTTGTAATGGAAAATTATTTCATTCAAATGGGTTTGGATTGAAAAAATGGGATTTAAATGAAAGTGTTTTCTTTTTAAAATTTGGTGAATTCCTTAGTTCTAGACTTCTAATCTGACACTTCTAATCTGTAAGTGATACGTTCATTTTAATGTTCTACATCTACTTTTTTGGTTTTCTGTTTTGATTTGGGTATGTAGCACTTTTTTTTCTGGTTGATTTGGGTGTGTGTGTTGGGCTTTGACAATGGCACACATACAGTGGTTATATTATGGGTTTGGTCTATAGGGATAAGTAGTAAAGTGAATCAAAGTTGGTTCAAAATGAATTATGTGTTAATATCATCCATAAATTTTCAATTCTTAGAAGGCTTGGTATTGTTGGTAATTTTGTGTTAATATCATCCATATTCCACATGATTCACATCATGGTAAGAATGTGTGATGACGTTGTTGAGATCAGAGAGAAAACTCATACACTCCAGGTTGTTTATAGTGGCATGGTTAGTCATGAGTGATAATTGGCTTCCTAAGATGATTGTAATAATATAACTTTAGGGTCAATTAAATATAGTTCTCACTATACATTGTATATTATGTATCTTTCTTGGACAATACTCACTTTTATGATGGTGGGGTGCTTTTCACTAGCTATGTTGGCATGTGTAGACATCCATAACAATGTTAGATAAGTCACAAGTTTAATTCAGTAATCTTTTTATCATTGACATACTTTATTATTAATATCAAATTTAAAAATAAATATTTTTTTCTATACTTTATGAAGTTAAACCTTTTTACAATCCAAGAACAACCTATTAGTGTATAAGCCTAAACTTTATCCACCCATGGGGTGCGCTTGACTTGGGGAACTAATTGGGTAATGAAATGTATGACCATAGAGGTGCCAAGAATGAGTTATTGAACATGAGTGAATGATTTGGGATACCTATAACACATAATGGGACCTAAGGCATGTGCCTCTTATATGAGACCTAATGAAAATGAATATAAATAAATTTTAATTTAATTTTTGAGTACTTGTTCTTTGATTAATGATTTGGAATTCCTTGAAGAAACCAACCAAGGATTCATGTTAAAAATACAGCTTTTAATTACATTTGGAAATCCCTTTGGATTCATGATGATTTGGTTTAGAATATCTTGAGGAAATCTACCTTGGATTCATAGTGATTATGATTTAGGAAGCCTTGGGGAAGTCCCCCTTGGATTCTAAACTAGAGGCCTCTCTCTTTATATAGGGTGGGAACTCCTTCCTTACTATAAATCCATCTGAAGTAAATCAATTAGTATATCTTTAGATTGTTTTAATAGTTCACTACATTAACTAGAAACTCATTCCTTTATCGTTTACTTAATTATATTTTCTATTAAAATTTACTCTTATTGAATTGTTTATGACGAAATGACTTATAACAATTCTTTTTATAGAATGGATAGAAGTTGGATGTATGAAACCGATTGGATCTCGAGTAATTTTCAAAACAATTTGGAGAGATTTTTAGATTTTGCATTTCACAATGCTTCAGATAGTGGTCGCATACACTGCCCATGTTCCAATTGTGTTGGTAGACCTTGGTTGAGTCATGAAGAAGTCAGCTACCACATAACCAAATATGGTTTTCAAGCAAACTACTTTGTTTAGTGCCACAATGGGGAGAAAATGAAATCTCAAATTATTGATGATCGAAATGAAAGGAATGGAATGGAGAATTTGTTAGATGACCGATTTCCATTTATTCATCATCATGAAAAATAAAGGATTCCAACCCAAGAAGACTTTGATATGAGCACACATGATGCGTCTGATGAAAATGATGATGTTGTAAGGGTGAAAAAATTGAATGATGCTGCCACAACTCCAGTATATCGACAGTGCAATAAAATGAAAAAGCTAGAATTTTTAATCTGATTGTTTCATGGGAAAACTATGTATGGGATTTATAATACAGAAATCGATTACATTCATACCTTCTTGAAGGATTTACTTCTAGATGATGTAGATATTCCCTCAAACCACTATATGGCATAGAAGTTAGTTGAGGAAATTGGATTTTCAAGAAACAAAATTCATGATTTCTCGAAATATTGCAGTTTATTCTAGGAGGAAACCACTGAATGAAATGATTGTATAAAATGTGTCACATCCTGATGGAAGTAAACATATGATGGAACACCATCCTACATGCCACATAAAGTAATGTGGCATTTTCCATTGATCCCCAGACTCCAGAATATTTCTATGTCTGATGACATATCAATAAAAATGAGATAGCATAATACCGAGAGAAAGAATACTAATGATGAGTTGGTTCACCCTGCAGATGGATTTGCATGGTAGAGATTTGATACTCAATATCCTAATTTTGCAGCTAACGTGCATAATGTGAGGCTGGGTCTTTCATGTGATGGTTTTAATCCGTTTGGGCAGATGCTTACTTCGCACAGCACATGGCCAGTTTTTATAAACATTTATAATCTTCTCCCATGGTTGTGTATAAAAAAACTTTCACTTTTATAATTATACTCATATCTATCCCTTCTGATCCCATCATTGATATTGATGTATACATGTTTCCTTTAATAAAATAGTTGAAACTTCTTTGGGATGTGGGTTTGCACACATACGATGCATGTTCAAAAGGCATATTTCAGATGCGTGTTGTGATTATGTGGATGATCAATGATTTTCCAGCTTATGCAATGATGCCTGGATGGAGCATGAAGAAAAAATTGTCATGTCCTGTTTTTATGAAGAATACACAATCCAAAATATTGAAACATCATTGTAGTTTCAGTTTTATGGGACAACGAAGATTCTTGCCAATGGTCCATCCATATAGAAATAATCATTGAAGATTTGATAATACCACAGAGACCAATGATCCACCTCAGCGTATTTCTAGAACTGCTGATGTGCTTAATGAATTGAAAGATTTCGGTTTTTCATTCGGGAAGGGTCAAATGAAATCTAGAAAGAGAAAGAATGTTTCCATTGAAACTTGTTACAATTGGAGGAATAGAAGTATATTTTTTTATTTTCCTTATTGGTCAACCAATTTGTTACATCATTTCTTAGATATAATGCACATTGAAAAGAATATATGTGAATTGTTGATTTCGATACTTCTAAATGTTAAGGGAAAGCCAAAAGATGATTTACGGTCTCAGTATAACTTGGTGGATTTGGGCATTAGAATAGAATTGCATCATGTGCGTATCAGTGAAAATAAATGGCAAGTTCGATGTGATTCTTATGTGATGACACCTACGAAAAAAACAATTTCTAGAAGTATTAGAGACTATTAGAGTTCCTGATGGATATTCAAGCAACATATCTAAACAGGTCAACAGAAGAGAGTTGAAGCTAAAATCTTTGAAGACTCATGATTATCACGTTCTTCTGCATGAGTTGATTCCAATAGAAATCTATCATATTTTGTCTAATAATGTAAGGGTGATTTTTATTCGGTTGTACCATTTTTTTAGAGATCTTTTTACTAAGAAGTTGTCCAAGACGTTATTGAAAAAAATGTTGACAAATTCCCCATTAATTTTGTGTGAGTTGGAGAAAATATTTCCTCCATCATTTTTCACATGCATGTTACATCTGACTTTCCATATTCTCACTAAAATACTTCTTGGAGGACCTGTTTATTTTCATTGGATGTATCCAAATGAAATAAATATGTACACATTAAATTCTTATGTCCGAAACAGAAATCATACCGAAGGTTCTATCGTGAACGGTTACATGGATCAAGAATGTATGGATTTCTGATCAATGTATTTGTCGTATCTTACTACAAGAATGAACAAAACAATGAGAAATGAAGAAAAACAATATGATCAAATTGAACCCATTTTTCCATCACTTCCTCAAACAGTAGGAATTCTTGGATCATATACATTGAATACATTAAGCCTTGAAGAGAGAGAGATGGCACATCACATAGTTTTGTTCAACTGTGATTTGTTCGATGACTACATCAGGTAAATAAATTGAATATGTATGTCTTAAATATATATCTACTAAACTATTCATATTTTTTATCTATAGGGAACATAAAACAATGATAAATAGAAACCATCATTATTTATCTTTGAGAAGGAGGGATACTTTGCATAGCAAAGAATTTTCTGCTTGGTTAAAATTGAAAGTAAAAATATTACTATTTAAAATAATTAAATCGATATTTAATTAATTTTAATATTCATTTATATTGAAGGTATTGAGTTTTCCTACTGACTCTATCTCTGAGGAAATAATAGCTTTGGATTTTGGTCCTAATACTGTGGTTCGTGACTGTAAATCAATTGTTATCAATGGGTATAAATTTATTGTCACTGAACGAACAAAGAACATGAGAACACAACATGATGGTGTTATAGTTACTACCACAACAGATTGTTATACCAGTGCATCAGATAGTAGACCGCGATTTGAAAATGTGGGTTATTATGGAGTCATTGAAAAAATAATAATGTTGGATTATTACTCTCATGGATGAGTCACGATGATGAAATTCCATTGGTTTGATTTGATGATGAGACAGGGCACATTTATTGATGATTGTGGATTTCGAGTAATTAATATAACTCGCAATCTTACTACTAAAGAACCATGTGTATTGGAATTAATGGTTAAATAATTTTTTTATGTCAATGAACAACTTCAACCTGAATTTGGTGTCATAGTTGAAGTAATTCCAAGACATATTTTTTATGATGGTGATGATTAAATTGACACCATCCCTACTGCTATTGGAACCAATACATTTATTTCTTTTGATGACTCCAATAGATCAATTGTCAGAGTTGACTGTGAACCTGAAGTTGTGGTGGGAAATATATAAATCATCCATTAATGTTCTCAATTCTTTTGGTTTACCTTGAGTTGGGTTGTTAAGGTCGGTTCTATTCAAATTGATTTAATATTGAAACCTACATCATCTACCTGAGCTAAAGAAATTACATTTTTTCTTAATTTTGACAATTTATTTTCCCTCTCATTTATTTTTTTTGGGTTACACATTAGTTATAATTTTCTATTTACTTCCATATTTGTTCTCAAATGTAGGAAATGAAACCAATTGAAGAGAGGCGATGGAAACAGATTATGGAAAACAATCATCGCATGACCGAGCTGGTCTTTCCACCACTACTTCCTGTAGTGAGTATTTTATTTCAAATATATTTATTTAAATTATATATAATGTCATGTGATTAATTTTTTTTTAAATATTTTTTCAGGATCCATCTACTAGGCGACAATTATTTAATGAGCAGCCGAGTATTAGTCTCAGCACTCAGGGTGTTCGTATGAGGGGGGTGGTATGGGAGATAGACGATCTGGTTAGCATACCCGATTAGACCCTACCCCTCCCACTGACATACCATCTATCCCATATTCTGATCTCGGTGTGCCGTTAGGGACACACGGGATATTTAGGCCTCCCATGTTTTCACCACCCTTTACATCTAACCCTCCTCACTCGTCTGTACCATATTTGATGATGATTCCCACTCCCCATCCAGCATTTCTTCAGCCATCCCTGTCATCTTCTTTTACTACTGCTTCGATCTCTCTGGGCTTTTATATTTCATCTTCTTTGAATCATGCTCTGCCAAAGTCTTTCCCTACAGAGCATACATTGGGACTCACTCCATCTGTACAGGGTGTTCCTTCAGTTTATGCGGATCCAGTGGTACCCATTGATCAGACTACCGCAGGTATACTTATACAACCCTAACAAATTTTTACACCATTATTTATTTTCATTATAACATGTATTGATAAATATTTTTTTTTCTTTCATAACAGATATATCTACTGATATGAGGTGGGGGAAGGGGTGTACATGCATGCCTGTGGTGTGGAACCGCCGCATGCAGTTGATGGTGGACTACAATAAAGATAGTCAAATTATTGAAAAATCAGGGCAGCAATGTCAGAGTTTTTTGGCGACACTTGACAAATACTCTGACATCATTCCTGTTAGCCCACTCTCATGGAGACAACCACCAAATGAAGTCAAGGATAAAGCCTGGGCAGAGATATGGGTAAAAAATCAGTTGTATTTAATGCAATATATTAATTTTTGTATTTATATGAATTAATATTTTGGTTTTAGTTGCGGTTTAATTTCCTTGATGGTGAGGGTGCACGGCCTGCATGTCTAAAGGATTTAGGCGAGCTTTGGAGAGCTTATAAGCATGATTTGTACATTGGTTGGCGTGATAGAGTGGGCACATAGTTGGAGGCGGTCCCTGTCATGGATGATTGTCTATTAGAACAGTATCGATAGATGATTACTCATTGGGCGACTAGCCAATTTATGGTATTAATCAAATTAGAAGTATTCAAATGAAAATTTTCATGTTTTTTGTTAATACTAATTATTGAATTTTATTTAGGATTCATCTGGAAGAAATAAAAAAACATTGATGCTAATAAATACACCCACGCATTGGGACGTAATACTATGCCAGATCATGAGATACAGCTGGTATGACAATTTATAATCTTTCTTTATGACTTGCACTTTCTATTGCTTCCTCCATAATTTATTCGATTGCTAAAGTTGTTATATAATTTTAGTTATGAAATTACTATTTTTTTGAATCCTATTTTTAATTATGGTTTCCTACATTCAATTTCATTGTAGAGGCATAAATTGAATATAGAAGGATGTGTGACTAGAGCAAAACTATTTTGTTCGAGTAGAAAGAAGAAATATAGAAGTGCAGTTAATGAACCGAATCACCAGCAGATTGTAAGTTTTAATTTGTAGATTTAAAATTTTAATCTCTATTTTGTAACTTAATAATCTATTTATATTTGTAACAGGCTTCTTTAGAGGCCCTTTATTCCCAAGAACCTGACAATTTTGGGCCAAACGATCACTTACATCAGGTGTTAGGAGATGAGAACCCTGGTAGAGTACGCTGCTGGACTGGGAAGAGTATAGTTCTGGCGAGGTATTGGCCCTCCTCAGGTATGATTTATAGTGTAACCGAGTTGCAGCAGGTTAAGGCACATGCAGAACAGGCTGAAAAAAGTTCCACAAAGACGGCAGCACAGTCTGTTATGGAAAACACTGCATTTATGAAACTGATGAAAGCTTTACGTCCACACTTCCACCAGAGACCAGCACTACTTGTGAGGAATATATGTCATCGATGCGTTCTATATATGGTGAACCAGGTTGCAGTTCTAGTGGTGGTTGAGATGATGGCGAGGAGGAGGATGAGGCGGAGGAGGAGGAGGGCGAGGAGGAGGGCCGAGGCGGAGGAGGAGGGCGAGGATGGAGGCCGAGGCGGAGGAGGAGGGTGATGAGGAGGTCGAGGCTGAGTACGAAGGCGAGGAGGGGGGTAGGGATGATGATATGGATGACGATGAGGATGAGGGTGAGGGTGAAGATTATGGTGATGATAATGATGGTGATGAGGGACAGATTGATCCATTACATTTTTTACTGATATTACCAACCTTTTATGTTTATGGATTTGTTTTGCTTGAATATATGTGTGATTAGGTAGGTCACATTATCTTTATTTTTTTTTATCTATAAATAATAAAACTTGATTTGATGATTTGTTGTGAAATCCCTCTATTTTAATGAAATTTTAATTTTTTAGAAGTTGATATAATGAAATTATTTTTTAACCTTGAAAGAATTTGCTTGAAATATGTAAATACCATCTCATGAACCCGGGACAGCCCCCTGGACAGCCCCCAGATATCCCCCCACCCTCCTCCTTGGACCCTAGACAGCCCCACGGACAGCCCCCCACCATCCTCCCTAGACCCCGGATAGCCCCCCCAGATAGCTCCCACCTCCCACCCTCCTCCCCTGGAACCCCAGAAATCCCCCCGGACAGCCCCCCCCCCCCCCCAACCCTCCTCCTTGGACCTCGTACATCCCCCAGATACCCCCCCCCCCACCCCCCACCCTCCTCCCTAGACCCTAGAAATCCCCCAGATAGCCCCCCCCCCCCCCCCACCCTCCTTCTTGGACCCTAGACAACCCCCCGGACAGCCCCCCACCCTCCTCCCTAGACCCGGATAGCCCTCGGATAGCCCCCCAGATAGCCTCCCCACCCTTCTTCCTGGACCCTGGATATCCCCCAAACACCCCCCCCCCCCCCACCCTCCTTCATGGACCCCGGACAGCCCCCCCACCCTCCTTCCTAGACCCCAGACAGCCCCCCCCCCCCCCACCCTCTTCTCTAGACCCTGGACACCCCCCCCCCCCCTCACCCTCCTCCCTGGACGTCGGACAGCCCCCCGGACAGCCCCCCAGACATCCCCCCGTACAGCCCCCCGCCATCCTCCCTGGACCTCAGACAGCCCACTGGACAGCCCCCCCCCTCCTAGACCCCGTAATCCCAATCTAAGCTCTCTTAAAGATTCACCCTAAATCCCAACGGAAAATAGGGTTTTAGAGCTTTGGAAGAAGATGAGAGAAGAGTGCAAACCCTAATAGAAAAGAGGAAGCAAGGGATTAGACTCACCCAGATCTTCAATCCACACTTGAAAGCGCTCAAAACTCCCAAGTGATGTGTATGAGTCAACCCCGCCTCAAACTGAGGCATGGTGTGGCCGGTACCACTCAAAGTGTCTCACTTTTATTTGAAATGGACAACATTTTAAATGAAAACAACAACTGACATATGGAAAACTGACCAAACAGATTCGGATTGTGTTGATACTTTAGAACAAAAATCCATGGGTCATTTGTGACGTGTACGAGTCAACCCCGCCTCAATCCGAGGCACGGTGTGGCCGGTACCACTCAAAGTGTTTCACTTTTATATGAAATGGACAACATTTTAAGTGAAAACAAAAACTGGCAAACGGAAAACCAACCAAACACATTTTGATTTTATTTATACTTTAGTAAAATGATCCATGGGTCATTTTTGACGTGTACGAGTCAACCCCGCCTCAATATGAGGCACGGTGTGGCCGGTATCACTCGAAGTGTCTCATTTTTATTTGAAATGGACAACATTTTAAGTGAAAACAACAACTGCCATACAGAAAACAGACCAAATGCATTCTTATTCTATTGATACTTTAGGAAAAGGATCCATGGGTAATTTGTGATGTTTAAGAGTCAACCCCTCTACAATATGAGGCACGGTGTGTCCGGTACCACTCAAAGTGTCTCACTTTTATTTTAAATGGACAACATTTTAAGTGAAAACAACAACTGGCATATGGAAAACCGACCAAATGAATTTGTATTGTGTCTATACTTTAGTAAAATGATCCATGGGCCATTTTTAATGTTTATGAGTCAACCCCACCTCAATCTGAGACATGGTGTGGCTGGTACCACTCAAAGTGTCTCACTTTTATTTGAAATGGACAATATTTTAAGTGAAAACAACAACTGGCATACGAAAAACTGACCAAACACATTTGGATTGTGTTGATACTTCATAACAAGGATACATGGGTCATTTTTTCTGTGTAAGAGTCAACTCCACCTTAATACGAGGCACGGTGTGGCCGGTACCACTCAAAGTGTTTCACTTTTATTTGAAATGGACAACATTTTAAGTGAAAACAACAACTTACATACAGAAAACTGACCAAACGCATTAGGATTCTATTGATACTTTAGTAAAAGGATCCATGGGTCATTTGTGACATATAATAGTCAACCCCACCTCAATATGAGGCACGGTGTGGCCGGTATCACTCAAAGTGTCTCACTTTTATTTGAAATGGACAACATTTTAAGTGAAAACAACAACTGGCATACGGAAAACCAACCAAACACATTCGTATTGTGTTGATACTTTATAAAAATGATCCATGGGTCATTTTTGACATTTAAGAGTCAACCCAACTTCAATCCTGGGCACGATGTGGCTGGTACTACTCGAAGTTTCTCACTTTTATTTGAAATGGACAACATTTTAAGTGAAAACAACAATTGGCATACGGAAAAATGACCAAACGCATTCTAATTATATTAATACTTTAGTAAAAAAATAAATGGGTCATATTTGATGTTTATGAGTCAATACTTCCTTAATATAAGGCACATTGTGGCCAGTACCACTCAAAGTGTCACTTTTATTTGAAATGGACAACATTTTAAGTGAAAACAACAACTGGCATACAGAAAACCAACCAAAAGCATTCGGATTGTGTTGATACTTCAATATAATGATCCATGGATCATTTTTGACGTGTAAAATTCAATCTTGCCTCAATATGACACATGGTGTGGCCGGTACCACTCAAAGTGTCACTTTTATTTGAAATGGACAACATTTTAAGTGAAAACAACAACTAGCATACGGAAAACTGACCAAATGCATTCAGATTCTATTGATACTTTAGTAAAAGGATCCATGGTTCATTTTTGATGTTTACGATTCAACCCTGCCTCAATATGAGGTGCGGTGTGGCCAGCACCACTCAAAGTGTCTTTCTTTTGTTTAAAATGGATACTCTTTTAAGTAAAAACAACTGGCATACGGAAAACTGACAAAAGGAATTCAGATTCTGTTTAAACTTTAGGAAAAATATACATGGATCATATGTGATGTGTATGAGTCAACCCCACCTTAATCTAAGGGCTGTTGTGGCCGGCACCACTCAAACTTTCTCACTTCTATTTGAAATGGATAGGATTTTAAGTGAAAATAACAAATGGCATACGGAAAATCAACCAAATGCATTCGGATTGTGTTGATACTTTAGGAAAATGATCCATGGATCATTTTTGATGTGTAAGAGTTAACCCCACCACAATATGAGTCATGGTGTGGCCAGAACCACTCAAAATGTCTCTCTTTTGTTTAAAATGGACATCATTTTAAGTGAAAACAACAACTAACATATGGAAAACTGACCAAACGCATTAGGATTCTGTTTAAACTTTAGGAAAACAATAAATGGGTCATATGTGACATGTAAGAGTAAACCCTACCTCAATCTGAAGTGCGGTGTGGAAAGCACCACTCAAAGTGTCTCTCTTTTGTTTAAAATGGACATCATTTTAAGTGAAAACAACAATTGACATACGAAAAACTGGCCAAAGGCATTAGGATTATATTTAAAATTTAAGAAAACGATCCATGGGTTATATGTGATGTGTATGAGTTAACCTCGCCTCAATATGAGGCGCAGTGTGGCTGGCACCACTTAAAGTGTCTCTCTTTTGTTTAAAATGGACATCATTTTAAGTGAAAATAACAACTGACATATGGAAAACCAACCAAACGCATTCAGATTCTATTGAAAATTTAGGAAAACGATCCATGTGTCATATGTGATGTGTACGAGTCAACACCACCTCAATATGAGGTGTGTTGTGGCCGGTATCACTCTAAATGTCTCACTTTGGTTTAAAATGGACATCATTTTAAGTAAAAACAACTGGCATACGAAAAACCGACCAAACATATTCAAATTGTGTTGATACTTTAGAAAAATGATCCATGGGTTGTATGTGATGTGTATGAGTCAACCCCACCTCAATATGAGGCTCATTTTTTCTGGCACCACTCAAAGTGTCTCACCTTTATTTGAAATGGAAAACATTTTAAGTGAAAACGACAACTGGCATACGGAAAACCAACCAAACACATTCAGATTCTGTTGATACTTCATGAAAATGATCCATGATTCATCTGTGACGTGTACAATTCAACCTCGCCTCAATCTGAGGCATGGTGTGGCTGGTATCACTCCAAGTTTATGTCTTTTATTTAAAATGGACATTATTTTAAGTAAAAACAACTGGTATATGGAAAATCGACCAAATGTATTCGGATTTTGTTGATACTTTATTTTGGGGTTATTAGATTCTAATTTCTAAATTCAATCATGTATGTGTTATAGAAAATGAAATTTTGTATGTATTATTAATTCTTTATAACCCACCCCCTAGACACTCCCACCCCCGTGGACAGCCCCCCCACCCCTGGACACCCCCAACCCCTTGTATGTCATATTATATATGTGTTATATATAATTCATAATTTTGTATGCAACATAATTAATTTTGTATGTGTTATTGATTTGTAATTCAGAATTCATTACATAATTTATTCTGCATGTATTCAATTGAGAATTTAATTATGAATTCTGTATTTCATAGGGTAATTGGGTTCATATACATGATTATAATTGTGGTACATTTCCTGGTTATAAGAGTATCCTGTTTTTATGTGATTTTGTTTTCTATAGTAGGTGTTTTTGTTTTTGTTAAGAGTGTATGCAGGTGTATGTAGTTGAGTGTGCAGTGGAAAAGATTTTAGGTGTTGGTCTGCCAAATTCTAGAAATACACTATACCAACGGTTTACTAAAACCGTTGGTATAGTGTTGTACATATTTTTACCAACAGTTTTAGTAAATCGTTGGTAAAAAATGAAAATGATAGTATTGCGAATGGTTTTACAAAATGTTGGGAATACTCTTATATACCAATGATTATTTAAACTTTTGGGAAACTAGGATTACATTGCATTTCCCAATAGTTATACTAAAACCGTTGGTAATAGGCTATCCCAATGCCTTACTTACCAACAGTTTGCCAAACCATTGGTATATAGTATACCAGTGGTTTGGCAGCCTTTACCAATAGTTTGAAACTATTGGTAAAGCCTTAGTTTCCAGTAGTGTTTCATACCAATGGTGGTGTGGTAGTTTTTGTTATACACAAACTCCACCAGTGATATGTGATCCTCCCAAATATGATAAAATTACAACATGAAAGATCGCAGTATATCCTCCAGAACCTGGATGGTCTGCTCAGTCTGGTCATCAGTTTGGTGGTGAAATGTTATGCCCAAGCATAACTAAGTCCCAAATTCCTCCAACAGTCCCTTACATAATAGAGATGTAAAGTGAGCATCACTATTATAAATGATCATCAATGTAACTCCATGGAATCATACTATCACCTGCACATAGAGGCTTCTCAATCTCCCTACTGAACTCTACTCCCAAATAGCTAGGTAGTGGGATGCCTTGGCGAGTTAGTATAAGATCACCCAAATGGAATTATATCCTCTAGATTTACATGGTAATCCCATCATAAAGTTCATGGATATATCATCCCACTTCAACTCTGGAACCTCAAGGTGTTGAGATAGACCCATTGGAACTTGGTTCTCATCCTCCACTTACTAACAAGTAAGGCATCGAGAGACATGATATATAACTCCCTTCTTCATCCCAAGCCAGAAAAACTAATGTCTAAGGTCTTAGTACATAATTTCCAGACTAGGATATACCGCCAAATGAATTCTTGAAACTCTCTTAGAACCTCCTCCTACAATGTCACGGGTACTATCGTGCATCCTTTGAAATGAACAACATGCTCCCCACCTTCATAAAATTCACTATGAGCATGTCCATTGGATATATGAGTACGTAGGGTTACAAAATCTATATCCCCAGGTTGTGCATCCCTAACTCATTGTAAAATAGGAAGGTTAATAAACATTCTCTAAAGGAAAGATGTTATACCTCCATCTATAAAGGATAAATGCAATGAGACCAACTAATTTGAAAACGGTGAACAAGATCTCCTATTGTGAGAATCTGCCACCACATTCCCCTTCCCAAGAGTGTATACAATCTCTAATTCATAATCATGGAGGAACTTTTTCCATTGTCGCTATATCAAGTTGAGATCCTTCTGAGAGAAGATATAGTTGATACTCTTGTGGTTAAATAGATGATAAACTTATCGCCTATCATGTAGTTTCTCCACATATTTAGTGTGGAAACTACCGCTCTAACTAAAGATCATGGGTTGCATAGTTCTACTCATGTGGCCTAAATTGTTGTGAACCATAGTAAAACATTATCTACCCCTTCATATAACCACAACCAAGATCGGTTCCTAATGAATTATAGAACACTACATACTCAACACCCTCCTCTAGAAATCTCAAGATGGGAGCACTTTTCAATCTCTGCCTCAACTCTTGAAAATACTATTGGAATCTATCCATCCACATGAAAGGTTACCTCTTTTGGTTCAAATATGTCATGTTAGAATATATCCTGGAGAATTTAGAATGAATCTTTGGTAATAGCCTTCCAACCAAAGAAATCTCCACACCTATGACATGCTCTTGGGTGACTCCCAAGCTAACATTGTCTCAACCTTTGTTGGGTCCACTACTATACCATCTATTGAGATAAAATATCACAAAAACTGGACCTCCTATATCCATAATTGGAACTTCAATAGATTCCCATAAATATAGTGCTCACAAAGTATGTCCAGAACCATCCTCAAGCGTCTCGTGTGCTCCTCCTCGGACATCGAGTACACAAGGATATCATCGATGAAGACTTCCAAAAACCAATCTAAAGAAGGTTGAAAGATCTGTTTCATGAGTCCCATGAAAATTTTTAGGGAATTAATCTTTCCAAATGAAATCACCATGTCTTCATAGTGACCATATTGATGTCCGAATTCCATCTCTGGCATGTCCTCATCACATACTCATGGCTGATGATAGCCTGATCTGAGGTCAAAATTCAAGAACTATTGTTCCCCTCTCAACTAATCAAAGAGTTAATTAATCCTTGGTAATGGATACATGTTCATAATAATCACCTAGTTCAAGAACTAATAGTCCACACTTAACCTCAAGCTCCCGTCTGCCTTCTTGGTGAACAAAATCGGGGCTGCCCAGAATGAAACACTAGGTCTAACAATATTATTCCACTTCAAGTCCTCTAACTACCCCCTCATCTAGATAAGCTCTACAGGATCCATATGGTATTATGACACTGATATCTGGGTTGTATTGGGATGTAGATCAATGCATAATTCTATCTCTCAGTGGGGAGGTAAGCCTAGAACATCCTTTGGAAGGACATCCTCATACTATGCCAACATTGTAGGGAATAGAAAAATTGTAACATTCACTATACCAAAGTTCATTCTAGAAAATTAGTGAGTACTCGGCTACACCCTCCTATGAATGAGTCCATCCTACATGGCCTGGGTTTCCATTTCACCCACAATGTAAAACTCAGTCCAATCACTGTGAAAACACCACATTCTCTACCTAAAATAGTCATTCATGGCATGAACTATGGATAACCATTTTATACCTTAGATGAAATACTAAGGCCTCATCACTAATCAAAATATATCACAATAGAAACTCTCACCTCCAAGAGTTAGGTCATACTATTGGAACAAGTGTGTGATCGCTGAGTCATCTTTGGTAGGAGTCTCTAAGAACAAGTGTCGAGCCAAGGGGTCAAATGGAATCTCTATATATTGAACTAGATAAATGGAAATAAAATATTGACTAGAACATGTGTCTATAAATACTATAGCTAATTTAGAAAGACACATATCATACCCCATATCATTCCTGCAGCCTCTGGGTCCTAAGCCTTGACCACATGCAGCTACCTCCGCCCTTGTCCTCTAGTTCCTTAAGCCTAGTGCGGACCACCTGGGGGTAGTGTTGGGAATAAGTCAAAGCATCTACTTCCTACAGATGATCTCTTAACTCCTCTGACAATTCTTCCACCCTAAAGACCTATATTTTCCTATCGGTGCCTCTCCCTTGGCTTCACATCTACTATTTCCCTATCAGTTATGTGGAATGTTAGAAAATATCATGCAATATTTTCTCTGTTATCAAATGAGTAGAACCACCTCTCCCTGGGTTGACTAGACCCATATGGTGAGCTCTGGACTATAAAATATCTATCATAGGACCTAATACTAAAATTTATAACACATAAAGGCCCATGAGACTGATGTCTTCTCCCTGTCACTGAAGACTCTACTCCTTCTTTCCTACTGTCGGCAATCGCTGTATGTGTTTGCTCAACCATGAAACTCTCAACCACCAAATATCACTCTAGCACCCTAAAATAAGTAGGAATTGAAATAGGTATAATGTTGGCTCAGATGTCTCTATGCAGTCCTCACTTGAAGTTCTGATCCCAAAATAACTGATCTTGACCTATATTCATAGAGTTCCTAGAGAGTATAGTAAACCTCAATGAATTATTAGCTACTATCGTGCTACCCTACTGAAGTTGTAGAAGCTCCTAGATATGTTCATCCCTTAGCGTAGCTAGTGGTAACTCCTATCTGAAAATCCACTCAAACTCTGACCAATCTAGAGTCACCTCATCATAAAACTGGGTCACCAAACCCCACCATTTCTATATTGAGCCATGGAAAAGTTTTTCCTCCAAGACCACCATTTGATCCCTCGATGTCCTGAACAGAAGAAAAAAATCTGTGTCACCGACTCAAGCCAGTCCTCAGTCACTTATGGTTCGATCTCTCCTTGGAACCAGATGGGTTTTTGTTGCTGAAACTTGTGAATTGTGATTAGTGTGTACACCTCATCTGATGGTATTGTGGGTACCATTTGCTGCTTTACAGGTGGTGGTATAGCTAGTGCACAACATGGAGGTAGCACTTATGGAATTGGTCCCTATATTTATGTCTCATCACTGAAGGGTCATCCTTGTGATCCTGAGGCTAAACCCCAACTGTCATATGTCGCAAATGTATCTTGAAAGTAAATAATATATACCATGGTAAATGATTATATATAGAGAACTGGATTAAGAAGGACATGTAAACCACAACCCATTCCTATATAATACATATAACATTGTTTTACCTACAACTAATGTTCTCATGTACCGAGTTGAAAGGCAAGTGATCAGAGTCCTTTTTTAGGGATACATGAGTCATCACACCAACATTGGAGTCCCTAGCCTAAAAGATGAACTTGAAACACTTAATACTATTTCCCCAAACCAATCTCACAGACTCTAGTCCTAAGCTAAAATCGAATGCCTTTGATACCACTATGTCATGAACTGTACCAATGGGTCTCATGTCATGACTCCCCAAGCCCAGCTCCAATAGGACAGGGACTTGAGACTAGTACTGAGTAGAATATCACTAGCATAAGAGGCCTTAGCCTATGTACATGTACACACACACATCATTAAATGTAAATAATGATAAAATGTAAAAACAACTAAACAACCACGCATGCATACATCTAAATCCCACAAATAGAGTATGATAAGAATTAATGGGAAGTAAACTGGTCCAAATATAATTCCACCACAAAGAGTCTGAGAACAAGTCCAATTTGAATATAAAGATGGGGATTTCTGTCAAGATATCGTATGAACATACCCCGGTCGATCTGGCCCACTAAGAACTACCTAGTCCTGGTCCCTCGAGAACTCTGTCAAAAGGTTGATCGTTTGCACAAGACATGACACATGCGTGCAAATCCAATGCATGGGTGAGTATAACAATACATAGTAGGACACCCCAAAACCACAAATCATATAACAAAAGAATAATAGTTAGCTCTACACAGGTTTATGTCTACAACACATATAATAAGAATATCTACATATACTCAATAGAGACACATAGTCTCAAGGTAAAGTCACAATTGTAATGTTAGCCTATGATTCCAGCTCGAAGGTTCCACATAGCACTCATCTAGGAAAACACACTCCATGAGTAAGATAGCACTGATTATGTCCATCCAAGAGGTAGTGTTCGTCATGTATCCCCATGAGAAGTATACGCTGGAATTTTGAAGAGACGTGATACACAGATGAGGATCACACCCAAGGTCATGGGGTATACCAACAACTCAATCTGGATTAACCCACTAAGTATAGGATCGGTGATCATGTATTGTTGGTCACAATGATACCAAGAACTCTACCTAGGGTAAGAATATGATAGAGGATATCACTCCGGGCCTTAATGAAGGATTCCAACAACTCTATCCAAGAAGTCTTGGTGAAGGGATCAATGTCCTATGTGCAGGAGGTGATTCCATACTAACCATCTGGGAATTGATATTTGGAACACACCCTAACAAAAAAATTATAATATACAAAGGATAAGGGATCCAAGCCAAGTTTAATGGAATAAACGGCATGTAATAAGAGTAAACGACATGTCCCTTTGATATTGGGTCCTAACCATGTAAAATGGCATGTGCCTATGTCCGTGTGTAATTACATGGTGTGACATTTCATGTGTACTTCTACCCATGTCTTGGTACATGGCTATTCCTAAGCACATTTTTCCCTGTCCATTTCCGTGTGGGAGTACATGGCATGCCATTGGCCCTGTACTCTCAGGTCGTGTTCATATACCCTCTAAGGTACAGGTCAAGCCATCTAGGATGGGTCACATGCTATGTGATAGGGTCACATTCTATGTGATCCTTAACCCCATCTTAAAACCCTATCCACTACATAGAGGGCCCCACACAGTGTGCAGCTCTGCATTACATGCTGTGTTGTTCAGGATTTTCCAAAAATCTAAAACTAGAATCATGTGTCTCATATGCTTCTTCGACCATCGATTTGGTTGTTCCTTATGTCAGAATCAAGAATTTCCATCATTATGGACTTTCCATCATCGAATCATCAAAATATTCCCATAAAATCTATTTGGAAAAAACCTTTGAACTTCATTCTTCATTGTGTGTTGAGGAACATAAAAACCGGGTATCCAAATCGTTTGATCCACTGCTCCTTTTTTCATCTCACAATCTTTGCAACGTGCTAAGCCCAGATCTAAAAATTTGGACCATTGCACCAAGAAATGGGTGTGTAACTTTCAATTTCCTGGTATACATTGAACCACTAGCCAAAGGAAAATGTCCATGATGAACAAAGAAATAGGGGATAAATGCACAACCACAAACTCAAGGAACGAACCTCATCCAATGTTCATGTTGGTCTCAATTTATCTCCAGTGGAATGAAAAAATATGAATTGATAAAAATCTAATGAATCTCCCAATAAAACCTCATAAATAAACTCATCCTAAAAAATGACCGATCTATGAATTAATTTGTCGGTCAATTGATTAGCATTCATCATATAAATCAACAATGGGAAAGAAATAAAATTAACCAATTGCCCTAACTCGAGATAGATCAATCGATGAAGAAGAATGAGATTGTATCATTGTCATTGGCGAGATCTACAAATCCCATTGCATAATGATCGCCAATCTACAATCTAGTTGGAATTTGTATGAGAGA
This sequence comes from Viscum album, assembly GCA_963277665.1. NCBI lineage: Eukaryota > Viridiplantae > Streptophyta > Magnoliopsida > Santalales > Viscaceae > Viscum > Viscum album. Next base: position 821,802,997 of record OY728141.1, on the reverse strand, counting down.
GATCCTCCAATGCTCTCTCCAACGGTTCTCCAATGGCTCCAGGTTATGCAGCTAACCCTAAGGATTTAGAATAACTTTATACTTATAAAAGAATTTAGGTCGGTGTGTCAACAGATAAAATAAAATAATTTAATTAATTATTTTATTCATTTCATGCTTGCGATGACTTTTACACAAATGCCCCCATGCTGACAAAGGTTATATCATGCTTGGGGTAAAACCCTCATTCTGAACTCAACATTGCCCTTATATTTCTAATCCAGGATTTCATTTATAATTTATTTCACCTTTTCAGGAAAATTGTCTACTTGTGCTCTTTAATATATTACAAACATTTTATTCTAGGCACACCAGGACTTGGAATCCCGCACTGTCTCAGTTTATAGTCTTTAAAATAATCTATATAATATCAAAAAATAATACATGGAAAATCTGAATCATTTTACCCACCTTAGAGGTAGTCCCGAAAAATCTTCAGGGAAGATGTCCAAATAATCGTCCACGACTAAAGGAATCCATATGTATGATGTGCCTGAAATACTATGGGATATATTATTTAACTGATGGGTAATGGGTTTTAGCCTCCTACTTATATAACCCAGTCATCCTACCATGAGATCTCTCTCACCCTCAAAAGAAAATCTCATCCCATCATTGCGAAGACATCTGACTCATCTATAGTGACGGTCAATCTAGACTCAGACCATGGATAACCAATCCATACCCAAGATAAAATTATAAGTTTCCATTATGATGACCAAAATGTCCCACATGAACCACTCTCCACAAATTTATAGCTTGTTCTGTCGATAGATAAAAGATATAGAATAAGTGTTCCCTATAGAAACCTTAAGGTGAAGATGATGGGCTAAAGCCTTAACTCAGAGCTCCATCAATCGCACCAGGAGTATTTATATGGAGGATGAATCACACTTGTGTCTACTAGTGCCAAATAATTATTAGAATAAACAAATATCATACCTCTAATCATCTCGTGTTCCACTGGGTCGTAAGTGTCCATAGCCTACAAATGTTAGTGACCTCGGTCGTCAACTCCCTAAGCCTGAAATGAGATGCCTAGTGGTGGTGGTGTAAGGATCTCATAGCATCTTCCAACACCCATATCTCCTCCTCCTAGAGCTTAACCTACTCCTCTATCAGCTCCACCTCCATGGGGGCCTCCATGTCCTCTCATGGGAGATCCCTAAGCATGGTGTTGCCTCTGACATGGTGGTCTATCTGCTATCTTTTTGTGCTCCTATGAATGTCTGGTCAGGCAGCCATGTTCCATGTGGCCTCATCCGTCACAAGCATAGAACCACCCCTCTCCATGCTTCTATGGTCCTCTGCACTTCCCCTGACCACATGCCAGAGTCTGATCATGGGGAGGTCTTCTGTGTTGAGATCCTATCGATTGATGCATGCTAGATGCTACAGACAAATCAGTCATGTAGCATCCATTGCCAGCTCCTTGTGCCTGACACCCCTATAATAAGAAGCTATCTATCACTAGTGCCTTCTCCAACACTTTGTCATATGTGGGAATGTTCAAGGGCACCACACTGGCACAGATCTCTCTACAGAGTCCCTGCTCAAATTTCTATGCTCGAAAGTAACCATCATGGATCATGCAAAGGGAGTACTACATAAGGTCTATGAACCTTGTGGCATACACAGCAACTATCATACCTCCCTAATGCATCTTCATAATCTCCTGAATCTGAACCGAGCACAAGAAGGAGGGGTAGTACTCCTCATGAAACAACTGACAAAAGTCAGGCCATGAGAGTGTCGACTCATCGTACATTTGAGTAACAATACTCCACCAGCTCCCAACTACTCTGTGTAAAAGGATAGTAGTCAGTGCAACCTCCTGATATGTCGGTGTTCAGGTACACCTAAAGATATGAACCACTAACACTAGTTAATCCTCCTCTACCTGGGGATCCAGATCGCCAAGGAACCTCAATAGCCTATGGAATTGGAACCCGCAGAGTGCACTAAGCCTGTATGCATCCTCAGTTGGCCCTCTTAGTATGATTTGTTTCTCAACAGGTGGGTTGTTGATACTTTTTCACCTGGAATAAGAATCTCATGGTATAGACCCTAAAATGAGGCCTCATCGCTCATTGAATCATCACCAGGGTCCAAAACTAGTATCTTGATTGGTTGTCATCACTAAGGCGTCTTGAAAATTTAATCTGGACGTATCACGGTCTCATGAGCTTATATATATACAATGTGAATCTGACTCAAGTAGGATAGTTAAAGACTAAATCCTATATAATGCATGTACCATTGATCCCTACAACCAATGTCTCAGTATTCCAAGTTTATAAGCAGGCAGTCAAGATCTCGATGAATGGATATATTGACTAATCGTACCATCAATGGGTTCCTCAGCCTGAGAGCCGCACTCGAGACACTTTGAAATTGTGCCATAAATATAAACCAAATAATCATAATGGGACTACTCTAGAAAACTTCCCAAGTAATGAACTGATCTGATACAAATTTATCATGACCCGGCCCTAATCGGGGCTCGAGCTGTAATTACCCCTAGCCAACCTTTATAGCCCAGGGGCGGCGATAAGTGTCGAGAGGCATATCCTAAATGGGAGGCCTTTTCCTAATGTACCTATACGCACACACACACACTCATCTCAATGTAGAAGTGAAGATGAATAATTATAAAATGATTCAACAACTATAATATAAACCAAGCATGAAAACCCTATATGGTGTACAAGAGTATGATAGTGAAAAGTAAAAAAGTAAATGGGCAAAATACACACCCAACCAGATAGATGTCCCGACCTGACAAAACTAAAAAGTACAAAGTACCAAGAGATCCTAGCTCCTGATATCCAAGCTCTGACCACCATACATAGTCCAATGCACCAAGTATCCCTAAGATCCTTTGTAGTCACCACCGACCTTTCCTTCATCTGCATAAGATACAACATGTGAGGGAAAAGCCCATGGAGTGGTTAATATATGAATAACCAGTAGGATGCCCTGAATGCTAAAGGGGGAACAGTAAGAGACATGATAGGGAAACACAGTAAAAAATCATCCCAAAGCAAGAGAGTAAACAAATCTAATGATGTAGACACATATAGAAGTTTATATACCCAAACCAAAGAAACTCAAATGTGAGAAGAGGGGGTCTCCACCTCATAGACCATCATAGGAAAAGAGATCTAATAGTTCCAAAAGTCCATCAACGATACACGACATCTCGCTTATCTACCAAGAAGTAAACATTAATGCCAAGCCACACCTTGGCACTATGTCACGCAGTTGATGGAAAACTTTCTCTAAGTAGAGGAATCATGCCCTAGTTCAATAGGGGGTGTCACTCTATAAGTATCTGTAAAGGACCAGCACCTTGATGAGTCATGGGGTTCCAATATTTAGGTAGAGGACTCATGCCCAGATGCGATAGGGGGGTTCCAATTTGGTGTCACGAGGACTCGTGCCCAATCCGATAGGGGGTTCCACTCGATAAATAGAGGACTCCCACCCAAGATGATGGGGGGATCCACCGTGGTGTCATGAGGATATGTGCCCTATCTGATAGGGGGTTTGACTCGGTAGATAGAGGACATGTGGCCAAACTGATGGGGGGGTCCACTCTATAGGTTGAGGATATGCACCCTATTCCAATAGAGGGTTCCACTCTAGTGTCTCGAGGACCTGTGCCCTATCCGATAGGGGGTTTCACTCGATAGATAGAAAATTTTTGCCCATGCTGGTGGGGGTTCCACTCTATAGGTCATTGGTGATCCTCTTCTAGATCATTGTCATCGTCGGGTACCCCTTAAATAAGTGTCAAACCTAGAACATCTCACATCATATCTCGAAAGCCACAATGGCAGGCACTATCGCGTTAAACGTGGAAAAACACTCAGGATAGGAAACTCATGGTCCAAAACCCGAGTCCAAATAAAGAAGATATAAGAGTTGAATGTTTCCTAAAAAGGAACTAAGGGGTACACAACATGTGAGGGGACTCACATGGCTTGTGGTCCCGCTCCATCGCTTTACCATGTCCCTTATGGTACATGGCTCATTGTCCATATAGGTATACACGACATATAGGGGGTATACACGGCGTGTCTGAGAAACTCGGGGTCATGCCCGTGCTCTTTGTCTATTTCTGTGTAACCATCCCATGTCTATATACTTCGGTACATGGTGTTTCCATCCACACGGGGTTCCACCCATGTCTGTGGTCGTGTTCGTGTACTCCGACACATGTCGTGTGTCTGGTCGTGCTCATGTATATGTACTCCCGGAGTACATGTTGGGCCACTAAAAAAAGGTCACATGATGTGTGGATCTCCCACACGGCGTGTGATACTTATAATTATGCAAAACCCTAGCTGTCACAGTTAGGGACATAAATGTCATGTGTTCTTTGAATTACACGGCGTGTAGTCACGTTTTCACAAAAATCTAGATCTGCACCCACACATCTAGATTTGGATTCACCACTTTGAATCTGACCACATTTCTTCCCAAAAAAAGTGGACCTAGTCATTTTTCATCGTTTCTGGTCATCTGAGGGTAAGAAATCAAAACCTTGTTGGTTCGTCGCTTCCTACACGCATCGCACACCTCGTGTGTATCGGGTTCTTATGCCCTTTATAATTTGGATATCATTCATCAAAATGATCACCCATAACCTGCAATCTAACTAAATCCATCCCTGATTTGTCGATTCATCCCTTGCATGTGAATTCGTCATGAATCCAAGGATCTGATTGGGCTCGGTCCCACCCAGCAATGCTGAACTGATACCCCATAGGCCGATCAGTGAGGAACGTGAAAATTTTGTTAGAGAAAGGCACAACAACCAAGGTTTATCAATCATTGTTCAAACATTCTTGGCTAGAAAACATAGTTGGGGAATCCAGGGCTAAAAAACAAATTGAATAATCAATTAAATTTTAGTATGCATGCACATGCAATTGTCCACAATTGACGCATATCAAAGAAAGAGATTGATCTTGCTCAACAATTTAATCAAATGGGGTGAAAACCCTGAATAATGATTTGTACTTGAATATTGTATCGTTTTTCATCGAAGAATGTGCTCACCAATGATTGAGAGGAGTCGTTGTGCTCGCTGCATCTTGATCTGCATGATTATGTAGTTTTGTCGTGGTCTGAATTCAATTTGCCAATGGATAGAAGGAAAAACGCTCTCAATCCTCCAAGGGTTTATGAGGTTAACCCTAGAGGATTCGCTATAATAGGGAATTTATAAATGAAATATGTTGTGTTAATTTAATGAATTAATTAAATCAATAATTTAATTGATCCAATAAACATACCTGTGATGACCATTTGATCCAAGCATCCCGTGCCGACCTATTTTAGATTGCACCTAGCATAAACATTACATTTTAGACTCAACCATGGTATCAGGTTTCTAGTCCGAGATTCCATTTAAGAGTAATCACGTTTTCTTTACGAAACTATGCACGTGTAATATAAAATATATTTAATATTTTTATAAAATAAATTTCAGGCATACTGGGCTTCAGAATCGTACGTCGTCTCAGTGTCTGTCTCTGAAATGATATATAGAAATATTTCAAAATCCTATAGGGCAAAATCTGGGTCTCTATATTTGTTTTTCAAATGAACTTTTTCATGAGTTCCCACATGCCTCGAGATGTCTTTATGGCTTCTCCAATGCTTGAAAATGCATTTCAAAGGTTTTCTTTGAGAAAATATTGATTTCCAGTTTTAGAAATGTTTTATTTATGTGCTCAAAGTTTTATTATGAAAAAGAGAAACATATTCATGAGTTTTCATGTTTTTCACTGGACTAATTGGAATTCTTTTATTTTCATACCCCTCACTAGGATTTGTTTAAATCATCCCACAATTTCAAATGTTTTTAATAGGATTTAGGGGTGGTTATAAATGTTAGCATGGTCAAGATTCCCACTATTGTGACTCATTTTAAATGAATCAAGTGCCTTGAATGAAATAGAGGTATAAACATAGAGCTCTGTTTTTGTGGAAAAAAGGTATATCGTGTGAAACTATCCACTCTCTTATGTAATTTTTACCTATGTATCTAAAAAACTAAATTAAAAGGTTCTTTAAAATGTAAGAAGGAGCATCCCTTGTTATAAATCATGTATTTATGGGTTGTTTAAGTTCCAGGTCGCTATAATTACACTAAAAATTATGAAATCTTTTAAAGTGTTTACCTTTTCTTTAAAACTGATTATTATAATATATGTCACGCATCTTCAAAAAAATGCTACAAGTTGTTTCCAAAAAGCTCCCTCTGGATTCCATCATCAAACCATGAAACCCACTAATTTAAATTTATAAAAAAATTCCTCTTAAAATTGAATTTTTACTCTAAAACAACTCCATAATCCCCTCCATTAAACAAATCTTCAATATATTTATGAAAATTACATCTCAATAATAATTGATCAATTTTCCATTTAATTTCTATTCGTATAACATGCAACTTATATCACCTAAAATGGAAAAAAACTTTCTACTTAAACTTCTAACAATATCTAGTCAAACATCAATTTGAATCTTCATAATTCACTATATTAAATTATCCACTAAAATCCCAATTCAAATAGTAGAAGTAAATCTCTATTAATTTATTGAAACAAATAAGTTAATGAACATTTAAAAGAACTCAGCGAGACTCGAACCTGAGACTTCGCTGAGACCCTGAAGGGCCACTACCAACTGAGCTGCACCCGGGCAGTGTAGGGTTTTTCTTGTATTTCTCCCACACCTTGGACTATTGAAATAATAGAATCTCAGGTCAATAATCCCACTTAAATTTGTCTACTTAATTAATAGTTTAATTAATTCACTAAACATACCGCTAATGGTCGTTTTATTCAAATTCCCTGTGTCGACCTATTTTAGGTTGCACCTAGGATAAAGATCGCATTCCAGACTCAATCATGGTCTCAGATTTCTGATCCAAGATTCTGTTTAAGAGTTATCCCATTTTCATTAGGAAATGGTGCGAGCGTAATATAAAATATATTGAATATTTTTATATAATTAATTTCGGGCACACTGAGCCTCAAAATTGTACGTCGTCTCAGTGTCTGACTCTAAAAAGATTTGTAGAAATATTTCAAAGTCCTGCAAGGTAAAATCTGGGTCTCTTTATCTATTTTTCAAAGGAACGTTTTCATGAGTTCCCACATGCCTTGAGATGTCTTTATGGTCTCTCATATACATGAAAATGGGTTTCCAAGGTTTTCTTTGAGCAAAGATTGATTTTCACTTGTGGAAATGTTTTATTTACGTGCATAGAGTTTTATTATGAAAAAGATAAATATATTGATATTCATGAGTGTTCATATTTTTCACTGGACTAATTAGATTTCTTTTATTTTCATACGCCTCATTAAGCTTTGTTTCTCTTGTCCCACCAATCCAAATGTTTTTCACAAGATTTAAGGATGAGTAGAAATATTAGCAAGGCCAAGATTCCTACTATTGTGAATCATCATAAATGAATCAAAAGTGTCTTAAATGAAACAAAGGTGTAAATTCAACGCATTTTTTTTGTGAAAAAAAAAATTATATTGTGTAAAAGAGTCCACTATCTTATGTAACGTTTTAGCTAATTTTCTAGAACTCTAAATAAAAAAGATCCTAAAAATGAAATAAGGTGAAACCCTTGTTATAAATCATTTATTTATTGGTTGTTTAGGTAACGAGTCATTACAGTAGCACTGAATATTATGAAATTTGTTGCAATGTTTGCCCTTTTTTCTGAATCGGTTATGAAAATATATTTGACACATCTTAAAAAACATGCAATAAGCAGTTTCCAAAGAGTTCTTTCTAGATTCCATCATCATGTCACGTGACCCACTAAGTTACATTAATAAAATACTATCCTCTTAAAATTGAATTACTATTCTAAAATAACTCCATAATCCCATGTATTATTTTTTTTTCAATATATTTATGAAAATGATATCTCAATAAAAATTTCCCAATTTTTCATTTAATTTCCCTTCATATAACATTCATCTTCTACAACTTCAAATGGAAAAAACTATTTCATTTAAACCTCGAAATATATTTGGTCAAGATTCAATTTATGTTTCCATAATTTATTTTATTAAACCATCCACTAAAATCTCATTCAAATCATCTTAGTAAATACCTATTTATTTATAGGAAAAAATAAGTTAATGTCCATTTAAAACATGCCTATATGCCCGAGTCAAAGGTATCCACGTAAATTTATCTATTTAAAACACCACTGAAATATGCATTTAATTATTCATAAAAAACCCCAACACTCAGGCCCACACACCCGTGCCTGATGTCCCCTTCTACCCCACGCCTCCTACCTCCCTCCGACTCTGACATTGCGAGCGACCCAAAGCGGAGCCCAGCGCGCATCCCCGCTCCCACCCCACCTCCCACCTCCCACCTCCCACCTCCCACCTCCCACCTCCCCACCTCCCCACTCCCCACTCCCCACTCCCCACTCCCCTTCGCTTTCATCCAATTTCATCGGCGACGTCTAACATATCTCCGCTGCTCTTTCCTTATAGGTCCGTTCATCCCTTCGTCTTCTATCTTCTATTTCCCTCCTGTATAATCTCAGTGCATCATTTTTGTCACATATCCATTCCAGAGATGTGTTTTTGGCTGTTTTTTGTTCGTCATATATTTGTGTTCCATCTGTCATCTGCGATTTCTCCAATATCTTTGCGCTGAAATCAAAATTTATGCATTATTATTGTCTTTCTGTTTTTGTTTGTATATAGATTATTGTTGGCTGTTTAGTTACCGCTTAACAACCATTTTTGTACTCTTACCGCTTGACAACCGTTTTTGTACTCTCTCGTCCACCATTCTGTCTTATTTAAGCTATCAAAATGAGTCCCAGATATCTCTATATATATGACCTGGAACGCCATTTTCTAGAAAGATATTGATTTGGAGGAGAAGCTTCCAGAAGGAATGGCTGCATTTAGTGTAGGTTATGAGCTATATCTTGCCAGGGGAGAAGAATTGGAATCATGTGAAACTCCTTCATTTAACTCCACTGTGTATAAGCTGCAGTATACAAATTCCTCTTCGGTCAAACCTGTAAGATTATCTTCTGCACAGATAGGGAAACCAGATCCAAAAGTCACTCAGATTGATGATAAAGTCTATGTACTTGGTACTGGATCTTTGTTTTTTCATGGTGTTGTGCCTTCCCCAGCTTTCAAGGTGTATGACCCATTAAAGGACACTTGGGAATCTCTGCCTGACCCCCCAGTTATGATTGTGAAAGTGCTGGTTTAGTGCGCAGTTTCATTGTGTTCCAGAATTTCATTATTATGAAAAATGCTGAAGGATGTTGGGTTTATGATGTCCCTAACAAAGAATGGAACAGCTAGGTATCGTCACCACTAGATAAAAACTATTCAATGGACCCTGACCCATTTGAATGTGATGCTGTTGCGACATACCGCAACATCATGATTGCATCATCAATAAGTATGGGCTGGTTGTTTATTTCCCTGATTTCAATTCTTCTACCATTTCCATTAAAATTCTTGAACGACTGAATAATGTTATCGAAACTGCTGAGGTAGCTCGTGGCTCTATACATCACTTAGGAATTGAGAAAATGTGTAGTGTGTGTTTTTTTCAAAATGATGAATTCTATTGGGCCGTCAGCGTTGCCATCTATCAGGTCAATATCTCGAGAAACGTGGATAGTGAAGGGGGGAGCTGTCCAGTTACTATTGATCTCTTGCCTCACCATATCTTCAAGGCTGGCACTGTGGCCGAGGAGTACATAATATTTACAGATGCATTTATCATGTATGTGCATTCTCCAAACTTCTTGTTTTTTTTTTTCTTTTTGTGGTTTTCAGCATATCATGCTCAATGATATGGGTTTGTATGTTTTTGACGGCATTTTTTGGAACTAACTGCTCAATGTTATCTTCCATCTTTGATTTGTCACTATCAACACTGGGCTGATAGAATTTTGGATTTCATATTATGTTGTACTAGAGCTGGTTGCATTTGGGATTTTAATTGTTTTCAACTTAAATCACAAAACTCATGTATGCACTGGGCCCTTTCCTTACTGTGTTTCAATTTAATAGTATTCCCATTGGCTTGCTACACATAACAACACCCATAGTCTGTATGCTGCATTTAAATGTCCATTTCTCTTTCCTTGAAACTCTAACCTTTAAAAGGGTTAGAACATGGGACCATGTGTAATGTGATGACTTGTTAAGTAGGGACCATGTGTGATTTGGATAAGTAATTGACTAGCTGCATTGCATGCGCATGTAAGAAATGTGAAATCCAAACTGTATACAAAGATATAAGGTTATTTTGCAAGAAAATCAAAATAGAATGTCGTTGTAAACTTGAGTATACCAAGCGTGTATAAATGTACAACATCCTTGTAATATCAAAGTGTATTTCGTTTAACAGGTCTGAAGGTTTGGGAAAACATGTTTTAAAATGCGAGAATCTTGATAAAAACTCCAAGAGGACAAGAATTGTTTTGGGGGTGCACAATCAGTGAAGGTTTGGATGTCAAATTAATTAGGTATGCTGCCAAGTGTGCTTTTCATGATTCCAGCACACTTACTTTTCTTTGCACAACCATATTTAATTATAATATAAAGAATTATTGTGTTTTTTAGGAAGAGGGGGAACAATGGAAAGGTTTTATTTTTGTTTGGAAATCCATTCGTGACAACCAATGATGATATATGGTTGATGTGTCCATTCAACAAGAGTTTGATATTTTTCTTGGATATCACTATCATTTTTGAAAGGCTTATCGATAGTAGTTGACTGATAATTTAAAATGAGAGAGAATGACGGACCATTATTGGAATCTCGACACCCTGCATCTCTATAAGATCCCCTTTTCGTACCCGACGGACGACGTGCGTTTTCTCCTCTTTTACTCACTCTCTCTTTACCTGGCCTCCCCTTTGATCCCCCCTCCCTCCTTCCCTGTCTGTTTTCCTTGTGATCCACACCTTCTTTTGCAGTCTCATGAACCTTCCATATTCATCTGCTATCGGCGGTTGCCTTTGTTAAAGATCAAAGCTCGAACGCTCATTCGGAATTCATCCGGAATATCAATCGGGCAGTTCAGTTGATGAGTTTTTTCAGCGGTGTTGCTCGGTTTTAATTCCAGAAGGGCGAATCCAGGTCTCTCATTCTCTGCAAATTTATTCTAATGAAATGGAAATCGTTCTTTGATTAGATTATAATCGGGATTGCTAATCGTTTGTTTTCTTTGATCTCACATTTTGAATTCCCCACGGATTTTTGACCCAAGCAGACTTCGTTTTTATTTTCTCTGAAAAAAATTGTTGTCATATATTTTGAGGACTCTGCGTGATTTCGATATAGGTTTGGGTTGTGATCCAGTGTTTGCTTGAATTGAAACGGTACTATGTTTTCTCTCCCTCACGATGATCAACCTTAGCACTCAGGCCTGACACTGGGGCAACCCCAACGAGCCCTTGGGCTAGGGCATCAACCGACCGCGAGACAACCAACCAGCCGACCTCTTTTCTCTCTTTCTAGCATCCCACACGCGGTGATTCCTCCCTGCCACACCTCCTCCCACTGCGCCTCCCCGCCTCCCCATTTGGCCTCCTCCTTGCTCTGTGTCGTCGGGTTGCCCGATTCTCCATCTCCTTCACCGGCTCCACCTCTCATCGCGTCACCTCCCGCACCCGCTCCATGTACACCTCCTCCTCCGCAGCCACTTGAATATGTTCCGCTGCCTCCTACCTCACCTCTGCCTCCTCCTAGTCAGTATCATGGGGTGCTCTGGAGGCAGGTAGATTAACTGAAATCATGGGGTGCTCTGGAGGCAGGTAGATTGACTGGCGTTCACCTCATCAATCGATGCTATAAACCTAACGGTGCCCTCCGAATCTATCTGGTTTTCTATTCGTATCTCTTCTCAATTTCTAAATTGGCATTATGTTAGTTTTACTGATTTGACCCCAATATTTGTTAATATGATCAGGTTCAGCCCAGCTCCCTCCCTCTGTGTGGCAGGGGTAAACCCATCCCAATTCCATAATTTTGTTATTCCAATTCATCATTATGATTTGTATATGCTTGGGATGCTTTGTGTTTGAAGATCATATTTTTTATTCAGAATTTCTGATTTTAAATTATTATTTTTTTAACTGGATAAATGTGCAATATTTTTAACATTAGTCGGGAGCCATTGTTTTGATGCCTAACTATGAGGCACTGATACCATCTCAGTGAAAATCGAATGCGCAACATGCGCTCGTGCCTTCAGGGTTGTACTGTTGATGTCTTTAATTCCAATTGTTGGGGTTCTTCAATCACAATGTAGATAAAACAAAAACTTGTATTAATCTTTAGGAAGGATATACAAATAAAACAGAAACTCTCTCCCTCAACCTCTCTCTGGGTAATGCATCAACCTAACACTCTTTCAACCTCTCTGTTGGATGAGTGCACCAACCTTTCTCACACAGAGCTTGCTGTCACCTGCTCGTACATTTTGGAGCTTTATCACAGCTCCGTGGAGCTTATACCCTTGTGCCCATTGCTGCCGGTGCTTTACCCACAAACCTAATGTGTATATATAGTAACACATGGTCGGTGCATCACCAACTCTTCCTGCACAAAGTCAATGAAGAGCTGGTCCATAATTCAATCATGAAGAGCTGGTCCCTTGTGCCCATTGCTGCCGGTGCTTTACCCACAAACCTAATGTGTATATATAGTAACACATGGTCGGTGCATCACCAACTCTTCCTGCACAAAGTCAATGAAGAGCTGGTCCATAATTCAATCATGAAGACCGCCAAAAAAAAAAACACCTAGATTTTGCCCATGCAATGCCGTTGTTGAAAATTATGCTCCACCATTTTCACACATCATGCTGAACACGTCCCGGAGACGTACCTTCTGTTTTGCTTGGATATTTTGAAAAAGTTTATTGCACGCCCTGATTTTCTGTTTTGCTTGGATATTTTGAAAAAGTTTATCGCACGCCCTGATTTTTTAGGGACACACAGAGAACGGAAGTGATGTGTCATGACTGATTTTACCCCCCATAATCCACTGTTGTTGAAATTTAGGGTTCTCCCACTTGAGGGAAAAAAATTAATTTACTCCGGCACTCAGCATACCCAACCCGACCAGAACGACTATTAATTTTAAAATTAATATATAATAAAATATGAAAAAATATTAAAATGGTGGCCAGATTTGGGCCACCTCTAGCCCAGCCCTTGTCCTGAAACCTCTGGCACAGGCCCAATTCGGCCATTATAGGAGATTATATGTCAAATTTGCAGTGTGATTAATTTATGACGACAGAATTCTGCAGGTCGCCAACCAGTTTGAGGTTGCAGCAGGATTCAATCTCACGGGGTGGGAAGCCACTCGGTGTAGTCATGGCCTCTAAGACAGCGACAACAGGATGCCCTCCGCCCATGAAGGCTACTTCTAATGGGGCGTTCCAGAATGACAGTCCACTGGATTTCGCACTTCCTCTCATCATCCTTCAGATTTGCCTTGTGGTTGTCCTCACCCGACTCCTCGCCATTTGCCTCAAGCCCCTGAGGCAGCCCCGTGTGATTGCAGAGATCATTGTAAGTTGCTTCTCCCTTTCTTTTTCCTGTTTTTGATAAGGTTTCCAATGTGAATAACTGAATTTCTGTTCTTGCAGGGCGGGATATTACTCGGACCATCTGCCTTGGGTTGCAACAAGAATTTTCTGCTCACGATCTTCCCACCTAAAAGCCTCACTGTTCTCGATACACTTGCCAATCTTGGCCTCCTCTTCTTTCTTTTCCTTGTGGGCTTGGAACTGGACCTGAAGTCCCTCCGGCAGACCGGGAAGAAATCCTTAAGCATTGCCCTCGCAGGAATCACCCTCCCCTTTGCTCTAGGAATCGGTTCATCTTTTGCACTCAGAGAAGTCATCTCCAAGGGTGTGGATGGACCCTCGTTCATCGTCTTCATGGGGGTCGCCCTCTCCATCACCGCCTTCCCCGTCCTGGCCCGTATCCTAGCTGAACTCAAGCTTTTAACCACCGATCTCGGTAGGGTGGCCATGTCCGCTGCAGCGATCAATGACGTTGTTGCCTGGATTCTTCTTGCCCTCGCCGTTGCCCTCTCTGGCTCCTCCAGCTCCCCCCTCGTCACCCTGTGGGTATTCATCAGCGCGCTTGCCTTTGTCGTCATCCTGTACTTCATCGTCCCGCCAATTTTCCACCGGATGGCGCAGCGGTGCCCTGAGGGGGAGCCAGTTGATGAGCTGTACATTTGCGCCACTCTCACGGCGGTCTTGGCGGCTGGGTTCGTGACGGATTCCATTGGAATCCATGCGCTGTTCGGGGCGTTTGTGATGGGCGTGCTAGTACCCAAGGAAGGGCAATTCTCAGAGGCGTTGGTGGAGAAGGTTGAGGACCTGGTGTCGGGTCTGTTCCTCCCGCTGTACTTCGTTTCCAGTGGGCTGAAGACCGACGTGACCACCATCAAGGGGGCGGAGTCATGGGGCCTTCTCGCTCTGGTCATCTTCACGGCCTGCTTTGGGAAGATCGTAGGCACCGTTCTGGTATCCCTCCTCTGCAAAGTCCCCTTCCAGGAGGCCCTGGCCCTCGGGTTCCTCATGAACACCAAGGGCCTCGTGGAGCTCATCGTCCTCAACATCGGCAAGGACAGAAAGGTGCTTGCCCAGTCTGTGTTTTCTGGTTCTATCACCTTCAACCCTGAGCGGTTTGATTTAGGATATATATCATTTTTATGCAGGTGTTGAATGACCGGACATTTGCCATAATGGTGCTCATGGCTCTCTTCACCACCTTCATCACCACGCCGCTGGTCATGTTAGTGTACAAGCCGGCGAAAGCCAGGACCAGGGACGATTACAAGCACCGGAAAATCGAACGGGCTGACCCGAATTCTCAGCTGTGCCTTCTGGTTTGCTTCCATTCCTCCAGGAGCATCCCTGCCATCATCAACCTCATCGAGGCCTCCCGGGGCACCGAGAAATCCGGCGGCCTCTATGTCTACGCCATGCACCTGATGGAGCTGTCGGAGAGGTCTTCCGCCATCCTGATGGTCCACAGGGCGAGGAAGAACGGGCTGCCCTTCTGGAACAAGAGCACCAGGCCGAACCACGTGGTGGTGGGGTTCGAGGCGTTCGAGCAGCTGAGCCGTGTCTCGATTCGACCGATGACCGCCATCTCGTCGCTGTCCGGCCTGCACGAGGACATCTGCAGGAGCGCCGAGCGGCGGCGCGTGGCCATGATCATTCTCCCCTTCCACAAGTACCAGCGGGTGGACGGGGCATTGGAGACGACTCGGGCGGAGTTCGGTTCCGTGAATCGGCAGGTGGTGGCGCACGCTGCCTGCTCGGTGGGCATCCTTGTGGACCGCGGGCTCGGCGGTGGTGCCCACGTGGCTGCCAGCGATGTGGACTCTTTTGTTACCGTCTTGTTTTTTTGGGGGGAGGGACGATCGGGAGGCGCTGGCGTACGGGCTGCGCATGGCGGAGCACCCCGGCATCAGGGTGAAGGTGATGAGGTTCGTGCCTCGGGGCACTCCTGAAATCACTGAGAGTAGCCGTTTGCCGGAGGAAAGGTCGGCCGATGACGAGGTGTTGTGGGGGGTGAGGGATAGGGTTTTGGTGGGCGGCGGGTCGGTTCAATACGAGGAGAGGGCGATTGGGGATGGACAGGAGCTGGAGCAGGCGGTGATGCAGATCAGGGGGTGCAACCTGCTGCTGGTGGGGCGGACGCCGGAGGTGGTCGGGGGGCTGATCGTGAAAGGGTGCCCGGAGCTGGGGCCTATTGGGAACCTGCTTGTATCGTCGGAGTTTTCGACGGGAGCGGCACCATCGGTGTTGGTTGTGCAGCAATACCGGGCTGGCATTGTGGCGAACCCTTTCCGGCCATCAGAGGAGATTGGTTTGGGGGTCTTTGCCAGCTCATCGTCCAACTGACGACACCTTCGGTCTAATCGCCCTTTTTGTCCTTTAGGTTTTGCCGTTTTCTGCGATGGATGCGTTAGGAAGGATAATACATTAACACATGTGAAGTATATATATATATATATATTTATAAAACCTGCAGGCGAGCGGGGTAGTTGGGGTTTGGCGGCGTACGTTGCGGGATCATGTCTCCCGACGCATGTTTTATGTGCCTACGTGCATTGTAAAGAAAAAAAATTAAGTATATAAAAAAAATCTCACACTGATTCAAAGTTTTTGTTTAGATTAAGGAAAAATTAAATAATTTATATCTAAATTAATAAATATTATTGTGATTAATTATGATTGTGATTTTTTTTATTAGGGAGTTGTGCTTAATTGTAATTAATTATGCCGAACCATTATATAATTCTATGGTTAATTGTGAATAAATATTTAATGATTTATTAGCCATTTGTAATTGTTTTTTAATTATTTTTAATTATATCATTATTTTAAAAATAAAGTTAATTAAAAAAAACATCAAATAACTGTCTGGTCCACAGTCTATTGAATTTTTTGTTGGATTTCAAGCCAGATTTAATTTGGATCATGATATGTTTTGGACACGAATAACTGTCAGATTTATGCTTGATGATTAGATGGTCATTGGATGGTGTTTGGGATGCAACATCCATCACACGGTATTAAGCGCACCTCAATCACTAGAGGTTACTGATTAGCGTTGATGGTATAAAGATATTGTTTTGGGATCAATTTACTCTCTAATGTTCCATTGAAGTGAAAAAAAAAACTAAAATAAATAATACATCGAGTAAGTCTCAAAAACCAATAATATCACACTCAATAAAGTCAAGTCAATATCCGCACAAATGCATATATAAGTTGTACTTTCAAACCAAGACTTTAAAATAAAACGTAGATACCAAGACATGCACAATGCAATTGAAAAGTGTAACAAAATAAAGTGTGACAACCCCTCCACATGACTTCAAATACACATGAAAACAACTCCAAGATGTCTCCCACATCATCTCCCACTAAGGTTTGTATGTACAGGAAAAGAGAATAAATGCTCGGTAGAAACCATTGCAACCTCAGACATTCCTTGGAGTTTAACACAATCATATATATAAATATTGTAAAACTATTAAATGATTTAACAATATCATTTGCAATATGCATATCAAAGTATTATAAATGACATTTTACTTGCTTTGAGTAGTGTAGATGTAACTCTGATACTAATCATGGAACAAAGTAGCGAAACACATGGCTCATATCCATCATATGTTAAACACATGGCATCTCGTAAATCTCTAGGCCTAACACATGGCCTAGCCAAACTCATGGCTCACATTTCAATATCTCACGTCAGAACCTAACCCAAACCTCTCTACAAATGACTAACTTCATGATACTTGTCACAAAAAAAAAAGTTATGTCAAAATATCTCAAACATACCTTTATTTTTGGCACATCATGCCATAAATCAATCCCTAATTAGTCATCATGAATAACACATTCACTTTGCAAAAACACATGCAAACATCTTTGATGCCTCGTCGTCATAGGATCAAGTTTTGTTATTTATAATTTCTTGCGAACACTAGAACAATGATGAGCAGAGTGCTGAACCCACAAGGGTAAAAAGATTGTGCAAACTGGGAATAAAAAAAACTCAAAAACAAGCAAAAATGGAGATTGCAAACAAGACGAACAAGCACACAGTATGAAAGTAAAGATGGAACAATTGAAGAAGCGTAGAAACAGTGAAGAACTAAAGACAATCAAAAAACACAATTTGGGAAAAACTTTGATTGGCTGACTAAACATCGTTCCTCATTCATTTGAAGATTTGATTTTGTCCAACACACTAACAGTTTCGTCTACTGACTCTCTCGAGTAGTGGTGGAGTTGAATCCAACAATTCTTCAATTGTTAGATCCAACATAAAAAAGATGCAAATTATGAACTTGAATTACTTTTCAAAGAAACATATTTATTTCAAGAATCGATACAAAAAAAAAAAAAAATCAATGTTACAATAACAACGAAAAAAAGGAAAAGAGGACGAGGTCGCGGGGGTCAAGCCTCTTACATGAGTGTGTGCGTTGTAACCCACCTTTTAAAAAAAAGAAAAGGGAAGAAGAAATCTCCCCTTTGATCTTGATTGTTAGTCAGAGACCTCATTCCACCGACTTAGTTTAATTTGCATCTATTCAGTGACCACATGACAATTGTCATGGACCCCCTCAAACTGAATTTAACAGATCACGTGCAATTGGCTTCCACAACAAGCCAAATAAATATGGTATTCCCAGATTGGTGCATTCTTCATCGTCACCAAAAATTCCCTCAAGCTTCGAGCAAGCGACTTCACGTGCTGCTATCAATTGCAACGCTCGGAAAATCTCAGCAATAACTCTCTCAGCTTCGATAAAAAATCCCCAAATGCAAGCTTGGAAAATCATCGAACAAAATGCGTGCCCAAGGCTTTATCCAAATAACGGCAACATCTGTTAACCAAAGCTTCCATCCCCTCTATCGAACCTGCAAACAAAGTAAAACCAGCATATGAATTTCCTTTAATCTTCAAATGGCTTTGGGTCCCCCAGCCATGCTCGATTTTCTCAAGATGTCAAAGAACAAAAAACTGCATAGACTTCAAGCACTATTCAAACTAGGCACAATGCGTTTAGGATCGAAGCTGCTCTCAAATCAACTTTTTGATCGTAACTTCTTCAACAGATCTCAGGTGTTCTTCATCGGTGAAGAAGATGAAACCCTATCATCATTTTCAACACGCAAAGGCGCAACTCGACTCTTCCTCATCTTCATCAGAAATTCCCGATCGGAAGTAGATCTTGGATAGCTACAACTAGGTGTAGCCTCGCAATTACTATCTTCATCGGCATCCTCAAACTTCAGTGTGATTTGATGGTTCATCAATTCCCGCACCCATCTCGACCTTCAAACGCCTTTGGAAATCTCTGTTCCTAGGTTTCACCGACATCTTCCCTATCAATCGTACCCTTGGTTGGATCATCATCTTCAATCCCATTTCAATTGGGCTTCAATAGCACGGTTCAGCTTCAAAAGATCAGTTGGCAACCCTCTGATCCCGATCACTCTTCATCAGCATCAAATCTAGTCGACAACCTCAACCCTAGACTCTTCGGACGAACAAGCTCAGCTCAACCTGTCATCATCTTTCTTGGCAAGTGAAAAACCAAATCCAAAGCTCGATGTGGCCTCACAACTTCCATTTAGCTTCGATTAGATCAACCCGATCAACTTGTTGGCCCACCTTAACCTTGTTCGCATTCGGCTACAAGCACACCTCGCCCGACTTTCTTCAACAACTTTGGAGAAATAGAATCACATTCCGATCGGTCTTCAATCGTGCTCAAGCTTCGACATCAAGCTCGATTCATATGCAAACACCACTCAACCATGTCGTGAATCTTACTGAAATTTTCAAATTCAATCCACCTCAACTTATCCTCGCGGACAGTCTAGGTCTATGCCAAAAATCTGATTGATCGCACGATTGCTCCATTTTTACTCCTCAAGTCTGAAGGTCTTATATATCTATATATATTTTAATTTTTTGGATAACCCCTCTTTTTAAGTGGGGTGAGAGGAAACTCTTATATGACCCATGGTCCTAGAGACACAACCCCTACTACCTGACATGAGGGCCAAAGGGCCAGATGCACATAACAACCCCACCCCACCTCCTTATTCCCTTAGTGTTCATAAGCTCTCATCACAGAGAGAGGAACGACTAACATTGCCCCATGCAGAACCGCACGTTGCCAGGTACTGATGGTGAAAGACATACCCTCTCATCATTTCCAATCCGGATAGCTTTGCTTATGGTTGCCTCATGCTCTTGATCTTCCATATATGGGCATGCACATGTGGATCCGACCCGCCAACTGCTTGCCAATTGTGGTCTATGCCCACCATTGAGCCGATTGAGCCTCTACTGTCACATTCCTACATTTGGTGTGACCCCATGCATCGCCAAACCTACCCGTCGTCGTCGTGCCCGACATCGCAGTTCACTGTCAATCCACCACTGACGCCGTCTCCTCCCATCACAATCGTGTCCATTGCCAGATCTACCGACATGTGCCACCGACGCCGTCAACATCAACTCCCCCTGTTGCCGTTGAGGACCCTCCTTTCGACGCGGCCAGCGAACGTCCCCACCGTTGAGGACCCCTGTCACCTCCACCCAGCGATGTGTCCCGCCCCTCATCCATCCACGTTCGAACCCCAAATTATTTGGGTCTACCAGGATTAGATCCTGGGCATGATATAGGTTCACGAGGTTGCCTTCCCACTAGGCCAAACCGCATCTACACTCCATTTTTACTCATTCAGTCGATGGGTTTCAAGGGCACAATCAAATGCCTTTAAAAAATATACGGATGTCCAACCGGCTGCACCACTGCATGACTAATTGCCTTTTCTAAAAAAACCGCACTAATTGACCATGCAATTCTGTGACAAAAAGGTAAACTGTAACAAAAAATTAAACCTAAACAAGTTAAATTAGTTTTTTTCTAAACATTAAATCAATTAAAATATTTTAAACTAATTACGACCCCATTAGTAAAGCACATATTATGAATTAAAAAAAATTAAAAAAAGTTAAAATGATAAAATTAAAGAATGTTGTGAAGGACCAATAATGAAATGTATTGTAAACATTATGCATTCAACTTGATAAATAAATTATGTACGTAAACGTGATTCATGAACTTCCTACACAATTTAAGATAATAGTAAAATTATTGTACTACAAGTTGAATGACGAGTATGTAGATTGACGCTACTACTGTAAACTGAAAGTGCAACATACATGTTTAAAAGATTAAAGTACTTTAAAATGCAATTGCGTGTCATTATAAGTAAATAACATTGAAATTGAATACAAAATAATAATGAAAATTATCTAAATAAGTATGAAAATTACCTCAACAATCCAAATGCGGATTATAGATATTCATGAACATTAGGTTTGAAAAAGATGTTGAATAAGTCGAAGACATGATTGTAGACTATAACATCTGTACTGTATAAGTATCACATAATATAGGAGATGAAGTGTAAAACCATGAAGAATGCTATAGTTAAAGGGGAAATCAGCCAAGTTTATCGGTGTATACTTCGAAAAAAATAATGAAACAAATCGAACATTTTACAGTTAAGAAATGATATTCGAAGTGGATTCATGTATTTCAACTGAAAAATGAAAATAATAGGATGAATTAATGTTCATGATTCATAACTAGGGTCTACCCAAAGTAACAAAGTATGAGAGGTTGAATGATTATGGGGTTGAATAGAATGGAATCAGGTTGTAAAAAGATCCTAGAGTTTAGGGGGCAAAGTAGTGGGAGATAAGCCTACATGATGGAGGTTTAATATTGAAGAGGATCGAATAGAATGTAACTAGTTAGTAGGAAGAACCTAGGATTTAGGGGGAGATGTGGTGGGAGAGAATAAGAGCATGATGGAGGGTTGGATATATTCAACCAGAGAAAATAGTAAACATTCATGGTTTTGATAAAGAACAAGGGTGAGGGTAGCCGAATGTGATGGTGGGCTAAGGGGAGCAAATGCGATAGTGGGGTGAGGGGAGTTGAATGCAATGGAGAGTTAGATATTAGGAGAAGATCACAGTATTGGGTAGGGAATCCATACATGGTGAATTGGTGTGGATGGATTTTCCCACCCCTGTACGATTAGGGAGACACAACTAAATAAGAGATAAACCACCTACAGGGAGGAGAGAACACCAAATAGTAGAATTATAGATTTTGGACCATTATAGTTTTATTTATTATGTACATTAGGAAGGAAGAGGGGGAACCCCTAGAATTTTTTTATTTTAGTCAAGAAGTCCAATCATGGCAATCAATGATGATATATGGTTGCTGCCTTACACATGCATGACTTGTTTTGAACTTCTTTTTATAATTTGTTAAGATTATTTTGGTTTTTTTGGTTTTGTAGGGTCAGCACTGCCATCCCAAGTGACCTTGGGTGTGTCAGCATTTTCATCCACCACTCTTGCCTGTATGACTTATAGATTTCGCACCACTCATAATTGGCAATGACCCAACCTAATGTTATAAATCAAACCACACATGATTAGTGACAAAATTAATTCTTAGTCCCTATGATTTGGGAGTGCATGGATGTAATGAAATGAACAAATTCTATCCTAAATTAAACATCCAAGCATAGACTAAAAGATCAAATCCATTTTTACAACTTAACCCATGCAAGAAGCATTATTCATAGATGATTGACAATAGATCTGATAAGCATGAAAGAATCATCTAGCTATTTCAATATAAAAAAAATGCATGAGATAAGCATGCAAGAACCATGCAGTCATTTCAATATTAAAAACAAACATTGGATAATGAATATAAATAATTAAAATAAATATACATTTTACACACCTTCTATCACGCTTTCCAAATTATTCTAAAAAATCACTAAGATTTGATGATTGAAATCGAATGATACCGAAGTGAGAGAGAAGTCAGAGTGGGAATTGTACAATGGATGTTGAGATATTCAATTGTGACACAAACACAATCCATTAGTGTATGTACTATGCATTTATTCCTCGTATTCTTACCACTTGGAGAAATTGCTTCTTCAATGCAATTATATATTGCAATAAATAATGTCAGTGATGGATTTTGCATCACACAGTTCTATGAATCTAAAAAGTTAAATGAATCCATCGCTAAAATTCCATCACTAAAGACTATTTTTTAATAGTAGACATCTAAAGCATGATCAAAATATTCAATCGTATCAATCCATTGAGTTTCAGGAATTTTCAATGTTCATCCTTGATGCTCATATTTTTTCATTTCATGGGATAGTGTTTTGACCTAATATTTCTTGAGTTTCTTTGATATCATATTATCTTTCCAATGTCATTTGAATTAGGCCGATTGGACCTCTATAACAAAAGTTTTGGAAGATTCATTCAAGATAATTCCAAAAAGTCTTGTCCATAATTTCTTCACCCCATGAGCCTTCATCGATCCCCATGTTGTTGGATTAATCTACATCTCTACACTAGTGTAGAAAACGTTATTTACGTCACCATTTTTTACGTCGGTTATATATAACCGACGTGATAATCTATGAAACGTGGTTTTTTACATCGGTTATTTCATAACCGACGTAACAAATGCGGTGAGTAGATTTTTAACGTCGGTTATTTTAATAACCGACGTTACAAATCACACGTGTTTGGTTTTTACGTCGGTTATAAATTAACTGACGTTACAACTCAAAGCACGGGGTTTTTTACGTCGATTATTTGATAACTGACGTAAAAAACCAAAGCGCTGGGGGTTTTTTACGTCGGTTATTTGATAACCGACGTAAAAAACGAGATATCTACGCATTTTTTACGTCGGTTTTAAAATAACCGACGTTATAAATTTAAAAAATAGTTTATAATGTCGGTTATTATATAACCGACGTTATAAAACATTTAAAAAATTAAAGTCCTGTGGACTGTCATTTACGATTTTTCGATTGACAGTCCGCCTGCTCGTCTCTCTCGCGCGGTAAACCCTAATCGGCTCTTCAATCGACCTGCGTTAAACTCATTTTGGCTTCATCGTTTATCTTCTTTACTCCTCTCGGATCTATCATCTCAACTCGCAACACTCAAGTAAGCCTTCCACGAATTTATTTCGTTCGTTTTTTTTCACGGATAGTCTATAATTATGTTTTGCGATTTTTTTGTTTAAACTAGGTTAGATTCTTCCATTTCGAACCCTATTACATCTTTTTGAATATCGTTGGCTTTTTATTTCCTAACCATCCACTATGAATACCATGTTTTCTATTCCTTTGATTGAAGGGTGTTCAACAAGATATCATAGATAAAATGATTGATAAAATTATTGACTAAACTATATACTCATTATTTATATGGTTTCAATACCATATAATCATTGAATGGTATCTACCAAGAAATTTATTTAGTATCATTTGTAACCCATTTATATTACATGGGATTATCATGTTTATTGATTGAATTATAAATTTTTTATTTATATGATTCCATTTTAAATGGATATTAAACCCATTTTTTCCATGTATTCTTTGTGATATAATGATTATTGATTTTATATCTCACACATACGTATGGATGTTGATGGGTGGGGTCATATATCATCATCCACTTCATTGATTTTGTTTTATATCTCATAAGATAGTAAGGTGTGGATATAATGAGTTTGTTCAAAATGGAATGGGAATAATATTTTTTCACACATGTTAATGTGTGGACATAATGTGTGGACATAATGAGTTTATTTGATGTAGGTTTTTCTTTTTCATGGATTACTTCATAAAGTGGTATCGGTTCATTTGATTTTGTGTTTCCTTTGACACCATCCCCCCTTAATGACTATGATCTCTCATTGCCAAGTTTTTCTCTAATTGTTCTCTCATACACCTTTTGGATTTGATGGTTGATTACAAACATATTTATTCAAATATTTAAGCTGGATTATATGCATTTTTTAGGATTATATTGCTGTTTTATGCCACTTTATTTACTATTCTATCCAATACTAAGACCCTTTCTAGTAAGAAAAATTTCATAAAAAATACGATTGGACACTTCATCATATTTCATGAAACATTTTTAAAAAAATATGTTATATCAAAGATGTGGAAACGGGTGGTGTCCGGGGGGGCTGTCCACGTGGGTGGGGGCCTGTCCATAGGGTTTTGGGGGTTGTCCGGTGGGGTGGGGGGATGTCCAGAGGGTTGGGGGGTGTCCAGGGGGGTGTTCAAGGGGTAGGGGTGGGGGGTGGTGTCCAGGAGGGGTGGGGGGTGCTGTCTAGAGGGGTGGGGGCTTTCCGGAGGGTTGAGGGGTGTCCAGGGGTGGTCCAAGGGGGTGGGTGGGTGTGGGGGGCTGTCCAAGGGGTGGGAGGCCTGTCCAGAGGGTTTTGGGGGTTGTCCGGGGGGGTGGGGGTGATTCTCAGGTTTACTCCATTTTCTCCAATTTTCTGTCAACTATGTAGGCGTCATGGTTTTCTTTGATTCAATGAAATTTAAAACTGTTATATCTAACTATATTTTGTTTTAAAAATAACATTCAAGCATATTTTTTTAAATACCCATAGATTTGTTTTATATTTTAAATTGTTTTACATTCAAATTATGATTCTTTCATATAAACATATATTTGTCTTATCTTAAAAATATATATTTTTTGTTGATATTTGTTATAGGTAATAATGAGTCGAAGTTGGATTACGGCACATCGAATGAGCAATGAATTTGAGGAAGGTGTTGATGCCTTTTTGGAATTTGCAAAATGAAATGTTCCAAGTAGTGACATTTTTTTCTATCCATGCCTGAAATGTTTGAATATGAAGAAGTTGAAAAGTAGAGAGATAAAAGATCATCTGATTTGTCATGGTTTTAATCTGAGTTACAGCCCTTGGATTTGGCATGGTGAAACTAGATGGAATGTCACTGATGATGATGATTCGAAAGATGGTAACTCTGATGGAATTGAAGAAATGATTCGCGATATTGTAGCAGAAAAAATTGAGATAGAACCGACAGTTGTGCGTCTATATGGTGATGCTGAAAAACCATTATATTCTGGTTGTACAGATTTTACGGTTTTGTCAGTGGTGTTAAGATTGATTAACCCGAAGGCGAAACATGGATGGAGTGACAGAAGTTTTACAGAGCTGCTACATTTGATGAAAGACATTCTTCCAGAAGATAACGATCTTCCAGATTCACATTACAAAGCCAAGAAAATATTATGCCCGATGGGATTGGGATACAAGAAAATACATGCCTGTCCGAATGACTGCATTATATATAGGAAGGAATATGAATTTCTGTCAGAGTGTCCTAAATGTGGGACATCACGGTATAAGGTGAAAGAAAAATCACAGGCTGGTGTAGAGATTACAAAGCTCCCTTCAAAGGTATTTTGGTATCTTCCTATAATTAATCATTTCAAACGTTTATTTGCTAATTCACATGATGCAAAAAGGTTAATATGGCATGCTGAAGAGCGGGTATGTGATGGAAAAATACGTCATCCAGCTGATTATCCACAATGGAAGAAAATTGATGCGCAGTATTCTACATTTGGAAATGAAATTAGAAATCTCAGACTAGGGTTGTGCACAGATGGAATGAATCCATACCGAACACTCAGTAACACACATAGTTCATGGCCTGTTTTATTGGTAATTTACAACCTCTCTCCTGAAGTTTGTATGAAGCACAAATATGTCATGTTGTGTGCAATGATCTCTGGTCCAAAGCAACCCGATAATGATATTGATGTTTACTTGTCACCGTTGATTGATGATTTGAAACTGTTATGGGCTGATGGTATTAGGGTGTATGATTCTTATAAAATGGAATATTTTCAACTGCATGCAGTGCTTCTGTTCACTATAAATGACTTCCCAGTGTATGGAAATTTGTCTGGATACAGTGTTAAAGGGCATAAAGCATGTCCAATTTGCGAACAACAGACGTCATATTGTCAATTGCATCATGGGAGGAAAACAGTGTACATGGGTCATCGAAAGTTTTTGCCTATGGAACACCCTTATAGAAGACTAAAAAAGGTATTCAATGGCTCACAAGAATTTGATACTGCTTCAAAACCTTTATCCTCTGATCTGTATTTTGAGAGGGTGAAAAACCTTGACGTGACATTGGGAAAGACACAGAAATCTGGTAATGATAGACATATTTGGAAGAAAAGGTCAATTTTTTTTGAGTTACCATATTGGAGGTATCATGAAGTTAAACATAATATTTATGTCATGCACGTGGAGAAGAATATCTATGATTCTTTGATTGGAACATTGTTAGATATTAAATTAAAGACTAAAGATGGGTTGAATGCAAGATTAGACTTACTATCAATGGGAATACGTTTGGAGTTTGCTCCCACTCCTAAAGGAAGATGAACATTTCTTCCCCTGGCTTGTCATACATTATCGAAGATGGAGAAAATTAGCTTCTGTCAGTGTCTTCATGATACCAAAGTGCCTCAAGATTATTCTTCTAATGTAAAAAATTTTGTCTCATTGAAGGACTTGAAGTTGATAGGTATGAAATCACATGATTGTCACGTCATGATGCAACGAATTCTACCAGTTTCATTGTGTGGAATATTGCCCATTCGTGTCAGAAAGACTATAATGAAGTTGTGTTATTTTTTCAATTCAATTTGTAACAAGGAGATTGATGTGAATGCTTTGAACATTTTGGAAAAGGATGCATTTTTTATACTTTGTCAATTGGAAATGTATTTTCCTCCAACTTTTTTTGATATAATGGTGCATTTAATGATTCATCTGGTTCGAGAAATAAAGCTTTGTGGACCTGTCTATCTTCGTTGGATGTATCCTTTTGAAAGGTATATGAAAATATTAAAGGGGTATGTTAAAAATCTATATCGACCTGAAGCCTCCATTATTGAAAAGTATATTTCTGAGGAGGTAGCAGAGTTTTGTACGAGCTACTTGGATGCGGCGCAACACATAGGTTTGCCTCCATCTCGCCATGAACGAGTTAATAATGAGGGAAAGGGGATTCGCAGCTTGAAAGTCAAATTATTGTTAGCTGAACAGATGAATAAGTTAGAATCATACATCTTGAATAACATAGCCGATGCTCAACCGTATATCACATTGAATATTGATGAGTTGAAACAATGTCATCCAAAGAAGAAAGAAATGTGGATTCTGAATGAGCACAACAAAACTTTTTTATCATGGATTAAAAAGACTTTGCTTGGTAGATCAGATGTATCAGAGACATTAAAATGGATAGTGGGTGGTCCATGTTTAAATGTGATAACATGGTTCGGTTATGACATTAATGGTTATACATTTCATACGAAATCTCAGGACAACAGAAGTGCAGTTCAGAATAGTGGTGTATCGGTGTTTGCAGAAGCAATGCATTTTTCGAGTGCTAAGGACAAAAACCCAATTTCTGCATCAAGTGCATATTATGGAGTGATTGAAGACATATTGGAGGTTGATTACTTTAAAATTAAAGTTCCCGTTTTTAACTGTAAATGGTTTAACGGTAACAACAGTGTTAGACACGATGAATTTGGAATGACACTTGTTAATCTGAATAGATTGGAAGACACAACTGATTCTTTTATAATGGAAACACATGCAAAACAAATTTTCTATGTAGTAGATCAATCAGATATGCAGTGGGTTGTTGTTTTACAAGGGAAAAAACAATATGTTGGTGAGGATGAACTTGATGAATATGCTGATTTATGTGAGATCTCTACTTCCATGGAAAGATTAACAGAACATAATGATGATCATGTTGAAAACATAGTTTGTGCCATAAGGAACAATCACGACGAAGGAATTTGGGAAAACAATCCATTTGTACATTCCTAAAATTATAGGTAACATATGTTTATTTCTTGTTTACATTTATTTTTTCCATAAATGTTAGATATTGTAAGTTTTTTATTTATTAAAACATGTTTTAAAACAAAATAAGTATATGTTTTTGTTTGTTTTAAGTTTGTTTAGTTTACTTTATCATGTTTATAACCATTACATGAATTATATATCTATTTTTTTTGTTCACTGACAATTACTTTACCATGTTTACCATGTTTACCAGGTTTACCATTTTTACCATCTTGACCATCTTTACCATCTTTACCATATTTACCATTGTTTAACATGCTTACCATATTACCAATGTTTACTATTATGTAACTTAGTATACTTTTCTATTTTCTGATTACAGTAGTATTAAAATATTTGAATTTGTATATTTGTGAACTGACGTTTGTTTTTTTGATTTGAAGGATAATGAAAGATCATTCAGATGATCAACCACATGATTTTGGAGAGGAGCATATTGCTGGTCATACCTCTGGGGATGAACATTAACATGCTCCTATTACGACAAAGATTTCAAAGGTTGGTAAACGTGGGTGCACACGTTTACCAAAATTATCACTTGCCCGTACGCAGGATCAGAGGATAGTCGTTGAGTTTGATCATGATGATATTCCTAGAGGTCCGAACGCAAAAGATTTTAAGATTTTTGTAGCAACTCAGGCTAAGAGCAAAGTAAGCATTCTGTATGATGATTGGAGAAGTGTGGATAAAGCGATTATCTCTCATTTGTGGGAGACTATTTTGGTAAGATCTTTTGTCATTGTTTGACCATTCTTTTAATGTTTCTAGTATATATAATATGTTTAAACACTTCTTTATCAGATGACATTTGATATTCCTGACACTGGAGGAGTCAGGAAGAAATGATTATCGTTGGCTTCCAGGAGATGGAGGGATTTCAAATCAACCCTCTCATTTGATTTCATTTATGGTCATAGGAGTCATGACAATCCATGTCGTATATATCCTTTTATATATGAAGACACATGGAGACAGTTTTTTGAAAGTAGAAGAAAAGAGTCATTTCTGGTAAGGGCAATGTAAACTTTTATAAACTTTCTTATATAAATGATTTTATTAATGTTTTGTTAATGACTTCTTATTCTTAAATTACAGAAAACAAGGAAAGATCATCAAGAGATCCAATCTAAAAATGTATACCCTCATAGTTTATCTCGGGGAGGGTATGCATTATTGGAAGAACAAATGATGGTGGAAAAATTTCAACAACTAAGAGATGAGTCTTCAAGCTCTAGAGAGGTGGCCCCTCCATCCCCTCCATCTAGACATGAAAAATGGAAGAGAGCTCGAAAGGGAAAAAAGGGCAATATCTTTCGGAAGAATCAAGAATCGTAGCTGAGAGGATTGTAAGATATCTATTTAATTTATTTAAGTTAACTATTTTCTTCATATAATTTCAATCATTACAGAAATGTTCACTTAATTAATACAGGACTCTCTTGAGGAGCAGAGTTCAGAGGGGACATTTACAGCTACTAGGAGGGAAGATATTTTATTTGCAGCATTGGGAAGGCCCGAACATCCTGGTCGTGTAAGAGGATATCCGACAGGTGTATCGGTAAGAAAAGTGTTGCCAAGTTCTTCAACTTCTAACATTGAGGGGGTTTATAAAAAAAATAGAATCCTTGGAGGCTGAAGTTCATAATATTAATACGACGATGGAGGACAAGATTAGAGATTCAGTTCAGTCTATGTTTGTAGAAATGCAAAGACAATTTCAGACTGCAGCTCCCACTCCTCCACCTCCCCCTGCAGACCCCATTATTTATCCTCCACCTCTTCCAGTAGCTCCCACTCCCCCACCTCAGCCTGCGGACCCCATTTTTTATCCTACGCCTCCGTCGCAGCTTCCTACATATTGCGAGTTGTATGTTGATGATTCTCAATATCATATAGTAGCATATGGGTTGGTATATTGTATAGGAGATACAATTCATCATCAACAATTAGAGGTCGAGAATCAGAGGGTCACTGTACATGATATTATAGATAGATCAGCTAGGGTACCAATACCTACAGATGAGGTGGCGACAGTTGGACAGAGTATCGGCCATTTTTTATTTTGGCCATCCAGACTTCTTCGACTCATTACCATAGAGGTATGAATGTTATATATTTTATTTTATTTTTTTATTAAAGTTGTTTTATCATTTGAAAACTAATATATTTTTCAATTTTTTTTACAGGAATACTTCAAAGGTAATGAAATACTGTATAGACAACAACAAAGACAAATGGCTATGACATCAGATACAGATTCAAATGGTCTTGACAGATTGTCAAGATATTCACATTTGTTGTTGGGTTATTATGATTTTCCAATGGAAGCTCATGTTTGTGGACGTGAAATAAGTGTGGGGATTATAAAAACTGATATCATGGAGCTTGTTGCTGGAGATAAGTTGGGCATCAACGTGGTTCAAATTTTTTCCATGTAAGTCTTAACACCTTTTCTCCGCGTTATATTTATTAAAAATGTATACTTATGTATGTTTTGTATTAGGTATCTTTATAAAATTTGTGAGAGGAATGAGCTGACAGA
Organism: Viscum album; assembly: GCA_963277665.1. NCBI lineage: Eukaryota > Viridiplantae > Streptophyta > Magnoliopsida > Santalales > Viscaceae > Viscum > Viscum album. Next base: position 821,771,916 of record OY728141.1, on the reverse strand, counting down.
AGTATATGGATTTATGGACCCGCAATTGATTTCCCCTGAAGCATGTGCATTGAACGAGGAACAAAGAATGATTTATATTGCTGAAAGATTTGAAAAGAATATAATCACACAATGTTGGATGATGCCTTTTTGTGAGAGGTATGAAACACATTTCTCTCAAAGAGTTAATTATCTTTTAACATAAAAAACCACTAACGTTAAATTTCCTTTTATCAGTGATCATTGGATGTTAGGGTTTTTTTCCCAAGGGAGAAAGCTCTTTATTGGATATGCTCTGTCTATGGTGATGTGCGGGAAAGTTTTAAGAATATATTGGAAAGGTAAGTTTCAATTTCTCAATAGTTTTATATATTATAATGAATTTTAAATTTACCCCATTCGTATTATTTTCTAATAGTGCATGGGCCTACTTTCGAAAAAACACAAAGAAAAGAAATGCAAAGATCAAATATATAAATGCCAAGGTAAATTTCCATTTATAATTTGTACATTTTGATTTATTACATAAAAATAATATATTGAATTTACACTCATTCAAACAGAATTCTCATGAACAATAAGGCCTCATCGAATGTGGATATTATATGTTAAGATTTATGTATGAAATAATAACAACTGGGACAGTTGTGAATTTTGACCTGGTACGATTTCCTCTTAAACTTTGCCATAATATTTCAATTTGATTTATTCGTTATACACCTTAACTACCTTCTTTTTCATTTGTAGCTTTTTGATGACCCTAAACCCTATACTGCTGAAGACATCAAACACTTACAAGTGGAGTGGTCAAATTATTTTACAGGTTTGATTGAATTTTAGTTGTTTGTAATGTAAAATGTAATTTTGAATATTGTCGTTGTAATTGTGTATTTAGTAGTTGTTTAGGTTGGATTTACTTTTTTTTAAGTTGAAAGTGTAAGTTTTGAATGTTATATAAGTGAATGTTTAATTTTGCTCTAGTTCTTGTTTTGGTTTACTTTTGATGGTTTTTCTAGTATGGATTTGGGTTTGTGGGGGAGGGGTTCCAAGGGTGCGGGGGTGTGTTCAGTGGGGTTGGGGGGTGTCTAGCGGTCTGGGAGGGCTGTCCGGTGGGGTGGGGGGATAGTCCCGGGGGGTGGAAGGGCTGTCCAGGGGTGTGTGAAGGCAGTCCAGGGGTGTGGGAGTGCTGTCCAGGGGTGAGGGGGGTATACATGAGGGTGGGGGTGTTGTCCAGGGGTGTTTGGGGCTGTCCAGGGGTGTGGTGGGGGCTGTCAAGTGGGGTGACGGGGTGCTGTTCAGGTGGGTGGGGGGTTTTCGAGGGGTTTTTGGGGCTGTCCGGGGGTCGGGGGGCAGTCCAGGAGTGTGGTGGGGCTCCAATGGGGTAGGGGAGGGTTGTCCAAGGGGTATACATGAGGGTGGGAGCTCCAATGGGGTGGGGGAGGGCTATCTAGGGGGTATACATGAGGGTGGGGGCTCCAACGGGGTGGGGGAGGGCTGTCCATGGGGTATACATGAGGGTGGGGGCTGTCTAGGGGGTAAGTTTTATATGTTATCAATGTAAATGCTTAATTTTGATCTACTTCTGTTTTTGTGGTACGATTTCTTGATTTATTTTCTGGTTGATTCTGGTGGAGAGAGGATGACTGCATTCAATTTTTTTAAAAAAATTGGGTTTATCACGTCGGTTATTTAATAACCAACATGATAAAAGGCCTGGAAAATGGTTTATCACGTCGGTTATTTCATAACCGACGTGATAAAAGGCCTGGAAAATGGTTTATCACGTCGGTTATTTAATAACGGACGTGATAAACCCCCTCCCGCGGGTTTATCACGGCAGTTATTATATAACTGACGTGATAAACCCCACTCCTCTGGTTTTTCACATCGTTTATATAATAACCGACGTGATAAACACCCCTCACCCCGGTTTTTCATGTCGGTTATATAATAACCGACGTGATAAACACCCCTCACCCCGGTTTATCACATCGGTTATATAATAACCGACGTGATAAACCCCCCTCACCCCGGTTTATCACGTCGGTTATATGATAACCGACGTGATAAACCCCCCTCCCCCCGGTTTATCACGTCGGTTTTTTAATAACCGACGTGATAGACCATTTCCCCGTCCGTTTATCACGTCGGTTTTTTAATAACTGACGTGATAAACCATTTTCCAGGCCTTTTATCACGTCAGTTTTTAAATAACTGACGTTATAAAACCTTCCCATTTTCTTTATCATGTCGGTTCTAAAATAACCGACGTCATAAACATCATGATTTTATGTTTTTGACGTCGGTTTTTAAATAACCGACATCAAAAACGTTATTTATAACATCACCCGTATTAACATCGGCTAGAAACCGACGTAAAAAATGAAAAATAACCGACGTAAAAAACGTTTTCTGCACTAGTGCTAGTTTAATTAATTGTTTCCCTATGTCCCTAAAATCATATATATATATATATTAAATTCAATTAGTGTGGTGAAATTTATGATAAAACAACCAATATGCTGTCCAATTTGGGTGACTTGGTAAAATGCTATAATTTTGTTCCCAAGTCCCAAAACATATTTAACATGAAATAATATGACCAAAACAAAAATCATGGGTAAATAATTATCTATTGAATACTCGCATATAAAAATTTCAATTCCTTCCATGACACTAATGAAATTAGTAACTTTTTCATTTTGAATGTGTTTTCAATTAATAAATACAAAATATATGTAGAATACAAAAGGTTTTAATGACGGGATATTGAAACCTAAAAAATCGAAAGTATTGATAACTTCTCAATGGTTTCTTAAAACACAAAAAATAATATCATTGATCAATTACCATGTTGTTGAATATAACCTTGAAGAATATTTTTTGTCTATGTCCAAATATTGAAATAAATAATTTCTTATCACATGTTTGATCAGTTTTAATAGGTGGATAAACATACAAAATGCATGTCATTGAAGTATAAAGAAGGTGAGAAAATTTCATGTCAAGTAATCCCATGTTATTAACACCCTAAACACACTAATCATGAAAACAAAGAAAAGATTTTTTTTTATTTTTTTCAAGAAGAAAAGGAAATAGAGGTAAATAAAAGTGATATAAAACAAATTAAATGAAGAATAAACATGAAAAAAATGAAAAGGAAAATAAGGAAAACAAAAATTTGATTGATACCACTTACTGAGTTTTTTAGTAATTAATACCATATGTTGAAAACATTTTTGAAATGAAAAAAAATCCTTTTTAGAATTTCTAAACTAGCTTACACAAACCATTATGGGAGTGGGGGTCCTCCAAAACCATTAAGTTGAAGGGGACGATTGAACTCTAAGAGCCAACCAATGATTCTCAAAACACTCATCAGATTGTTCCTTCGTTATGATGTCTACCACTTGATATTCTATTGACACATACTCCAATTTCAACATACCTTATTCAAAATTCTTCTTGATAAAATGATACTTGATATCGATGTTCTTCATTCATGAATGATGTATATGATTTTTGTTAAAATTAACAACACTTGCATGATCAAATTTAATCACTATAGGATAACATACCTATCACACCCCCATGTCACTGATGTTGTCGTATTTATTATTTTTTTGGGCAATTTTTTGTTTTTAGTGGGTTTTTAGTGTTTTTGGGGGTGTTTAGGAAGTTTTGGGAAGCTGCAGGTCTGAACTAACAACAGTTCATGCCATGACCAAAGTGGTCATGTTGTGAACTTCCCATGCCACCTGGGTGTTTTTCATGGGGCGATTCATGCCAAAAACAAGGTGTTCACATAATAGAGCATCCCGAGGAAGAAGGTTATTTTAATAGGGTTCATACGGGTCATGAATTAGAGACTTCATGCCATGACATCTTCACAAGGGTCCTCTGTTCCATGAATGAGAGTTGTCACATTGTGAATGGGTCTTTATCCTTTTATGTTGTGTTTTCCAAAATTACCCCTATAAATTATAAATTTTTAGCCCCCTCATCATTTGGCTAAGCTTGGGTGTATGAGAGAGAGTCCCTCCTTGACTTTTGACATCCCCCACATTGATTTCAAGTGGATATCTTAAGATAAACCCCCTAGTTCCTTCTATCCTTCCTCCTTACCCTTTCTTCCATTTCCCCACATTTTCGCTTCCACCATGAAACTCTAGGGGGGTATGTATAAGGCCCCAGCCTTAAACATTATTTAATCTTGAGTTATTTCAAGAATACACGTTGAGGATCTTTTCAGGTTTAGAGTTTTAGAGAATTAGATCATAAATCATGCATTACATTCCACATTTAAACAAAGTGGTTACATAAAAGATAGTATTCATTTTTTTCCATCAACGGAAACATATTTAAAACAAAACATGGATTCTTTCATGACACTTCCTTGAAACTATCATCACATCATGTACCTTTCCCTTGACCTGTGAAATTTTTTTCAAAAACTTGGGATGAGCATAAAAAGCTCATTAAGTGATATAAAAATACGGAAAGGAAACATTAGTACATGTATATAGTAAGAATCAATGAAATCATATTTTACTCATAAAACATAAGCACATTAACATACCTCATGAAATCATAAGATTTATGAATAACTCATAGAAATCATAAGACATAAAGGTAACTTGAGGCATTCATAACATTATTACGTAGGGAGTAACCCTCATGGTTACGTTTGGAATACCCATCACAGTATATTCCCTAAATCTCTTAGGAGAAACCTTAACGTTTAACCCCTTCATGTTACCCAATGCATTGGAGAACTATATCAGGCTCACCCGCCCTTAGTTTATCACGGAACCACCCGTCTTCATAAACAATGCCCAAGAACCATAACATAATCGTATCACATAAAACATGCATAAAGGAAACATAACATTTCCACATTTCAATCACAAGATATCAATAACACATAAAAACATTATCAAAACCATTTTCAATACCAAAATAAAATAAAAGTAAAATATGGTATTTATTTTTCAAAAAAAAAAGTTATGGCTTGTAGAGGAAGCCGAAACTCAAATAATAGTCACGACGGCGGAGAAGACGTTGTCGCCGCATATGTATGACAAAAAAAAAATTCCCTTTTGTCATTTAGTAAACGATTCGTATAAAAAAGATTCCTTTTGAGTAAACGTAAAAGTCAAAGGGGTTTATACACCATATAAAAGAAAGTTGTATATAAAACAAAATAAGCCTCAATGAAAGGAGATTGAGATGAAGTCCCTTACCTCGGATCCGACTTGACTCGATCGTTCTTTAATCTCCTGAATAACAAACTTGAGTTAATTTCTACCTGCTTAAGAACATTTTTCAAGTTCATTATTTCTTTTATATAACTTATTACCATGTTATGAATACTATGTAATTATTTAAGTTAATAATGGTTGTTTTGCCGATCATTGGTACTTGAGTCAAAAATAAACTCTTTATAATTACAAGTTGTTCATGTGGTCAAATATCCATTATATCTATAATTATATTCATGATGTAGATATCATATATATCATATATATCCAGTATATACATGCATTTATAATATTACATAACATTTAGAGGTAAGAAATGAAATGCACCGTTCATGGAGACGGTAAGCCGTACATACGCATGAACGCTACTTTCATTTCTATTTCGTATTTTATAGAATTGAATCATAATGATATAAAGGTATATTATAATTCCTGTATAATATCATATATAATATCATTAACTCCATATTTTATACATCCCACATATGGCATTAACGAATCAAATCACTTTGAGGGGGCGGTAGTCCGCACTTCCTAAAATGAAGATACCGCGTTTACCCATAATGGAAACCATAAAGGTATGCCATAAATGAAAAATACATAAGATTAAGGAAAACATAAAAATATAATATATAATATATAAATATATTGACATCTTAATGGCCACCTTTTAAGGTGTTATAATAATATTGAACAATCATCGTTTTGTGAGGCAGAAATTCACCATCCACGGAAACAGTATGTTCTTTAACCATTAGATGTACGTGTGTGTAAGTGTAGCTAGAATAATTCTTATAAGAACATCCTAGTATATTGAAGATAATTGTTTTTTTACAAAAGGAATTAATAAAAAGAGTTTAGGGGGTTGGAGAAGCAAAATAAAACAAAAGAACACAAGTGAAGACATTACCTTTAAATCGGGTAACTCCCTTTGGTTTGAACCAAAAGGGTTTCTTGAAGAGCTTCCTGCCTAAGGTAAGGTTTCTAGGATGAGGAGAGGGATGTGGAGAGATAAAATGAGTAGAGTTTAGCCGAGAAAATGGCTTAAGAAATATGGGTAAGGAGGTAGAGGTGATGACTTTTTATAAGAGGAGAGGAGGGGCACTCTTGGAAAGTTATAAAATGTTACTTTATATTAAAATGAGTTTTAGATTTTAAAGGTCCCACATTGATATATTTCTAGGATAATGTGATAATGGTTCGAAATATACTCATCCAATAGGTCTTTGAAAAGTGTAAGTCTTAAATTTTACATTATCTTTTCATTTTATTTAAATCGTTCATTAATGAGGTAATTGCTGTATCATCATGATGTCATAACTAATTTAATTTATTTAATGTCTAAAAATTATAAAAAAAATACTATGATGTAGGAAATATTTTTAGATTTCAAATGAATATTTATAGTTCAAGAGATAATTTATGTAGACAAAATTAATTTTTTTTACTCGGGTGATACATTCTTTAGTGATATTCTCCTTTCTTTAAAAATAAAATGATAAAGTGTCACTTTCACCCAAAAGTGATTTCATGGGGTCCCTAAGTTTGGCACAAGACATACCATGGTCGTCCATGACACAACCAGTATCATTAGGACACATCTTGGAGTCATTTTTTATTATTATGATATTATTTTATTATCCTTAACTACCCGATTACTAATTAATCAAGATAATTAAAGATAATTACCGTCGTTACTATTCATAATATCCAAAAACAAAAGATTCTTAATTACATAATTTAGACCTTCTGATTCCAAATATGGAATCCATTTTACCAAATTCCAAACATAGAAATTGAAATAATTAATTTAAAAATAATTTCCGTTGTCAAAACAAATAGCGGGTTTTTTTAGAAACAATATCTATGAAAAGCTTGGTACTTGTTTATGCCCAATTACAAAGTGAAATTAATTATAATGAACACCATTGGATTAAATGGTAAAAATATATTCTAATTACACTTTAAAACAAATTAAAAAGATAATCCATCCATATAATTAAATTAGATGAAAAAGCAGTTTTGATGTAAAATGCAGTATTTTTCACTATTCATTAAAAAATGAACATTGTCAGAGAAATACCAAAAAATTATCCAATGTAAATTTAAATGTCCCAATCATAAAGAATAATTTTATTTTGAAAAATATAGCTTATAAAATTGTCAAAATTTTGATTTAAAAATGGTTTTCCATCAAAAGGCAGTAAAACAATCTTTTAAAAATATTAGTGTATTCCATTCTTAAGATCGGATTTATTCTCATTTTAAGCCTCTAAAACACTATCTAATTCATAAATAGACATAGATAAGAATATATATTATTAATTACTTACTTGGGATGTTACATCCTTCCCCCCTTTAGAAAATTGCATCCCCGCAATTTATTTACTTATCGAATAAGTGGGGGTATTTATCTCTCATTGCATTTTCAGATTCTCATGTTGCCTCTTCAATCATGTGGTTTTTCCACAAAACCTTTACTTGATGAATCACCTTATTCTGTAACACTTTCTCCCTTTGGTCAAGAATCTGGATAGGTTGTTCCTCATAATATAGATTCTCTTCCATCTGAACTACCTCTGGACTCAAAACATGAGATGGATCTGGCATGTACTTCCTTAACATTGAAACATGAAAAACATTGTGTACCTGAGATAAACTCAGAGGTAAAGCCACTCGGTATGCAACTGATCCAACTCTCTCCAGAATTTCGTATGGTCCAATGAACCTTGGACTCATCTTTCCTTTCTTACCAAATCACATCACACTTTTCCATGGTGATACTTTGAGAAAAACATGATCACCTACCTCAAAAGAGAGATCCTTCCTCCTGTTGTCCGCATAACTCTTCTGCCTACTCTGAGCTGTTTCATGTGTCTCTGTATCAGCTGAACTTTTTCTGCCAACTCTTCTACCAATTCCGGTCCCATCAACTTCCTTTCACCTACTTCATCCCAAAAAGATGGATTTCGACACCGCTTCCCATATAATGCCTCAAATGGTGCCATCTATATACTGGAATGAAAAATGTTATTGTAAGAAAACTCAACCAAAGAAAGATGTTGGTCCCAACTTCCCTGATAATCCATCGAACAAGCACGTAGAATATCCTCCAAAGTCTGAATTGTTTGTTCTGACTGCCCATCTAATTGAGGATGAAATGTTGTACTAAAATTTAATTCAGTACCCAATGACTTCTGAAGGACTTTCCAAAAGTTAGAAGTGAACCTAGGATCACGGACAAATACAATGGAGAGAGGAACTCCATGTAATATGACTATCTCTTTAAGATACAAATGGTAAAGTTGATCTAGGGAAAAAGTATCTCATATAGCAAGGAAATGAGCAGATTTAGTCAAGCGATCAATAATAACCCAGATTGCATTATTACTTCGAGGTGTCTTCGGAAATCCCACAATGATGTCCATGGATATATTCTCCCATTTCCACTCTGGCACTAGTAAAGGCTAAAGCATCCCTTTTGGTAATTTCTTCTATGCTTTAACCTGTTGACAAGTCAAACACTTCACAGTAAAATCAGCAATATCTCTTTTCATTCCGTTCCACCAGCAATACTCCCGAAGATCTCTATACATCTTAGTACTGCCTGGATGAACTGAAAATGGAGAACTATGAGCTTCACATAAACACTCTCTCTTCAACTATGAATCACAAGGCACACACAATCTCTTACCAAATCTCAAAACACAATCATTATCAATGTTGAATTCATGCAACTTACCCTTCTGAACCAGCTCTACCTTTTTCTGCAACTCACTGTCTTGCTTCTGTGCTTGCTTAATTCTGTCTGATAGAGAATATTTCAATGATACCTAAAACAAAACAGGATATCCTGTACCAAAAAATTCTATGCCAAAGTTCCTCAAATCCCTAACCAAATGATCACTTTCTAAACACAAAATTTTTAATGAATCATTACTTTTTTGACTCAAAGAATCAGCCACTTTATTTGATTTTCCCGGATGGTAATGAATTGTACAATCATAATCCTTGATTAATTCTAGACATCTCCTCTATCTCATGTTCAATTCTTTTTGAGTGAATATATACTTTAAACTTTTTTGTTCAGTATATATTTCACACTTTACACCATACAAATGATTCATCCAAATTTTCAAAGCGAAAACAACAACAGCTAATTCCAAATCATGTGTAGGGTAATTTACCTCATGAGTTTTCAAATGACGTGAAGCGTAAGCAATTACCTGATCATTATGTATTAGGACGCAACCAAGTCCTTTCAATGAAGCATCACTGTAGATAACAAACTCACCATTCCTGGAAGGTAGTGCCAAAACTGGAGCATTCACCAATCTTCTTTTCAATTCCTGAAAACAATCATCACATTCTTTTGTCTAGATAAACTTAACACCCTTCCGAGTTAGCTTAGTCATTGGACTAGATAATCATGATTTTTTTTAACAAACCTTCAGTAATTTCCTTCTAAACCAAGAAAGCTACGAATCTCAGTTACATTTGTGGGTCTTGTCCATTCTTCAACAACCTTTGTTTTTGCAGGATCAACAGTTATACCATCTTTAGAAACAATGTGACCAAGGAAAGAAATTTGTTGCAACAAAAACTCACACTTTCTGAATTTCCCATACAATTTCTTTTCTTTTAAGGTTTGAAAAATAACCCTTAAATGTCTTTCATGCTCCTCTTTACTTTTACAAAACACCAAAATATCATCAATGAAAACAACCACAAACTTATCCAAGAACTCATGTAAAATTATATTCATAAGGTCCATGAATATAGCAGGTGCATTGGTTAGCCCAAAAGACATAACTACAAATTCATAATGGCCATATCTTGTACGAAATGCAGTCTTCGGAATATCTTCTTCCTTTACCTTTAACTGATGGTACCCCGATCTCAGGTCAATCTTTGAAAAATACCGAGCTCCCTGGAGTTGATCAAACAAATCATCGATATGAGGTAAATGATACTTATTCTTAACAGTGATGTTATTCAAGGCTCTATAATCAATGCAAAGTCTCATTGAACCATCTTTCTTTTTAACAAATAAAACAGGAGCACCCCATGGTGATGTGATAGGTCTAATGAAACCTTTCTCTAATAAATCTTGCAATTGCTCCTTCAACTCTAAAAGTTCAATTTGAGCCATTTGATAAGGGGGTTTTGAAATTGGCTTAGCATCAGGAACTAAGTCAACAGTAAACTCAACTTCCCGATCTAGTATTATTCCAGGAAACTCATCAAGAAAAACATCAGGATACTCATTTACCACTGGCACATCATTAATCTGAACAGTTCCCTTGTTTTCAACAATATGTGCAAGGTAACATTCATTTCCATCTTTTACAAGTTTCTCAGCCTCTTGATATGTTATCAACAGTAAGGGTTCATTATTGTACACAAACTGAAAGTCTTTCTGAAAAGAAACTTCTTTAGCTCTAGAATCAATCTTATCATGGTAAACAGAGATCCAATCCATACCCAGGATAACATCAAACTCTACTAGAGGTAAGACAATAAGGTTTTCAAGTAGGTTCTTTCCACGGATAAGGATAGGAAGATTCTTATAAATTCTTTTTTCCTCAACATTTCCCCCAGGTGTTTTTACCACAAGTTCAGTAGTCATTTCTTGAGATGGAATTCCCAATTTACTATAAAATTTTTCAGAGATGAAAGAATGTGTAGAACCTGAATCAAACAACACACTAGTATAATCTGAAAAAACAAAGTACCTGATACCACTTCATTTGATGGCCCAACATCTGCTGAAGTAGTTGCAAAGGATTTCACCACCTCTTTCTGCTTGTAGTCTAACTGCTTCCCATCTCTCGAGATCTTTGCCGGACACTCATTTGCATAGTGACCCATCTTATTGCACTTAAAACATTTTACTAACTGTAAATCAAATTTGGTCTTACCATCACCCTGATCTTTTTCAGTGCAATCACGAGCCTTATTTCCCATCTTACCACATCGGTAGCACTTTCCAGAATTCAGAAGACATTCCCCAGCATGCCTTTTACCACATTTATCACAAACTGGAAACTTAGTTTTCTTACCATCAGACCTTTTTGAATAATTCTTACCTTTATCCTGCCACCTCGGTCTCTTCTTATGTTGGTTGTTATAGAACACTTGATCATCAGAAAAATCCATTTCCACCTTCTCATCACATCGAACAAGATTTTAAAAACTTTTGAACTCACGAGAAGCCAATGCCCTTTGATATTTGGCTTTAATCCTGAGTAAAAACGATTGATTTTACTATCAAGGTCTCAGATAAAATTTGGAGCATACCTTGCCAATCGAGTGAAACTTTCTTCATAAGCAGCCACTGAGTCTTCCTCTTGACTCAATTCCAATAATTGTTTTTCCATCATAAGTGGAACAACCTTAGGAAAATACTTCTCAAGAAACATACCTTTGAATTTATCCCAGTCGAGAGCATCAATCTCATCAGCGTCCCTGATATTTTTAACCATCAACCACCACTGATCTGCTTTACCCTCCAAATGGTAAATTGCAAGACTAACCTTTTGATTGTCTGAACATCCCATGAAATCGAAAATCTTCTCTAGTGCTTTAATCCACCCTTCAGCTAGAACAGGGTCAGATGATCCTCTGAATGATGGGTGATGTTGCCTCATGAAATGTTCCACCACTGACATGTTCCTCTGCGGTTGATCTGGCTGATCTCATGCATGGATAACACCACCATTTATCACTTGAGTCAACTGCGCCATTACTGCAACAAAATATTCAGTTCCAATTCCGAACATCTCAGGATGCTGATTCGGAAGGTCATTTACTTCTGTATGCCTTCCTAGCACTGCTTCCCTGTTTCCTATGTGGAAAACCATTCTGAACAAACATGTATTAGATGAAGCAACATTGTAATCTTCAAATGCTATATCATTTCAATTTTACCATAAAAAAATATTTTTGGATAATCATTTAATAGAATTCTAACTCCTAAAGTTATCTAAACCGACCTCTGATACCAAATATAAGGCCCCAACCTTAAACATTACTTAATCTTGAGTTATTTAAAGAATACACATTGAGGATATTTTCAGGTTTAGAGTTTTAGAGAATTATATCATAAATCATGCATTACATTCCACATTTAAACAAAGTGGTTACATAAAAGATAGTATTCATTTTTTTCCATCAACGAAAACATATTTAAAACAAAACATGGATTCTTTCATGACACTTCCTTGACACTATCATCACATCATGTACCTTTCCCTTGACCTGTGAATTTTTTTTCAAAAACTTGGTATGAGCATAAAAAGCTCAGTAAGGGATATAAAAATACGGAAAGGAAACATTAGTACATGTATACATAAGAATCAATGAAATCATACTTTACTCATAAAACATAAGCACGTTAACATACCTCATTAAATCATAATATTTATGAATAACTCATATAAATCATAATACATAAAGGTAACTTGATTCATTCATAACATTATTACATAGGGAGTAACCCTCATGGTTACGTTTGGAATACCCATCACAGTATATTCCCTAAATCTCTTAAGAGAAACCTTAACATTTAACCCCTTTGTGTTACCCAATGCATTGGAGAGCTATATTGGGATCACCGACCCTTAGTTTATCACGGAACCACCCGTCTTCATAAACAATGCCCAAGAACCATAACATAATCATATCACATAAAACATGCATTAAGGAAACATAACATTTACACATTTCAATCACAAGATATCAATAACACATAAAAACATTATCAAAACCATTTTCAATACCAAAATAAAATAAAAGTAAAACATGGTATTTATTTTTCAAAAAAAAAAGTTATGGCTTGTAGAGGAAGCTGAAACTCAAATAATAGTCACGGTGGTGGAGAAGTCATTGTCGCCGCATACATACGACAAAAAAAACATTCCCTTTTGTAGTTTAGTAAATGATTTGTATAAAAAAGATTCCTTTTGAGTAAACGTAAAAGTCAAAGGGGTTTATACACTGTATAAAATAAAGTTGTGTATAAAACAAAATAAGCCCCAATGAAAGGAGATTGAGACGAAGTCCCTTACCTCGGGTCTGACTTGACTCGATCGTTCTTTAATCTACTGAATAATAAACTTGAGTTAATTTCTACTTGATTAAGAACCTTTTTCAAGTTCATTATTTCTTTTATATCACTTATTACCATGTTATGAACACTATGTAATTATTTAAGTTAATAATGGTCGTTTTGTCGATCATTGGTACTTGAGTCAAAAATAAACTCTTTATAATTACAAGTTGTTCATGTGGTAAAATATAAATTATATCTAGAATTATATTAATGATGTAGATATCATATATATCATATATATCTAGTATATACATGCATTTATAATATTACATAACATTTATAGGTAAGAAATGAAATGCACCGTTCATGGAGACGGTAAGCCGTATGTACGCATGAACGCTACTTTTATTTCTAATTTGTATTTTATGGAATGTAATCATAATGATATAAAGGTATATTATAATTATAGTATAATATCATATATAATATCATTAAATCCATCCTTTATACGTCCCACATATGGAATTAACGAATCAAATCACTTTGAGGGGGCGGTAGTCCGCACTTTCTAAAATGAAGATATCGCGTATACCCATAATGGAAACCATAAAGGTATGCCATAAATGAAAAATACAGAAGCTTAAGTAAAAAGTAAACATATTATATATCATATATAAATATAGTGACATCTTAATGTCCACCTTTGAAGGTGTTATAAGAATATTGAACAATCATCGTTTCGTGAGGCAGAAATTTACCATCCATAGAAACAGTATGTTATTTAACCATTAGATGTAGGTGTGTGTAAGTGTAGCTTGAATAATTCTTATAAAAACATCCTAGTATATTGAATATACTGGTGTTTTTACAAAATGAATGAATAAAAAGAGTTTATGGGGATGGAGAAGAAAAATAAAACAAAAGAACACAAGTGAAGACATTACCTTTAAATCGGGTAACTCCCTTTGGTTGGAACCAAAAGGGTTTCTTGAAGAGATTTATACCTAAGGTAAGGCTTCTAGGATGAGGAGAGGAATGTGGAGAGATAAAATGAGTAGAGTTTGGCCGAGCCAATGGTTTAAGAAGTGTGGGTAAGGAGGTAGAGTTGGGGGCCTTTTATAAGAGGAGAGGAGGAGCACTCTTGGAAAGTTATAAAATGTTACTATATATTAAAATGAGTTTCAGATTTTAAAGGTCCAAAATTGATATATTTCTAGGATAAGGTGATAAGGGTTCGAAATATACTCATCCAATAGGTATTTGAAAAGTGTAAGTCTTATATTTTACATTATATTTTCATTTTATTTAAATCATTCATTAATGAGGTAATCGCTGCATCATCATGATGTCATAAATAATTTAATTTATTTAATGTATAAAAATTATAAAAAAATACTATGATGTAGGAAATATTTTTATATTTTCAATGAATATTTATAGTCCAAGAGATCATTTATTTAGATAAAATTAAAAATGTTTTACTCGGGTGATACATTCTTTAGTGATATTCTCTTTTCTTTAAAAATAAAATGATAAAGTGTCACTTTCACCCAAAAGTGATTCCATGGGGTCCCTAAGTTTGGCACAAGGCATCCCATGGTCGGCCATGACACAAAAAGTAGCATTAGGACACATGTTGGGGTCATTTTTTATTATTATGATATTATTTTATTATCCTTAACTACCCGATTACTAATTAATCAAGATAATTAAAGATAATTACCGTCATTACTATTCATAATGTCCAAAAACAAAAGATTATTAATTACATAATTTGGAACTTCTGATTTCAAATCTGGAATCCATTTTACCAAATTCCAAACACATAAATTTCAATAATTAATTTAAAAATAATTCCCGTTGTCAAAACAAATAGCGGGTTTTTTAGAAACAATATCTATGAAAAGTTTGGCACTTGTTTATGCCCAATTCCAAAGTGAAATTAATTCTAATGAACACCATTGGATTAAATGGTAAAAATATATTCTAATTACACTTTAAAACCAATTAAAAAGATAATATATCCATATAATTAAATCAGATGAAAAATCAGTTTTGATGTAAAATGCGGTATTTTTCACTATTCATTAAAAAATGAACATTGTCAGAGAAATACCAAAAAATTATCCAATGTAAATTTAAATGTCCCAATCATAAAGAATAAGTTTATTTTGAAAAATAGAGCTTATAAAATTGTCAAAAGTTTTATTTAAAAATGTTTTTCCATCAAAAGGCAGTAAAACAATCTTTTAAAAATATTAGTGTATTCTATTCTTAAGATTGGATTTATTCTCATTTTAAGCCTCTAAAACACTATCTAATTCATAAATAGACATATATAAGAATATATATTTTTAATTACTTACTTGGGATGTTATAGTATGGGTAGATATTTGGGTTCAGGGTTGGTTTTAATTAGGTATTTGGTTGTTCAAGGCTTGTAGGGATCATCTCCCTGCTTGTGGGATCCTTCGATGTTTGAAGGCGACTTGTTAAGATTGTTCATGTGGGGTTAACTCATGTATTGAGGTATGGGTTTCTATTCTATTACTTTATTTTTCAATTCATTAGATTCTTGGGTTTTATAAATTTATTTTTTATTAGATTATGTTCATGTATGATATCTATTGTGCATTTTCAAGTCAATTTCATGCATTCAAGGCTTGGTATAAAGAGTTTTCCAAATTGATTTCATCTTATGCTTTTAAATTAATTTTATTTACAAGCCATACACTTATAAAAACGATTCTTGTATTTTTTAAATGGTTTCAATGAAAAATAAAGGTGATTTTGGATCTATTTTGGGTTCTAAAGGATAAAAAACACGTTTTAAAGAATGTGTTTTTAATGGAAAAAGGGTGTGATTTTCTAAAGGTTTTTTATCGAACAATTTCATTGGGGAATGTTAATAAACTAGAGTGAGTTTGAATTCCAAGTTAAATTTTGATTGAAGGTTTGTTTTACACCTTATTAAAATTAATGGTTGGTGTTCATGCTACCCTCATTTTCCCCCTTATATTTGTTTTTTTTCCTATTGTAGATGATGCATTGATCATGCAGAGTTTAGTTAATGAACGAAGGGATTGTTTATTGTGAGGGAGTTGGAGGTGATGTGAGAAACATTGTTTGTATTTTTATTGATGCATTTATTTCTTTATTTATTTCTCACATCCATTAATTTCTTGAAGTCATGAGAAACTTGAGTAGTTTATCAAAGTTTTGGATACGTGTTGTGCTATCCTACTATTTGTATGATGGCTAGTTTCCTAAGAGATTAGTGCCACGCTAGGGGTTGGTTATATGGTAATTAATAGCCCATGAGGTGAATATAGTTGGTGATATTGTAAGGATTCACATAAGGTCTAGTGAATCCAAGAACCAGGTCTAATATCATTAATTTTTGTAGAAACCCAGGTTTTTCATACATAAATATATCATCTTTTTAGATGAATATTCAATAAATTACAAAAAAACATGCATAGGGACCATAAAAGTTTAGTGTGTTTAGAAACATGGAATCGTAAAAAACTATTTCATAAGTGAACTACATCATCTCCCACTAATCTCATCATAACTATCACCCTTCTTAGACATGTCATACATAATTCATTTCTTCATTACTTGGGGACAAGAACATAAGAATGGGAGAATTTAGTTGTTCAGTAAAGGTAAACACAGGATATATGTAAACATAAAATGAGTATAAGGGTATGAGAACATGAGCATAACATTTGAAAACCGTACCTTGCATTACAAGATTATAATATTTATTTATGGCATAAAGAATGGAAATTTGTAAGACATGAATAATAAAGGAATCAAATAACTTGAGTCATTAGAGCATAACATTGGCATAAGACATGGAATTGTAGTATACACATAATCATGGAAAATCATCTTCATAGTAAAAAATTCTCATTGCCAAATCTATCATAGTGGAATGTTTTCACTCCACAAAACATCGTAGTAGTCAAGGTTCACTCTCAAAACTATCATAGTGGATAACAAAATCACTGTCCTTGATTATAACATAGACACTATCCTAGGATATAACATAACCACTATCCTTGGTTATAATATAACCACTGTCCTTGGTTATAACATAACCACTTTCCTTGGTTATAACATAACCACCATCCTTGGTTTATAAAAGCACCACCCATCACATATTGAAAACCATACATATATGTGTTACCAAATCATAAAAAATTCATCACATTAGAACTAATGAATAGAAATGGGTTTCATAAAAATTTCATCATATTATAACCTTTGGAAACGAAATAGGTTTCATAAACATTTAATCATTTCATCATAGTATAATCCATGAAAAAATAAACAAGTTTCACAAGCATTTCATCATGGTATAACCTATGGAAGAGAAACAGGTTTCATAAACATCTTTTCATCATTAACATAAACCATTCAAAGAAAGAATAAGAATGAAATCCTTTGATTAAATCCCCAATAAATCATAAGTAAAATCAAATTATGTCATCTTAAATGGAAAAATATTTTGAAATATCACTTGGAATATTTCTTGAGGAAAATAATCTTTCCACTTTAAAAATAACATTTTAAAACTAAAAATTCAAAAAACGTTGTCAAACTATTTTTCATTGAAAAAAACCTTGGTAAATTTTAAATAAGATTCAAAGTAATGATTGTTCATGATGGTATAAAATTCCATTCATGCCATACATATTAAAATAAAGATTCCTTTCATGTTTTCAATAAAAAGTCAAATGCGCCTTATTCATAAAACAACAAGATGATTCCTTTTAAACCATTTTGTAAAAAATAAAAAATGGGTAAAAACGAATTTAAAAAATATTTTTATACTACTAAAAACATTTTTGAATACATTTTAAGAAAACATGGATATGTAAGAAAACAAATTTTTGACTGAAGAGAGAAATATAGTCCATTTTCTTTAAAAACATTCATTTGGACTCTTGAGTGCATAAAGAGTAAAATGAAAGAAAAAAATGTATTCTCAATAAATAACTAGAGGATAATAAAATTCATGAGTTTCTTAATAGATATATAATATGATATCATCATCGGAAACATAATAAAAAACAATGAGATTATAACATAAAATCATTACCACCTTGGTAACATTTGAATAATAAGCTCCATGAAAGAATAACATTAAACAAAACATTAGATATAATTAAAATAAATAAATTCATGATATAACATGTCAAATGGGTAGTATATACACCTCATAAAAGAATATTGGTGCATAACATAACTTATGTCTCAAAGAAGACAATTTGAGAAAAAAATACCTTACATTGAGTTTGTGTTTCCTCAAAATCTCTCTAGCTTCCTATATAATAAATATAAATTTATTATACATATATTCTAGAAATATAATCATATAAATCATACCATATATGTTGTAATTATATTATTTTATTACCCATTTATAAATAATTCATTATTAAAACCCTTATTTCTGGTGATAACTGCTTCGTTATTTCCTAAATGTTATGATTCGTTAGTTTTGGTCCTTGTACATTGATCATAATTCCATCATCTTCAAAATATTAGTAATGATATTAATATCATTTATTGTTTCAGGTGATAAATGTTTCGTTTTTCCTATATGTTTTCATTCGGTAGTTTTGGTCCTTGTATATTTATCATCATTCCATCATCTCCAAAATATTAATAATTATATTAATATCATATATTTTCATTATGTAAATATTTAAAATAATTCATAAAAGTTATAGATAGAAATATTAAATGCACCGTTCATGGAGACGGTAGGGCATACGTACGCATAAACTATGTTTCCATTTTTTAATGGATGGAACAAAAGAAAGGTACCCAATAATTCAACCTTATAGAATCATTATTATATCATTTATATCATATATATTCTATAAATATATCCTTATTACCATCAAAATAAAATGGAAATGAAAAATACATCACATCGGCTCGCGAGGCGATAATCCACTGTACATACGAGCGACATTATTATTTTCCCAATTGGTTCTATGATAAAATTTTAGATGTGATATTATAATTACATAAGTCTTTTTAGGTCATAAATATAACACATATTAATTAAATTTATCATAATCTCCTTCCATATAAATCTTAAGTGAAAAATGAACCACATTGCTTCTCGAGGAGGTATTCCGCCAAACACACGATTGAAAGTTTTATTTCCCATTCGAGGGAGGGGGAGATGGATATAGGTCACACCCTAAACATAATAAAATCTCAGTATATGTAATATACTGAATTTATTATATTATAATGGTTTAATAATATTTAATGGAGGTGTAATATGAAATAAATAGAAATGCTCGTTTAAGAATAATACATATTATTCAGATAAGTTTCTTAGGTTAGCAACAAAATCCTTCCTAGGATGGATTTTCAATAAAAAAAAGACTCTAGGTCACAGGGAGGGAAGTAAGGAATAAATTTGGGTATGTATTGGATTATCAAAAGGGCATTGGATGTGTAAATAGTAAAGGAGAGCGGGTGACCTTTTATAAGCGGGGGAGAGGACAAACTTGAAATTTTTGAAAAGAAAAAGGTGTACCCACATTTTAGACATGCCACAAGGCTCTAAAATGGATCATTATCAAAACACAGAAGAGATTAGGTTAAAAAATGGTCAGAAAATAGTTATTGGACAAGTTTTAGGTCTTTTTTAACTCTTATTGTTTTAGTTTAACCCCCAGTAAACCTATTTTCAACATAATCACAATAAAAAAGGTTTAGCGTTTTTAATATTAAATATGATAAATAATTTAGTCAAAATTAATAGATCATATTATTTTTTATGATTCCAATTATGGAGTTTATTTAATCAAACTCAACTCATAGAAGTGATATAATTTAATAAAATCGGTAAGCATGATGAAAATACGATTTTCCAAAGAAGAAGTTTTCATAAGTATGAAAAGTTTTTAAATTAAAAATTAAAATAAAATTATTTCCAAATATCTAGATTGGAATAATAAAAATATAGTTGAACTAATTTCACTTTAAAATAATTTTAAAAAATGTAACTTTGTAAATGATTTAAAAGAAATGATTCTTTTTAATAAAAATTAGTACTTTTCACTATTCATAGAAAAATTTATCTTTTCAAAAAATAATAAAAAATACACTCTATGATAATTTTGACAAGATGATTACACAAAACTTATTTTATTTTTTCAATTAAAATTTTTAAAAGTGTCGAAATTAATTTTAAAATAAGCGCATAAAATGTGAAAAAACAGTTTTTTTAGAAAAATACAGTTGTAATCGTAAAATTTGATTTGTTCTTAACTCATGTCTAGAAAAAATATTAGATGAATGTGAAAACATTTTATTTAATATATAATATATAAATTTCATTGAAATCATTCTCTAATTGTGATTAATTTAATTTTGTAAGATAAAGACACGTTGCACACATAAAAACAATTTTTTCATAAAAATATTTCCTTTATTTTTAATTGGATTTTATTTTCATTTCTAATTAATTGATAACCTAATATTTAATTTTATATTTGTGTAAACTGTATATTTTCCTAATTTAGTTAATCCAATTCATACTCACCATTCCAATGACTATGCGATAACTATCTTATTAAATAATAATATTTTAATAGTATATCGATTTTTGTTAAAATTTTGTGTTGCGTGTAATGCAAGCTATAAAATAAATTAAATTTATTTTAAAAAAATATTTCAAAAAATATTGGGGTGTTACATTATACCCCCTTAAAATTAATTTCTCTCTTGAAATTCCATCACTCAAATATAAACAAATGAGAATACTTCTGCCTCATTATATCCTTAGGTTCCCATGTAGCTTAATTGATTTTTTGATTTTTCCACAAAACATTGACCAGGTGTGTGATCTTGTTTGTAGAACTTTCTCTCTATGATCCAAAATCTCCACCAGCTGATCCTAATAAGAAAGATATTTCTCTAGCGGTATGACTTTTTAGTTTGGTACATGTGATGGATCAAGTATATACTTCCTTAGGAAATATATATAGAACACGTCGTGGACTTTAGAGAGGTTTGGTGAATGAATTAAATAATAAGCTATTGTCCTGATATGATGAAGAATTTCTAAGGGACCAATATATCTAGGGATCACCATTCCTTTGTATAATAAGCATAATTCCATCCTTTGGTTGTACTTTGATCAATTTCCACTTCATCTCTTACTCTAATAAATGAAGGTGTTTTTTGCTTGAAGCATTAAATTAACTTAAATTAATCATTAGATCTATAAAAGAATTTTAAGTCATTCTTTCCATCTCTAGTTATCATCAAAACCAAAATAGTTAGCACAAGTAATCAAATATGGTTAAATCTTCATATGATGAAATAACACAGTAATCTCTAAAACATCATCCAGAGTTCAACTTAAACCATTCCATAAATTATTAACTTTAAGAACCTTACAAAATTCAAAAAAAATTATGAATAAGGTCATTAAATTTCCAAAATCAATATAGCATTAATCCCCCCAAATATCATAATGTAGCTCTTAATTTTCACATACCAATTATGTGAATACCTTGGTCATATAACCTCCTGAAACATGGTAATAGACAGAATTAACCAAAAAAATTCAACGAAAACATAAATTCTTCCTTATTTTATAAATAAAACCATAGATTATTGCATACATTCCATGAATACAAGAATATGTAAACTCTATTACTAATAACATAAACCACTTTTTCATCAATTAATTAATCAATTCCAAGGTCATCAATACTATCCAATTTAATTTATCTGTATCAATCATCTCTTTATCGCAACTGAACATCGTTATCTCAACATTGGGAATATATTAAGGGTTATATTTCCCTTAATCATGTGTTTTCCATAAAATATCACTTTTCCATTAAATCAAATTTCTAGGTGATCAATATTATTCAACATATTCTTTCAAATACACAATAAAAAACATTTATAGAACAATCTATATATATTTCATGATTTGTATAACATAATTCTTGAAATACAATACAAAAATACTTCAATCATTCCACTTCATTTTTATACTATTAACTATTATTCATCATATTATTCCTTAATACCTTCTTACTTTCATATGTCATTTATAGTCTCTTCATCATCAACAAAAAAACCTTTATTAGTAGTTCCTTTCTGAACTTCTTCTTGAGCTTCCTCCACTAGTAAATTCATTTGCATAATGGTCATACTTTCCACATTTAAACAATTCAACCATTGATGATGCCTTAGGGAAACAATTATTCTCATCCATTGTTCTAAATGAACTTATCACTTTTCTTTAAAAATTACTTACCCTATTCCCTTATTCTCCACATATAAAACATCTTCTCATTATTTTGAGAAATTCCCTTGAGAGCTTCTTCCCACACTATTTACATATAGAAGATTGAATATTCTTTCCTCCATGGCCTTCAACACCCAATATCTTAGTGAACTATATCCTTCTCTTCTTTGGTAGTCCGCACGTTGGTTAAGGAACAAGTTGTTAATCATATATCATGATAACTAATTAGGAATAATCTTAATATCCTTTACTCCTATCATCATCCCATTTGGTTTCTCATCAACACATTGTCTATCACATTTTAAGTTAACCCAATTCCTTCTAGTTCTCACCATTGGATAAAACCAAAAAGCATAGTTTGATCAATGATATTCATAGTGTAAAACTACATAGTTATTAAAATCATCTACAAGATGTCTATATCATGAAACATGCATTTCAATATATTACACCTTAGGTTTCACCTAGGTCATTCATGATTATCATATATTCAAATAATTCATAATGGTTCATAATGAAAATGTGTATTAACCAAAAAATATCCCCTAGGAGTGTCTAAATAGGCACGCAGTAATGGTACACTCATTGTTCACCAGAATGATGGACGACATATACTCAAACAACTCTTTTTTGGGTTGTAGCCCTTGGATGAAACTGTGTCAAAACCATATCCACTTGTAGTATCTAGACATGGATGTATTTCTAGGAAAACCACATATTCTCTTCCATACCAAAATTTAATGATGTTATCCTATACTTATTCTTATCCTTAGGATTCTCAATAAATTTTTCTCATCCTACTTTCCAAAACTTAACTAAACACATGATCTGATACAAACTATAACAAAATTTTCATGGTGATAAGGTTACTCTTAAATGGTTAGAGGAATATTATTACTACCCTTACACAACAATCTAATTACCCTTAAATTGGTATTTTTTGTTGCTTGATAACTAGATATCAATAGTTGCAATGGAAGATAATACCGGGTATCAATATTTTCTCAAGTAAATTGATGTTTGACCATGAAAGAAGGACATTAGTAAAACTTTTTGACAAGACAAAGATCTCTATAAAGAGGCGTGGTAGCTTGGATTTGGAGAATGATGATAACTCTATTAACATTTCACGTTTCTTACATAATTTTATAATACTAGAAAGAGGATATGAGGTGAGTGATTTTGTTTTACTCATTTGTATCTCCCATAATGAAAAATGATTGCAGTGTTCTCCTGTGGATGTAGGACTTTGTCCAAACCATGTTAAAAATTGTTTGTTTATTTCTTTTTCTATTTTTATGATCATTTATTTTATGTTTGGTGATTAGGTTGGTGTCAATTGTCCTAGTTCTAGTGCACATAAATTGGGAGGTGGAGGTTATTGGACAATATCTCTATCTAATAACATTATGAAACTATTTTTCTACTACACAAATTGAATTGTTCATATGGATGACTCTATATGGTAAATGTTTCCTTACTAGGTTCATCTGCTGGATTAAACGGACAATGTTTTTTTGCTTCTCAAGGGCCCCTCTTTCCCAAAAAGTGGTATCAAAGGTATATGGTTTGGTTCTACTTTAAAATATCATATCATTTCCTGAAGGTATGAATTATTTTAAATATTTTCAATCCTCTTATTTTATCCTTGTAATAGTGCCTAAGGGACAAAGGAAGGCATTAAGATATTTCAGTCTTTTTCAAATCATAGAGCCTCAGTTTTTGGAAGGGTGGACTAAGGCACATGGTGAGTGAATGGTTTGTCTAACCATGAATAGTAATCATGTGGTACACTGAGAAAGGGGGAATTGTTTTTATAAACCATGAAAGAACCCCCAAACAACTGTGTTCCCTAGAGAGGAAGGCACATAACATGGAAAACTATGCAACATAGGCCGAACAGTTGTGTAAAACCTGCAATAAATTATAGGTGAACTTAGCACAATTGGTGTATGGTTTATTATTACTAAGTGTCTAACCATACGAGTGGGTGGACATGTTGGGTAGTGGAAACACACCATCTATGCACAGTTGAATAACTGCGCACCTAGTCATGTGATAGGTTTGGACTTTTGGACAGTGGAAAATGCATGATCTGCGCCTTGCCCGGTTCGCCTAACCGGGATGAATTTGGAAGCCATTTATAGATCCCCTTGCCTCACGGGTCATCCACGAGGCCACCCTCTCTGCCTTGATCAAGTGACCATGACCTACTACTACATGACTGCGGACTGCTGCTACATGAATGACCAATATAGCTGGTCAGACTCCCTGCACGCAGTCAATCAACTCTGTGCTCCTATGAAATGTGGCTGTAGGCCACTCCACTGATGCGGTTGAGGGGTCACATCTTTGCCGCTAGCCGCTGACCCAGCTAGTGGCTCCTCCTGCTACACTGCAGCTCGAGCTAGCCGCAGAAGCCAACTTTGGAACACCACCACCTACCCGCGGCCACCACTGCGGGCCACCGGGTCTACACCGGTGGTCCATTTTTCACACTGATTGTGCCTCTGGCCTCCATGGGGTGTCGCCTTCCCTACAAAGGCCTTGAATCTACCTTTCCACCCCTTTCAAATGCTCGACCACAAAAAATGAACAAGAGGAGGGGCTTAGGCCTTATTCGTGCTGACCCACATCCTTCATGTTAGAGTTTTAAAATAGGGGGAGGTTTGGGGATGATGTTCTATCAAACACAATGATTAAATCCCGATATAAAAATCCACATAAAAGGGAACCCTCCATCATTGATGAACGATTCGCGGGTCAACCTGTTTGTGGGTTGACCCGCATTCGTTTCTTTAGAAAAAAAATAAACGGGGAAAATAATTCACTCGAACAACGCTTACCTCGATCAATGTTTTTCATTGAAGTGATCTGCTCTCAAGGATTCAAGCTCTGTTGGCATCCGTCACTTCCTGGTCTCGTTCTTTGTAAAGTTTAGACATTGCTAGAGATCCTACCATCGTTTGTCATTCGTCGTTAGAGGGAATCCTTGTCGTAGGTTCACCAAAGAATTTACATGGTTTAATTATTGTTCCTATAACATGTTAGATTATTAAAATAAAACACGTCACAACGTTTCTGTTATGCTGTGACATTGCATCATTACGATCCAATTACGAGCCACTAAGGAGCTTCCATTAATGTGCCTCATCACCGCACTACATCGCCATCGTCCACCGCACCACAGTGCTGTCATCTGCCACACCACAACGCCATCGTCCACCACTCAATGATGAGAAAAGAAGAGAAAATAACCTTTTTTATGTTATTTTATTATTTTCCAAAAAGTTTGAAAAATATCTTTTCTGTGTGACCCTTTACGGTCAAAGTTAAGTATATTTTAGGAAAATCCGAGCATTATGAGTTCAATGGTGCCCTCATATTTTTGATTCAAGAACCAATTTAAAAGTTATAAAATCCCTCTTGCACGTTTACTTAAACAAATTAAAAAAACTTTCAAAAATTCTGTTTCGGGCTCACCGGGCCTCAGAATCACGTGCCGTAAAAGCGTGCGGTCTCAAAATAATTTCATATATTTAAAAAAATATATGGAAATTCTGGGACATTACAAAAGGGTTCATTTTAACTAGTGCATAACCATGGGGTGTAGTAGTGATCATTGTAAACAAAAAGTACAGATCAATGCGGCTGTGTATTGATTACCGGAATCTCAATAAAATCACCCTAAATAACAAGTATCCTTTTCCAAGGATTGATGAATTTTTCAATAAACTATGATGAGCTCAATACTTCACAAAAGTTGTATCTTTATTTTGGATATCATCAACTGAAGGTGAAGAAGGAAGATATTCACAAGACTACTTTCTGTACAAGGTTTGGGCAGTATAGTGATTCCCTTCGAACTTACCAATTCCCCAAAAATATTCATGGATTTTATGAATATAGTTTTTAGAAACTAGCTTGAAAAACTTATGGTAGTATTTATTGATGATATTATCATCTTATCTAAGAGAAAGGAGTAACATAAAGAACAACTAAGAATTATACTAGTGAAATTAGGGAAGGAGAAATTGTATGCCAAGTTCAGCAAGTGTGAATTTTTGATACAACAAGTTACATTCTTGGGACACATGATCATAAGTGAGGGAAATACTATGGAACCTTAAAAAAGGCAGTGAATAAATGGCCCAAAACCACTATTGTCATGGAAATTCATATTTTTTTGGATTAGCAGGGCACTACTGATGTTTTATGAGAAATTTATCATGATTGTCTATCCAACTAACTAAGTTAACAAGGAAAGAGGTAAAGTATGTTTGGATGAAATAATGTGATGAATGATTCAAGGTGATAAAGAAGAGGCTAATCATTGAAACTATACTCATACTACCAATAAGTGGAGAAAGTTTTGTGATATACAATGATGCTTCAAAAAAAGCATCGAGTTGTGTGCTCATGAAAAATGATAAAGTGATAGCCTAAACCTCACAATAGTTGAATATCCATGAGAAGAACTACCCTATGAATGATCTGAAGCTATAAGCTATGATTTTTTCCTTGAAAATATGGAGGCACTACCTCTATGGTGAGAAGTGTGACATATATGCCCAACTCCATTATTTTGGGTTATTAATCTTTCACGACCTTTTTGGTATAAATATTTTTCTAATGTTACTTAACTATAATTACTTTGTCATTACATTTTATTTTCTAGGATATACATGTTTCCAATCTGATTTTAGGATAAATACAACGATTTCCCAAAATAACTCTTCTTTCCAAAACACATTTTTACTCCTCTTGAGTTATTTCTTCTTTGATCAAGAATGATGAATATTATACCAAGTATGTTTGTCCCTTTTCATTTGGGAACCCAAATTTTATTCATGATTGATGAAATATTTATGAAACCCATTCTTTACATGGGTCAATTCATGACTTTGATTGATATACATTCTATTTTGCATGCATGATTTTTTAATTTTTATGATGTGACAGATGTGATTGAAATTATATAGCACTCCAATGAATTGGGTAATGTAATCTATCTCATGAGATAATGTGAAATATGCATGAACATGATACTAGAATTTTTCACAATGATGATGTTATGATTATGCACATATGTTATTCATGAGCACGGTGCTAGTTTTATTCCTAACTATATGTGGTATTTGACCACTAATAAATGATGTTTCATTTTTATGCATTGCCACATTGTGTGCCTTTATTTAAATCTTCTTCTCATTGATTATGGTGATGATCCTATGCTTATGTTATGATGATGATGATGATTATCACCCATTTTATATTGATTTATGTTCTTACTTATCCTCTTACTAGGATTTTAGGACACCCTTTTCTTTGATGTATATCCTCAAGTGACTACATGTACTAAGGAGAAAGTGATATTTATAATGATAAAGAAGAAGAATTTAAATAACTTTTTATGTTTTATTATGCACAATTTATGTATGGTCTTAATTTTCCCAAGATAATAAAACTTTTGATCTATGTTTTTGAAATTCTATTATGTTTTTTATCAATAAAATTATGTAATAGTTATGTAAGAAAAGTAGGTTCAATGTAGTATTAGATACTATTGGTTGTGGCCTAATGAGTTTTACTCACACCCTGTTTAGGACACTGATTGGTACCTGGATAGATTTCATTGATGCAAGTAGGGAGAAAGGAAAGAATCCAACTATGGATTAATGATTTTTTATACTAGGATGGAGTATGGGATCGGATGACTGAGATAGTTCTCATGATTCTAGTGGATATTATCTTTTTATCTTCATATATAATTTTCAATAGCTTGTATTGTGTATATATTTTTCCCTATTTCTCATTTTATCCCCATTTTTTATAGCATCATGACATCATTTTTTATATAATTATAATACAGTGCCTATTTACTATATATTTAAAGTTATATATTTATGTGATTATTAATTTATCATTACACATCTACTATTGATTATATTTTCCTTATCGCTATTCTCCACTATGATAAAAAGATTATAGTATCCCCACCATACCATTATAGACTTTCAATTTTAGTTGGAATCCTCTAAAATATAGGGAGGTGTGCTTGAGGCCATGTGGACCACTAGGTTGGGTTAGTAATGCATGAATTGGTCTTGGGACGTCACATACTTTACTCACAGCAATCCTAAGATTTCTCCCATTGGATTGAAAGTTATTTGATTCCAGATTGTTTACTATTTCGGTATAATGACATCATAGGAGGTAAAATTCATATCGATAAGTTTTATGGAACATAATTTTCCTTTTGTAGAATGCAGATAGAATATCTCCAGATATAAAAAAATTTGATGCTCCTTTTTCCAAAAAGTGTCCTCAAACAAAATAAAAAGTAGAATGGGGGAAGTTGGATAGGAAGTCTTTTGCCTTAATTAGGATGTATCTTGTTTGAAATGTTGTATTCAATAATAGAGAGAAGAAAACTATTATGAAATAATTAGCTAAAATATACAAGAACCCAATGGATCGTAACATAGTTTTAATGTTGCAAAGATTTTTCAACTTGATGTTATCATATAGAAGTCTGGTTTTCAATCATATGAATGACTTCAATATGATCCAATGGATGCTCAAATTTGTGCAGATAACATTCAAAGATGATGTTTGGGATTTTCTCTTCTTTCTTCACTTCTAGAGAGCTGGTATTCATTGGTGACAAAGGTGAGAAACTCTAGTGGTAAGGTAGATCTTTTTTTGAAGATATTAAAATCTTGATATTGAATTAATAGTTGAGGTGAATGAAATTTCAAACTCTATATAGAAGTGCTCTAAATACTACTGTATGAGGATGATCAGTCCGTCGGAAAAAATATTCATAAGAAGAAATATTCAAAGGATAAATCCTAGAGAATATTTCAAAGTAAATCGACATGTTCAGGACCTATATGTTGGCTTTGTGGGAAGAAGATACATATCGAGAAAGATTTCCGAAATCAATCAGAGGCTTCAACTTCTAGACAAAAAAACATGGTCAGTACAATGGATGAAGGGTCTAGCTTGATACTGACCATGATCATTATATTGGAGTCATGTGTTATTAACTTAGGGGTTTCATTTCATTCAATTTATGAGTGAGGGTGTGTGGTTGATTATGTACTAGGAAGCCTAGGAAGAGTATATCTAGAAGATTATGAAGATCTAGATATAGTTGGGAAAGGTGATGTGAACATTCTAATGAAAAATGAGAGTGTATTGAAAGTAAAATATATTAGACACATTACAAGTCTCTAGAATAACCTCATATAATAGGGATATATTGATGATGTAGGTTTGGAAATTACCTTTTAGAATGGAGTTTGGAAGATCACTGGAGGTTCTATGGTGATTGCTCGTGTAGTAAAAAATGGTACCTTATATCTTATCAGATTGAGTGATGAAGTTTTAGCTATTGAAATGAATTCATAAAATGGTACAAAAAAGTTTCACTACAAGTTTGGTCAATTTAGTGAGAAAAATCATAAAGTTATTGAAAAAAATAAAATATTTAAACACTATCATAGGGACCTTGGAAGATGTGAGAGTTGTATGACAGGAAAACAAAATAGAGTTTCCTTCAAATTGGTTGGAAAAAAGATGAGGAATCAAAAGTTAGAACTTGTTCATTATGATTTTTAGGCCCCATCCCATGTTTACTTGTGTGGATGATCACTATAATTTTTGTAATTCATCAATGATTCCACTTTCATGATCTAGGTTTACTTCCTAAAGAATAAATATGACATGTTTGAAGCATTTATTCAATGGAATGTTTTAGACTAGAAAGAGTGTGAAATAAAGTTGGAATTTCTCTTCATATACAATGGTGGGAAATACACGAGACATGAATTTCATAACTTATGTAAGAATAAGGGAATTATTAATGAGAATATTATTCTAGGGATCCACAAAAAAACATAATAGCTGAGAGAATGAATCAAAAACTAGAAGATAAAGCTCATAGAATAAGTATTCAATTAGGAATGCCTAAGGGAATTTGGTCAGAGACCTTGAATACAATATCTTACCCAGTGAACAAAAGTCCAGCCTTATTTGTAGGATAGGAACTTTTTTCTCATAATAGACTAGAGGTAAACCATTTAAAAATCTTTTGGATGTGCCACTTATGTTCATCTCAATGCTAAAGATAGAGATAAGTTAGAGGTGAAATGGAAAATATGTTTTCTTATTAGATATGGTGATGAGAACTTTGGTTATCACTTGTGAGATGATGAAATTAAATAATTCACCATGTAAAGGTTTTATATAAGAATAAAATGATTGAGTAAGAAATATGGGAATTAGAAAATGGTATGAGGGAAAAACCATCACTTGTTTAAATAATGAATAAAATTCTGAGGACACAATTTATTTAGGCAGAAGAATGTTAAAAAATAGGTAATCCTAGAAATAAATCAATATTATGATTTATAAGTAATAATTTTATGGTTTTTTATTCATCATAATTTTATAAATAATTTTAAAAAAGTTTTTAATTAAAAAAATGAATAATTTTATTTAACTAAATTATTTTTCCATGAATTATATAGTTTTAATTAAAAGTTAAATTTCTTGATTTTAGTAATTTTAGATGATAAAAAATGAATTAATTTTTTGAATCAACAAGTCAAATGTATCTTATTATGAATTTTTGATATCTTTCTGAAAAGTTTGATTATTGAGTGAATAGTGAAAAAACCAATTTTTGAAAAACTGTCATTTCTTTTCATTAAATCAAGTAATTTAAAATTCCTATTTTTGGATTTTTTAAAGTAACTTAAGATAAATTTAATTAAAAATAATCTTAATAATTTAATATTAATCAATATTATATTATATTTTTTTGGAAGTTCATTTTTATACTTAAAATGCAATTTTCTAAAAAACTGTTTTTTGTTACACTTTGCGCACTTATATTAAAAATAATTTATACCAATTATGAAAATTGAATCATGAAAATTGGATTTAAAATTTTTAATCAATATGTTCAAATTTATTAATGAGTTTAGTTCCATTTTTTTGTCTTTCTTAATAGTAACCATGGTAAAAATGTGTCACCACAGTAAAAGGGTAAATCATGTTAATTAAGGTGAAAAACTAAGTGATAAGGCCAAAATAATTTTATATAAATTCTTATTAGATTATTATATTTAAATTCATATCAACTTATCTTATTATTTTAGTTGTTTAAGTACCACTTGACCATGAGTGTGACTTAGTATTATTTTAAAACCTTGAATAATTACAAGAGTGTCACTCCACTCACCTATAGAAGGGAACCTCCTCTCTTCCCTTCTGCAAAAATTTTGATCACTATAGTTAATAATATCACTACCTAAATATTTCCCCAACATCCCTAAACATTTCTTCTAGGTCTTGGTCTTCTAAAAAGACTAATATTAGAAGGTTTAATGTGTAATCTATTGGGATATAGCTGAGGAGAAGGTAGAAGTATTAACCGAAAAATTTCAAGTTTATTTCATCTTCTACCTCCATAAAATATTTTTTAACCATGGAGATATAATAACATCAGTATCATTAATTTAATATAATTATATTATTATTATTTTATAACTCTTTTTCATCTTATATTCCATCCATTGGAAAATGAAAGCATCGCTCATGCATATGTGTGGACCACCACCACCATGAAGAAATGTTTTTCATTTTTCATCACTAGTTTATAAGGATTGTTAAAATGATAGAAAAAATAAATATATAGGATATTTATGAAATAATTATTATTTTTAAAGATAATTTATTACTTTACTTCTTACCCATTCTATATGTTAGAAATTGATAACAACGCTTATGCGTACGTGGGAAATACCACCTCCACGAAGTGATGTGTTTCATTTTCCATATCAACCTTAAAAGGATGCACATAAGGATGAAACTAATGAATAAATTTGACATATATAAAATATTTATGATTATTTAAAATTAATATATTATCTACTTGTTTTATTTTCCACCCATTATAACAAATTAAAATATTGATCATGCGTACATATAGATTACTGTCTCAATGAAACAACATGGTTTATTTTTTATGAACACCATGAATGTTTGATTATAAAAGAAAAAATAATGTATAAATATTATAAATATAACATGATTAAGATTTAGGATGTAGTTTACTTGTAACCCCTTTGACCACAGTCAACACATCGATGTTGTTTTGAGGTTATAAACTGAACATCATCAAGATATACTATGAGAACTTAACCATTTTAATAACTAAATAAAACATAGTAAACAATGGAATAAAGGTAATAATGATAATATAATGAACATAAAAAATATTCTTATGTAAGTATAAAATGGATATAATTTTATTACTGGAGGGTAGACATACGAATGCAACATGTTAGGACTCAGGGTAAGATATTTTCTTTTAAAACCATGTCTTAAAGTATTCCTTTAAACTCATTTTCTTCCATATACATGTTCTTAAATTTATTTGAAGTATGTTACTATTTATACATCAAATATTGTTAAAGTTAATTTTTAACTAATTTTTAATTTCATTAAAAAGGATTAAAAATGATTTTTTTTAACATTTACTATACATGTCATTTTTTACCAAAGTGCAGAAGAATATTATATATATATAAATATTAACCGTATTTTCCTACTATTATAGTTGTTAGTAATTATAAAATATCCTATATAAGTTAAAAATATTTTTCAAGGAATATAATATTCCCAATCTCTTAGGAATTTTTCAATTTTATGAGTTTTTAAAGAAATTTTTTTTTCTCATTATGATTATGTGAAAATGGAATGTACTTTTATTATGGGTTCAAATGAGTTTTTCAAGGGTTTTATGTTGAAAACGTGTAAGATGAAATATGTTTTGTTCATGATAATATAGTTGAGAATTATATATGATGATATGTGAGCCTGATATAGCTCATGACAACATGTGAGTGCGATATATCTCTTCAATGTATTGAGTAATGATTTAGTATTTGAAAGATAAAAATGAGGGAGATAACTGGGTAGGTTACTCATATGGATTTTACTAGGCTTCATTTATTCTATCATGGGAAACTTATGGAAAATTAATCTATACCAATGGTTTCAAACCATTGGTATAGGGTAGGGAACCGTTGGTATTTCTTATATCAATGGTTCCCCAAACTATTGGGTAGTATGGTGTGGGGGTAGCTCTATACCAATGGTTATAAGTAAATCACTGGTATAAACCCTTTGAAATTTAATTATTCTGATGGTCACAATGAACTATTGGTATAAAGTTATACCATAAGTTATAAAAACCATTGGTATAACCTTCCACTATGATCACAAGAAGAAACAACCCTTTCCCCGCATTTTCCAGACCCTACAGTCACACCCATACACATTTAAAACATCAGATATATTATATATTTTACATTTTATTAGTTGATAACTGCAAAAAAAATCACAACACATACATGAAATCATGTTCAATCATCAAAAATAATGTGTCATAAATATCAGTTAGAAATGTAGGGGTCAAAATATCCATTGCAAACACATCTAAAATCAATATCATCACCATCATCACCAATGTACTTGTCACTATAATCATCACCATCACCATCATAATTACCATTAGTATCACATTTAACATCACCATCACCATTATCAAGGAGTTCATCATCCCAAACATCTCATGGACCGTCATCTCCATCGCCTGGTGCATTATATAACAAAAATATTGTCAACATGCATATATAAAAAATAGAAGTGGCATCTGGAGAAAGTGATGGATATAATGTTGTCATTATTTTTATAAATTTCTCATTAGACTTTTAACTTAATTCATGTTATTTTATGTCCATTTTTTGTCCTCTACTTCCTCTATATGAGTCTTCACTACCTCTACAAGAGTCGTTTCCAACTTGGTGCTACCAAAACTATTATAGGTTCCTGTAGCAGGCCAATACCTAGTTGAAAATGTACTCTCCCCAGGGGTTCATCTCTTCTGAAAATGATTGTTTGACCTAGAGTTATCAGCTTCCTTCTCATCAAGGGCCTCCAAATCACATTGTTTCTAATATAAATGAAATATTTAGTTACAAAATAGATATTAAGATTTGAATGTAGTAAAATAAAACATAAAATATTTTTCTATGTATGATTGTTTATAGTGGATCCATCTTTATTCTTCATGCTCAGTAAAAATAAGTTTACTCAAGGAATATGAATTTAAATGTTTAATATGACCTTCTATAATAACAAAGAATGATGTGAAAAATTATTTAATAATAATATATTTTTGAAAAAAAATAACCCATCTTAACTAATATTGAACAAAAGATTATCAAAATCAAACTAAATTTCACTAAAATGTATGAGAGAAACTAGAATCAATCAAACCAATATGAACAAATTTTTAATTGTTTTGGTGAATCTATATTCATATTAGTTTATTATTATTATATTGGGTCAAGTTATTTTTTTATTGGTTCAACTGTATTTGGGTGAGTTTAGTTTGAGTAAATTTTTTAGGATAATTAGGCACTTTTAGATCCAATTATTTTTTTGGGTTTAGTTATGAATGAAACTTATTAATTCGAGTAAGTTTAGTTCAATATGATTTATTTTATTTTGAGAAAATTAAGTTCATGTTAATTATGACTCGTTTATTATTGTTAGGTTTATTCAATTTTTTAATTTTAGTTTCATTGAATTCACGGTTAAGTTTTTCAAGTTCAATTAAATACAACATAGGATTTAGATTTATTTCATACAGGTTGTTATAGTTTACTCCATTTAAGGCTTGATTGTATTTAGTTTGGTTCAATTTAATTTAATTTATGTTTTTTTGTTTCATGTATTTTTGGGTAATATTGTTCCATTTTGGTTCAATTTTATTTTATTATATTTTATTTGGATTGATCCAACATAGATATATAAGTTATTTATATTTAGTTTCATTATATTCCCACAGCTTGAGTTTCATATTATAGTTGACAAATATATATGTTCATATTAAATGGATACATTTAAATTTTTATATGTTAATATTAATTGAAACTTTGTATATGCTAATAAAGTTTTTAATTTATTGAGATCATAATTCATAAATGGTAAATAATTTTAATAAGGTAACATGGAGTTTGTGTGAATTCTAGGATTATGATGTGTATAATTAATATGATTACATGTTTTAAAATGGTAATTATATGAGT
The DNA here is from genome assembly GCA_963277665.1 of Viscum album. Classification (NCBI taxonomy): domain Eukaryota; kingdom Viridiplantae; phylum Streptophyta; class Magnoliopsida; order Santalales; family Viscaceae; genus Viscum; species Viscum album. The sequence goes on along the minus strand of OY728141.1, from coordinate 821,736,144 downwards.
GTTTTTTATTAAATTGGACACTAATTGTATATACATTTCAAGGTAGATATCATATGTAGGTACATGCATCATTTTTATTAGTTTCATTAGAATTTAAATTTCAAGGCTTTATCCATGTTTTGTGATTATGTTTTTTTATATTTGTTGATAATTTTTAGTTCTCCAATTAATAAAATTACTTTTCCTAAAAGTGAAGAAAAATAGTGACCACCAGGAATATACTATTTAAATAAATATTTGTTGATTCTTTAATGTGTTATTCCCATTCATGTGATAACATGTTTCCTCATGTATTAATTCCATTATCATTGTTAAAATGTGTTTCCTATTAATCCACTTATGTGTTTTTTATAATTGTTATGAAATCATGTTTAAATCATTTCTAAATCAAGTTTACCCAAAAAATAAAATTATATAGAAAATCATGCCATTTATAATTATCGAAATATTGATATGAATTCTTGAGGGTAAAATATTAATTGTAAATGTAAAACACTATTTTATCCATGTAACACTATAGAATATTTTAAAGAATATTTTTGGATTTAGGCTTAGTGTAGGCGTAGGATTCTTAGGATCACAGAGCCTTAGTGTTTTTATATTAAAAATATTAAATTTATTATATTTCATGCACATAGTTTTTAATATTTAATGGAATATATATTGAATGGTTTCTCAAATGAGAAAAAGTAGACTTCTATTAAATATGGAATGCGAGTTTTACCCTAGGTATAACATAATATTTGTACATGTTGAGTGTTTCATTTAAGAGCAGTCACTAGTGGAATAATAGAAAAAGATATTAATTAAATAATTTATTTTATTTTAAATTATTTAAGTCTAATTATTATATTTATAATCATAGTTATGTCCAAATATTAGGATTATCATCATAACCCTAGAGATTGGAGAGGGATATAGAGGAAATCGTTGGTGGATGATAATGAGTTTGGGGATTGGCAACCAGTCTATCAAGGAGATTATCATCGTTAATTGAATTATTCTCTCTTTCCTGTGATGATTACATAGAATTTTTCTTCTTCATATATTTATCCAATGTTGAGGTAAGACTATTATTTTTTATATTAATCACATTTTTTATTTATCTATGATGAGCATGTATCAATTCCAACACTAAATTAATTTGTAGATCATTGTAAAATTATGGTTGAGTGGTTTTTCTTCCTAGAATTAGTTATTGATAAATTATTTATTTTTTCTTTACTATTACTCTTAACTCATCTATTTTTTCTTTAATGGTTGAAGGTTAACTCAGACAATAGACATTGTTCGTTCCTCTCCACTACACATTTTCGGTATTTTGTTTGGATGATGGTTTGACTATACTCATGAATAAATAATTTGAATATTAATATTTGGAATAATAGATTATTTTCATGGGTTTTGATTTAATATTGAAGGTTAGATAAAGGATTTATGATGAAAATGGAATTTGAGTGATGGATTGAAGGAGATTGACTTCATGGGATTTTGTGTTTTGGTGGCATAGTGCAACATGAAGTGATTTTTGAGTGGATAGTGGCCAGATTCTAGCCACCATTAATAGCACAGGTTCAATCAACTCAAATCCAAGCTTCTTGGTAGATTATTTGATGGAATCATAGGTGGACTCATGGGAAAAGATTCATGAGAGTTATAGAGTTTCTAAAACATTATAAAGTACACTATGTATAGTTTTGAATAACACATTCCATTTGTAACCCCCTACATAGCGGATAGGGTTTACGCATAATGATAAATATCATCCGGTCATGTGAATTAGTCACAAACCATGTGGTCCTTTAGCTGATAACCCAGTGTGTACCCTTGGGTACATAGACATGGGCATGAATAGGTGCACACAGACATAACCAGAGTACATGGACATGAACAAAGTACACTTTCATGGGATAACATACATAGATACTAGCATGGGTAGGTCCAGACTTAGTGATACTCACTTGGTATCCCCTATATACATTGTGTACTTTTACAATGGGAACTTGGATCCCTTTCTTCTCTCAACCCAGTATCAGTATCTGTGTGGGAAGAATCCCTTGGTCTATCCTTAAGAGGGTATAATGAGGTATCTCAACCTAATATTAGGATGAGAGATACCCTCTATGATCTAGTTCTAAATAGAGTCATGTATCCATCTATATGGTCTGCTATGTGATTCTCTACCATTCTTCCCAATGTTGGGTCAAGTTTCCCATTTCTGACATCTATGGTGTGTGATCCCATTCCTAGTAGGTTATTCCAGACATGGTTAGGTATCCCCCATAGGAACTAGATGTGATCTTCTACCTGTGTAATGAAATCTTATGAGATCTATTTCAAACTTATTCAAGGCAAGGCACAAAGAGTAAAACTTCTTGGATGAGTGACTTTAGTATATTTAGAATTGATGAGTTATTTATCTCATATGAATGAAACCTTTGAGTATCGAGAAGAATCCAAGGCTTATAGTGAGGACATATCCTTAATATGAGTCTTTTTGTCTACCTCTAAACATATATGGGTTAATTTGTTTATTCTTCCCCTACTGATGATTTTGAGTTGACTACCTCTTTAATGATTTTTATTTCATTATTTTAGGGTTTCCTACTGGTTATATTTATACTCACTCCTATATAGTATCTACCCGCATGTGTCATATTTTACCCATACGACAAGACTTTTGATAGATTTTTGGGTGGAATGAGAGTAGGTGGAGTTTAGTTGTACTTTTTAGACCATGTAATATTCTAGGAGTTATATCTTGATAGCAATTCCCCTTTTTTAGTAGGCTAAATTATTTTTACAGTTATGGTGGGCTTGTATTTGGAGCTTATTCATTTCCATACTCTTATCATACTCTGATATGGGATTAGTTGTTATGCATGAATGTAAAGTATATTTTGTTATCTTTCATATTATAAATAATAGAAAAATGACCTATAACCATGAAACTATAGCCACAGTTTAATTAGGCTATGTATATAAGTTGAGATATAGACACAATTATTTGTGAACTGTGGAATTAGATTAAATATAGCCATGGGAAAAAGCTGCCCATGGAAACAAGTCCTCAATTTTTTTATCTCCCTCATGGATATCCTCTCACACCTATGAAACCTTCTCTCAAAACTATACTCTCATGGCCAATCATCCCTCTACCTCCCATACTCCCCTCTTTTCCCCTTCCTCTGGCTGCTACCTCCAGCCACTCCACCACCGGCTGCTCCACCACAACCTCCTCTATGTTTGTCATCCTACTCATTCCTACAACTTCTCCAAATCCTGACCTTATACCCTAGGGTTCCGAAAATATCATTCTACCCTAGTCACCCCATTGATCTCCATTCCATTCACATATCTACCTCCAATCATGAACCTAAATTCTACTATATGGTTCTTATATCAATTTTCTCCCTTCACGGAATTTTTAGTGCATCCCACATCGAGACACTACCCATTTCACCCTCATTGTGGCCATTTGTGTCTTTCGACCTTCTCATCATGGTAATCTACAATTATTGTGGTTCTATAATATTAGGAATCACATGAAATTAATTTTAATCTTTAAACCTAATTATTACATAGATTTACAATTTCAAGAGTTAAATGGTCAATTTTCACCATAGAGCCTATTTACACTCCACATAATCCCACTACCATTTTCACTATTTCTCAAAATATTGTGTCCATTCATGATGGGTGAGCTGCACATCACTATAATCGATAGGTATTTTGGTACTCTTCCCTTTCACATCACATAACAACCATTGGAATTTGTAACCCTGTTTTTAAAAAAAAAATATTCTTCTTTTATGTGTCACTTAACAAAGATCTAACAGTTTTTTTCTATCATATGATTTATTTTATAAATTTTATTCCCTCTTATTATGAATGATTTACAATAATTTTGAGAGTTTTCCTAGGAACTATCTCTATATTTTTCACTACTCCTATCCATTACATATTAGTTACATTTATTAATTGTTTTTTCAAGTGAGATATACTCATGTATGACATCTTGAACTAATTTCTTATTATATATATTTTTCTTAGTTTCCATTGATACTTTTTATGCATTATCCTCTGATTTTATTTATTAATGTCTGATGAAACCAAATGTCAAGTGGGTTAGATGTTAAAAAAATGATATTCAAGAATGTTGTATAGTTTTTCACAACTTTATGTTTTTTAGATCCTTTTTAGAAAAATGGGTTTTTAAACTAAATATTATAAATGTGTAGATGAATTAAAATGTTTTTTATAGAAAAAGGGGCCATGAAAATGTGATTGTTAAAGAAGAGTTGGTGGAAGCAACATGTAATGTGGATGAAAGTGTGATCAAACTAGTCTATGATGTATCACTACGACCAAGGTAGCTTTTATTATTTAATCAAGATCCATCTCATTATATAATTTACATGGACTTATCTATTTAAAATAATTAAAAAACATATTTCTACCTCACTGCAACTAGTTATAGGTACAAACCACAGGTTAGAACTATCATAGTAGTTCATGTTTTTGATGTAGAGTACCATGACCAAATTCATTCAACAGTAAATTTATTAGATGTAGGTGATGAATTCATATTGTTTCTTGATTTTTTATTTGGTAATAATTAATCCATTAGTAATTTAACATCCTTTAATTCAACTCACTGTTCTTAATGAAATTGTTCTAATGAGTTGTTCTTGATAACTAATTGAGAGTGTTAATGTTCAGTTTTCTCCAATGTGATGAAGGATAAAGATCAATTTTCGACTAGATATGGGTTTTTTCTCTCTTAAATGAAATTTTTATAATGGAATTTAGGTAATAGATATACATAAATACAATTTTTTTATAAAAAATTAGATTTTACTCATTTTAAAATTTCCAGTATTACAGGTCTTCATATGAAATAGTGTAGAGTTTTCCCCATTATTCTTCTCATGGTTTTAATATCTAGAACGTTTTCATTTTGACTCAGTTATCTCTTACATATCCTTAAAACTAATATCCTATGAATTATCCAATTCATTTCACACCCTTCAAAGTTCATTTTTGGATGAAAAAAAATTAGACAGTAGGTAGCCATCACACTGTCCTCCCATTTTTATCATTTTGTTGATCATTTGGTCATACTTTCATGATTTCTCCATGAATATAGTGCTTAACTATCCCATTTACATAAATAAGTATAATAATTTGTTACATGAACAATGAATATTGAAATTTCTCATTAACTGCATATATCTTAATACATTTACTAGTATACTCGTTATGTTCATTCATCATGATCTATTTTTAGAAACCAATATAGATACATGAAAATTTATCATCATTTTTTATTAATATTACAATTATTCTTGTTTTAATATTTCATAAAATATTTTATGTTCACATTTTCAATTATCATAATTTCATTTCATGCCTTGTTAAATTATTCAAAATATTTCACACATGATTTTTGATTCCCATGTAACTTCTAATGCTCTCTATTTCTTCTATCATTATTTCTTGTTCTTTTCATTGAGAAAGTTTTCTTTACACATGTTCAAACATTTTTGTTTAGTTATGAATTTAAGGAAAAACTATATGGTTCATTCCAATTTATTATTTTTTAATAAATGTACATTAATTCACTTTAATGCAATGTGATTGATACTATAATAGTTTTAAAATCAGTTCCATAGTTCAGTAGTGTCCTAATTTTATGTCCATTTTTTACACCAATACATAACTTTGAATTTATGTATATATAGTTTCTTATTTTTTAAAACTATTTCATTTACTATTTTTCCAATAATAATCACTAATATTGATAACATGATTGCATATGTATATTTAACTATATATTTATTACATTTCAATAATTATAAGGAAGAAAAATTATAAGGAAGCTATATAACAATGGAGATTATCAGTGTTGAAATGAAAACATTTTGGATATACCGGTTTGTAAATATTTTTTGAATAATATTTTTGACATTATGTTGAATTTTACTTTAAAATGTAAGCTATATATACTCTAACTTCCATTATCATATTTTAGGTAAAATAAATGCACTGTGTTACTCACATGAAAATAAGAAAGATATGAACATTGTTGAATTCATGAGGTTATAACATTCGCATTTCTTTGAATTTTCAATTCTACCCTTTCATATCACATTCCCTTTTTATGTTAGTTTTTACAAATTTTTTCAATTCAATTTATTTTTATATTACAAAACCATAAACTCTCTCCATATTTTCCTTCCAATATTTCCTATACTTAAAGGGGTTGTGTGATACATGTTAATTGAAATTTATTTTAATTTTGATATTGGGTAATGGATTCGTAGTGGAATAATGTGGTCATTCTATCCATATATATCTATTTCCATCTAATATTAATCAAATAGTAATGATATGTAACTATCCTTGAGTTCTCGGTCTGTTTTTTCGCTAGTTTTAGTGGTTGGAGGTTTTCAGGGAGTTTTAGGAGGAGGATGGAGTTGAAGTAAAGTTTTTGTCAGAATTACACATTGTGTAAATATATTACACAATGTGCAATGGTGGTTCATGAATTTTCCAGGTCCAATTCATTACAAGTATATTTTCAAGGTTAAACAATGAAAAGGTGATGCATTTTATGATGAAACAAAACCCTGAGGATTACATAATGTTAAATGAGATCAAACTTCATGTAAATCCCTGATGCATTGTAGTTTTAAAAGTTCTTTTTTAGATGAATATTCCTTCATTCGGCCATGGATTATTCTTCCTCTTGATATGGGTGAACCTTATGTTCCCTAAGGAGTTCTTCATGCCCTATTCCCCCCTCTTTCATCTTTTGGTACTAATGGTTTTTCATTATCAATTCATGGAAATCCCTTACTTCTTCTTGGATGATTTTCTCTCGTTCTTATTTAGAGTTTTTCTATGGTGGTGCAGTTTAGTTTGAGTTGTGTGTTGTGATTTGTATTGATGTATCCTTGGTGCGGTGTAGGTTGATCCATGATCCTGTAGTGCAGTTGTGGTTTACAGGTGTTATTATTCACCCTAAAGTGTATATAAAGTTGGAAATTTTCATTGAGGTAGGGATTCCCTCGTTTCTCTTTATTGTGTATCATGCGGGAGGGGTTTACTTTTGTTTCTCTATAGATTATGGTTGTGATGGAATAATCAATGATAAATAATTGGTTAAATTGAATTTTAAGCGGTAAAGGTGTTTGATTCACATGCTTTTATAGCTTTGATATTATTTTGTGATATTGTGGATTGTTCAGTCTTGATGCCCAACTGAAAATTGCAGCCGTTGGGGGCTTTATTTGCGATGGATTTTTTTGTGTGTTTTCTTCTAGGGTTGTGATTGTTGTGATATCACCCTAAAATATAATTTAGTTAATTTATTATATTTTTATAATTAATGGTTGCCCCCTAATTATGGTTTGTGTGATAACACCCCTAAAATAAAGTGGAATGTGATTAAAGGCCCTTTATAAATCTGTAAATGGATTTTGTTTCACTGTGATGTGTGGACATTATTTTGGGGAAGAAATGTGTGGTTTATGTGTGTTTGGGGCTTTTGGGGATGATGGATTTTTTGCCATACTTTTGGAGTAGTGAGGTGGTTTTTTGGCTGTGCTTTTGGGGTATCGAGGTGATAGTCTGATTGGATGTTGAGCTGTTTGTAATATGTGATTGATTTATGCTAGATGCCTGAGTTGTGATAGAATAAATTAATATTTATTTAACAATGATTGAAATAAAATGGGTTGGTACTGTAAATGGGATGTAAATTTTTAATGAATAATTAAATGATGTGTTTTATAGTTAAATGAGGTTGATGTTAAATAATGAATAGAATGGGACGATTAAATGAAATTGGTTTGAAATGTGAAATGGGGTTTAGGGCATGATGTGTGGTGTTATGCATTTAGAGGTGGAAGTAAAAGTGACAGTGCTTTGAGTTGGTTGATTTTTTTGTGAATAAATATGTTGAATTGAGTATTTGATGATATATATATACTTTTATATTCTTGTGATTTCTATACTCACCTCACCCACGTCAATTACTACATGCTGACACTCACATAGCCACATTGGGAGTCTTTTTACCGACATTCAGTGAGGAAGATGAATTGATGGGTACCCATTATTTCCTACTCTATCTTCCAAGATAGGTAGGTATTTCATAGTCCGTGATGGATAGAGTTATGTTAGTTAATTATATGGTGGTTTTTATAGCCCTAGTGTCTTTGGGAGAGGTGTGACCCAATTGTTTTTAGGTGAGATATGACTGTGCTTGTGGTGAGTCTTCTAGTGGGGGTCATTCATGGTAGGAGGAGGGAACAAGGTCGATGTCCTACATGTTCATGATACCCTACTACTTTGGTTTTGTAAGTTTTCTTTGTGGCCTAGGTGTCCTCGGGTGAGATGTGATGTGGTTGGGCTTGTGGGGTGGCAAGCCCAGGTGTCTTCGGGCAAGGTTTTTTGTGACCATTCTTGTGGGGTGGTGTGGTATACAGAAGGTATGGGAGATCCGGATCATATGACATTGGGGTGTGAGGGTGCCATACTAGCGGGGAAGTGGTGTTGGGTACCCTAATCGATGTGATTCCTATTATATTATATTACTTGGATTGTGTTATTTGGAGATCATGAATTAGTGTGACTAGATTTGGTTAGTATACCTGTATAGGTGTCATTTGGATTTTCTTTATTATCACAGGTTCATAAGTATGGTTTTTTCACATGTTCAAGAGAGACCTTGGTTTTCCTACTAAGTGTACATGTATACTCAGCCGTCATATATAAAACCATTTTCAGGTTTCCAGGAGGATTTCATGTACCATGATGAACATTACTATCTCGGATATTTGGAAAGCTGCTGTGTCACTACCTTAGCTTTCTTTTGGGTATTTAATTTGGAGTCATTTTATCTGTATCAGTTTTATTTACACATACATTATGGGATGATTTTTTTCTTATATACATTTTATGTAGGTGATTGCAGTTTATTTATCTTATCTCCCAATCTTGTTTTCTTATATAGGGAAATGCCTCCCATATTGTGATATTTTTATACCCTCAGTTCTAGTCTCCAACCCGGGGCTTACTGGAGGTAGGAATCGGGGGTCATTATCTATCTCCATCTATTGTGGTATCTTTTTTGAGAGGGTATTGTGACAAATTGGTACTAGAGCTGATGATTGGGAGATAGGGTAGAGTTTAGAGTTAGGAACAGTGAGGAATGAATGGGTTGGTATAGAAATAGGGCTAGTTGACCTTGCTGTGTGACATAGGATAGGGTTACCGTCTATTAAATGGGATTTTAAGGCCCCTCATGATCCTGTGCACATAATTTGAGCTTATTTAATGGAAAAGTGTGATGAAACTACTTGTAGGGTAGAGTCCTAGGAAAGGTAAATGAATTATGATGAATTGTGTTCTTAATTGAATTGGGTTGTTTTGGGAAGTTTAAAATGGGTAATGTGAATTAAAATAAATCTAAAAAAATTCCATACCACCCAGGATTAGAAAATCCTTGTTTTACATTCTACCATGGATCCTGTTCGTCATCCTCCTAGGGCTCAAGATATTGAGGTTCAACAGGCTGGTCCAATTGATATTTAAAGGGTTCATCTGACAAAGGAGGATGTAGATTATTAGAGGATGTTGTGTGCTTTATAGTGGAAATATTTGGGAATGTATGAGGATAGTGTTTTAGATGTGGAGACAAAGAGTTGGATAGAGGATCTTGAGATCACTTTTAGTTTGATCTGGTCCCAGATGATGTATTGGGTCCCTTTAGAAGTTATTCAGATGTGGGGAGCTGCACTTTGGTGGTGGTCACTGTACCTTGGTGAGCGGAAGGAGGAAGATGTTTTATGGGTTTAATTCTAGAAGGATTTCCATGAAAAGTTCCTTTCATCAACCATGAAAGCAGTAAACAAGAAGAATATTTTTTCCCTTTAGTAGGGGAGAATTTCAGCGTGGGTGCTGGGAATCAAGTTCAGAGACCTTATTTTTTCCCTCAGATCTTTTTCCAGATAAGGAGTGTCATGAGATATGTCTTGAGGATGCACTCTATCCTTCTATCTAGTATGTAGTTACTCATTATATGTTGCCGATGTATCGTGAGGTTCATAAGAAGGTATAGGTGTTCAAGAAAATGAACTCATGAGGATGTTTTCTCTGGTAGGGGAAGCAGTAGGGTTCCTTGAGAAGTAAAGATATCAGTGAAAGGTATCAGGCACCAGGACCTTCATGTTTTTGACCATTAGGGTTCCAGCTTCATCGGCTTCTTTTCCATCCTTCTAGGGATAGATGTTTCCATACTTTTTCTAGGATCTTTATTCCATTGTGTTCTGATTGAGGGGTTCGTGTCCATCACTAGAACCAATGCCCAGTGGTTCCTTGAGCTATTTTTGGTGGAATTGGATAGGGTCATCACTAGCCATAGCATTAGTTTCTAGTGAGACCGTTTCAACAGTAGGGGCTAGAAGCTTTCACTATGCCAAGGGGAGATGGAGTAGGTAGAGAATAACCTTAGGATGTTTCTCATATTTAGAGACCACGACTTGATAATTTACATGGAGGTGTTCCTCAAAAAAGAGGTATATGATCTTGGCATGGTCAATTTCACATGGTGGAGGTAAAAGTTTCAGAGGGGATAGAGGTTATTAAAGGTACGATCATTTTGTTTAGTACTCCTGTTTGTTCTTTGTTTGATTTAGGAGATTCACAGTCCTTAGTTTCCCCTTCTCTATCCCATTCTATGGGACTATATGTAAAGAGGCTTCCCATTCCCCTAGTGTTGACTATGCTAGTTGGAGGACATACCGTCTTATTTGATGTGTGTTGGGGATGTAGACTGATGAAGGGGTCGCATCCATCCCATGGGAATATTTTTTTCTATTGATGAAGACATACGATGTTATCCTTAACATCGAATGGTTGTATCATGTACATGATATTATCAACTACTTCCAAAGGAGAGCCATGTTTTTGAATGTGGATGGATAACTTGTGGTTTTCATTGGTGAGAAGAGTTGTTAGGTGGACAATTGGCATGTGGAGACCCTTATTTCCTTATTGGATGAGTTTTCAATGGAATCAATGAATAATAGGATAGAATAGGTTTCCATGGTCATTGGGGAGTTTCTAGATGTTTTCCCAATTATTTTTGGATGATACCACCTCAATGTGATGTTGATTTTGGGATAGACTTGCAGCCCAATGCTTCTATGATTTTGATTCCTCCTTATCAGATGACACCTTCTGAGTTGTAGGAGTTGAGGATTTAGATAGATGATTTTATGTAGAAGGGTTTTATCCAGCCTAGTGTGTGATCGTGGGGTGATCTAGTGTTGTTCACAAAGAATGCAGAGGATTTCATGAGGCTGTGAATAGACTACTAGAGGTTGAATCATGAAATCATAAAAAAATATTACCCTATTTTGAGGATAGATGATCTTTTTGACTAGATGAGAGGGGTAATTTTGTTTTCTTAGATCGATGTATGGTCGGGATATCACCAGTTGAGGGTGAAGGAGGGAGATATCCCAAAGACTACCTTCATATGAAGGTATGGAAACTTCAAGTTTCTAGTAACATCATTCAGTGTTATTAAAGTACCAATTGTATTCATGAGGATTATGAACTCCATGTTCCATGAGTTCCTAGACTGGTTCTTCATTGTATTAATCTATGATATATTGATCTAATCAAATTCATAGGAGGAGCATGCCGAGCATCTTAGAACCACCTTGTATATTCTTCGACACCACCAGATCTATGGGAGGTTGTCAAAGTGTAAGTTCTAGACATGAGATGTGAATTTCCTTAGGCATGTGATTTCTCAGTAGGGTGTGGAAGTAGAACCATTTAAGGTTGATATAGTTGTTTCTTAGGAAGCACCTAATAATGTGAAAGTGGTTCATTGATTCCTTTGTCTCACAGACTATTATCTGAGTTTTGTAACCTATTTCTCTTTATTCACAGCCCCGTTGACACCCTTTGACTAGGAAAGACCTTGATTTTGTCTATAATGATCAGTGTGAGGTAACGTTCAGTTACCTAAAGGGGAAATTGGTTTGTGCTCCAATACTTCAGCTACAAGAGGATGGTGTATTATTTAAGGTGTTTTGTGAAGCTTCCCATATAGGATTAGGGTGTGTCTTAATGAAGTATAAGGATGTTTTATATTATGGGTATCAGTAGTTATGCCCTCAAAAATGTAACTATTCCACGCATGATCTAGAGCTAGTAGTATTTGTGTTTGCGCAAATTTTTTGGAGACATTGCCTCATTGGAGATTGCTTTTTGGTCTTCACAGATCATAAGAGTTTGAGTTATGTATTTTCCTAGTATGATATAAATATGTGAAAGTGAAGGTGGATGGTGTTTCTTCAAGAGAATGATTTTGAGATTTCCTACACCATAGGAAAGAGGAATGTTGTGGCTGATGATTTGAGTAGGAAATTGTGGAAGGGTGTTCTCCAGGAGTCTGGGGATTCTTAGAGAGCAATGAAGGTATTAGTGGACTTGTAATTAAATTATTGGGTGGATGCTGGAAGAGGATATTTGTTTCAAATGATGGTGCTGTATTCTATGATGAAACATGTGGAGGAGTATCAGTGGGGAGACTTAGAGGAAGAGGTGATACACGATTGTGTTGTCCATGATGATGCTCTAGAGGAATGTTATGAGGATGGATAGAAGTGGGGGTTGTTTTGTAGGAGGTTTTTTGTTCTGATAGAAATGCGTAAGGGAGTTCTTCATGAGTTTTATAGATCACCTTTGATGGTACACCTAGGAGTTTCCAAAATTTACCATGTAATAAGGACTCAGTTTTGGTGGCTTGGGATGAAATCAATAGTGGAAGAGTTTGTGGCTTGGTGTTTGGTTTTCTGGTAGGTAAAGGTCGAGAATCATATTTTGGGAGGGTTTATACATCCCTTGGATGTTATCAAGTGGAAATGTAATGACATCTCGATGTATTTATTCAATGGGTTACCTAGAGCTCAGGGAGGTTGTGATGCTATCTGGGTGATCATGGATCGATTAATGAAATCATCCCACTTCTTAGAGATTAAGGAGTTGGGTGCAGTGGATTATTTGGATTAGAGGTTCTTGGATGAGGTTGTGTGGTTTCATGGAGTTCTAAGGTCCATTTTCTCATATCAAGATTCAAATTTTACCTCACAAGCCTGGAGGGGATTGCATTGTGATTTTAGCATTCAGTTACACCGTATCACTGCTTTACACCCACATATAGATAGGCAGACAGAACATACTATCTAGATATTAGAATATATGTTATGGGCATGCATCTTGGACTTTGGTGGATCTTGGGCATGACACACTCCTTTGGTAGAGTTTTCTTATAATAATATCTATCACTCTTACATTGGTGTGGTTTCATTAGAGGCTTTTTATGGGAGACTGTGTTGTTCTCTATTATGCTAGATAAGGGTTGGGGAGACATCAGTTCTTGGTCCTTATGTGGTTTAGAGAATGATAGAGAGATTTTATCTTGTTTGTGAGAGGATGAAAGAAAATATATACCAGAAGAAGTCTTATACTGATCACAGGAGGATCCCCTTGTAGTTCAAGCTTGGGGACCATATGTTTTTCAAGGTTTCCCCTTTATGTGGGCATCATAGGTTTGGTAGAGGGATTAAGATTTATCCCAGGTTTGTTAGGTCCTTTGATGTGTTAGGGAGAGTTGTAAAGTTTTCATATTGGTTTTCATTTCTATTACAGTTGGAAAGGATCCACAACAAATTCCATGTTCTTCAACTTCGTTAGTATCTTCATGGTGACTCCCATGTCATTGAATGAGGAGAGTTGGATATTGAGGGCGATTCCAAATTTGTAGAGCGACTAGTAGATATCCAGGATTTCCAAGAGAAGGTGCTACATTGAAGAACCATCTATTTGGTTCCTGTGTTGTGGAGTCCTAGTGGCTTGTAGAAGAGTACCTGACAACAAGAGACACAGATGCATTCCCAGAACCCAGAGTTATTTTTGAGTTTTCCTTGCTCTGTTTTGCTTTGTGTTGTGATGTTTGGATCCTTATGTTTATGAGATGATATATTTTATTTAGTTTATGATGTGTTTATTGTGATGTGTGATAAGGTACTAACATATGAAAAGGGGAGGACCTGATTCATAATTGAGATGCATTAACTATGATGTGGTTAAATCCATGCAGGCGAGTTAGTGCTGATAAGAGAAAATAGTATCTTGAGAAGGATGATGGGATTACCTAATTCGTGTGTTCGGGATGGTGCAATATTTTTGTTGTGAGATTTTTGTGTAGAAGTGTGGTCATGTGAGAGGAGATAGTTTGTTATTGTGGTTTCAAGGTGATGAGGTTGTGCAAGATGTTTTTGGTCATTTAGTTTGACGTGTTTGGCTGGTGGTAGCATTTGAGGTATGATGAAATCCTTGATAGGTATCTCATGGGGTGGTTATTCATACCCCTTTCCTTTTGGGATTTATTTTGGATTTTTGAGAATGAGAATCATTTTAAAGGTATATTTTGTAACGGTTCATGCCTTCCCAGTCTGTTGCATTGCTGGTTTTGATGGTCGAAGGTTTTCAGGAGATGTTTCTAGAGTTTTTGGAGGATAATGGAGGTACAAAAGTGTTTCTATAGGAATTACACACCATTTAATTGTACTACATTACATATAATGGTGGTTCACAGATTTTACAGGTCTGGTTCATAACATGCAGATTTTATAGAATTAATAATAAAAATGTGACATGGTTTTAGGTGAACCTGAACCCTGGGGATTACATGCTATGAAAAGGGATTACATATCATGTTAATCCTCAATGAAGTGTATTTTTAAAAGTTCTTTTATGGCCCAATATTCATTCATTCAGCTATAGCTTCTCATTCATCTCGTTTTGGGTTAAACCTAGGCACCCCGAGGAGTTCTTCAAGCCATATTCCCCCCTCTTTGATCCGTTGGTCCTAGTTGTTTTTTTGGAAATCCATGGTAATCCCTTCATACTTCATGGATGTTTTTCTCCCGTTCTTCTTGAAAGATTCATTGCGGTGGTGCTGTTTGGTTTGGGTTGTGTGTTGGGATTAATTTTGATGGATCCTTGGTGCAGTGTAGGTTGATCTGTGATCCCATGGTGCGGTTGTGGTTTTCAGGTGTACTTCTTTGCCCCGAAGTGCGCATCATTTTGGAAATATTCCTCAAGCTGGGGATTCCCTCATTTATCTTTATTGTGTGTCATACAATAGGGCTTTACTATTTTCCATCTATGGATTATGGTTATGCTGGCTTAATAAAATATAAATAATTGGTTAAATTGAATTGGAATGAGTAATAAGGTTTGATTCTCATGCCTTTACAACTTTGATATTATTTTTTGATATTGTGTATTGTTCGGTCTTGAAGCACCACTTAAAATTGTAGCTGTTGGGGGATTTTTTTACACTGGATATATGTGTTGTGTTTTATTCATTGGTTGTGATTACTGTGAAATCACCATAAAATACAAATTGTTTAATTACTTACATATGGTTAATAAACAGTTTCCCCAAGATTATGTTTTAAGTGATAACACCTGTAAAATAAAGTGGAATGTGATAAAATCCCCTTTATAAATCTTTAAATGGATTTTGATGCATTGTGATACGTGGACATGATTTTTGGGTGATAATATGTGGTTGATGTGTGGTTGGGGCTTATGGGGATAATGGTTTGTTGTCCATGATTTTGGTACCATCAGGTGGTTTTTTTCTCTTTTTTTGGGGAAGCACAGTGATGGTATGATGGGGATGTTTAACTATTTGTGATATGTGGCTGCTTGGTGGTACATGCCTAAGTAGTGATGGAATAAATAAATATTTTTTTAACAATGATTTAAATGACATGTGTTCGTTCAGTTAATGGGATATAAATTTTTAATGAATAATTAAATGATGGGTT
Organism: Viscum album; assembly: GCA_963277665.1. Lineage (NCBI taxonomy): Eukaryota > Viridiplantae > Streptophyta > Magnoliopsida > Santalales > Viscaceae > Viscum > Viscum album. The sequence continues at coordinate 821,720,215 of OY728141.1, read as the reverse complement.
GTGTGGTTAGACGAGGTTGATGTTAAATAATCAAAAGAATGGGATGATTAAATTAAATTGGTTGGAGATGAGAAATGGTGTTTGTGGATTGATGTGTGGTATTATGAATTTAGTGGTGGAAACAAAAGTGACTATGTTGTGAGTTTTTTAGTTGGTTTGTGATCCAATAGGTTGGGATTGAGTATTTGATATTATTTATATACTTTTATATTCTTTTGATTTCTATACGCACCCCACCCATGTCGAGCACTACATGCCGACACCCACATTTTCACACTGGGTGTTTTTCCGGACATCCGTTGAGGAGGATGGATGGCTGGGTAGCCATTCATTCCCACTATCTTTTATATTAAAGGTAGGTGTTTCATATAATGTGACGGTCAGAGGTTTTTTAGTGCATTATATGGTGGTTGTGATTCCCCAGGTGTCTTCAGGTGAGGTGTGACCCATGTTTTTTCAGGTAAGATATGATTGTGCTTGTGGGGAATCTTATGGTGTGGGTCATGCATGGTAGGAGTAAGAAACATGGTTGATGTCTTACATATTCACGATACCCTACTACTCTTGTTTTTGTAGTGGTTGTGTTGTGGCCCAGGTGTCTTGGGGTGAGATGTGATGTGACCATGCTTATGGGGTGGTGAGCCCAGGTGTCTTCGAGTGCGGTGTGTTGTGAACATGCTTGTGGGGAAGTGTGGTATATTGAAAGGATGGGAGTGCCAGGATGTACAACATTGGGGTGTGAGGGTGGTGTACTAGTGGGAAAGTAGTGCGGGGTAACCTTATTGATGTGATTTCTATTATATTATTTTACATGGCTTGTGTTATTTGGAAGGCATGTATTGGTGAGACTTGGTTTGGTTAGTATTCCTATATAGGTGTCATTTGGTTTTGCTATTTTCTCATAGGTGCATTAGTACGATTCTTTCACATGTGCACTAGAGACCTTAGTTTTCCTACTGAGTATACTTTTATGCTCACCCTATGTATATATAACTATTTCCAAGTTTCCAGGAGGATTATGTAGACCCTTCTAAACATTACTATCTTGGACATTTGGATAGACATTGTGTCGCTAACTTAGATTTCTTCTGGGTATTTACATTAGAGACTTTTTATCTATACCAGTTCTATTTACACTTACATTGCAGGATGATTTTTTGTTTTATTATATATATTTGATAGAGTTGATTGTGGTTGATTCATCCTATATCCTGATCTTTTTTTCTTATATAGGGAAATGCCTCCCATATTATGAGATTTTTATTCCCTTAGTGGTAGCCACCAACCCAGGGTCTACTAGAGGAAGTACTAATGGTTCATTATCTATCTCCCTTCATTGTGGTGTCTTTGGTGGGAGGGGGTTGTGACATGATCCATCATTTTACACCATCAATGAATATAATCCTTGAAAATTGAGTTGCTTTATTGAATTATTTTCCACAAAAAGAATTTATTATACATGATTAACCATTAATATTTTTCCAGATATTGTTGATGTCCTTAGTCTTTTAATATGCATGTCTTGTAGAGAAATAAGATCAAATTAAAATTTTTAATCATCGATATTTCTTTTAGATATGATAAGAGATCTTAGATTAAAAAACTTATCTATAATGGTCACTGCTAATTTTATTCATTTTCTTATACCTTTTTATATTTATGTGAGTTCTTTGTTTCCAATTAAAAAAATCTAAACCATTCCTTTTCATTGTCATGTTTTGAGATCAAAGGTGATTCAATAAAATTTTACTCCAAAAATTCATAAATAAAAAAAACATGAAAATAATGAGTAAGTATCAATTGATATATTCAAGTGTTTTTCCTTTACAATATTTACTTCTTACCTAATTTCATGTTTTTATATTTTTTCATATTCCTATTCCAATCTTAGTTCAATTGATTTGCAGAATTATTTACATCGGCTCTGATATTTCCATGGAACACCATAGTTGCACACGTATTGCATTCACCCCTCTATGTTACACACATAAACATTATTATTCATTCATTAACATCTAAAACATGAGTAAAATTTTTACTTTGATACATTATATAGTATTGTGTTCAATTTATTTTCCAATACCATTTCCTCTTTTGTATAGCCTTACATGTGGAAACTCTATACTTACTCATATATTTTGAATCCATTCTATGTAAGTTTTCTACATTCACATACGTGAATATAAAATATTTCAACCTTTATTAAGATTCATTAATTAACATAAAAATGATAAGACAAATTAATACATTAGGTTATATATAAGGCATAAAAAATATGTCAATCATCATAATATAGGAATCCAATAATACATACACATAGAAAAATACTAAAATATACAATACTACAAAATATATGTAATGTCCCAGAATTTCCAAGTATTTTTTTAAATTATATAGATTAATTCGAAACCATATGATGAGGTTACATGTGATTCTAAGGCTTAGGGATCTAGGAATAAATGTTTGAACTTTTCTTTAAGCGTTCATGCTTGGTTTTAGTAACTTCTAAATGAGTACTTAGATTTAAAATATGAGGGCACTACTGTGTTCAGAGTAGCATGTTTTTCCTAGGAAGGAGCTAACTTCGACCAGTGTGGGTCAAATATGGAATTTATTTTTCAGAAATTTTAATAAAAAAAAAAAAATAAACATAAAAAGTTTATTTTATTTTTATTTTAATGTTTTGTGTTTACACAACAACCCTATGACATAATGACCAAGCAGCCGTTACCCTTGATAAATGAAAGAGTATGGTGATGCTACAACTCAGTGTAATAGAAAAACTAAAATGAATTTATTTAGTTATTAGTTTGACGGGGATATGGGATTGGAGGATGATCCTGAAGAATTCCTTGCAACCTCTAGAGAAACAACATTGGTGAGCGAAAAGCAACGATGAATGACGAAGCAAAAATAACAATGGAAACGTGGATCCAGATCATTCTTCAGTGGATCTTAAATGATAATGAATCCATGACATAGAACGATCCAATACTAGTTAGGGGTTTTATTTCTAAGTGATTTCCTTTTCCCCGTTATCTCTTTCTAAATGATGAATGTGGATCAACCCACTAACAGGTTGATCTGCGGGTCTATTGTTCTTGCAGGCTGGGAATTATTTTTGGGGATAAAAAAGGTGATTAGATCAATGTGACTATCATTCAATTCTTCATGATTAAAATTGGATCTTGGTGATTTTTAATTCCTTATTCATGATCCTACAAATAAGAATGAATCTGAGCCAACACTAACAAAGGCTCAAATACTTTCTTTGGGTGTTCATGTGTTTCTACTTTATCCTCATTCTACGTTCATTACAAACATACCCCTATGGTTGAGTCAGATTCTTTCTGAGAGGTTCCGAATGTGTCCAAAACCCTGGATCGACAATGAGACAGTTTGGAGCCCACTGTAGAGAAGATGGAGACCAAAGGATTACAAGGGTACTTGTGGTTTGGAAAACGGGACACCACAGTGACAGTGGAGACCCGTGGAAGGAAGGATGCCATTGGAGGTGGCGCACAGTGGCACTGGTGATGGCGCACAACATCATGACCACCCATTAGTAGCGGCCGTCGATAGACAACCGATGGTGGAGATCCTCACGGCAACCGCCACGAGGTGGAGGACAGGGGCCGCCGATGGGCCTCGGCACACACAGCAAGAGGTCACTGTAACACCCCAACCCCAGAATCTCGGAGCCGGTGCCTAAAACATGGTGTGTAATTTTTTTATAAAAATATGCTGATAAAATTACACATCACATCTCATCATAGAGGGTCTTCCCAGTCTAGGTTCTGGAAAACCAGATACAACAAATACTTTTATTCAAAACTATATGAGATAAACTCCATATTGTGGCCACCACATAGAATAAATCAAAGCTATCAAATCTAGTAAACCTGTAAAAATAAATTAAAAACGTAGGGTGATCATTTAAAATTATCAGTAAGGGGTTTTAAAAAAATAATTAATAAAATCATTTTTATAAACATCCCTTTAAAATAATTATAAATACATAAAACATTTTCTTAAAAGGAAACAACATTTATTATAGTACGTCATCATAATTTTTCAAAGTTTACTTGAAATCATTTTTAGGGAAATATCATACAAAAAAATTTATATATTTATTTAAAGGCTACATATTTCAAAATATGCATAATTGTACAAAAAATGCTTGGAATGTGGCATATAAGTCCGGAGTTAATCAAACTAAATTAAGGGTGACATGAAAGGGTGAAATTACTAATTATAACATGAAGTAATACTTTCTTTGAATTGTACAAGAAATAATATCATAAATCACTTATCACATGAAATGAAATTCAGGAAATGACAGATGAATTTCAAACTTTTGTTTTAAAGTTCAAAAAATAGATGCTAAAATTCCTTTATAAATGATTTACTAAGTACTTACATCATTATGACATGTTAATTTATTACCATAATCATAAGTACAAGATTATTAACCAAGAATATTATACTAGTTGAATATTCACATGGTTGGTTAAATACTGAGCACATAATGAGAGAATTCATAATATAGGACAATCATAAACATTCTGTCAAGGCCTTGTTCCAAGACCATACATAATCATTCTGTCAAGGCCTCGTTCCAAGACCTAGTTTGTCTCATGAGACCTACCGATGCATCAATATGCTATATAAGGCATCACCCATCACATAATAAGTCCTATTAAGTCCTCATATGTCTAAATATGTCTTTAAATCAAAGTGTCCCATACCACTTTAATTTATTTTAATCTTTATCATAGATGAATAAATTCATTAAACAAACCAAAGTGCCCCATACCACTTTGATTCATTTAAATCTTATTCATAGATGATATAAATTCATTGAAAAATCCAAAGTGTCCCATACCACCTTGTAAATTTTAGTGCTTAATCCATATATTATTATAAAAGATGTATCCCAAAATTGTAATGACTGTCTACATTCATGAATAAAGTGAATCATGCAATAAATGTAAACTTCAATCTAAAAATTACATGGTTTGACAGTTATACTTTAGGCTATGGCTACATCAAATTTATCAATGACATGCATGGAAAAACAAACACACTTTTGCACATGTGATGATAAATGGTGAACATAAAATAATATATTCTTTAGATTTTTCACATAAATGAATGGATCTTAAATTCAAAAACCTTTTTTCATGAAAGTAAACATTTTATATGAAAAAATACATGTTTTTGAATTTAAGATACTTATCATTTATGTTTAAAACATACATTGATAAATTTGAGTATCAATAAAATTAAATCATAAAAATTAATAATTAATAGTATTCATTGTAGAAGATTAATCATTAATTAAAATAAAATATTTATAAATGTAAAACATTCATTTCATGTGAGACATTGATGCATAAGAAAATAATTAAACACACTACAATATATGTATTTATGCATGTATATATATGTATTAAACAAAAGATAATTCCAACCTTTTTTCCTAAAATTATAAATTGGAATATATTCATGTAATGACAACAAGGTTATGATCCATTTTAAAAATTTGGGCACACAATAAAAAAACAAGGTTTTGTTATTATTTGCCATTATAAATTATTATTCATGATCACACATACAATTAGGATATGTAATTGAAAATATTAAATTCATGGATTGAATTAAAAATGTAAAACATGTGAAAAGGTGAGTATAAATATGTTTATACATACATATTTATGCCTAAATATAAATTTTATTTTTGATATAATCAATTGTACAACTTTCAAAACACAAAATCAAAGCAAGGCCAAAACCATTAAAACTTCTTTAAAAGAAAACAAGATTAACACATAGTTATGAAATTGTATATACTTATATATATATACCATATATATTGCTTTTTCATAAATAAATATAGAATCAAAGGAATACTTATGTAAAATATGCAGGTAGGGAAACACCCATTTTAAAAATTGTTTTCCATCCTTTAAAAAGAAACTTAAAATAGGTTGAGTGTTCCATTTATACAAAAATTTATATACAAATATAAATATATGAGTTTAGAAAACTCCAAAAACATCACTTATAAAACGTTTTTAAGTGTTATATGCATCATAAATATCAATTAAATACTGGTAATCAACATTTAGAAAACCTAAAGTAGTTTAGTATTGAAAGTTGTATAAAACCGTATTTACACAAAGTGTATATATGAAATTTTCATAACTAAAACGAAGTTTAATAAATATTTAAAAGCATTTTATACTTAAAAAACATTATTTAATCACCAATATCAATTATATGAAAACCTAAATTATATTATGATTAAAATCTATATATATATATAATGTTATATACATATATATATATGTATGAGTTTATCAAGTTAAAAAACAACTCTTAGTGTATAAAAACATCCGTAAAATATTGATAATCACCACTTGAAAAACCCAAAATAGATTAGGATTTGAAGTTATATAAAACCAAATATAAATATAAGTGTATATTAGGGTTTTTTATATAAAAAATGAGGCTAAATTAAACCTTACTTAACTTTAAAGGCGAGGTTGAGCCGAGAAGAGTATGACGGAAGGTTGCGGAGAAGAAAACGAGTAGGGTTGTGTGTACAAGATGGGTTAATATAAAATGAAAATATGTATATTTTATATCATATGGCCCAAACATAAAATCTAAATTAAGAAACCCAAATATTTCTATTTTAGACAAGAAAAAAAACCATAATCAATGTAGACCTTGAATAAATATTTGTTTGATAATATATATATATATTTTATGGAAAATTTACATGGAAAACCAAAGGGGTTTACATTAGACTAATGTGACTATGTAGACTTGTGGAAAAACAAAACTAGACAACTGGGCCGTGGGGAGTGATATGAGGACTCACGAGTTAAAGTGGATCAGTGGAGGAGGAGCCAACATTGACTCGTGCGTCGCAAGGAAGAACAATAAGAGAAAAGGGTTGGATGGATGCGATCGTCTCAGTCTAATTGGATGACCATAGTGACTCAACTCATATTAAAAAGAGATGAATAGACGAGATTAGATCTCAGAATTTATCGGACGGTCTTGGTGGATCCATGATTTTTAAAAAGGTTGAATGATCGAGATATGACACATCCATATTAGATGGTTGATTAAATACATGGAATTAAGAAGTGGTAGTGGGGGTTCGATCGGGAACCAATGTGGATGGATGAGATCTCACTCGGTGAGATCAAATGGTCCAGATCGCATTTCATAGAAAAATCCTCATCCTACATCGAAATAGGGAGGGTTTCGGGACCACCTTATAAGACTGGATGTACCAGCCATATGCCAATAACACACGCACACACATAGGGGCTCCTACACATGGGGCTCCACACGACCTTGTCCCAACCCATACATGAGTGCTCCAGTGGGCCTTATACACAGGCCCATGCACGCTTAGCCCACACCATGCATGGCTTGGCCCATGCATGACTCAGCATACACCATTCATATGCTGCATGAGGGTTCTCTCTCAACCAGACTTTGGATGCCCATGTGAGATTCCCACTCAAAACTTGAGGGCTTGGTCTTCAAGGCTTCCCTCAGTCGAAATTTTAGGTACTCACCCAATTTTTATCAAAAAATTTATTAGACACAAAAATGTTAAAGGAGACAAAAATTATTTATTAACTTTATCATATAAAATCATTCCTTCTCATAGTTAACAAAATTCATGTAATTATTATTATAAATTTATATTCATTTTAAAAGAAACATCATGGTTATAAGTATTATATTTTTAAAATACAAATATAAAATACATCTTCAATTTGAAACTATATTTTCATTTTACTAAAGATAACACTTTAATAAATTCAAAACACTTAATGAAAAAATAATATTTTTATTAAAACACTAACAACCACCTGAAAGCCTTATTATAAAGTAACCTTTTAGTGTTTTAATAAATAAAAGTTTCTATTTTCATTATTTTTGTCCTTAATTCGTTTGATTTGAGTTTCATTATTTTCACCAAAATAATAATTCACATTAAAAAAATGTCATTTATTCCAAAATACATTATGGGTTCATGGAATCACATTATTCCCCCTTAAAAGAATTGAATCCTTGTAATTAGATCATACTCTCACAGTCTTAGGGGAATTGACCATCTAACATCCACCTCGATGTCTCTTCACCAGATCCACTGGTGATAGAAAATTTCCTAGTTCGTTCAAGTTAAACGAATCACCAATACACTTTCAAATTCCTCGATTTCTTTGGTCCAAATGCAGCATGAGAAGCTTGGGTCAAACTAATATACAAAAATATAGTATCTCAAGAGAGTGTAATGAGGGGTGTAAAGTTGGGAGACATATGAAAGGAATTGATGTCTGTAAAACAAATGAAAAGTATCGACCTCTAGAATTTCAAAGTCTCTAACTTGACCATATAGACCGTAGGACAATATTTGACATAGATATGCTACACAGAGTTCACCCTCTCTTGTAGCTTCTTGGAAATCCCCTAGGGATAGAAAAATATCATCTAGGGTGAAACATTTAAAGATTACCTCAAAGTACTTTCCTCGACGTGCATAGAATGGGAGTTGAGCATGCACCATGAGAAAATAAACAAAGTCTGATCCTCGATGGAGGTGAAGTATACTAGGAGTGTTAGATATGTAGTAAAGATGTTTACATGTCAAATAAATATTTCCAAAGGGTTCAAAGTCATCTAAACATGATTTGAAAATTATGATTTTTAGTGACTCAGTAGGATGATACAAAATATTTGGTGGTGTTCTCTCACATTCTATCTGAAAATTTTAAGAAAAATTTCTACTTGGAAAAGCATAGATAAATTTTTAATTTTTTAGAATTTTCTAGAATTATCTAGACCATTACTCTGATACAAACTGTAATTCCCTGAACCTAGAAGCCTGGAGTCGGTGCCTAAAACATGGTGTGTATTTTTTTTATAAAAATATGATGATAAAATTAGACATCACATCTCATCACAGAGGATCCTCTCAGTCTAGGTTTTGGAAAAACAGATACAACAGATACTTTTCTTCAAAATTGTATGAGATAAACTCTATATGGATACCAACACAAAGAATAAATCAAAGCTGAAAAATCTAATACTCCTGTAGAAATAAATTAAAAACATAGGGAAAGTATTTAAAACGATCATTAATGGGGTTTAAAAAAATAATTAATAAAATAATTTTTAAAATCATCCCTTTAAAATAATTATACATACATAAAACATTTTCTTAAAAGGAAACAAAATTTCTTGTAGTACATCATAATCATTTTTCAAAGGTTACTTGAAATAATTTTTAGGGAAATATCATACAAAAGAATTTATATATTTATTTAAAGTCTACACATTAAAAAATATGCATACTTGTTCAAAAAAATCTTGGAATGCGGAATATATGTTAGGAGTTGATCAAACTAAATTAAGGGTGACATTAAAGGGTGCAGGTAATAATTAGAACATGAAGTAAAACTTTCTTATAATTTCACAAGAAAAAATATCATACATCACTTATCACATGAAATTAAATTCATTAAATGAAAGATAAATTTTTAACTTTTGTTTTAATGTTATGAAAATAGATGCTAAACTTACTTTATAAATGATTTTCTAAGTACTTACATCATTATGTAATGTGAATTTATTACCATAATTGTAAGTGTAAGATTCTTAAACAAGGATATTCTATTAGTATAATATTCACATGGTTGGTTAAATACTGAGCACATAATGAGGGAATGCATAATACAGGACAATAATAAACATTCTTTCAAGGCCTCATGCTAATACCATACATAATCATTCTTTCAAGGCCTCATGCCAAGACCTAGTTTGTCTCATGAGAACTATCGATGCATCTAGAGGCTATAGTGGGCCTCACCCGTCACATAATAAGTCTTATGATTTCCTAATATTTATAAATATGTCTTTAAATCAAAGTGTCCCATACCAATTTGATTTTTTTTAATCTTTATCATAGGTGAATAAATTCATTAAACAAACCAAAGTGTCCCATACCAATTTTATTCATTTAAATATTATTCATAGATGAAATAAATTCATTGAATGATCCAAAGTGCCCCATACCACCTTGTAAAGTTTAGTTCTTAATCCATATATTATTATAAAATATATATCCCAAACTTGCAATGACTATCTACATTCTTGAATAAAGTGAATCGTGCAATAAATGCAAACTTCAATCTAAAAATTTCATGGTTTGTCAGTTATACTTTAGGATATGGCTACATAAAATTTATCAATGACATTAATGGACAAAAAAACATGATTTTTCACATGTGATGATAAATGGAGCAGATAAAATAATATATTGTTTAGATATGTCACATAAAATAATGACTTTTAAATTCAAAACCCTTGTTTCATGAAAGTAAAAATTTTATATACAAAAATACATGTTTTTGAATTTAATATACTTATCATTTATGTTTAGACCATACAATGATAAATGGGAGTGTCAATCAAATTAAATAATTAACTTTAATAATTAATAGTATTTATTGTGGAAGATTCATCATGAATTAAAATATAACATTTATAAATTCCAAAAATTCATTTCATGTGAGATATTGATTCATAAAAAATAATTAAACACACCACGATATATGTATTTATGCATGAATATATATATATATATATATATATATTAAACAAAATATAATTCCAACCATTTATCCTAAAATTATAAATTGGTATGTATCCATGTAATGATAACAAGGTTTTGACCCCTTTTAAAATTTTCATCATACAATAACAAAACAAGTTTTTATTATTATTTTACATTATAAATTAGTATTCATGATCACATACAATTAGGCCATATAATCAAAAATATTAAATTCATGGATTGAATTAAAAATGTAAAACATGTGAAAAGGTGAGTATAAATATGTTTATATATACATATTTATGCCTAAACATAAATTTTATTTTTGATCTAATCAATTGTACAACTTTCAAAACACAAAATCACAGTAAATCCAAAACATTTAAAACTTATTTAAAAGAAAACAAGATTGACACATAGTTATAAAATTGCACATACTTATATATACATATATATATACACATTTTTTTTCATAAATAAATAGAGAATCAAAAGAATCCTTACGTAAAATATACGGGTTGGGAAACAACCCTTTTTAAAATAATTTTTCATCCTTTAAAAAGAAACTTAAAATAAGTTGAGTGTTCCATTTATACAAAACTATATATAAAAATATAAATATATGAGTTTATAAAACTCCAAAAACATCACTTAGAAAACCTTTTCAATTGTTATACGCATCATAAACATCAATTAAATACTGTTAATCAACATTTAGAAAACCTAAAATAGTTTAGGATTGAAAGTTGTATAAAATAGTATATACACAAAGTGTATATATGGAATTTTCGTAACTAAAACAAAGTTTAATAAATCTTTACAAGAATTTTATACTTCAAAAACATTAGTTAATCACTAATATCAATTATATGAAAACTTTAATCAGACTAGGATTAATATATATATATATATATATAACCCTATATACATACATACCTATATATATATATATGTATGAGTTTAGCAAGATAAAAAAAAACTCTTAGTAAACCTTTACAATTAATATATGCATAAAAACATCAGTAAAATACTTATAATTGTCACTTGAAAAACCCAAAACAGATTAGTATTTGAAGTTGTATAAAACCTTATATACACATAAGTGTATATAAGGGTTTTTAATATAAAAAATGAGGCTAAATTAACCCTTACTTGACTACAAAGGTGAGGTTGAGCTAAGCATAGGATGATGGAAGGTTGGAGAGAAGAAAATGGATAGGGTTGTGTGTGAAAGATGGGTTAATATAAACTAAAAATATGTATATTTTATATAACATGGTCCAAACATAAAATCTAATTTAACAAACCCGAATCTGACTATTTCACATAAGAACAAAAACCATAATCAATGTAGACCTTGAATAAATCATCGTTTGATAATATATATTTATTTTATGGAAAACTTACATGGGAAACCAAAGGGGTTTACATTAAACTAATGTGCCTATATAGACTTGTGAAAAACTGAAACTAGACAACTGGGCTATGGAGAGTGATATGAGGACTCATGGGTTAAAGAGAAGCAGTGGAGGAGGAGGCGACGTCAAATGGTGCGATGTGAGGAAGAAGAAGAATAAGGGAAAGGGTTGGATAGCTGCAATTGTCTCAGTTCGATTGGATGACTATGGTGGCTTAGATCATTTTAAAAATAGATGAACGAATGAGATTATATCGTAACTTTGATCAGACAGCTGTGGTGGATCCATGGTTTTTAAAAAGGTTTAATGGTCAAGATCTAATGCATCCATATTGGACAGTTGATGAAATCTATAGTAATAAGATGCATCGGTGGGGGTTCGATCGGGAACTGACGTGGATGGTTGAGATCTTTCATGACGAGATAGAATAATCTAGATCACGTTCTGTGAAAAAATCCATGTCCCACATCAAAATGGGGAGGGTTTTGGGACTTCCTTATAAGACTCGATGTACCGGACATATGCTAATAACACACGCACACACACAGGGGCTCCTACACAGAGGGCTCTGCGTGTGCCTTGCCCCAACCCCTACACGAGCGCTCCAACAGGCCTTATACATGGGCTCGTGCACACTTAGGCCACACCATGCATGGATTATCCCATGCGTGACTCAGAATGCACCATGCATGCACTACCTGAGGATTCTCTCTCAGCCCGAATTTGGTTTCCTATGTGAGATTCCCACTCAGATCTTGATGGCTTGGCCTTCAAGGATTCCCTCGGTCGAAATGTGGGGTACTCACCTAATTTTTTATCAAAAAAATTATTAAACAAAAAAATGTTAAAAGATACATAACTTATATATTAACTTTCTCATATAAAATCTTTCCTTCCCATAGTTAAAAAAATACATGTCATTACTTTTATAAACTTATATTCATTTTAAAAGAAACATCATGGTTATAAGTATTATATTTTTAAAATAAAAATATAAAATACATATTCAATTTGAAAAAATATTTTCATTTAAATAAAGATAACACTTTTATAAATTAAAAACACTTAATCAAAATATAATGGTTTTATTAAAACACCAACAGTCACCTGAAAGCCTTATTAAAAAGTAATGTTTTAGTGTTTTAATAAATAAAAGTTTCTCTTTTCATTCCTTTGGTCTTTAATTCATTTAATTTGAGTTTCATTATTTTCACCAAAATAATAATTCACATTAAAAAAAAATTTTCATTCATTCCAAAATACATTATGGGTTCGGGCGTCATAGTCACGGTCCAAATGGACCACAACAGGACCCCGTGGCGGCTCGTCGCCACGTTGAACAGGTGGGGATGCGGAACCTGCCGCATCTGGATGGATGAAACAACCCACTCCAATGGGTCAGGCTGGGAAAGAGGGACGACACTAGGATGAGATGGCATAGTGGGCCAGGTCAGTCCGACTAGGTCGGACCAAGCCCTAAACTAACTAAAACACCCATATATTTCAAACCGTGTGTCCGTTTGACGAGCGATTTGCGGCATTCTGACCCTCGTGATGAGGCAGTCCTCCTAAAATACTATAAGTGGGTTTTAGTGGAAGTCAACATATAAAATTTTGATTTAGAAGAAGGTTCTCCTAGAACAATAATGCTATGAGTGAAATCCTTTGGCTGGCTGTGACGAGGATACTATGTGACTTGATGTCTAATTTAATCATCAAGTCTATGTGAATCATTGAGTCTAAGTGACTCATTGTATAACACCCCAAACATTTTATGGTATGTTTCTCTTAAATACAATGTATTCATTAGATATCCTATATTTCATGAACCACTAAGCCTCTATGAAACAAATCTTGGTTATTTATAGGATATAGTCTTAACCTAGCCATTAAACTTAAATTTTCTAGTTCTGTGTTTTGAATTTTGAAAATCTGACATACACAGTTGTGTTTAGGGTGATATTTAGAGTTTGATAGAATTAACTTAATTTTCTATGAATAGTAACCTACCCTTATGAATAGTAACCTACACTTATTAATAGTAACTTAACCTTATGAATAGTAATATGGCTCTTATTAATTGTATCCATACCCATGAAGGTATAAATAAATTTAGGCACCTTAAAAATGAAGATGAATATTTTAAGTGTTTGTATTTTTCAATTAAATATTGATTTTAATTAAAAATTAAATTTATCATATTTAGAAAATTATTTTTGGAAAATGTAGTTTATTTTTGGATTCTACACGTCAAAAAATGGTTAGGGTGAATTTTTTGGATTTTTCTGAAATACTTGAATTTTTGGCGAAATAATACATTAATTTACCATATAAATACATTATAATTTAAATTAACTATTCCTAGAATCATGAGTGATGTAAGAACCCAAATCTAGAACTCACATGCATATATTACTATTATAGGTCATGGAATACTCACTATTTCTTTTCTTAAGAAGAAATAATAAATTAATGATTATAATATTAAGAAAACTCTCCTCCCCTCCACTATATAAACCACTCCTCACCCCCTCTTCCTCCCACACCACTCAAGCTTCAATCCTTGCCTAAATTATTCCAAATACTCTTCCCAAGTTTTCTCCCCACGTCCAAGGCTTTTCGGTCTCACCAAAAGGACAAAAACAAAGGTCTTAAGGAGCTTCTCAAGGAGGAGTACTCAAGAGGTGAACCTCTATTCCTTTTTCTTTCATTTTATTTTACAAGTTCCATTCTTTTGTTCTCTCTTCTCACATCACCTCATCCAAATGCCATGATAATTATAGTTCCATAGATGAACTGGATTTTTATTATGATAATGTAATATTTCATTATAATCTCTCCTTTTCCCCTCCTGTTATACTATAAATTCAAACACCGTCCGAGATGTGTTAATTTATCACAGTCAAGGAAGGCGGGTTTTCAATTTGCAATGATATCTTCAATACTGATCATGAAACTCTTTTAATGGTTGAACCTGATCTCAATACATGTATTTTATCTTATTTAATGTTTTAGAATCTTTACACACTGATAATATGGAATAATAATACAAAACAAGTTCATTGTGCACAAAACCGCCAAGCTAAATCAAAGCGTTTATCATTAACTTATCGAATGAGTCATCCTCATGGTATATAACCAAAATCATTATAAGATAATTCACATCTCTTTAATGTAAATAATAATATATATTAACAATTATGTATGTTTAACCACATTTCAAATGAACTTCCATTCATGAATACAAGTAAACGGATCATGAAAACCATGGAAGAAAATGCTTCCTAAACAATAAAATTGAACCTCTTAAACGCATCAAAAAGGCCATTAATGAACCTCATAAGGTTATACCATATAAATTTTATGTTGATTAGGTTCTGTAATTATTAATTAATGAATCTAAATTTTATTATTCAGGTCATTAATAATAATCAAGAACACCTTCGAGCATAAGGTAAGGGATATATTAACTCAAATTCAATTCAATGAGTTAAACATCTATGTCATTGGTTATGTTTTTCCAAGAAAATGTGTAAATTACCTATGATAGTTTTGTAATGTATATTCACTTATATTTTTTTGATTTATATTTCTCACACATAATTATGTCATTTTTATATCCTTACTCTAATGATATGATCATTGTAAGGGATCCTCTCTCTCACTTTTGTTCAAGAATTCCCCCTATGTTGTGCCCTTTTATTTTTAATTCCTAATGATAGAGTATGTTTTCTAACCCCCCCATACTACCCTTATGTTATATAAATAATTTCATACACCTTTTCCTCTCATTAATCCCCCACAAGAACACCCGTTTTCGTGCTGAAATGTTTGTAAGGGGTTTTCTCATATAACTTTCATTTCCGTGAGATTTCCATTGTTCTCCAATTATTTCTTGTATGTGGTGTATGTGTACTTCCATTTTTCATATAATATCTTGATTAACTTTATATTCATGGTATTCAATGATTCATTTTATTTTTATTAAGTTTTGGTCATATGATTCGACTGATTACATCGTGGTAAGGGACTTTGTCTCAATTTTCCATTTCGTTGTGACTTACTTTGTATTGTGCACCTAATAATCCTTATGTGGTGTAACTAATTCCCATTTGAGATCAATTTTCATTTGAAATTATATTTATATTAAATATCCATATTCTCATATCATGGATATGTTTATTGTCTAAACCGTATACCATTTTACATATTGGGTTTATTTGGAATGTTGTTTAAAATATGGAAATATTGATGAATCCGTATCCTCTAATCTATATGGATATTGAAAAGGAATATTGGACTTTAATTAAATCAATGTATAAATAATTATTTGGAAATGCAGTGACAGGCAGGGCCCACTATATCCCCCCTGATGCATCGACAGGTCTCATGAGACAATCAGTTGGCGACAAACCCTTTGAGTTTGTTTCAAAAAATAGACAGGTTTCTACCCACAAACTTAAACCATTCTGATGATATTATGGTATCATGTTGCAGATACATGACATCCAATTAATAAGAATTATCTTTATTCATTTTTAGTTATTACTATCCATGAGGTTTTCACAATGACAAAATCTATGGATGTAGTTTCATTCTCAGTTTATTAATGGTGTGTATTTTTCATTTATTCACCATGCCATATTGACTATGAAAATTTGTTTATGATTAAATTATTATTGATTCATTCTTCCGCTATTTTTAACCCTTACTGAGCATTTGAGCTCAACCCTTTAATTTTTTTTACCTTCGACAGATGATGAAGAGGATATCATTTATTGAGTTTCTGTGGATGTAGTTTTTAGTTTTTGTTATGTATTGTATTTTATTACCCTTTTCTAATGTATTTTGATTTACATATATGTATCTAGTTTCTTCAAGAATAATAAAATAATTATTCCTTCAGTATTTGATTCCTTTTAAGCATGCCAATGTATTAAGTAATTCACTGGATCTGGTCTAGAGGGTTCGGGGTATTAAAGTTGGTATCAGAGGAAGTTTAGTAGAAAACTTGGAAACTAAGTTAGAAACTATAGATTAGGGAACAAATCCCTAAGGTTGTATTTGAGTATAAACATACAAGAACATCTTGGTATTTTGGCAAGGAATAGATTATGTTAATCTTTCTAGAAAATACATCTCTATATGGATACAAATATGTAGAGGTGGATCTGACACAGATGTACCTAGGTGTGAAAGCACTGACAAGGAGTTTAGGGCTTGACCCGGGTATCCTGGTACATGAAAACAGGCTTTTCTACACTCTTGGTATTGACACTCCCAGGAGATATTCTTAGGATAATTCACATTTTCTTTACAAGCCATTATGAAGCATTTTAATGTAAATTTTTCCTCAGAGAAACCATGTTTATGAGATTAGATATGCATAGAATTTCAATCTATGTTAAGTGATTTTCTGTTTTAGATTCATAACCTAATATAGTGTATGCCATTATTTATAAGTGGAGCCTAATAGAATAATGATAATCAATACTTGTGGATAATGTAGGGATTTCCCCACTGAGAAAGTCAACACAGTCAATGTTGGAGCAGATCAGATCATGAAAATATTGGGACAACTTACTCAGGTTGTGATGAATAACCATGCCACAACTATATTGGATCATTTCATGCAGCAGAAGCCCCCATATTTCAGTGGTACTAATAATCTTATGGTAGATGAGAAGTGGATCAAGTCCCTTGAAAATATATTCATGGCATTAAGATGCATTGAAAATGACAAGGTAGTGATGACAATATATTGTCTCAAGGGCGATGCTGATCAATGGTTGTCCTTGATCCAAAATACCATAGAGGAAGAAGAAATATAAGATATGGAATGGAGTACTTTTAAGGAAATATTCTTCAACAAATATTGCCCTCATGAGCAATGAACTGAGACAAAGAGGAAATTATTTTCCTTAAAGAAAAGGGAAGAAGATAATGTTGTAGAGTATGAGGCTACCTTCACAAGACTAGATAGGTATGCCATATATTATGTACGTGACTCTAAATACAAGATTGATCATTTATTTTAAGGTATTAAGCCAAGTCTTCAAAGGTAACTAGCTTCTAAAACATTTTCATCATATGATGAAATTGTATTAAGTGCCATCAAAATAGAGAGGGAGTTTGCTAGATCGATTTCTTTAAAGGGAAACCAAGATAATAAGTGGTACTCTGATAACCATGTAAAAGGTGAATTGGCAAATAAGAACAAGGGAACAAAGCAATTCCCATTATCTGAGAACTGTGGAAAGAATCATCTCAGGAAATGCTTGAAAGGCATGTGATTTTGCTATAAGCGTGGAGAAAAGGGTCATCGATCTAATGAATGAAAGGGGAAGAAACAATTCAATGATATTTAATGCTACAATTTTAGAGATATGGGACACTATTCAAATGAGTGTCCTAATATCCAAGGAAACTTTCCTTAGAAAAGGCCATGAGAGAAAGCAAAAGCTTATGTGATTACAACCGCAGAGGTTGAAGTTCCTAATAATGTGGTGGCATGTACTTTAATTGTTTCCTCAAACTTATCCAACACTTTATTTGATTCTGGATCATCACATTCATTTATATCTTCCCAATTTTCCAAGAAAATTAGACATGTTTAATTTGATTTAATATAGGAGTTATCAGTCAAAACTTCCAGGGGATGTATCATTCCAAAAAAGGCATGTCAATTAGTCCCCCTCATGACACATAAACATGATTTAGTTGATAACCTTATCATTATACCAATGACTAACATTGATATAATTCTTTGTATGAATTGGATGTCATATTATGATGCGAAGTTATATTGCAAGAAGAAGGAAGTTATAATTTTTGAAAATAATGTAGAATCCCTTATCTTTAGAGAAGAAACATATCCATATTATTCGTATCTAGATCCACCCCCAGTAGCCCTACTGAATGCAATTCTTGGAGAGGAAGAGAACCCAATATCTATGGGTGAAGAAATAAATTTTCAAATTGAAGATGCACATATAGTACAAGAATACATTGATGTATTTTCATAGGATTTACGTAGACATACTCCAGAGCAGGAAGTTGAGTTCTCTATTTATTTAATTCCAGGTGCAAGACCTATATCAAAGACTCCCTATAGAATGGAAACTGTGGAATTAGTGGATATAAAGAAACAACTAGAGGAATTGAGTGACAAAGGATTTATTCAACCTAGTGTTTATCTATGGGGAGCCCCTGTTCTCTTTGTGAAGAAGAAAGATGAATCCATGAGGATATGAATTGATTACAGGGAAATCAATTCTATTAAAATAAATAATAAGTATCCTCTTCCATGAATTGATTATTTATTTGATCAACTTCAGGGAGAAAAATACTTTTCAAAGATTGACCTTCGATCTGGATGTCATCATCCACATGTGAGGAAGGAAGATATTCAAAAGATAGTGTTTCGAACCAGGTATAGGCATTGCAAGTTTACAATGATGCCTTTTGGACTAACTAATGTACCATCTGTTTTCATGGATTTAATGAATAGAGTTTTCAAGGAATATCTTGATAGCTTTGTTGTTTTATTTATCGATGATATCCTAGTATACTCTAAAAGCTATGAAGACCATGATAATCACTTGAGGATTATTCTAAAAACTCTTAGAATGAATGAATTATATGGGAAGTTTAGTAAGTGTGAATTTTGGATTCAATCAGTTTCTTTTCTTGTCCATATTATATCTAAGTATGGAATCTTTATTGATCCTACGAAGACAAAGGCAATCCAAGAATGGCCCATGCCAAAAAACATAATAGAGCTATGCAGTTTTATTGGATTAGAAGGTTACTATCAGTGTTTCATTCATAATTTTTCCTAACTGGATAACCCGTTAACCAAGATCACACATAAAGGGGTTAAGTTTGTATGGAATAAATAATGTATAGATTGCTTTGAATAATTGAAAAGAAGACTGGTCAATGCTCCAATTTTGACTCTTCCATCGGGAAATGATGGATTTTTGATATACAATAATGCATCAAAGAATGGATTGGGTTGCGTCCTTATGAAAAATGATAAATTTATCACTTATGCATCAAGATAGTTAAATACGAATGAGAAAAATTATCCAACTCATGATCTTGAGTTAGTAGCCGTAATTTTTTCATTGAAAATATGGAGGCATTATCTCAACAGGGAAAGATATGAGATATACACGGATCAAAAGAGTTTGAAATACATTTTCACACAAAAATAAATCAACATGAGGAAAAGGAGATGGCTTGAGTTACTCAAATATTATGATTGTTCAATACACTACCACCCCAGAAAGGCAAATAAGGTGGAAGATGCATTAAGTAGGAAAGATCATGGACTCTTGACCCAAATGAGGATTGAGAGATATCCTATATTCATGGATATAATAAAGATGAATATGGTAATTTTTAGGGAAGGGGAAACATCTTTACTATTTCAAATGATTTCTAAATCATCTTTACTATAGAAGATAAAAATCTCTCAATCTGATGATGAGAATCTGCACAAGAAAATTAATGTTGTTAAGGACGGGAGAATGGAAGGCTTCGTGTATGAAGAGGGAGTTTTGATATTTGGGAAGAGGTTATGCATTCCATTAGTACCTAAGGTAAAAAGGGAACTATTAGATGATTCTCATAGCTTAAATTTCTCCATACATCCGGGTAGCACAAATATGTATAGAGATCTTAAGTAATATTCTTTGTGGGATAATATGAAGTGAGAAAATACTAACTACATGTCAAGGTGTCTATTTTGTCAACAAGTGAAGGCAGAGAGACAAAATCCTAGAAGGGTGATGCAACCTCTACTTATTTCTATGTGGAAGTGGGATGACATTACAATGGATTTTTTCACTAGACTACCGAGGAAACCGAGAAGGAATGATGCAATATGAGTAATTGTTGATCATCTCACAAAATCAGCACATTTTTTTACTATAAGAGAGGATTTACCACTTGAACGTCTGGAAAGACTTTATATTAATGAAGTTGTAAGACTTCATGGTGCACCTATATCAACTGGGTCTGATCGAGATCCCCAATTCACATCAAACTTCTGGAAAAGTATTCAGAAGGATTTGGATACTGAGATTCATATGAGTACTTCTTATCACCCCCAAACTAACAGAAAGTATGAAAGGACTATTCAAACTCTAGAAGACATGATGAGATCATGCTCTCTTGAGTTTCAAGGTATGTGGGATCAATACTTGCCTTTGGTGGAATTTTCCTACAATAATAGTTTCCATTATAGTATTCAAATGGATCTATATAAAGCATTATATGGAAAAAGATTTCAAACTCCAACTTGTTGGGATGAAGTTGGTGAGAGGAAACTTATAGACCAAGAACTTATTGAAGAGACCAAAGAAAAATTAAAGAAAATTTAAGCCCATATTAAAGCAGCCCAAAGTAGGAAGAAGATTTATACTGACAACCAAAGAAAGGATTTGGAATTCTAAGTGGTAGATCATGTATTTTTGAATGTATCTCCATGGAAGGGTGTCTTAAGGTTTAGTAATAAAGGGAAAATGAGCCCTAGGTACATCAGACCATTTGAAATTCTGGAAAGAATCAAAGTTGTATCTTACCATTTAGCAATGTCGCCAAGTCTCTCCAAAGTTCATGACGTGTTCCACATGTCATTGTTAAAGAAATACATGCCAGACCCAAATCATGTACTCACCTATGAAGAAATAGTGCTGGAACCTGATTTTTCATATTGTGAAGAGCCTATCGGGATTCTTGACACAAGAGAGAAGGTATTGAGAAATTGGAAAACTCATCTAGTCAAGGTTCTTTGGAGAAACCATAAAATGGAGGAAGAAATGTGGGAACCTAAGGATGTTATGAAGAAGAACCACCCACATCTTTTTGAAGGGCTATATACATGAAAAATTTTGAGGACGAAATTTTCGATGGTGGGAATAATATAACACCCCGAACATTTTATTGTATGTTTCTCTTAAATACACTGTATTCATTAAATAGCCTATATTTTATGAAGCACTGACAATCTATGAAACAAAACTTGGTTATTTGTAAGATATAGTCTTAAACTATCCATTAAACATAAGTTTTCCAGTTCTTTGTTTTGAATTTTGAAAATCTGACATACACGGTTGTGTTCAGGGTGATATTTAGAGTCTGATAGAATTAACATAATTTTTGGTGAATATTAACCTACCCTTACTAATAGTAACCTACACTTATGAATAGTAACTTACCCTTATGAATAGTAATATTACTCTTATTAATGGTATCAATACCCATGAAAGTATAAATAAATTTAGGCACCTTAAAAATGAAGATGAATATTTAAAGTGTTTGTATTTTTTGATTAAATAATGATTTTAATTACAAATTTAATTTATCATATTTAGAATTTTTTTTAAAAATGGAGTTCATTTTTGGATTCTACATGTTGAAAAATGGTTCGGGTGAATTTTTCGGATTTTTCTAAAATACTGGAATTTTTAGTGAATAGTAAAGTACATTAATTTACTATATAAATACATTATAATTTAAATTAACTATTACTAGAATCATGAGTGATTTAAGCACCCAAATATTGAAATCACATGCATATATTACTATTTTAGGTCATGGAATACTCACTATTGCTTGTCTTAAGAAGAAATAATAAATTAATGATTATAATATTAAGAAAACTCTCCTCCCCTCCACTATATAAACCACTCCTCACCCCCTCTTCCTCCCACACCACTCAAGATTCAATAATTTCCTAAATTATGCCAAATACTCTTACCAAGACCTCTCACCACGTCCAAGGCTTTCTGGTCTCACCAAAAGGCCAAAAACAAAGGTCTTAAGGAGATTCTCAAGGAGGATTACTCAAGAGGCGAACCTCTTCCTTTTTCTTTCATTTTCTTTTACAAGTTCCATTCTTTTGTTCTCTCTTCTCACCTCACCTCATCCAAATTACTTTATAATTACATTACCATAAATGTACTTTATTTTCATTATGCTAATGGAATATTTCATTATAATCTTTCTTTTCCCCCTCCTTTTATACTATAAATGCAAACACCGTCTGAGATGTGTTAATTTATCACACTCAAGGAAGATGGGTTTTCAATTTGCAATACTATCTTCAAGACTGGTCATGAAACCCTTTTAATGGTTTAAAAAGATCTTAATACATGTATTTTATCTTATTTAATGTTCTTTAATCTTTACACACTCTTAATATGGAATAATAATACAAATCAAGTTCATTGTGCACAAAATCGCCAAGCTAAATCCAAGTGTTTATCATTAAATTATCAAATGAGTCATCCTCCTGGTATATAACCAAAATAATTATAAGATAATTTATATCTATTTAATTTCACAAATAATATATATTAAATTTTTTTTATGTTTAACCACATTTCAAATGAACTTCCATTCATGAATACAAGTAAATGGATCATGAAAACTAAAGAAGAAAATGCTTCCAAAACAATATAATTGAACCTCTTAAACTCATAAAAAAGGACATTAATGAACCTAATAAGATTATACCATATCAATTAAATATTTATTAGGTTATTTAATTTTTAATTAATTAATCTAAATTTGATTATTCAGGTCGTAAATAACAATCAAGAACACCTTTGAACATAAGGTAAGGGATATCTTAACTCAAATTCAATTCGTTGAGTTAAACATCTATGTCATTGGTTATGTTTTTCCAAGAATATGTGTGAATGAACTCTAATTTTTTTTACTTTATATCCAATTATATTGTGTGGATTTATATTTCTCACACATAATTATGACATTGATATATCCTTACTCTAATGATATGATCATTGTAAGGGATCCTCTCTCTCACTTTTGTTCAAGAACTCCCCCTATGTTGTGCCCTTTTATTTTTAATTACTAATGATGGAGTATATTTTTTAACCTCCCCCATACCATCCTTATGATATATAAATAATGGGATACACCTTTACCTCTCATTAATCCCTCACAGGAACACCCGTTACCATGCTGAAATGTTTGTATGGGGTTTTCTCATCTCACTTTCATTTCTATGAGATTTCCAATGTTTTCCACTTATTTCTTATATGTAGTGTATGTGTACTTCCATTTTTAATATAATTTCTTTATTACCTTTATATTCATGGTATTAAATTATTCATTTAATTATTTTTAAGTTTTGGTCATATGATTCGACTGATTACATTATGGTAAGAGACTTTATCTCAATTTCCATTTCGTTGTGACTTACTTTGTATTGTGCACCTAATAATTCTTATGTGGTGTACCAAATAACCAATTGAGATTGCTTTTCATTTGAAATTATATTTCTATTAAATATACATATTCTCATATCATGGATATGTTTATTGTCAAAACTGTATACCATTTTACATATGATGTTTATTTGGAATGTTGTTTTAACTATGAAAATATTGATAAATCCATATCTTCTACTCTATATGGATATTGAAAAGGAATATTAATCTTGAATTAAATCAATTTATAAGGAATTATTTGTACATTAAGTGATGGGAGGGGCCCACTATATCCCCTCGATGCATTGACATGTCTCATGAGACAATCAGTTGGTGACAAACTCTTTGAGTTTGTTTCCAAAAATCAAACGGGTTTCTACCCACAGACTTAAATCGTTCCCACAATATTATGGTATCATGTGATAGATACATGACATACAATTAATAAGCATTATATTTATTCATTTCTAGTTATTACTATCCATGAGGTTTTCACAATGAAAAAATCTATGGATGCAATTTCATTCTTAGTTTATTAATGGTGTTTATTTTTCATTTATTAACCATGCCATATTAACTACCAAAATTTGTTTATGATTAAATTATTATTGATTCATGATTCCAATATTTTTAACCCTTAATGAGTATTTTATCTCACCCCTTTCATTTTTTTACCTTCAATAGGTGATGAAGAGGAGACCATTTATTGAGTTTTTGTTGATGCCGTTTTTAGTTTTTGTTATGTATTGTATTTTGTTATCATTTTCCAATGAATTTTGAGTTACATCTATGTATATAGTTTATTAAAGATTACTAAACTGATCATTACTTATATATTTCATTCCTTTTAAGCATTAAACTGTATTAAGTAATGCACCAGCTCTGGTCTAGAGGGGTCGGGGCATTACACATCGAGTCTAAGTGACTCATAAAGTTTTAGTGGCTCATCGAGTCTCATTGACTCATCGAGTCACAGGAACTCATAGAGTCTAAGTGACTCATCAGGTCTAAGTGACTCATTAGCTCAAATTGAGTCATTAGGGCAGAGAGTCTCATCAATATTGGGTGTTCTGTGACTGCGTCTGATAATCTTGTGTTTCATGCTTTAGATTTATACATGTGTGAGATGACAATATCACATGTGTACTGTCCTTTGTGGTATTTCCTTTGTGGTCTTTGGGTGTCCTTATTAGTACTATTTTACTCACCACTGTACAAGATTCACTCACAAGTGTCGTGTCTTATGTAGATGATCAGAGTTTTGATTGAGACCTAGGCAGTCTAGGACCAGGTGGTGCCTAGTAAGAACCGAAAGATGAGGCCTACTTCAATGGCTTCAAGAAGCCGCCCTTCACCTACCCTATAGGTAGTGTCTTATGCTGACGATTTCCAATGACTTATGTAATTTCTTGTTTACATATTTGTTTTCACTAGGCTTGTATATTGGACCCTTTACTTTCAGTTTTCACTGTTACTATCTGTGGTTGTCTTAGTGGCATGCATGGTTTACTTTATGTTTTGATTTCAGCATTGTGGGATTGGAGACATGTTTGTGCCTACAGGTACATAGGAAATTCCTCCCATGTTAGTGATATGCCTACTTGTTTCTAGTCACTAGCCCTTGGCCTATTAGAGGAATGCTTGGGGAGTCACTGCATGAGCCCCTCTTGGACGGGTCATTAAAGAGTGGTATCAGAATGAAGGTTTGATTCCACATTGAAACTAGGAGTCTATGAGATTGTTTTGGGGAAATAGTTTTAAGTGTTTTGAGTTTAGATTATAGGACATGGATCTAGGGTTGGTGCGGTGGCCGACACATCCATACACCAGGACTCTAGACACCTACTTTCTGACTCGGTACTTGAAAAAACTGGTTGCGTGGAAATAAATGGTACATGCATCATATAAAATTTTGATTTCTTCCTCATGTACTTCATGAGTAAGCTCACCAAGTATACTCTATTGACTGTGGTACATATTGTTCTATTTCAGGATGCTTCCACACAGGTAGCCATCTAGGATTCTAGGGTGTGACCAAGAGGATGGTTCACCAAGAGATGAGGCATAGATGTAGGGACCGTTTCCAGGGATATCACCTTTTGGTGGTGTACCATCGATCCCACCACCCAGAGAGAAGCAGTTCCTACCAGCATTACCGGTAGAGGATGCATATCGGCTCAGTGAATTACATGAGTGCCAGAGGTAGAGACCTCCCTGGTATAGGGGTGATACTAACCACCAGATAGATGAGTATTGGCTGGAGGCAGGCAGAAACATCTTCCATCTTGTGAGGACACCACCTGAATAGATTGTAGTCCTTGTTGCAAGCCTTCTTGAAGGATTAGTGGGACGGTGGTGGAGCTTGATGATCTAGACACCGGATGAGGCGACCCTCACCTAGACAAAATTTTAGTGCCTCTTCAGGGAGGAGTTATTTCTAGTGACATTACACTTTGTACGTATATAGGAGCTACTGCACCTACAACAGGGTGGATTGTCGGTAGTAGAGTACCTGGTGAGGTTTACCGAGCTTTATAATTACTCCATAAACTTGGTGCGAGACCCATTATTTAAGGATCGAGCCTTTAAGCAGGGACTATGCTGGGAGATCAGGGCATTCGTGACATCTCTTAGAATCCCTACTCAGGATGGGGTACTGGAGTGATCTCTACTCATGGAGAGATTCCTAGCGGAGTAGGCGCCAGTAGTGGGATCCACCATCATGCGTCAGGTAGATGGGTCTTCGTTGGTGGGTAGATGGCACCAGACCCATGGAACCAAGCATGTCAATTATTTCAGAGGACAACCCCAGGACACAAGGTCAGTAGTACGAGGCTCCCAAGACAGAGGGAGTCAGCTGAAGAAAAGGACATACTACTCGTACGGTGGTCATGGGCACATGGATCATGATTTCTAGACTTGCCGTGCAGACAATCAGCAGACGGTCGAGGGATCACTGAGACAGAGGTAAAGGTTTAAACAGGGTGGTCCGCAGGGTGCCGAAAGTGGAATGGGAGTAGGAAGAGTAGCTGTTGGTGGGAAGAGGTTTGAAGTACTACCACCACCACCCCCAGGTGGTCCACCATGGGCTCCGCGATCCAGTGGACAGGGGTGAGGCCAACTTCAGGCGATGGAGGCATATGAACCCAGTGCTCCAGAGATGATTAGATGTATGATCTGTGTCTTCTCTACCCTATTTGTAGTTCTTATAGAAATATATTCCAGTCACTCTTTTCTTTCCACGAACCTTGTTCGGAGCTCGAAGATTCCGGTATATCCGTTGGCTCGATCCTTACATTTAGAGACTCCTACGGGAGGGGATTCGACGATCACACACTGGTTCTAGTAGTGTGATATTACTCTTGGAGATGAGAAAATCAGCTAGGATCTCTTAGTATTGGCATCGAGGCCTTACGATGTCATCTTGGGTATGAACTGGTAATCCCCAGTCCATGCTCATATTGACTATTTTAGGCACAGAGTGCGGTGTGTCTATAGATATGGGACCCGATTTCCTTTACTGTTGGAAAGGGAACACTTGCAGCATAGGTCAACCTTTCTCAGATGAGGGTACAACCAATCACTCACAAGTTGGCTAGCCTTACCCTCGGTGTGGTGGAATAAAGGATTCCTTAATTTCCTATAGTGTTGGATGATTATGAGAACATATCCCATGAGGATGTTCCCAGACTACCTCCTTATAGGGAGGTTGACTTCTGTATTGATATGTACCCAGAGGCGACATCGATATCCACATCGGAATATTGGATGGATCTTGTAGATGTAATGCCCCAACCCTAGTTACCTAGATTCGTTTCATTATTACATAACATTGGCATGATCACAAAAGATCAAGTCTTTAAAGACCGATTAGTTTAGTAGCCTTGGAAACACTAGATACATTCATAAGTCTTACATTACATCGTAAAGTGAAAAACTACGACAACATAGTATCCATAGTCCACACTCATATCCCCTAATACTATCCCAATAGGTTAGTCATAAAATACTACTTCACATCCTGGGAAAAATAAAACATAGAAAGGGGTGAGCTCAGATGCTTAGTAAGGATAACAATATAGCGGAAACTTTCATAAATAATCAAAAACATTTAAGAAAATGTATAATGAAAACAAAATCCATTTAAACTTGAAATTCATCATAATATGGAAAAAATAAAATAAAATAATTCCATTTACTTATTCACATGGATATTCTACTAGTCAAATAATCACATGCAATATCAATAACCACTTTCATGATGATGGAATGCATAATTCCAGACAATCATAACCACATAGTCAAAGCCTTGTGCCAAGACTACAAATAAGATTTTTTCAAGGCCTTGTGCCAAGACACTAGTTTGTCTCATGAGACCAAACAATGCATTGAGGAGCTATAGCAGACTCCACCCATCACTTACTAAGTCCAATGCATTCATCATACGAAAAGGTTTAAACATAACATAAACATTTGTATTAAAACTAGCATACAAAATGTCAATACTTTCTCCATAAACCATGAATGGTATAAAAATAACACACCCACAGTCAAACATATCACAAAATCTTCAATAAAATATGGAAGTTTTGTATCATAATAAATCAACTTCAAATAAGCTTAAAATCCATCAAAGGATGTTGACATAGATGAAATCAAAACTATTTGAGAGAAATATCTCATTTTTTGAAATCATTTAAAGGTCACATAATTATAAAATAAAACATTTAATTTGAAAATATTCTTATAAGATTTTAAGGGAATCTTAGACGATTTTATAACGGTAGAAAATAGCTACACCCGCTGTATAAGTTAAAAAAGACATTCTTACCTTAATTTTGTCAAAAAGGTTAAAAAGGACCTTGTTTGGAAAACGACATAAAGATTCCTTTATAAAAATCTTATAAAAAGTCAAGAAAGGGTATAAATGACTTTAACCCATAGTATATAAAATAGAAAGAATGTTTTGAAATACATTTTTAAGAAACATGAATGTGGATGATAAAGAGGTCCCAGTAGATAATTACGTATAAATAACCTCGGATAATGAAGAGATTGTGAAATAAACCCTTAACTTGTATTTTTACTTGGTCAAGGGTAGGTTAACCTCCTATATAATAGTGAAATAATTGTTATTAAATTATACAAGAATCATATACATTAATATTATATCATATATGATCTTTTAACATTGTTTTGTTAATAATATCTTAGTATTATCGTTGTTTCGGGTGTTAACAGATTCGTTTTCCTTTATATTATTTGTTATGTGAGTCATATTTGTTATGGATGGGATGTATCTTAATCATATACAGAATGATATATAGTCTTTAAACATTATTTTTAATCATCTAATGAAAATTAGTCTTGAATGGATATGATTGGGAATGAATCTCATCACGTTCGTGGAGACGCTAATCCGTACGTACGCACGAGCGACAATATCATTATTTTGATATTAAAAAAATATATAATTGGATGGTATATCATATATAAAGAATCATTATCATGTTATATTTATTATTTACATGAATTACACATCATTATTATACCCATCCAAATAATAATGTATTGAATAACAATTACACCACGATGTGGAGACGGTAATCCGTACGTACGCACGTATGGTGACATTTCATTCAAAGGATGGATAGAATAATTAATATGGTTGTAAAATATTCATAATTACATCACAGTATATAGAATATACTAGAGTTATTATTTTATAATGGAAACAACAAAGAAATAGGAAGTGGAAAAAGAAAGGAACTTGAAAGAGGGTGGTGAAATTATTACCTCTTCTTCGGGTTCTTCATTTTGATTTGATCAAAAGGGGTCCTAAATTTGGATTTATGACTAAAGGAAGGACTCTAGTATTAATTGAGGGAAGTTGATAGGATATTTGGGAGGGTTTTTCTGAGCCAAAAGGCTTTGAAGGTGTGAATTAGAGAGAATGGGGAGTGCCCTTTTATAAGAGGGGTGAAAGGCACCTTAGGAAAAGCTAGAAATATTATTTTATAATAAAATCATTTTCGGTTTCTAATGGATCAAAAATGTATTATTTAAAGTATATGGTGGGTACGGGTCTAAAACCACTCAACAAATAGGTTTTAGATAGGTTTTTATCACTATATTAAATTTATCTTTTAGATTTAACTCTTAGTTAAATAGTTTGATATTTACCATGTCTCTTTGTATTTTTATATTATATGGTTAAAAAACTTAATATATACTTCCAAGTGAACCCCAAGTGGTTAATTAATGATAAAAATATCATTATATTATTCCTTTGGACGAACCTTATGTTTTTAGGAATAGAATATCAATTAATAATATAATATTTGTTTTAAAAACTCTTTTATGTCAATTTTGATACTATTTGGCATTTTGTTTTTTCTAAATTCATAACAGCATTATTACTTCGAAAAAATTCATCTAACCTACCCTAATATGTCATATTAACCTATAAAATTAGTTTAATTCATAAAAAGTCTCAAATAACATTTATTTGGGTATTTATAATATCAATTATTTTAATATTTCATTAATTAGGTAATCACTGCATCATCATTGTGTCCTAAATAAATTAAATTATTTAATGTCTAAAAAATATAAATAAAATACCTTTATGTAGGAAATATTTTTATCTTTATAATTAATATTTATAATTGAATTTATCTTATGTATAACCCTATATTAAAAATGTTTTAGTTATTAAACATAAATTTAAACTCTTTTAACTCTTCTTTGAATTAAATAATAATAAAATGTCCTAATCTAATCCAAGTGAACCAAAGAAGTTCATATTTTATTCCTAAGGTTGTTTTTGGTCGAATTATACTTAGACAATAGAATTAGGACATGTGTTAGGGTAATAATAATTTCATTTTAACCCTTAATTACCCTATTTACTTTTAACTGTGGTAAATAAAAGTAAAAAGTTACTATTCACCAAAAATTATTTTTATCTTATTTAACCACATTTTACTCTTTGATATTAACCGCATCTCTCGGATTTTTGAAATTCCACTCACAGAAGTGGTAAAATTAAGTTTTATGCGAATTTGCAAATTCTCCTAGGAGGTGGGTAAAAGATGGTGAAAAGTTCTATAAAATTTTTATATATTTAAAATTATTATAAATTGAATCCAATGAATTACATTAAAATTTTATAGGTATTATGTGTCTATTTTGACCTAAAATAAATTTAAATAAAATAAATAATTATTTAAATAAAAAATTCGGTTTTAAACTATAACTTAGTGTTTTTGACTATTCATCAAAAATTGAAATTTTTTAGAAAAATACCAAAAATTCACCCTAAGATAATTTTGATATTCCGAATCCAAAAATGAAGTCCATTTTGAAAGATAAAATTTATAAAATTTCAAAAATTGGGTATTACAATTCATAATGGCTAGTTTGATTGGTTGCGGTGTGTGTTAGAACTTGAAGTTACGTACAACACACGCTACTATATTATTCAAAGAGAAGCGTACCGTAGAAGCTTGGGGTGTTACATTCTACCCTCCTTCAAATAATTTTGTCCTTGAAATTTCTAGAATATTACTTCATAAAAAGACTTGGGTGGTTCTTCATCATAAGTTCCTCGGGTTCCCACGTTGCCTCTTCCATCTTATGGTTCCTCCATAAAAATTTTACCAGTCGAGTCATCTGGTTTCTCAGCACTTGTTATCTTGTATCAAGAACATTGACAAACTCTTCTTAATAAGACAGATTGAGTTCCAGTTCTAATTCTTCATAGGTGAGTACATGCATTGGGTCAGGCATGTATTTTTTCAATAGTGATATGTGGAACACATCGTGAACTTTGGAGAGATTTGGCGGCATTTCCAAATGGTAAGCTATAACCCCAATTCGTTCTAGAATTTCGAAAGGTCCGATGTACCTGGAACTCAATTTTCCCTTCTTACCGAAATGTATAAAACCCTTCAATGGAGATACCTTTAAGAAAACATGATCTCTTACCTGAAATTCCAAATCCTTCTCTCGGTTATCGACATAGCTCTTCTGCCTACTTTGAGCTGCTTTGATGTGGTTTTGGATTACCTTCACCTTTTCTATCGTTTCCTCCACCAGTTCTGGGCCTACAAGTTTTCTTTCACAACATCATCCCAATAGGTTGGTGTGCGACATCTCTTTCCGTATAACGCTTCATATGGTGCCATCCGAATACTTTAATAGAAGCTATTGTTATAGGAAAATTCTACCAGAGGTAAATATTGATCCCACATACCTTGAAAGTCAAGTGAGCATGATCTCAACATGTCTTCTAAGGCTTGAATTGTCCGTTCTGATTGTCCATCAATTTGGGGGTGGTAGGCAGTGCTCAAACGAAGTTCATTATCCAGGTATTTCTGAAGACTTTTCCAGAATCTTGATGTAAAACATGGATCACGATCAGAAACAATCGATAGGGGTACTCCATGAAGTCTCACTAATTCATTAATATATAGTCTTTCTAGACGTTCAAGTGGTAAATATTCTCTTATAGCATGAAAATGTGTTGACTTGGTAAGCGATCAACAATGACCCATATTGCATCGTTCCTTCTAGGAGTCTTTGGTAGTCCCATGACAAAATCCATCGTAATATTATCCCATTTCCACTCAGGTATGGGAAGAGGTTGCAAGACTCCTCCAGGCTGTTGCCTTCTGGGTTTCACTTGTTGAAAAACCATACATCTTGACACAAAATCAGAAATCTCCCTCTTCATGTTGTCCCACCAAAAATGTTCCTTCGAATATCTATACATTTTGGTGCTCCCAGGGTGTATAGAGAAATTGAAACTATGAGTATCGTCCAACAATTACCTTTTTAGATCAGGTATATCGAGAACATAAAGTCTCTTCCCAAATTTCAAAATTCCATCTTCATACACAAAGTCACTCAATCTTCCAACATTCATAGCTTTAATTTTCTTTTGAAACTCTTCATCATCGGTCTGAGAACTCTTTATTCTTTCTAGTAAAGATGGTTTGGCAATCATTTGAAAAATTATTGATGTTTCCCCTTTCATGGTTATTCCCATATCCATCCTTACTAGATCCATGAAAATAGGATCCCTTTCAACTCTCATCTTGTTCGAAACTCCATGATCCTTTCTGCTCAAAGCATCTGCTACCTTATTTTCCTTCCCTAGGTGGTAGTGTATAGTGCAATCATAATAATTGAGTAGTTCAAGCCATCCCCTTTTCCTTATGTGGAGTTATTTTTGTGAGAAAATATACTTCAAACTCTTGTGATCGGTATATATCTCACATTTTTAATCATAGAGATAGTGTCTCCAAATCTTCAAATCAAATATTATAGCTGCTAACTCAAGATCATGGGTAGGATAGTTTTTCTCATGAATTTTCAGCTGTGGTGATGCATAAGCAATAACCCTATCATTCTGCATAAGGACACAACCAATTCCTTTCTTTGAAGCATCACTATAAATAACAAACCCATCATTCCCCGATGGTAGATTCAATATAGGAGCATTGAATAATCTTCTCTTCAGTACTTCAAAACATTCTTCACACTATTTTTTCCAAATGAATTTAATCTCTTTACGTGTGAGCTTCGTTAATGGGTTAGCCAATTGGGAAAAATTTTGGACGAAACGTCGATAATAACCTGCTAAACTAATAAAACTGCGTACCTCAGTTATACACGTTAGTGCTGGACATTCATGGATTTCTCTTGTATTAGAAGGATCAACATAGATTCCATCATTTGAGACAATATGGCCAAGAAAAGAAATATCCTAAAGCTAGAATTCACACTTGCTAAAATTCCCATATAATTCATGTCTTCTCAGATTCTTTAGGATAATGCGCAAGTGATTTTCACGATCTTCATAGATTTTGGAGTATACCAAGATATCATCAATAAATACCACTACAAAATCATCGAGATATTCTTTGAAAACTCTATTAATTAGATCCATGAATACAGAGGGCGCATTAGTCAATCCAAAAGGCATTAGTGTAAACTCATAATGCCCGTACCTAGTTCGAAATGCTATATTTGGAATGTCATCCTTCTTCACACACAACTGATGATATCCAAATCGAAGATCAATCTTTGAAAAATATTTAGCTCCATGAATTTGGGTCTAAGAAATAATCAATGCAAGGTAGGAGATACTTTTTCTTTATTGTTATAGCATTGTTCTCCCTATATTCAACGCACAACCTCATAGATCCATCTTTTTTCTAAACAAAAAGAACAGGGGCTCCCCCTGGAGAAACACTAGGGTGAATAAATACCTTATTACTCAATTCCTCTAGTTGTTTCTTTAGTTCCACTAATTCTATAGTGGCCATTCTACAAGGGGTCTTTGATATGGGCCTTGAACCAAGAATTAAATCAATGGAAAACTCAATTTCTTGTTCTGGAGGATGTCCAGGTAAATCTTCTGGAAACACATCAACATATTCTTTCAAAATAGGTACATCCTATATTTGAACATTCCTTTACTCACCCATAGTTATTTCATTCTCTTCCCCCCCAATAATTGAATTTAGTTGAGCTACTGGGGTGGATCTAGAAAATAATCAGGTGGTGACGATTCTGCTCTAAAGATATGGTGTTCTTTATCATTGTCATCAAAAATAGTAACCTCCTTCTTCTTACAATAATTTTTTGCATCATGGTCCGAAAGCCAATCCATACCGAGGATTATATCAAATTCAATCATGGGTATGATGATGAGATCAGTAGATAAAGAACATTTATATGCTCTAATGGGAACGAATTCACAAAAATTTGTTGCGATGATACTTCCCTTAGGAGTTTTGACTGACAACTCCCTTGTTAAATCAAATTGGAAATATCTAATCTTCATAGAAAACTGGGAAGATATGAAACAATGTGATGATCCAGAATCAAATAATGCATTTGATAAAATTGAGGAAACCATTAAATTACCTGCCACTACGTCTTTTGGAGCTTCAACATCAGTATTAGTGATTGCATAAGCTTGACCTTGATCCCTTGTCCTTTTCTGAGGTAATTTCCCCTGAAACTTTGGACACTCATTTTCATAATTTCCTATCTCCCTCCAATTGTAACATTGAACATAGATAGCTTCTTTCTTCCCCTTTAAATCACGAGCTTGGTGTCCTTTTTCACCACACTTATAACCGACTCTCATTCCCTTCAAGAAAGTACTAGGGTGTTTATTCCCACATTTACTACAGGATGGATATTCAACATTTCCCTTCTTCCCCTTATTTCCATTTCCAGAGTGATCAAAAGATATCTTCTTCTCTTTCTTTGCTTTAAATTCATTAGACTTTGAGAATTCCTTTTCTGTCTTGATAGCACATGAGACAATATCTTCATACAAAAAGAAGGATTGTGAGACTAATGCTTGATGGATAAATGGTTTTAACCCATAAAAGAAATGATCAATATTACTTCTTGTGTTATGTATATAATTTGTAGTATGCCTTGCTAGCCTTGTAAAGTTAGACTCATACTTTGCAACATTCTCGTCCTCCTTTTTCCTCAGACTTAGAAATTGTCTTTCCATATCTGCTCGATGGTCATGAGGAAATTATTTCTCTAAGAAAATCTATTTAAACTCAATCCATTCCATATTTTATTCTTCATCATCTTCCTTCATGTTTTGAATCAATGACCACCATTGATCAGCATCTCCAGTGAGGTGGTAAACTGTCATGAAAACTTTTTCCCTTTCGCTACTCCCCAAGGAGTGGAATATTTTCTCTAAGGAATTTATACATTGATCAACTACTAGTGGATTTTTACCCCCATTGAATGTTGGTGGTTGTTTCCTCATGAAGAGATCTAACATTGATCCTCTACGCTGTGGATCAGGGTGCCCCATATGGGTAAGGTTATTATTCATAACCTGAGTGAGTTGTCCCAGTATGGTGATTAGCTGATCAGCACTAGTTGCATCACTAGCTCCACTATAATTATCTTGATCAGGAGGGAAATCCCTACCTAGAGTGTGTGCACTGATATGGTTTCTATTCCTTCCACTTGGCGCCATTTCTAAACAATGGCATAAACTAGATTAGTTTATGAATCGCAATACATAAATCCAAACTTGTAAAACACTTAACATAAATTGAACAATTTATGGATATAATACACAATCATAAAAAAATTTCTTTGGGGAAGTATATACTCATAAACCCTTAATAATGGTTAGTAAATAAAATGAGAATTATCCTAAGCATATCCCCCGGGAGTGTCGTAACCAAGAGTGCAGTAAGACCTATTGTCATGCACCAGTTCCCGTTCGAGTCTAGATCAAAGTGGTGTTTTCAGGTTTTACCCCTAGGTACATCTGTGCCAGAGCCGCCTATAACTAGTCGTATCTAGACAAGTATGTATTGCTCAGAAAACTTGAAAAATATCTACAATACCAAAATTCTAGGAAGTTCTTCTATACTAATCCTCAAAGTCCATCTTAGGTCTATGTGATCTAATCAGAGTTTATAAAAATCTAGTTTCCAAGGTTTTTAGTAAACTTTCTCTGATACCAACTGTAACACCCCAACCCCAGTTAACCAAAGTCGGTGCATTATTACATAACATTGGCATGATCACAAAAGATCAAGTCTCGAAAGACCGATTAGTTTATTAGCCTTGGAAGCACTAGATACATTCATAAGTCTTACATTACATCATAAAGTGAACAACTACAACAACATAGTATCCATAGTCCACACTCATATCACCTTAGACTATCCCTACAGGTCAGTCATAAAATACTTCTTCATATCCTGGGAAAAATAAAACATATAAAGGGGTGAGCTCGGATGCTCAGTAAGGATAACAATATAGCGTAAACTTTCATAAATAAGCATAAACATTTAAGGAAATGTATAACTAAAACAAAAGCCTTTTAAAATTTAACTTCAGAATAATATGGCAAAAATAAAATGAAATAATTCCATTTAATTATTCACATGGATATTCTAATAGTAGAATAATCACATGAAATATCAATAACCACTTTCATAATGATGGAATGCATATTGCCAGACTATCATAACAACATAGTAAAGGCCTTGTTCCAAGACTACAAATAAGATTTTGTCAAGGCCTTGTGCCAAGACACTAGTTTGTCTCATGAGACCTACCGATGCATCTAGGAGATATAGCAGGCTCCACCTATCACTTACTAAGTCCAATGCATTCCTCATATGAAAAGGTTTAAACATAACATAAACATTCGTATTAAAACCAGCATAAGAAATGTCAATACTTTCTCCATAAACCATGAATAGTATAAAAATAAAACATCCATAGTCAAAAATATCCCAAAACCTTCAATACAATATGTAAGTTTTGTATCATAATAAATCAACTTCAAATAAGCTTAAAATCCATCAAAGGATGTTGACATAGATGAAATCAAAACTATTTGAGGGAAATATCTCCTTTTTTGAAATGATTTAAAAGTAAAATAATTATTAAAGAAAACATTTACTTTGAAAATATTATTATAATATTGTAAGGGAAGCTTTGACGATTTTATAATGGCGGAAAATATCCGCACCCTCCGTATAAGTTAAAAAAGACATTCTTACCTTAATTTTGTCGAAAAGGTTAAAAATGACCTTGTTTGGAAAACGATAGAAAGATTCCTTTATAAACATCTTATAAAAAGTAAAACAAGGGTATAAATGACTTTAACCCATAGTCTATAAAATATTAAGAATATTTTGAAATACATTTTTAAGAAACATGGATGTGGATGATAAAGAGGTCCCAGTAGATAATTACATATAAACAACCTCGAATAATTAAGAGATTGTGAAATAAACCCTTAACTTGTATTTTTCCTTGGTCGAGGGTAGGTTAAACTCCTGTATAATGGTGAAATAATATTTATTAAATTATAAAATAATCATATACATCAATATGATATCATATATGATCTTTTAACATTGTTTTGTTAATAATATCTTAGTATTATCGTTGTTTCGGGTGTTAACAGATTCGTTTTCCTTTATATTATTTGTTATGTGAGTCATATTTGTTATGGATGGGATGTATATTATTTATATATAGATTGATATTAAGTCTTTAAACATTATTTTTAATCATCTAATGAAAATTATTCTTGAATGGATACGATGGGGAATAAATCTCATCGCGTTCGTGGAGACGGTAATCCGTACATACGCACGAGCGACAATATCATTATTTTGATTTTAAAATAATATATAATTGGATGGTATATCATATAAACAGAATAATTATCATGTTATATTTATTATTTACATGAATTACACATCATTATTATACCCATCCAAATAATAATGTATTGAATAACAATTACACCATGACGTGGAGACGGTAATCTGTACGTACGCACATATGATGACATGTCATTCAAAGGATGGATAGAATAATTAATATGGTTGTACCATATTCATAACAACATCAAAATATATATAAGATACAGGAGTTATTATTTTATAATGGGAACAACAAAGAAAGAGGAAGTGGAAGAAGAAAGGAACTCGAAAGAGGGTGGTGAAATTATTACCTCTTCTTCAGGTTCTTCCTTTTTTATTTGATCAAAAGGGCTCCTTAAGATGGATTAATAACTAAAGGAAGTCCTCTAGGATGAATTTAGGTAAGTTGAGAGGATATTTGGTCATGGTTTGGCCGAGACAAAAGGCTTTGAATGTGCGAATTAGAGAGAATGGGGAGTGCCCTTTTATAAGAGGGGTGAGGGGCACCTTAGGAGAAGCTAGAAATATTATTTTATAATCAAATCGTTTTTGTTTTCTAAAGGATAAAAAATAGATTATTTAAATTATAAGGTGGGTATGGGTTTAAAACCACTCAAAAAATAGGTTTTAGATAGGTTTGGGTCACTATATTAACTTTATCTTTTATATTTAACTCTTAGTTAAATAGTTTGACATTTACCATGTTTCTTTGTATTTTTATAATATATGGTTAATAAAATTAATATATAATTCCAAGAGAACCCCAAGTGGTTCATTAATAATACACCTATCATTATATAAGTCCTTTGGCTGAACCTTATATTTTTAGTAATAGAATATCAATTAATAATATAATATTTGTTTTAAAAACTATTTTTTGTCAATTTTGACACTATTTGGTATTTTATTTTTTCTAAATTCATAACAACATTATTACTTCGAAAAAATTCATCTAACCAACATTAATATGTTATATTAACCTATAA
The DNA here is from genome assembly GCA_963277665.1 of Viscum album. Taxonomy (NCBI): domain Eukaryota; kingdom Viridiplantae; phylum Streptophyta; class Magnoliopsida; order Santalales; family Viscaceae; genus Viscum; species Viscum album. Next base: position 821,680,684 of record OY728141.1, on the reverse strand, counting down.
AATTAGTTTAATTCATAATAGGTCTCAAATAAAATTTATTTGGGTATTTATAATATCAATTATTTTAATATTGTATTAATTAGGTAATTACTGCATCATCATTGTGTCATAAATAAATTAAATTATTTAATGTATAAAAAATATAAATAAAATAAAATTATGTATTAAATATTTTTATCTTTCTAATTAATATTTATAATCTAATTTATCTTATGTATAACCCTATATTAAAAATGTTTTAGTTATTAAACTTTGATATTAACTCTTTTAACTCTTCTTTGAATTAAATAATAATAAAATGTCCAAATCTAACCCATGTGGACCAAAGAGGTTCATATTTTATTCCTAAGGTTATTTTTTGTCTAATTATACTTATCCAATAGAATTAGGACATGTGTTAGGGTAATAATAATGTCATTTTTACCCTTAATTACTTATTTACTTTTAACCGTGGTAAATAAAAGTAAAAAGTTACTATTCACAAAAATTTATTTTTATCTTATTGAACCAAATTTTACTCCTTTATATTAACCATGTCTCTAGGATTTTTCAAATTACACTCACAGAAGTAGTAAAATTAATTTTTATGTGAATTTGTAAATTCTCCTGGGAGGTGGGTAAAAGACGGTGAACAGTTCTATAATTTTTTTATATATCTAAAATTATTATAAATTGAATCCAATGAATTACATTGAAATTTTATAGGTATTATGTGTCTATTTTGACCTAAAATAAATTTAAATAAAATAAATAATTATTTAAATAAAAATTCGGTTTTAAACTATAACTCAGTGTTTTTCACTATTCATCAGAAATTGAAAGTTTTTAGAAAATACCAAAAATTCATCCTAATCTAATTTCGATATTCTGAATCCAAAAATTAAGTCCATTTTGAAAGATAAAATTTATATAATTTCAAAAAGTGGGTATTACTATTCATAATGGCTAGTTTGATTGGTTGTGGTGTGTGTTAGAACTCGAAGTTGCGTACAACACATGCTACTGTATTATTCAAAGTGAAGCATATCATATAAGCTTGGGATGTTACAGTAGATCTTCTTGAGTTGAGGGTATAGTTAGAGGACCTATAGAGTAAGGGCTTCATGAGACCCAATGTTTTACCTTGGGTGGCCCCTTTATTATTTTCCAAGAAGGCATACATGACCTTAAGGCTGTGTGTGGACTACCGACTCTAGAACTGGGTGACTGTGAAGAAAAAATATCCTATAATGAGAATCTATTACCTCTTTAATCAGTTTTAGAGAGAAAGGTGGTTCTCAAATATTGATCTCAGTTTTAGCTATCATCAACTTCTTGTATGGGATGGGGATGTACCAAAGATAGAATTAAGATGTTGGTATAGCCTCTATGAGTTCTCGATGATGACATTCGGTGTGATAAATGACAATCAGTGTTCATGAGACTCATGAACATGATCTTCCAACCTTACCTTGTTCAGTTTATAGTGGTATTCATTAATGACATCCTGGTGTACTTGGCATCCGAGGGGGAGCACATGACACACTTGAGGATGGTCCTAGATACTCTTTGAGAGAACCATATTTATAGGAATCTCTCAATGTGTCATATATGTATTTGAGAGTTCCACTTTTTTGGACACTTCATTTCAATGGTTGGAGTTGCAGTGGATCCGGTGAAGATAAAGCCAGTGCTTGCTTGGGAGCCACCCAAGAGTGTGACTAAGGTGAGACGTTTCTTGGGTTTTGATGGGTACTATTGGAGGTTCATGCCTAACTTTTCCAGGGTAGAAGTACCCTTATCAGCTTTGACATGAAAGGGAAAAACCTTCATGTGGTTGGAGAAGTTCCAACATAGTTTCCAGGAGATGAGGTATATGTTGTCAAGCACCCCCATCTTGAGACTTCCAAAGGTGGGTGTTGGGTATGTAGTGTTTTGTGATGCATCAGGGACTAGACTAGGTTGTGTACTGATTTAAGGGAGAACAATGATTTCTATGGTTCATGATAGTTGAGGCAACATGAGCATCACTACGTGACCCATGATCATGATCGAGTAGTAGTGTTCATTTCTTTGAAGATGTGGTGGAACTACATGATGGGTGAGCGGTTTATCATCTAATATGAACACAAAAGACTTAGGTATATATTATCTTAGATGTACCTAAACCTGAGATATAGATGGTGGCTATAGTTCCTCTAGTACTATGACTTTGAAATAGTCTATACTCATGGGAAGTGAAAAGTGGTGGAAGACATGCTCAGCAGGAGATCCAGGTTACTTTTATTGAGTGTGGTGTTAGAGAAGTTGGCTGTGATGAAAATATACTTTGTGGATAGTGATGGAGAAGCTTTTCTTCAGTCTATGGTTGTCACTCCTCCTCTTTTATATTAAGTTAGGTAGGCACAACATGGGTATGTCGACTGTGAGACCTGACGTGCTTAGTTATGCATAGGGAAATCCCCTGATGAATATTCTATAGGTGGGGATCACATAGTCCCTTTAAGAGGGTGTACCATTGTACAAGTGGAATTGTGAGAGGAGGTTCTAAGGGATTTCTACACCTCCCATTTGGAGGTTCATACAGGAGTGGAAAAGATGTACCGGGATCTCTGATGTCAGTTCTAGTGGTTGAGGATGAAGATGGCAGTAGTGGAGTTTGTTTCTAGATGCCTCACTTATCAGCAATTGAAGGCAGAGAATTAGGTTCTATAAGGCTTTTCTCAGCCACTTGAGGTGATGGAGTGGAAGTGGGATTGAATATTCAAGGACTTAATGATGAGTTTACCATGTACATCCAGAGGACATGATACCATCTGGTTGATCATAGGCTGACTCACCAAGTCAGCCCACTTCCTACCCATCCAGGAGTAGGGTTCGGTAGAGAGCATGGGACGCCTCTATGTTCAGAAGATAATTCATCTTCAAAGGGTGCCTTCAATGATCATTTAAGATTGTGATTATTTCTTCACATACCAGTTATGGAGGGGATTACAGGAGGTGTTTGGAACTCAGTTGCGATTGAGCACGACATTTCATCACTAGACTGATGGCTAGAGAGAGATGACTATCCAAGTTTTAGAGGACATGCATCATGCTTGGATCTTGGACTTAGGTCATAGTTGGGAGGACCACCTACCACTGGTGGAGTCTACGTACAATAATACCTACCACTCCACCATTGGTATGACACCATTTGAGGCACTGTATGGGAGACCATGAAGGTCACCGCTCTACTGGACAGACTTAGGGGAGTCAACACTCATGGGTCCAGAGTTGGTACGAGCTACCATCGATGAGGTGTAGATCATCCAGGAGCAGATGAGGTCTGCACAGAGTAAGCATAAATCATATGATGATAGGAGATGGAGGCCCTTGTAGTTTTAGGAGGGAGACCATACATTCCTTTGGGTCTCCCCGCAGTGGGGATTACAGATATTTGACCAGGGTAGAAAGTTTTTTCCGAGATTCATTGGCCCTTTTCAAATTCTAAGTATAGTTGGCGAGGTGGCGTACCACATAGATATACCCACATAGACGCAATGAGTGCATGATGTTTTTCATGTGTCACAACTAAGGAGGTATATTCATGATCCATCACACGTCAACAACTAGGAAGAGCTAAACATTGATGATGGGGAAATATTTTCGGAGTTTCCAGTAGAGATAGAGGATCAATAGGAGCAGGTCCTCCATGGATGGTTGATTTATATGGTGCATGTTTGGTGGAATCATATAAATCTCCAGGAAATAACATGGGAGTGGGAGGCTCAGATTCATGCTCAGTATCCCCATTTGTTTCTTTAGTCCTTGTTTTTTTCGTTTCAGGGTGGTAAATCCCTAAGGTGGGGAGAATATATTCTCCCAAAATTTCCATGATTTTTTTTAAAATTATATGGATTAATTTAAAACTAGGAGATGAGAAAACACATGATTCCAAGGCATGGGGTGCCCAAAATAAATGTTTGAAATTTTCTTTAAGCGTGCATTCTCGATTTTAGTAACTTTTAAATGAGTGCTCGGATTTGAAATATGAGGGAACCATTATGTTCAGAGAAGTGGGATTTTCTTAGTCATGACCTAACTTCGATCGACATGGGTCAACTATGAAAAATATTTTTTGGATGTTTTAAATAAGAATAAAACAATAAATATAAAAGTTTAATTTATTTTTCTTTTAATGTTTTGTGTTGACACAACAACACTGTGATGTAACGACCAAGAAACCATTACCTTTCATAAATGAAAGAGAGTGGTGATGATGGAACTCAGTGTAACAATAACGCTAAAATGAATTTTTTCAATTATTAGTTTGACATGGATGTGGGATCAGAGGAAAATCCTGGAGAATTCCCTACAACCTCTGGAGAAATAATGTCACCGGGCGATGAGCGAAAATGTATGAAGAATCACCAACGATGATGGAAATGTGGATGGAGATCATTCTTCAATGGTCCATCAATGAAAATTAATCCACAATAGTTAATGATCTCATCCTAGGTAAGGGTTTTATTTCTAATTGATTTCCTTTCCCCATTATCTCTTTCTAAACCACGAACGTGGATCAACCCACAAACAAGTTGATCCGTGGGTCGATCGTTCTTGTGGGTTGGGAATTATTTTGAGAGGATGAAAAAGGGGATTAGATCCACATGATTCTACTTCATTTCTTCATGATTAAAATTGGATATTGGTGATTTTTAATTCATTCTTCATGCTCCTACTAATAAGAACGAATATAGGCTGACACAAATAAAGGCCCAGATCCATTCCTTGTATCTTCATGTGTTTCTCCTTTATCCCCATTCTAAATTCTTCACTGAAGGACCCCATGGTTGTGTTAGATTATTTTTGGGAGTTATTTCATGTAGATATACCCTTGTATCGATGGAGATATGGTTTGAATCCCATGATAGAAAAGATGGCGACCTAAGGATTGTAAGGGTGCTTGTAGTTCGGAAAACAGGCCACCACGACGACGGTGGTGACCCACGGAAGAAGGGATGCCAGTGGTTGTGCACAATTATGGAATATGGCGGAACATAGGGTCATGGACACTGTAATATGGATGGTGGTGGGGATCCCTGTGTCAACTGCCGTGGGGTAGCGAACAGGGGCTAGTGGCGGGCCTCAGTAGACACAGTAGGAGGCCGCAGTCCAGCTGGACCACGACAGGACCTTGTGGAAACCACCATGGGGTGGTCACGAAACATCTCATCACTGCATGAAACATGAAGGGACATAGAACTTTCCTGCTCCAATGGTCCAGGTGGGCTGGCATACGGGCCAGGCCCAACCAGTTTGGACCCAGACCCAACCATCCCCTTTTTACTAAAATGCCCATATCATTCTGACCATGGGTCTATTTGATGAGCCATTTGGAGTGTTGGGACCCTCACAAAGAGACGGTCCTCTTGAAATAAACTAAGTGGGTTTTTTTGGAAGTCTATATATGACCTTTTTCTTGAAGATAAGGTTCTCCCAGAACAAGCGCGCTATGAGAAGAATCCTGTGGCTGGATGTGGTTAGGAGACTATGTGACTTGATGTCTAAGTGACTCATCAAATCTATGTGACTCATCGATTATAAATGAATAATTGAGTCTAAGTGACTCATGGAGTCCAAGGGAAACATCTAGTCTCAATGGCTCATCAAATCTGAGTGTCTCATCGAGTCTCAGTGACTCATCGAGTCTAAGTGACTATCACGAACCAAATCTGGTCACCATCAAAACTGGAATTTGACAAAGCCTGTGGTAATACCCGAAGGGAATAAACAATCCCCATGGGCTGGTACAAGTTCCTGGGTATCATATAATGAGAATTGGGAATGATTTACCTAATTTTAAAAACATAAAATGACAAACAAATCCAATAAACAATTCTGGATTTTTCGAACGAAACCATCTTTTAAAAAATTTCAGAACTGAATTACATAGTTTAAAACAATGTTTAAAGACCATTAAAAAGGAATTAAACAAAAAATTATAGCCCAAGAACCTCCACATGGAAAGAGGCACATCCCTCAATCCATATTTACAACACCACATCAGGATGTACCACTAATTGGATGACTATAGTGGCTCAACTCATTTTAAAAAGAGATGAATAGATGAGATTAGATCTCAGAATTGATCGGACGGTCTTGGTGGATCCATGATTTTTAAAAAGGTTGAACGATTGATATATGACGCATCCATATCAGATGGTTGATTAAATCCATGGAAATAAGAAGTGGTAGTGGGGGTTCGATCGGGAACCAATGTAGATGGATGAGATCTCACTTGGTGAGATCAAACGATCTAGATTGCATTTCATAGAAAAATCCACATCCTACATCAAAATAGGGAGGGTTTCGGGACCACCTTATAAGACTCGATGTAACAACCATATGCCAATAACACACGCACACACATAGGGCTCCTACACACGGGGCTCCGTATGACCTTGTCCCAACCCCTACATGGGTGCTCTAGTGGGCCTTATACACAGGCCCGTGCACGCTTAGCCCACACCATGCATGGCTTGGCCCATGTGTGACTCAGCATACACCATTTATATGATGCATGAGGGTTCTCTCTCAACCTGACTTTGGATGCCCATGTGAGATTCCCACTCAGAACTTGAGGGCTTGGTCTTCAAGGCTTCCCTCAGTCAAAATTTTAGGTACTCACCCAATTTTTATCAAAAAATTTATTAGACACAAAAATGTTAAAGGAGACAAAACTTATTTATTAACTTTATCATATAAAATCATTCCTTCTCATCGTTAACAAAATTCATGTAATTATTTTTATAAATTTATATTCATTTTAAAAGAAACATCATGGTTATAAGTATTATATTTTTAAAATCCAAATATAAAATACATCTTCAATTTGAAACTATATTTTCATTTTACTAAAGATAACACTTTAATAAATTCAAAACACTTAATGAAAAAATAACATTTTTATTAAAACACTAAAAACCACCTGAAAGCCTTATTATAAAGTAACCTTTTAGTGTTTTAATAAATAAAAGTTTCTATTTTCATTATTTTTGTCTTTAATTTGTTTGATTTGAGTTTCATTATTTGCACCAAAATAATAATTCACATTAAAAAAATGTCATTTATTCCAAAATACATTATGGGTTCATGGAATCACATTATTACCCCTCAAAAGAATTGCATCCTTGTAATTCAATCATACTCTCACAGTATTAGGGGAATTGACCATCTAACATCCACCTCGATGTCTCTTCACCAGATCCACTGGTGACAGAAATTTTCCTAGTTCATTCAAGTTAAACGAATCACCATTACACTTTCAAATTCCTCGATTTCTCTGGTCCAAATGCAACATGAGAAGCTTGGGTAAAACTCATATACAAAAATATAGTATCTCAACTGAGTTTAATGTGGGGTGTAAAGTTGGGAGACATATGCAAGGACTTTATGTCTGTAAAACGAATGAAAAGTCTCGACCTCTAGAATTTCAAAGTCTCTAATTTGACCATATAGACCGTAGGACAATATTTGACATAGATATGCTGCACAGAGTTCAACCTCTCTTGTAGCTTCTTGGAAATCCACTAGGGACAGAAAAATATCAGCTAGGGTGAAACATTTAAAGATTACCTCAAAGTACTTTCCTCGAGGTGCATAGAATGGGAGTTGAGCATACACCATGAGAAAATAAACAAAGTCTGATCCTTGATGGAGGTGAAGTATACTAGGAGTGTTAGATATGTGGTAAAGATGTTTACAGGTCAAATAAAGATTTCCAAAGGGTTCAAAGTCAGCTAAACATAATTTGAAAATTATGGTTTTTAGTGCCTCAGTAGGATGATACAAAATATTTGGTGGTGTTCTCTCACATTCTATCTAAAAATTTTAAGAAAAATTTCTACTCGGAAAAGCATAGATAAATTTTTAATTTTTTAGAATTTTCTAGACCATTACTCTGATACAAAATGTAATTCCCTGACCCTAGAAGCCTAGAGTCGGTTCCTAAATCATGGTGTGTATTTTTTTATAAAAATATGCTGACAAAATTAGAGATCACATCTCATCACAGAGGATCCTCTCGGTCTAGGTTTTGGAAAAACAGATACAACATATACTTTTCTTCAAAATTGTATGAGATAAACTCCATATGAATACCACCACAAAGAATAAATCAAAGCTGAAAAATCTAATACTCCTGTAGAAATAAATTAAAAACATAGGGTGAGAATTTAAAACGATCAGTAAGGGGTTTTAAAAAAATAATTAATAAAATAATTTTTAAAATCATCCCTTTAAAATAATTATACATACATAAAACATTTTCTTAAAAGGAAACAAAATTTCTTGTAGTACATCATAATCACTTTTCAAAGGTTACTTGAAATAAATTTTAGGGAAATCCCATACAAAATAATTTATATATTTATTTAAAGTATACACATTAAAAAATATGCGTACTTGTTCAAAAAAAGATTGGAATGCGAAATATATGTTAGGAGTTGATCAAACTAAATTAAGGGTGACATTAAAGGGTGCAGGTAATAATTAGAACATGAAGTAATACTTGATTAGAATTGCACAAGAAAAAATATCATAAATCACTTATCACATGAAATTAAATTCATTAAATGAAAGATAAATTTTTAAATTTTGTTTTAATGTTATGAAAATAGATGCTAAACTTACTTTATAAATTATTTTCTAAGTACTTACATATTTATGCCATGTAAATTTATTACCATAATTGTAAGTATAAGATTATTAAACAAGGATATTCTATTAGTCTAATATTCACATGGTTGGTTAAATACTGAGAAAATAATGAGGGAATGCATAATACAGGAAAATAATAAACATTCTGTCAAGGCCTCATGCTAATACCATACATAATCATTCTTTCAAGGCCTCATGCCAAGACCTAGTTTGTCTCATGAGAACTATCGATGCATCTAGAGGCTATACTGGGCCTCACCCATCACATAATAAGTCTTATGATTTCCTAATATGTATAAATATGTCTTTAAATCAAAGTGTCCCATACCAATTTGATTTATTTTAATCTTTATCATAGGTGAATAAATTCATTAAACAAACCAAAGTGTCCCATACCAATTTTATTCATTTAAATCTTATTCATAGATGAAATAAATTCATTGAATGATCCAAAGTGTCCCATAACACCTTGGAAAGTTTAGTTCTTAATCCATATATTATTATAAAAGATATATCACAAACTTGCAATGACTGTCTACATTCTTGAATAAAGTGAATCGTGCAATAAATGCAAACTTCAATCTAAAAATTTCATGGTTTGTCAGTTATACTTTAGGATATGGCTACATAAAATCTATCAATGAGATTAATGGACAAACAAACATGCTTTTTCACATGTGATGATAACTAGAGCACATAAAATAATAGATTGTTTAGATATGTCACATAAAATAATGACTCTTAAATTCAAAACCCTTGTTTCATGAAAGTAAAAATTTTATATGCAAAAATACATGTTTTTGAATTTAATATACTTATCATTCATGTTTAAAACATAAAATGATAAATGGGAGTGTCAATCAAATTAAATAAATAACTTTAATAATTAATAGTATTTATTGTGGAATATTCATCATGAATTAAAATATAACATTTATAAATGAAAAAAATTCATTTCAGGTGAGACATTGATTCATAAAAAATAATTAAACACACTACGATATATGTATTTATGCATGAATATATATATATATATATATATATATATATTAAACAAAAGATAATTCCAACCATTTATCCTAAAATTATAAATTGGGATGTATCCATGTAATGATAACAAGGTTTTGACCCCTTTTAAAATTTTCGTCATACAATAACAAAACAAGGTTTTGTTATTATTTTACATTATAAATTAGTATTCATGATCACATACAATTAGGCCATATAATCAAAAATATTAAATTCATGGATTGAATTAAAAATGTAAAACATGTGAAAAGGTGAGTATAAATATGTTTATATATACATATTTATGCCTAAACATAAATTTTATTTTTTATCTAATCAATTTTACAACTTTCAAAACACAAAATCAGAGCAAAGACAAAACCTTTAAAACTTACTTAAAAGAAAACAAGATTGACACATAGTTATAAAATTGCACATACTTATATATACATATATATATACATTTGTTTTTCATAAATAAATAGAGAATCAAAAGAATCCTTACGTAAAATATACGTGTTGGGAAACAACCCTTTTTAAAATAATTTTTCATCCTTTAAAAAGAAACTTAAAATAAGTTGAGTGTTCCATTTATACAAAACTGTATATAAAAATATAAATATATGAGTTTAGAAAACTCCAAAAACATCACTTAGAAAACCTTTTCAAGTGTTATACGCATCATAAACATCAATTAAATACTGGTAATCAACATTTAGAAAACCTAAAATAGTTTAGGATTGAAAGTTGTATAAAACAGTATATACACAAAGTGTATATATGGAATTTTCATAACTAAAACAAAGTTTAATAAATCTTTACAAGCATTTTATACTTTAAAAACATTAGTTAATCACTAATATCAATTATATGAAAACCTAAATCAGACTAGGATTAATATATATATATATAACCCTATATATATATATATGTATGTATGTATGAGTTTAGAAAGATCAAAAACAAATCTTAGTAAACCTTTAAAATTAATATATGCATAAAAAAATCTGTAAAATACTTATAATTGTCACTTGAAAAACCCAAAACAGATTAGTATTTGAAGTTGTATAAAACCTTATATACACATAAGTGTATATAAGGGTTTTTAATATAAAAAATGAGTCTAAATTAACCCTTACTTGACTACAAAGGTGAGGTTGAGCTGAGTAGAGGATGATGTAAGGTTAGAGAGAAGAAAACAGATAGGGTTGTGTGTGAAAGATGGGTTAATATAAACTAAAAATATTTATATTTTATATAATATGGCCCAAACATAAAATCTAATTTAACAAACCCGAATCTGACTATTTCACATAAGAACAAAAACCATAATCAATGTAGACCTTGAATAAATCATCGTTTGATAATATATATTTATTTTATGGAAAACTTACATGGGAAACCAAAGGGGTTTACATTAAACTAATGTGCCTATGTAGAATTTTGAAAAAATGAAACTTGACAACTCGGATATGGAGAGTGATATGAGGACTCATGGGTTAAAGAGAAGCAGTGGAGGAGGAGGCGATGTCGACTGGTGCGATGTGAGGAAGAAGAAGAATAAGGGAAAGGGTTGGATGGCTGCAATTGTCTCAGTTAGATTGGATGACTATGGTGGCTTAGATCATTTTAAAAAGAGATGAACGAATGAGATTATATCGTAAATTTGATCAGACAGCCGTGGTGGATCCACGGTTTTAAAAAAGGTTGAATGGTTGAGATCTAATGCATCCAGATTGGACAGTTGATGAAATCTGCAGTAATAAGATGCAGCGGTGGGGGTTCGATCAGGAACTGATGTGGATGGTTGAGATCTTTCATGACGAGATAGAACAATCTAGATCACGTTTTGTGAAAAAATCCATGTCCCACATCAAAATGGGGAGGGTTTCAGGACTTCCTTATAAGACTCGATGTACCAGAAATATGCTAATAACACACACACACACACACAGGGGCTCCTACACACAGGGCTCTGCGTGGGCCTTGCCCCAACCCCTACACGAGCGCTCCAACGGGCCTTATACACGGGCTCGTGCACACTTAGGCCACACCATGCATGAATTATCCCATGCGTGACTCAGAATGCACCATTCATGGGCTACCTGAGGGTTCTCTCTCAGCCCGACTTTGGTTTCCTATGTGAGATTCCCACTCAGATCTTAAGGGCTTGGCCTTCAAGGATTCCCTCGGTCGAAATGTGGGGTAGTCACCCAATTTTTTATCAAAAAAATTATTAAACAAAAAAACGTTAAAAGATACAGAAATTATATATTAACTTTCTCATATAAAATCTTTCCTTCCCATAGTTAAAAAAATACATTTTATTACTTTTATAAACTTATATTCATTTTAAAAGAAACATCATGGTTATAAGTCTTATATTTTTAAAATAAAAATATAAAATACACATTCAATTTGAGAAAATATTTTCATTTAAATAAAGATAACACTTTTATAAATTAAAAACACTTAATCAAAATATAATGGTTTTATTAAAACACCAACGGTCACCTGAAAGCCTTATTAAAAAGTAATGTTTTAGTGTTTTAATAAATAAAAGTTTCTCTTTTCATTCCTTTGGTCTTTAATTCATTTGATTTGAGTTTCATTATTTGCACCAAAATAATAATTTACATTAAAACAAAAATTTCATTCATTCCAAAATACATTATGGGTTCAGGCGTCATAGTCGTGGTCCAAATGGACCGCAATCGGACCCCGTGGCGGCTCGTCGCCACGTTGAACAAGCGAGAATGTGGAACATGCCGCATCTGGATGGATGAAACAACCCACTCCAATGGGTCAGGATGGGAAAGAGGGCCGACACTAGGATGGGATGGCATAGAGGGCCAGGTCAGTCCGACTAGGTCAGACCAGGCCCTAAACCAACTAAAACGCCCATATATTTCAAACCGTGTGTCCGTTTGACGAGCGATTTGCAGCATTCTGACCCTTGTGATGAGACAGTCCTCCTAAAATACTATAAGTGGGTTTTAGTGGAAGTAAACATATAAACTTTGGATTTAGAATAAGTTTCTCCTAGAACAAGCACGCTATAAGTGAAATCCTTTGGCTGGCTGTGACGAGGATACTATGTGACTTGATGTCTAATTTAATCATCAAGTCTATGTGAATCATCGAGTCTAAGTGACTCATCGTATAACACCCCAAACATTTTATGGTATGTTTCTCTTAAATACACTATATTCATTAGATATCCTATATTTCATAAAGCACTAAGCCTCTATGAAACAAATCTTGGTTATTTATAGGATATTGTCTTAACCTAGCCATTAAACTTAAATTTTCTAGTTCTGTGTTTTGAATTTTGAAAATCTGACATACACAGTTGTGTTCAGGGTGATATTTAGAGTTTGATAGAATTAACTTAATTTTCTATGAATAGTAACCTACCCTCATGAATAGTAACCTACACTTATGAATAGCAACTTAACCTTATGAATAGTAATATGGATCTTATTAATTGTATCCATACCCATGAAGGTATAAATAAATTTAGGCACCTTAAAAATGAAGATGAATATTTTAAGTGTTTGTATTTTTCAATTAAATATTGATTTTAATTAAAAATAAAATTTATCATATTTAGAAAATTATTTTTGGAAAATTTAGTTTAGTTTTGGATTCTACATGTCAAAAAATGGTTAGGGTGAATTTTTTGGATTTTTCTGAAATACTTGAATTTTTGGCAAAATAATACATTAATTTACCGTATAAATAAATTATAATTTAAATTAACTATTCCTAGCATCATGAGTGATGTAAGAACCCAAATGTAGAACTCACATGTATATATTACTATTATAGGTCATGGAATACTCACTATTTCTTGTCTTAAGAATAAATAATAAATTAATGATTATAATATTAAGAAAACTCTCCTCCCCTCCACTATATAAACCACTCCTCACCCCTCTTCCTCCCACACCACTAAAGCTTCAATCATTGCCTAAATTCTTCCAAATACTCTTACCAAGTTTTCTCCCCACGTCCAAGGCTTTCCTGTCTCACCAAAAGGACAAAAACAAAGGTCTTAAGGAGCTTCTCAAGGAGGAGTACTCAAGAGGTGAACCTCTAATCCTTTTTCTTTCATTTTATTTTACAAGTTCCATTATTTTGTTCTCTCTTCTCACATCACCTCATCCAAATGACATGATAATTACAGTGCCATATATGAACTGTATTTTCATTATGATAATGTAATATTTCATTATAATCTCTCTTTTTCCCCTCCTATTATACTATAAATGCAAACACCGTCCGAGATGTGTTAATTTATCACAGTCAAGGAAGACGGGTTTTCAATTTGCAATGATATCTTCAATACTGATCATGAAACTCTTTTAATAGTTGAACCTGATCTCAATGCATGTATTTTATATTATTTAATGTTCCAGAATCTTTACACACTAATAATATGGAATAATAATACAAAACAAGTTCATTGTGCACAAAACCGCCAAGCTAAATCCAAGCGTTTATCATTAACTTATCGAATGAGTCATCCTCATGGTATATAACCAAAATCATTATAAGATAATTCATATCTCTTTAATGTAAATAATAATATATATTAACAATTTTGTATGTTTAACCACATTTTAAATGTACTTCCATTCATGAATACAAGTAAACGGATTATGAAAACCATGGAAGAAAATGCCTCTTAAACACTAAAATTGAACCTCTTAAACCCATCAAAAAGGCCATTAATGAACCTAATAAGGTTATACCTTATAAATTTTATATTTATTAGGTTCTGTAATTATTTTTTAATGAATCTAAATTTTACTATTCAGGTCATTAATAATAATCAATAACACCTTCGAGCATAAGGTAAGGGATATCTTAACTCAAATTCAATTCATTGAGTTAAACATCTATGTCATTGGTTATGTTTTTACATGAAAATGTGTAAATTACCTATGATAGTTTTATAATGTATATCCACTTATATTTTTTTTATTTATATTTCTCACACATAATTATGTCATTTTTATATCCTTACTCTAATGATATGATCATTGTAAGGGATCCTCTCTCTCACTTTTGTTCAAGAATTCCCCATATGTTGTGCCCTTTTATTTTTAATTCCTAATGATAGAGTATGTTTTCTAACCCCCCCAACATACTACCCTTATGATATATAAATAATGGCATACACCTTTTCCTCTCATTAATCCCTCACAAGAACACCCGTTTCCATGCCGAAATGTTTGTAAGGGGTTTTCTCATATCACTTTCATTTCCATGAAATTTCCATTGTTCACCACTTATTTCTTGTATGTGGTGTATGTGTACTTCCATTTTTCATATAATATCTTGATTAACTTTATATTCATGGTATTCAATGATTCATTTTATTTTTATTAAGTTTTGGTCATATGATTCGACTGATTACATCATGGTAAGGGACTTTGTCTCAATTTTCCATTTCGTTGTGACTTACTTTGTATTGTGCACCTAATAATCCTTATGTGGTGTAACTACTGCCCATTTGAGATCACTTTTCATTTGAAATTATATTTATATTAAATATCCATATTCTCATATCATGGATATGTTTATTGTCTAAACCGTATACCATTTTACATATTGGGTTTATTTGGAATGTTGTTTAAAATATGGAAATATTGATGAATCCATATCCTATACTCTATATGGATATTGAAAAGGAATATTGGCCTTTAATAAAATCAATGTATAAATAATTATTTGGAAATGCAGTGACAGGCAGGGCCCACTATATCCCCCCTAATGCATCAATAGGTCTCATGAGACAATCAGTTGGCGACAAACCCTTGGAGTTTGTTTCAAAAAATAGAGAGGTTTCTACCCACAAACTTAAACCATTCCGATGATATTATGGTATCATGTTCCAGATACATGATGTCTAATTAATAATAATTATCTTTATTCATTTTTAGTTATTACTATCCATGAGGTTTTCACAATGACAAAATCTATAGATGTAGTTTCATTCTCAGTTTATTAATGGTATGCATTTTTCATTTATTCACCATGCCGTATTGACTATGAAAATTTGTTTATGATTAAATTATTATTGATTCATTCTTCCGCTATTTGTAACCCTTACTGAGCATTTGAGCTCTACCCTTTAATTTTTTTACCTTCGACAAATGACAAAGAGGATATCATTTATTGAGTTTCTGTGGATGTAGTTTTTAGTTTTTGTTATGTATTGTATTTTGTTACCCTTTTATAATGTATTTTGAGTTACATATATGTATCTAGTTTCTTCAAGAATAATAAACTGATTGTTCCTTCTGGATTTCATTCCTTTTAAGCATGCCAATGTATTAAGTAATGCACTGGATCTGGTCTAGAGGGTTCGGGGTATTAAAGTTGGTATCAGAGGAAGTTTAGTGGAAAACTTGGAAACTAAGTTAGAAACTATAGATTAGGGAAAAAATGCCTAAGGTTTTATTTGAGGATAAACATACAAGAACATCCTGGTATTTTGGAAAGGAATAGATTATGTGAATATTTCTAGAAAATACATCCCTATATGGATACAAATATGTAGATGTGGCTCTGACAGAGATGTACCTAGGAGTGAAAGCTCTGACAAGGAGTTTAGGGCTTGACCTGGGTATCCTGGTACACGACAGTGGGCTTTGCTACACTCTTGTTATTGACACTACCAGGAGATATTCTTAGGATAATTCACATTTTCTTTACAAGCTATTATGATGGATTTTAATGTAAATTTTTCCTCAGAGGAACCATGTTTATGAGATTAGGTGTGCATAGAATTTCAATCTATGTTAAGTGATTTTCTGTTTTAGATTCATAACCTAATATAGTGTATGCCATTATTTATCAGTGGAGCCTAATAGAAGAATGATAATCAATACTTGTGGATAATGTAGGGATTTCCCTACTGAGAAAGTCAACACAGTCAATGTCGGAGCAGATCAGATCATGAAAATATTGGGACAACACACTCAGGTTTTGATGAATAACCATGCCACAAATATATTGGATCATTTCATGTAGCATAAGCCCCGATATTTCAGTGGTACTAATAATCTGATGGTAGATGAGAAGTGGATCAAGTCCCTTGAAAATATATTCATGGCATTAAGATGCATTGAAAATGAAAAGGTAGTGATGGCGGTATATTGTCTCAAGGGCGATGCTGATCAATGGTGGTCCTTGATCCAAAATACCATAGAGGAATAAGAAATAGAAGATATGGAATGGAGTACTTTTAAGGAAATATTCTTCAACAAATATTGCCCTCGTGATCAATGAACTGAGACAAAGAGGAAATTATCTGGCTTAAAGAAAAGGGAAGAAGACAATGTTGTAGAGTATGAGGCTACCTTAACAAGACTATATAGGTATGCCATATATTATGTATGTGACTCTAAAGACAAGATTGATCATTTATTTTAAGGTATTAAGCCAAGTCTTCGAAGGGAACTAGCTTCTAAAACATTTTCATCATATGATGAAATTGTATTAAGAGCCATCAAAATAGAGAGGGAGTTTTCTAGATCGATTTTTTAAAGGGAAACCTAGATAATAAGTGGTACTATGATAACCATGTAAAAGGTGAAGTGCCAAATAAGAACAAGGGAACAAAGAAATTCCCATTATCTGAGAACTGTGGAAAGAATCATTTCGGGAAATGCTTGAAAGGAATGTGATTCTACTATAAGCGTGGAGAAAAGGGTCATAGATCTAATGAATGAAAGGGGAAGAAACAATTCAATGATATTTAATGCTACAATTTTAGAGATATGGGACACTATTCAAATGAGTGTCCAAAGATCCAAGGAAAATTTCCTCAGAAAAGGCCATGAGAGAAAGCGAAAGCTTATGCGATTACAACCGCAGAGGTTGAAGTTCCTAATAACGTGGTGGCATGTACTTTAATTATTTCCTCAAACTTATCCAACACTTTATTTGATTCTGGATCATCACATTCATTTATATCTTCCCAATTTTCGAATAAAATTAGACATGTTTAATTTGATTTAATATAGGAGTTATCAGTCAAAACTTCTAGGGGATGTATCATTCCAACAAAGGCATGTCAATTAGTCCCCCTCATGACACATAAACATGATTTAGTTGATAACCTTATCATTATACCAATGACTAACATTGATATAATTCTTTGTATGAATTGGCTGTCATATTATGATGTGAAAATATATTGCAAGAAGAAGGAAGTTATAATTTTTCAAAATGGTGTAGAATCCCTTATCTTTAGAGAAGAAACATATCCATATTATTCGTATCTAGATCCACCCCCAGTAGCCCTACTGAATGAAATTCTTGGAGAGG
Organism: Viscum album; assembly: GCA_963277665.1. Classification (NCBI taxonomy): domain Eukaryota; kingdom Viridiplantae; phylum Streptophyta; class Magnoliopsida; order Santalales; family Viscaceae; genus Viscum; species Viscum album. The sequence continues at coordinate 821,662,651 of OY728141.1, read as the reverse complement.
AAGAGAACCCAATATCTATGGGTGAAGAAATAAATCTTCAAATTGAATATGCACATATATTACAAGAATACATTGATGTATTTTCATAGGATTTACCTAGACATACTCCAGAGTAGGATGTTGAGTTCTCTATTTATTTAATTCCAGGTGTAAGACCTATATCAAAGACTCCCTATATAATGGAAACTATGGAATTATTGGATATAAATAAACAACTAGAGGAATTGAGTGAAAAAAGATTTATTCAACCTAGTGTTTATCTTTGGGGAGCCCCTGTTCTCTTTGTCAAGAAGAAAGATGAATCCACGAGGATATGAATTGATTACAATAAAATCAATTCTATTACAATAAATAATAAGTTTCCTCCGCCATGAATTGATTATTTATTTTATCAACTTCAGGGAGCACAATACTTTTCAAATATTGACCTTCGATCTGGATGTCATCATCCACATGTGAGGAAGGAAGATATTCCAAATATAGTGTTTCGAACCAGGTATAGGCATTGCAAGTTTATAGTGATGCCTTTTGGAATAACTAATGTACCATCTGTTTTCATGGATTTAATGAATAGATTTTTCAAGGAATATCTTGATAGCTTTTTTGTTTTATTTATTGATGATATCCTAGTATACTCTAAAATCTATGAATACCATGATAATCACTTGAAGATTATTCTAAAAAATCTTAGAATGAATGAATTATATGGGAAGTTTAGTAAGTGTGAATTTTGGATTCAATAAGTTTCTTTTCTTGTCCATATTGTCTCTAAAGATGGAATCTTAGTTGATCCTACGAAGACAAAGGCAATCCAAGAATGGCCCACACCAACAAACATAATCGAGGTATGTAGTTTTATTGGATTAGAAGGTTACTATCAGTGTTTCATTCATAATTTTTCCTGACTAGATAACCCGTTTACCAAGCTCACACATAAATTGGTTAAGTTTGTATGGAATAAATAATGTATAGATTTCTTTGAAGAATTGAAAAGAAGACTGGTCAATGCTCCAATTTTGACTCTTCCATCGGGAAATGATGGATTTTTTTTATATAGTAATGCATAAAAGAATGGCTTGGGTTTCGTCCTTATGAAAAATGTTAATTTTATCACTTATGCATCATGATAGTTAAATACGAATGAGAAAAATTATCTAACTCATGATCTTGAGTTAGTAGCTGTAATATTTTCATTGAAAATATGGAGACATTATCTCTATAGGGAAAGATGTGTGATATACACGGATCACAAGAGTTTGAAATACATTTTCACACAAAAATAACTCAACATGAGGAAAAGGAGATGGCTTGAGTTACTCAAAGATTATGATTGTTCAATACACTACCACCCCGGAAAGGAAAATAAGGTGGAAGATGCATTAAGTAGGAAATATCATGGAATCTTGACCCAAATGAGGATTGAGAGATATAATATATTCATGGATCTACTAATGATGAATATGGTAATTTTTAATGAAGGGGAAACATCTTTACTATTTCAAACGATTTCTAAATCATCTTTACTATAGAAGATAAAAATATCTCAATCTGATGATGAGAATCTGCACAAGAAAATTAATGTTGTTAAGGATGGGAGATTGGAAGACTTTGTGTATGAAGAGGGAGTTTTGAAATTTGGGAAGAGTTTATGCATTCCATTAGTACCTGAGCTAAAAACGGAACTATTAGATGATTCTCATAGCTTAAATTTCTCCATACATCCGGGTAGCACAAATATGTATAGAGATCTTAAGTAATATTCTTGGTGGGATAATATGAAGTGAGAAAATACTAACTACGTGTCAAGGTGTCTATTTTGTCAACAAGTGTAGGTAGAGAGACAAAATCCTAGAGGGGTGATGCAACCTCTACTTATTTCTATGAGGAAGTGGGATGAAATTACAATGGATTTTTTCACTAGACTACCAAGGACACCTAGAAGGAATGATGCAATATGAGTAATTATTGATCATCTCACAAAATCAGCACATTTCCTTGCTATAAGAGAGGATTTACCACTTGAGCGTCTGGAAAGACTTTATATTAATGAAGTTGTAAGACTTCATGGTGCACCTATATCAACTGCGTCCGATTGAGATCCCCAATTTACATCAAAATTTTGGAAAAGTATTCAGAAGGATTTGGATACTGAGATTCATATGAGTACTTCTTATCACCCCCAAACTGATAGACAGTCTGAAAGGACTATTCAAACTCTAGAAGACATGATGAGATCATGCTCTCTTGAGTTTCAAGGTATGTGGGATCAATACTTGCCTTTGGTGGAATTTTACTACAATAATAGTTTTGATTATAGTATTCAAATGGATCTATATAAAGCATTATATGGAAAAAGATGTCAAACTCCAACTTGTTGGGATGAAGTTGGTGAGAGGAAACATATAGACCAAGAACTTATTGAAGAGACCAAAGAAAAAGTAAAGATAATTTAAGCCCATATTAAAGCAGCCCAAAGTAGGAAGAAGATTTATACTGACAACCAAAGAAAGGATTTGGAATTCTAAGTGGTAGATCATGTCTTTTTTAATGTATCTCCATGGAAGGGTGTCTTAAGGTTTAGTAATAAATGGAAAATGAGCCCTAGGTACATCAGACCATTTGAAATTCTGGAAAGAATCAAAGCTGTAGCTTACCATTTAGCAATGTCTCCAAGTCTCTCCAAAGTTCATGACGTGTTCCACATGTCATTGTTAAAGAAATACATGCCAAACCCAAATCATGTACTCACCTATGAAGAAATAGTGCTGGAACCTGATTTTTCATATCGTGAAGAGCCTATCGGGATTCTTGACACAAGAGAGAAGGTATTGAGAAATTGGAAAACTCATCTAGTCAAGGGTCTTTGGAGAAACCATAACATGGAGGAAGAAACGTGGGAACCTAAGGATGTTATGAAGAAGAACCACCCACATCTTTTTGAAGGGATATATACATGAAAAATTTTGAGGATGAAATTTTTGAAGGTGGGAATAATATAACACCCCAAACATTTTATGGTATGTTTCTCTTAAATACACTTTATTCATTAGATAGCCTATATTTTATGAAGCACTGACAATCTATGAAACAAAACTTGGTTATTTGTAAGATATAGTCTTAACCTATCCATTCAACATAAATTTTCCAGTTCTTTGTTTTGAATTTTGAAAATCTGACATACACGGTTGTGTTCAGGGTGATATTTAGAGTCTGATAGAATTAAATTAATTTTCGGTGAATATTAACCGACCCTTACTAATAGTAACCTATACTTATGAATAGTAACTTACCCTTATTAATAGTAATATTACTCGTATTAATGGTATCCATACCCATGAAAGTATAAATAAATTTAGGCACCTTAAAAATGAAGATGAATATTTAAAGTGTTTTTATTTTTTGATTAAATAATGATTTTAATTAAAAATTTAATTTATCATATTTAGAAAATTATTTTTTAAAAATGGAGTTCATTTTTGGATTCTACACGTCGAAAAATGGTTGGGGTGAATTTTTCATATTTTTCTAAAATACTGAAATTTTTGGTGAATAGTAAAATACATTAATTTACTATATAAATACATTATAATTTAAATTAACTATTACTAGAATCATGAGTGATTTAAGCACCCAAATATTTAAATCACATTCATATATTACTATTTTAGGCCATGGAATACTCACTATTGCTTTTCTTAAGAAGGAATAATAAATTAATGATTATAATATTAAGAAAACTCTCCTCCCCTCCACTATATAAACCACTCCTCACCCCCTCTTCCTCCCACACCACTCAAGCTTCAAGAATTGCCTAAATTATGCCAAATACTCTTACCAAGACCTCTCCCCACGTCCAAGGCTTTCTGGTCTCACCAAAAGGCCAAAAACAAAGGTCTTAAGGAGCTTCTCAAGGAGGATTACTCAAGAGGCGAACCTCTTCCTTTTTCTTTCATTTTCTTTTACAATTTCCATTATTTTGTTCTCTATTCTCACCTCACCTCATCCAAATTACTTTATAATTACATTACCATAAATGTACTTGATTTTCATTATGCTAATGGAATATTTCATTATAATATATCTTTCCCCCCCTCCTTTTATACTATAAATGCAAACACCGTCCAAGATGTGTTAATTTATCACACTCAAGGAAGATAAGTTTTCAATTTGCAATCCTATCTTCAAGACTGGTCATGAAACCTTTTTAATGGTTTAAAAAGATCTTAATACATGTATTTTATCTTATTTAATGTTCTGTAATCTTTACACACTCTTAATATGGAATAATAATACAAATCAATTCATTGTGCACAAAATCGCCAAGATAAATCCAAGTGTTTATCATTAAATTATCGAATGAGTCATCCTCATGGTATATAACCAAAATAATTATAAGATAATTTATATCTATTTAATTTAACTAATAATATATATTAACAATTCTTTATGTTTAACCACATTTCAAATGAACTTCCATTCATGAATACAAGTAAATGGATCATGAAAACCAAAGAAGAAAATGCTTCCAAAACAATATAATTGAACCTCTTAAACCCATAAAAAAGGACATTAATGAACCCAATATGATTATACCATATCAATTAAATATTTATTATGTTATCTAATTTTTAATTAATGAAGCTAAATTTGATTATTCAGCTCGTAAATAACAATCAAGAACACCTTTGAGCATAAGGTAAGTGATATCTTAACTCAAATTCAATTCGTTGAGTTAAACATCTATGTAATTAGTTATGTTTTTACAAGAATATGTGTGAATGACCTCTAATTTTTTTATACTGTATATCCACTTATATTGTGTGGATTTATATTTCTCACACATAATTATGTCATTGATATATCCTTACTCTAATGATATGATCATTGTAAGGGATCCTCTCTCTCACTTTTGTTCAAGAACTCCCCCTATGTTGTGCCCTTTTATTTTTAATTCCTAATGATGTGGTATGTTTTTTAACCTCCCCCAAACCATCCTTATGATATATAAATAATTGGATACACCTTTACCTCTCATTAATCCCTCACAGGAACACCCGTTACCATGCTGAAATGTTTGTATGGGGTTTTCTCATCTCACTTTCATTTCTATGAGATTTCCAATGTTTGCCACTTATTTCTTATATGTGGTTTATGTGTACTTCCATTTTTAATATAATATCTTTATTACCTTTATATTAATGGTATTAAATTATTAATTTAATTATTATTAAGTTTTGGTCATATGATTCGACTGATTACATTATGGTAAGGGACTTTGTCTCAATTTTCCATTTCGTTGTGTCTTACTTTGTATTGTGCACCTAATAATTATTATGTGGTATACCAACTAAAAATTTGAGATTTCTTTTCATTTGAAATTATATTTATATTAAATATACATATTCTCAAATCATGGATATGTTTATTGTCAAAACTGTATACCATTTTTCATACGGTGTTTATTTGGAATGTTGTTTTAACTATGAAAATATTGATAAATCCATATCCTCTACTCTATATGGATATTGAAAAGGCATATGAATCTTGAATTAAATCAATGTATAACGAATTATTTTTACATTAAGTGATGGGAGGGTCCCACTATATCCCCTCGATGCATTGACATGTCTCATGAGACAATCAGTTGGTGACAAACCCTTTGAGTTTGTTTCCAAAAATCAAACAAGTTTCTACCCACAGACTTAAATCGTTACGACAGTATTATGGTATCATGTGATAGATACATGACGTCCAATTAATAAGAATTATATTTATTAATTTCTAGTTATTACTATCCATGAGGTTTTCACAATGACAAAATCTATGGATGCAGTTTCATTCTTAGTTTATTAATGGTGTTTATTTTTCATTTATTCACCATGCCATATTTACTATAAAAATTTGTTTATGATTAAATTATTATTGATTCTTGATTCCAATATTTTTAACCCTTACTGAGTATTTTATCTCTCCCCTTTAATTTTTTTACCTTTAACAAGTGATGAAGAGGAGACCATTTATTGAGTTTTTGTGGATGCAGTTTTTAGTTTTTTTTATGTATTGTATTTTGTTATCATTTTCCAATGAATTTTGAGTTACATCTATGTATATAGTTTCTTAAAGATTACTAAACTGATAATTACTTATATATTTCATTCCTTTTAAGCATTACACTATATTAAGTAATACACCAGCTCTGGTCTAGAGGGGTCGGGGCATTACACATAGAGTCTAAGTGACTCATAAAGTTTGAGTGGCTCATCGAGTCTCAGTGACTCATCGAGTCACAGGAACTCATAGAGTCTAAGTGACTCATCAGGTCTAAGTGACTCATTAGTTCAAATTTATTCATTAGGGTAGAGAGTCTCATCAATATTGGGTGTTCTGTGACTACGTCTAATAATCTTGTGTTTTATGCTTTAGATTTATACATGTGTGAGCTGAAAATATCACATGTGTACTGTCCTTTGTGGTATTTCCTCTGTGGTATTTGGGTGTCCTTATTAGTACTATTTTACTCACCACTATACAAGATTCACCTACAAGTGTCGTGTCTTATGTAGATGATCAGCGTTTTGATTGAGACCTAGGCGGTCTAGGACCAGGTGGTGCCTAGTAAGATCCAAAAGATGAGGCCTAATTCTATGGCTTCAAGAAGCCTCCCTTCACCTACCCTTTAGGTAGTGTCTTATGCTGATGATTTCCAATGACTTATGTAATTTCTTGTTTACATATTTGTTTTCACTAGGCTTGTATATTGGCCCCTTTACTTTCAGTTTTCACTGTTACTATCAGTGGTTGTCTTAGTGGCATGCATGGTTTACTTTATGTTTTTATTTCAACATTGTTGGATTGGAGACATGTTTGTGCCTACAGGTACATAGGAAATTCCTCCCATGTTAGTGATATGACTACTTGTTGCTAGTCACTAGCCCTTGGCCTATTAGAGGCGTGCTTGGGGAGTCACTGCACGAGCCCCTCTTGGATGGGTCGTGAAAGAGTGGTATCAGAATGAAGGTTTGATTCGACATTGAAACCAGGAGTCTATGAGATTGGTTTGGGGAAATTGTTTTAAGTGTTTTGAGTTTGTATTATCGGACATGGACTCTAGGGTTGGTGTGGTGGCTGACACATCCATACACCAGGACTCTAAACACCTACTTTCTGACTCGGTACTTGAAAAAACTAGTTGCATGGAAATAAATGGTACATGCATCATATAAGATTTTGATTGTTTCCTCATGTACTTCTTGAGTCAGCTCACCAAGTATACTATATTGACTGTGGTACATATTGTTCTATTTCAGGATGCTTCCACACAGGTATCCATTTAGGATTCCGGGGTGTGACCAAGAGGATGGTTTACCAAGAGATGAGGCATCAGTGTAGGGACCGTTGCCAGGGATATCACCTTTTGGTGGTGTACCATTGATCCCACCACCCAGAAAGAAGCAGTTCCTACCAGCATTACCGGTAGAGGATGCATATAGGCTCAGGTAATTACATGAGTTCTAGAGGTAGAGACCTCCCTGGTACAAGGGTGATACTAACCACCAGATAGTTGAGGATTGGCTGGAGGCAGGCACAAACATCTTCCTTCTTGTGAGGACACCACCTGAATAGATTGCAGTCCTTGTTGCGAGCCTTCTTGAAGGATTAGTGGGACGGTGGTGGAGCTTGATGATCTAGACACACGATGAGGCGACCCTCACCTAGACAAAATTTTAGTTCCTCTTCAGGGAGGAGTTCTTTCTAGTGACATTACACTTTGTACATATATAGGAGCTACTGCACCTACAACAGGGTGGATTGTTGGTAGTAGAGTACTTGGTGAGGTTTACCGAGCTTTAGAATTACTCCACAAACATGGTACGAGACCCATTCTTTAAGGATTGAGCCTTTGAGCAGGGGCTATTCTAGGAGATCAGGGCATCCATGACATCTCTTAGAATCCCTACTCAGGATGGGGTACTGGAGTGAGCTCTACTCATGGAGAAATTACTGGCGGAGTAGGCTCCAGTAGTGGGATCCACCATCATGCGTCAGGTAGATGGGTCTTCAGTGGTGGGTAGCTTGCACCAGACCCATGGAACCAAGCATGTCAATTATTTCAGAGGACAACCCCAGGACACAAGGTCAGTAGTACGAGGCTCCCAAGATAGAGGGAGTCAGCTGAAGAAAAGAACATACTACTCGTACGGTGGTCATGGGAACATGGCTCATGATTTCTAGACTTTCCGTGCAGACAATCAGCAGACAGTCAAGGGATCACTAAGACAGAGGTAAAGGTTTGAACAGGGTGGTCCGCAGGGTGGAGGAAGTGGAATGGGAGTAGGAAGAGTAGCTGTTGGTGGGGAGAGGTTTGAAGTACTACCACCACCACCCCTAGGTGGTCCACCATGGGCTCCGGGATCCAGTGGACATGGGTGAGGCCGACTTCAGGCGATGGAGGCATATGAACCCAGTGCTCCAGAGATGATTATATGTATGATCTGTGTCTTCTCTACCCTATTTTTTGTTCTTATAGAAATATATTCCAGTCACTCTTTTCTTTCCACGAACCTTGTTCAGAGTTCGAAGATTCCGGTAGATCCCTCGGCTCGATCCTTACATTTAGAGACTCTTACGGGAGGGGATTCGACGATCACACACTGGTTCTAGTAGTGTGATATTACTCTTGGAGATGAGAACGTCAGCTAGGATCTCTTAGTATTGGCATCAAGGCCTTACGATGTCATCTTGGGTATGAACTGGTAATCCACAGTCCATAATCATATTGACTATTTTAGGCACAGAGTGTGGTGTGTCCATAGATATGGGACCTGATTTCCTTTACTGGTGAAAAGGGAACACTTGCAGCATAGGTCAACCTTTCTCAGAGGAGGGTACAACCGATCACTCACAAGTTGGCTAGCCTTACCCTCAGTGTGGTGGAATAAAGGAGTCCTCAATTTCCTGTAGTGTTGGATGATTATGAGAACATATCCAAAGAGGATGTTCCCAGACTACCTCCTCATAGGGAGGTTGACTTCTGTATTGATATGTACCCAAAGGAAAAATCGATATCCACATCGGAATATTGGATGGATCTTGTAGATGTAACGCCCCGACCCCAGTTACCTAGAGTTGGTGCATTATTACATAACATTGGCATGATCACAAAAGATCAAGTCTTGAAAGACTGATTAGTTTAGTAGCCTTGGAAACACTAGATACATTCATAAGTCTTACATTACATCGTAAAGTGAAAAACTAAAACAACATAATATCTATAGTCCAAACTCATATCCCCTCATACTATCCCAATAGGTCAGTCATAAAATACTACTTCACATCCTGGAAAAAATAAAACATAGAAAGGGGTGAGCTCAGATGCTTAGTAAGGATAACAATATAGCGGAAACTTTCATAAATAATCATAAACATTTAAGGAAATGTATAATGAAAACAGAAGCCATTTAAACTTGAACTTCAGCATAATATGGAAAAAATAAAATAAAATAATTCCATTTACTTATTCACATGGATATTCTACTAGTCGAATAATCACATGCAATATCAATAACCACTTTTATAATGATGGAATGCATAATGCCAGACAATCATAACCACATAGTCAAGGCCTTGTGCCAAGACTACAAATAAGATTTTTTCAAGGCCTTATGCCAAGACACTAGTTTGTCTAATGAGACCTACCAATTCATTGAGGAGCTATAGTGGGCTCCACACATCACTTACTAAGTCCAATGCATTCATCATACGAAAAGGTTTAAACATAACATAAAAATTCGTATTAAAACTAGCATACAAAATGTCAATACTTTCTCCATAAACCATGAATGGTATAAAAATAACACATCCACAGTCAAACATATCACAAAACCTTCAATAAAATATGGAAGTTTTGTATCATAATAAATCAACTTCAAATAAGCTTAAAATCCATCAAAGGATGTTGACATAGATGAAATCAAAACTATTTGAGAGAAATATCTCCTTTTTTGAAATCATTTAAAAGTCACATAATTATAAAAGAAAAAATTTAATTTGAATATATTCTTATAAGATTTTAAAGGAAGCTTAGATGATTTTATAACGGTATAAAATAGCTACACCCACTGTATAAGTTAAAAAAGACATTCTTACCTTAATTTTGTCAAAAAGGTTAAAAAGGACCTTGTTTGGAAAATGACATAAAGATTCCTTTATAAAAATATTATAAAAAGTCAAACAAGGGTATAAATGACTTTATCCCATAGTATATAAAATCTTAAGAATGTTTTGAAATACATTTTTAAGAAACATGGATGTGGATGATAAAGAGGTCCCAGTAGATAATTACGTATAAACAACCTCGGATAATGAAGAGATTGTGAAATAAACCCTTACCTTGTATTTTTACTTGGTCGAGGGTAGGTTAACCTCCTGTATAATGGTGAAATAATTGTTATTAAATTATACAAGAATCATATACATTAATATTATATCATATATGATCTTTTAACATTGTTTTGTTAATAATATCTTAGTATTATCGTCGTTTCGGGTGTTAAAAGATTCGTTTTCCTTTATATTATTTGTTATGTGAGTCATATTTGTTATGGATGAGATGTATCTTAATCATATCCAGAATGATATAAAGTCTTTAAACATTATTTTTAATCATATAATGAAAATTAGTCTTGAATGGATACAATGGGGAATGAATCTCATCGCGTTCGTGGAGACGGTAATCCGTACGTACGCACGGTCGACAATATCATTATTTTGATATTAAAATAATATATAATTGGGTGTTATATCATATATAAAGAATCATTATCATGTTATATTTATTATTTACATGAATTACACATCATTATTATACCCATCCAAATAATAATGTATTGAATAACAATTACACCACGATGTGGAGATGGTAATCCGTACATACGCACGTATGGTGACATTTCATTCAAAGGATGGATAGAATAATTAATATGGTTGTAAACTATTCATAATAGAATCACAGTATATAGAAGATACTGGAGTTATTATTTTATAATGGAAACAACAAAGAAAGAGGAAAAGGAAAAAGAAAGGAACTTGAAAGAGGGTGGTGAAATTATTACCTCTTCTTCGGGTTCTTCATTTTGATTTGATCAAAAGGGATCCTTAATTTGGATTTATGACTAAAGGAAGGACTCTAGGATGAATTTAGGGAAGTTGATAGGATATTTGGGGGGGTTTTTCCGAGGCAAAAGGCTTTGAAGGTGTGAATTAGAGAGAATGGGGAGTGCCCTTTTATAATAGGGGTGAGGGACACCTTAGAAAAAACTAGAAATATTATTTTATAATAAAATCATTTTCGGTTTCTAATGGCTCCAAAATGTATTATTTAAAGGATACGGTGGGTATGGGTCAAAAACCACTCAACCAATAGGTTTTAGATAGGTTTGGATCACTATATTAAATTTATATTTTAGATTTAACTCTTATTTAAATAGTTTGATATTTACCATGTCTCTTTGTATTTTTATATTATATGGTTAAAAAACTTACTATATACTTCCAAGTGAACCCCAAGTGGTTCATTAATGATAAAAATATCATTATACAAGTCCTTTGGCTGAACCTTATGTTTTTAGGAATAGAATATCAATTAATAATATAATATTTGTTTTAAAAACTCTTTTATGTCAATTTTGATACTATTTGGAATTTTGTTTTTTCTAAATTCATAACAGGATTATTACTTCGAAAAAATTTATCTAACCAACCCTAATATGTCATATTAACCTATAAAACTAGTTTAATTCATAAAAAGTCTCAAATAACATTTATTTAGGTATTTATGATATCAATTATTTTAATATTTCATTAATTAGGTAATCACTACATCATCATTGTCTCATAAATAAATTAAATTATTTAATGTTTAAAAAATATAAATAAAATACTTTTATGTAGGAAATATTTTTATCTTTCTAATTAATATTTATAATCTAATTTATATTATGTATAACCCTATATTAAAAATGTTTTAGTTATTAAACTTAAATTTAAACTCTTTTAACTCTTCTTTGAATTAAATAATAATAAAATGTCCTAATCTAATCCAAGTGTACCAAATAGGTTCATATTTTATTCCTAAGGTTGTTTTTAGTCGAATTATACTTATCCAATAGAATTAGGACATGTGTTAGGGTAATAATAATTTCATTTTTACCCTTAATTACCCTATTTACTTTTAACCGTGGTAAATAAAAGTAAAAAGTTACTTTTCACCAAAATTTATTTTTATCTTATTTAACCAAATTTTACTCCTTGATATTAACCGTGTCTCTCAGATTTTTTAAATTCCACTCACAGAAGCGGTAAAATTATGTTTTATGCGAATTTTCAAATTCTCCTAGGAGGTGGGTAAAAGACGGTGAAAAGTTCTATAAAATTTTTATATATCTAAAATTATTATAAATTGACTCCAATGAATTACATTGAACTTTTATAGGTATTATGTGTCTATTTTGACCTAAAATAAATTTAAATAAAATAAATAATTATTTAAATAAAAAATTTGGTTTTAAACTATGACTTAGTGTTTTTGACTATTCATCAAAAATTGAAATTTTTCAGAAAAATACCAAAAATTCACCCTAAGATAATTTCAATATTCTGAATCCAAAAATGAAGTCCATTTTGAAAGATAAAATTTATAAAATTTAAAAAAGTGGGTATTACTATTCATAATGGCTAGTTTGATTGGTTGTGGTGTGTGTTAGAACTTGAAGTTGCGTACAACACACGCTACAGTATTATTCAAAGAGAAGCGTACCGTAGAAGCTTGGGGTGTTACATTCTCCCCTCCTTCAAATAATTTCGTCCTCGAAATTTCTAGAATATTACTTCATAAAAAGACTTGGGTGGTTCTTCATCATAAGTTCCTCGGGTTCCCACGTTGCCTCTTCCATCTTATGGTTCCTCCATAAAAATTTTACCAGTCGAGTCGTCCGGTTTCTCAGCACTTGTTATCTTGTATCAAGAATATTGAAAGACTCTTCGTAATAAGACAGATTGAGTTCCAGTTCTAATTCTTCATAGGTGAGTACATGCATTGGGTCAGGCATGTATTTTCTCAATAGTGATACGTGGAACACATCATGAACTTTGGAGAGATTTGGCGGCATTGCCAAATGGTAAGCTACAACCCCAATTCGTTCTAGAATTTCGAAAGGTCCGATGTACCTGGACCTCAATTTTCCCTTCTTACCGAAATGTATAAAACCCTTCAATGGAGATACCTTTAAGAAAACATGATCTCTTACCTGAAATTCCAAATCCTTCTTTCGGTTATCGACATAGATCTTCTGCCTACTTTGAGCTGCTTTGATGTGGTTTTGGATTACCTTCACCTTTTCCATCATTTCCTCCACCAGTTCCGGGCCTACAAGTTTTCTTTCACCAACATCATCCCAATAGGTTGGTGTGCGACATCTTTTTCCATATAACGCTTCATATGGTTCCATCCGAATACTTGAATAGAAGCTATTGTTATAGGAAAATTCTAGCAGAGGTAAATATTGATCCCACATACCTTGAAAGTCAAGTGAGCATGATCTCAACATGTCTTCTAAGGTTTGAATAGTCCGTTCTGATTGTCCATCAATTTGGGGGTGGTAGGCAGTGCTCAAACGAAGTTCATTATCTAGGGATTTCTGAAGACTTTTCCAAAATCTTGATGTAAAAGGTGGATCACGATCAGAAACAATTGATAGGGGTAATCCATGAAGTCTCACTAATTCATTAATATATAGTCTTGCTAGACGTTCAAGTGGTAAATCTTCTCTTATAGAAAGAAAATGTGTTGACTTGGTAAGCGATCAACAATGACCCATATTGTATCATTCATTCTAGGAGTCTTTGGTAGTCCCATGACAAAGTCCATCATAATATTATCCCATTTCCACTCCGGTATGGGAAGAGGTTGCAAGACTCCTCCAGGCTGTTGCCTTCAAGGTTTAACTTGTTGAAAAACCGTACATCTTGACACAAAATCAGAAATCTCCCTCTTCATGTAGTCCAACCAAAAATGTTCCTTCAAATCTCTATACATTTTGGTGCTCCTAGGGTGTATAGAGAAATTGAAACTATGAGAATCATCCAACAATTACCTTTTTAGATCAGGTATATCGGGAACAAAAATTCTCTTCCCAAATTTCAAAATTCCATCTTCATACACAAAGTCACTCAATCTTCCATCATTCACAGTTTTAATCTTCTTTTGAAACTATTCATCATCGGTCTGAGAACTCTTTATTATTTCTAGTAAAGATGTTTTGGCAATAATTTGAAAAATTATTGATGTTTCCCCTTTCATGGTTATTCCCATATCCATATTTACTAGATGCATGAAAATAGGATCCCTTTCAACTCTCATCTTGTTCAAAACTCCATGATCCTTTCTGATCAAAGCATCTGCTACCTTATTTTCCTTCCCCAGGTGGTAGTGTATAGTGCAATCATAATACTTGAGTAGTTCAAGCCATCACCTTTTCCTCATGTGGAGGTATTTTTGTGAGAAAATATACTTCAAACTCTTGTGATCGATATATATCTCACATTTTTCAACATAGAGATAGTGTCTCCAAATCTTCAAATCAAATATTATAGCTGATAACTCAAGATCATGGGTAGGATAGTTTTTCTCATGAATTTTCAGCTATCGTGATGCATAAGAAATAACCCTATCATTCTGCATAAGGACACAACCAATTCCTTTCTTTGAAGCATCACTATAAATAACAAACCCATAATTCCCCGATGGTAGAGTCAATATAAGAGAATTGACTAATCTTCTCTTCAGTTCTTCAAAAAATTATTTACACTCTTTTTTCCAAATGAATTTAACCTCTTTACGTGTGAGCTTCGTTAATGGGTTAGCCAATTGGGAAAAATTCTGGACGAAACGTCGATAATAACCTGCTAAACTAATAAAACTACGTACCTCGGTTATACTCGTTAGTGCTGGCCATTCATGGATTGCTCTTGTATTAGAAGGATCAACAAAGATTCCATCGTTTGAGACAATATGGCCAAGAAAAGAAATCTCTTGAATCCAAAATTCACACTTGCTAAACTTCCCATATAATTCATGTCTTCTCAGATTCTTTAGGATAATGCACAAGTGATTTTCATGATCTTTATAGATTTTAGAGTATACCAAGATATCATCAATAAATACCACTACAAAATAATCGAGATATTCCTTGAAAACTCTATTCATTAGATCCATGAATACAGAGGGTGCATTAGTCAATCCAAAAGGCATTACTGTAAACTCGTAATGCCTATACCTAGTTCGAAATGCTATATTTTGAATGTCATCCTTCTTCACACAAAACTGATGATATCCAAATCAAAGTTCAATCTTTGAAAAATATTGAACTCCTTGAAGTTGGGTCTAATAAATCATCAATGCAAGGTAGGATATACTTGTTCTTTATTGTTATAGCATTGTTCTCCCTGTAGTCAATGCACAACCTCATAGATCCATCTTTTTTTCTAAACAAAAAGAACAGGGGCTCTCCTTGGAGAAACACTAGGGTGAATAAATACCTTATTACTCAATTCCTCTAGTTGTTTCTTTAGTTCCACTAATTCTACAGTGTCCATTCTATAAGGGGTCTTTGATATGGGCCTTGAACCAAGAATTAAATCAATGGAAAACTCAATTTCTCGTTCTGGAGGATGTCCAGGTAAATCTTCTGGAAACACATCAACATATTCTTTCAAAATAGGTACATACTCTATTTAAAAATTCCTTTAGTCACCCATAGTTATTTCATTCTCTTCCTCCCCAATAATTGAATTTAGTTGAGCTACTGGGGTGGATCTAGATAAGAATTAGGTGGTGACGATTCTGCTCTAAAGATAAGGTGTTCTTTATCATCATCATCAAAAATAGTAACCTCCTTCTTCTTACAATAATTTTTTTCATCATGGTCCGAAAGCCAATACATACCAAGGATTATATCAAATTCAATCATGGGTATGGTGATGAGATCAGCAGATAAAGAACATTTATATGCTCTAATGGGAACGGATTCACAAAACTTTGTTGCGATGATACTTCCCTTAGGAGTTTTGACTGATAACTCCCTTGTTAAATCAAATTGGAAATATCTAATCTTCTTAGAAAACTGGGAAGATATGAAACAATGTGATGATCCAGAATCAAATAATGCATTTGATGAACTTGAAGAAACCATTAAATTACCTGCCACTACATCTTTTGGAGCTTCAACATCAGCAGTAGTGATTGCATAAGCTTGACCTTGATCCCTTGTCCTTTTCTGAGGTAAGTTCC
Source organism: Viscum album (assembly GCA_963277665.1). Lineage (NCBI taxonomy): Eukaryota > Viridiplantae > Streptophyta > Magnoliopsida > Santalales > Viscaceae > Viscum > Viscum album. The sequence goes on along the minus strand of OY728141.1, from coordinate 821,646,306 downwards.
CCTGAAACTTTGGAAACTCATTTTCATAATGTCCCATCTCCCTGAAATTATATCATTGAACATAGATAGCTTCTTTCTTCCCCTTGAAATAACGAGCTTGGTGGCCTTTTTCACCACACTTATAACAGACTCTCATTCCCTTTAAGAAAGTACCAGGGTGTTTATTCCCACATTTACTACAGGATGGATATTAAAATTTTCCCTTCTTCCCCTTATTTCCATTTTTAGAGTGATCAAAAGATCTCTTCTTCTCTTTCTTTTCTTTAAATTCGTAAGACTTAGAGAATTCCTTTTATGTCTTGAAAGCACATGAGACAATATCTTCATACAAAAAGAAGGATTGTGAGACTAATTCTTGACGGAGAAATGTTTTTAAGCCATCAAATAAATGATCAATATTAATTATTGTGTTATTTATATAATATGCAACATGACTTGCTAACCATGTAAAGTTAGACTCATACTTTGCAACATTCTCGTCCTCCTTTTTCCTCAGACTCAAAAATTGTCTTTCCATATCTGCTCGATGGTCATGAGGAAAGTATTTTTATAAGAAAATCTATTTAAACTCTATACATTCCATATTTGATTCTTCATCATCTTCCTTCATATTTTTAATCAATGACCACCATTGATCAGCATCTCCAGTGAGGTGGTAAACTGTCATGACAACTTTTTCCCTTTCGCTACTCCCCAAGGCGTGGAATATTTTCTCTAAGGAATTTATCCATTGCTCAGATACTAGTGGATTTGTACCCCCATTGAATGTTGGTGGTTGTTTCCTCATGAAGAGATCTAACATTGATCCTCTACGCTGCGGATCAGGGTGCTCCATACGGGTAAGGTTATTATTCATAACCTGAGTGAGTTGTCCCAGTATGGTGATTAGCTGATCAGCACCAGTTGCATCACTAGCTCCACTATAATTATCTTGAGCAGGAGGGAAATACCTACATGGAGTGCATGCATTGATATGGTTTCCATTCCTTCCATTATGCGCCATTTCTAAACAATGGCATAAACTAGATTAGTTTATGAATCGCAATACATAAATCCAAACTTGTAAAACACTTAACATAAATTGAAAAATTTATGGATATAATCCATAATCATAAAAAAATTTCTTTGAGGAAGTATATACTCATAAAACCTTTATAATGGTTTGTAAGTAAAATAAGAATTATCCTAAGCATATCCCCCGGGAGTGTCGTAACCAAGAGTACAACAAGACCCGTTGTCGTGCACCAGTTCCCGTTCGAGTCTAGCTCAAAGTGGTGTTTTCAGGGTTTACCCCTAGGTACATCTGTACCAGAGCCGCCTCTAACTGGTCATATCTAGACAAGTATGTATTTCTCAGAAAACTCAAAAAATATCTACAATACCAAAATTCTAGGAAGTTCTTCTATACTAATCATCAAAGTCCATCTTAGGTCTATGTGCTCTAATCAGAGTTTATCAAAATATAGTTTCCAAGGTTTTTAGTAAACTTTCTCTGATACCAACTATAAGACCCCAACCCTAGTTACCCAAAGTCGGTGCATTATTACATAACATTGGCATGATCACAAAAGATCAAGTCTCGAAATACTGATTAGTTTAGTAGCCTTGGAAACACTAGATACATTCATAAGTCTTACATTACATCATAAAGTGAAAAACTACAACAACATAGTCTCCATAGTCCACAATCATATCCCCTTTGACTATCCCTGCAGTTCAGTCATAAAATAATTCTTCACATCCCGGGAAAAATAAAACATAGAAAGGGGTGTGCTCAGATGCTCAGTAAGGATAACAATATTGCGTAAACTTTCATAAATAAGCATAAACATTTAAGGTAATGTATAACTAAAACAAAAGCCTTTTAAAATTGAACTTCAGAATAATATGTATAAAATAAAATGAAATAATTCCATTTACTTATTCACATGGATATTCTACTGGTAGAATAATCACATGAAATATCAATAACCACTTTTATAATGATGGAATGCATAATGCCAGACTATCATAACCACATATTCAAGGCCTTGTGCCAAGACTACAAATAAGATTTTGTCAAGGCCTTGTACCAAGACACTAGTTTGTCTCATGAGACCTACCGATGCATCTAGGAGCTATAGCAGGCTACACCTGTCACTTACTAAGTCCAATGCATTCCTCATATGAAAAGGTTTAAACATAACATAAACATTCGTATTAAAACCAGCATAAGAAATGTCAATACTTTCTCCATAAACCATGAATAGTATAAAAATAAAACATCCATAGTAAAAAATATCACAAAACCTTCTCTACAATATGTAAGTTTTGTATCATAATAAATAAACTTCAAATAAGCTTAAAATCCATCAAAGGTTGTTGACATAGATGAAATCAAAACTGTTTGAGAGAAATATCTCATTTTTTGAAATAATTTAAAAGTAAAATAATTATAAAAGAAATCATTTAATTTGAAAATATTCTTATAATATTGTAAGGGAATATTTGACGATTTTATAATGGCGGAAAATAGCCGCACCCTCCGTATAAGTTAAAGAAGACATTCTTACCTTAATTTTGTCGAAAAGGTTAAAAATGACCTTGTTTAGAAAACGATAGAAATATTCCCTTATAAACATCTTATAAAAAGTAAAACAAGGGTGTAAATGAATTTAACCCATAGTATATAAAATAGTAAGAATGTTTTGAAATACATTTTTAAGAAACATGGATGTGGATGATAAGGAGGTCCCAATAGATAATTATATATAAACAACCTCGGATAATGAAGAGATTGTGAAATAAACCCTTAACTTGTATTTTTATTTGGTCGAGGGTAGGTTAAACTCCTTTATAATGGTTAAATAATATTTATTAAATTATAAAAGAATCATATACATTAATATGATATCATATATGATCTTTTAACATTGTTTTGTTAATAATATCTTAGTATTATCGTCGTTTTGGGTGTTAATAGATTCATTTTCCTTTATATTATTTGTTATGTGAGTCTTATTTGTCATGGATGGGATGTATATTATTTATATATAGAATTATATCAAGTATTTAAACATTATTTTTAATCATCTAATGGAATTTTTTCTTAAATGGATACGATGGGGATTGAATCTCATCGCGTTTGTGGAGACGGTAATCCGTATGTACGCATGAGCGACAATATCATTATTTTGATATTAAAATAATATATAATTGGATGGTATATAATATATAAAGAATAATTATCATGTTATATTTATTATTTACATGAATTACACATAATTATTATACCCATCCAAATAATAATTTATTGAATAACAATTACACCATGACGTGGAGACGGTAATCCGTACGTACGCACGTATGATGACATGTCATTGAAAGGATGGATAGAATAATTAATATGGTTGTACCATATTCATAACAACATCACAATATATATAAGATACTAGATTTATTATTTTATAATGGGAACAACAAAGAAAGAGGAAGTGGAAGAAGAAAGGAACTCGAAAGAGGGTGGTGAAATTATTACCTCTTCTTCGAGTTCTTCCTTTTTGATTTGATCAAAAGGGCTCCTTAAGATGGATTTATAACTAAAGGAAGGCCTCTAGGATGAATTTAGGGAATTTTAGAGGATATTTGGTCTGGGTTTGGCTGATCCAAAAGGCTTTGAATGTGCGAATTAGAGAGAATGGGGAGTTCCCTTTTATAAGAGGGGTGAGGGGCACCTTAGGAAAAGCTAGAAATATTATTTTATAATAAAATCGTTTTTGTTTTCTAATGGATACAAAATAGATTATTTAAATGATAAGGTGGGGATGGGTTGAAAACCAATCAAAAAATAGGTTTTAGACAGGTTTGGGTCACTATATTAACTTTATCTTTTATATTTAACTCTTAGTTAAATAGTTTGACATTTACCATGTTTCTTTTTATTTTTATAATATATGGTTAATAAAATTACTATATAATTCCAAGATAACCCCAAGTGGTTCATTAATGATACACCTATCATTATATAAGTACTTTGGTCGAACCTTATATTTTTAGTAATATAATATCAATTAATAATATAATATTTGTTTTAAAAACTATTTTTTGTCAATTTTGACACTATTTGGTATTTTGTTTTTTCTAAATTCATAACAACATTATTACTTCGAAAAAATTCATCTAACCAAAATTAATATGTTATATTAACCTATAAAATTAGTTTAATTCATAAAAGGTCTCAAATAACATTTATTTGGGTATTTATAATATCAATTATTTTAATATTTCATTAATTAGGTAATTACTGCATCATCATTGTGTCATAAATAAATTAAATTATTTAATGTATAAAAAATATAAATAAAATAAAATTATGTTTTAAATATTTTTATCTTTATAATTAATATTTATAATCTAATTTATCTTATGTATAACCCTATATTAAAAATGATTTAGTTATTAAACTTTGATATTAACTCTTTTAACTCTTCTTTGAATTAAATAATAATAAAATGTCCTAATCTAATCCAAGTGGACCAAAGAGGTTCATATTTTATTCCTAAGGTTATTTTTTGTCAAATTATACTTATCCAATAGAATTAGGACATGTTTTAGGGTAATAATAATGTCATTTTTACCCTTAATTACCCTATTTACTTTTAGCCGTGGTAAATAAAAGTAAAAAGTTACTATTCACAAAAAATTATTTTTATCTTATTGAACCAAATTTTACTCCTTTATATTAACCATTTCTCTAGGATTTTTTAAATTACACTCACAGAAGCGGTAAAATTAAGTTTTATGTGAATTTGAAAATCCTCCTGGGAGGTGGGTAAAAGATGGTGAAAAGTTCTATAAAATTTTTATATATCTAAAATTATTATAAATTGAATACAATGAATTACATTGAAATTTTATAGATATTATTTTTCTATTTTGACCTAAAATAAATTTAAATAAAATAAATAATTATTTAAATAAAAAATTCGGTTTTAAACTATAACTCAGTGTTTTTCACTATTCATAAAAATTGAAAGTTTTTAGAAAATACAAAAAATTCATCCTAAGATAATTTCGATATTCTGAATACAAAAATTATGTCCATTTTGAAAGATAAAATTTATATAATTTCAAAAATTGGGTATTACTATTCATAACGGCTAGTTTGATTGGTTGTGGTGTGTGTTAGAACTCGAAGTTGCGTACAACACATGCTACAGTATTATTCAAAGTGAAGCATATCGTATAAGCTTGGGATTTTACAGTAGAGCTTCTTGAGTTGAGGGTATAGTTAGAGGACCTATAGAGTAAGGGCTTCATAAGACCCAGTGTTTCACCTTGGGTGGCCCCAATATTATTTTCCAAGAAGGCATACATGACCTTAAGGCTGTGTGTGGACTACCGACTCCTGAACTGGGTGACTCTGAAGAAAAAATATCCTCTAATGAGAATCTATGACCTCTTTAATCAGTTTTAGAGAGAAAGGTGGTTCTCGAAGATTGATCTTAGTTTTAGCTATCATCAACTTCTTGTATGGGATGGGGATGCACCAAAGATAGACTTAAGATGTTGGTATGACCTCTATGAGTTCTTGATGATGACATTAGGTGTGATCAATGACAAGCAGTGTTCATGAGACTCATGAACATGATCTTCCAACCTTACCTTGACCGGTTTATAGTGGTCTTCATTAATGACATCCTGGTGTACTTGGCATCAGAGGGGGAGAACATGACACACTTGAGGATGGTCCTAGATACTCTTTGAGAGAACCATATTTATGGGAATCTCTCAATGTGTCATATATGGATTTGAGAGATCCACCTTTTTGGACACTTCATTTCAATGGTTGGATTTGCAGTGGATCCGGTGAAGATAGAGTCAGTGCTTGCTTGGGAGCCACCCAAGAGTGTGACTAAGGTGAGAAGTTTCTTGGGTTTTGATGGGTACTATCAGAGGTTCGTGCCTGACTTTTCCAAGGTAGAAGTACCCTTATCATCTTTGACATGAAAGGGACAAACCTTCATGTGGATAGAGAAGTTCCAACATAGTTTCCAGGAGATGAGGCATATGTTGTCAAGAACCCCCATCTTGAGACTTCCAAAGGAGGGTGTTGGATATGTAGTGTTTTGTGATGCATCAGGGACTAGACTAGGTTGTGTACTGATTTAAGGGAGAACAATTATTGCTATGGTTCATGATAGTTGAGGCAACATGAGTATCACTATGCGACCCATGATCATGATCTAGTAGTAGTGTTCATTTCTTTGAAGTTGTGGTGGAACTATATGATGGGTGAGAGGTTTATCATCTAATATGAACACAAAAGACTTAGGTATATATTATCTTAGATGTACCTAAACTTGAGATATAGATGGTGGCTATAGTTCCTCCAGGACTATGAATTTGAAATAGTCTATACTCATGGGAAGGGAAAAGTGGTGGCAGACGCGCTCAGTAGGAGATCCAGGTTACTGTTATTGAGTGAGGTGTTAGAGAAGTTAGCTGTGATGAAAATATCCTTTGTGGATAGTGATGAAGAAGTTTTTCTTCAGTCAATGGTTTTCACTCCTCCTCTTTTATAGCAAGTTAGGTAGGCACAACATGGGGATGTCGACTGTGAGACCTGACGTGCTTAGTTATGCATAGGGAAAGCCCCTGATGAATATTCTATAGGTGGGGATCACATAGTCCCTTTAAGAGGGTGTACCATTATAAAATTGGAATTGTGAGAGGAGGTTCTAAGGGAATTATACACCTCCCATTTGGAGGTGTATATAGGAGTGTAAAAGATGTACCGGGATCTCTGATGTCTGTTCTGGTGGTTGAGTTTGAAGATGGCAGTAGTGGAGTTTGTTTCTCGATGCCTCACTTATCAGCAATTAAAGGCAGAGCATTAGGTTCTAGCATGCTTTGCTCATCCACTTGAGGTGATGGAGTGGAAGTGGGATTGAATATTAATGGACTTAATGATGATTTTACCATGTATATCCAGAGGACATGATACCATCTGGTTGATCATAGACTGACTCACCAAGTCAGCCCACTTCCTACCCATCCAGGAGTAGGGTTCGGTAGAGAGCATGGGACGCCTCTATGTTCAGAAGATAATTCAGCTTCAAAGGGCGCCTTCAACGATCATTTAAGATTGTGATTATTTCTTCACATACCAGTTGTGGAGGGGATTACAGGAGGTGTTCGAAACTCAGTCGTGATTGAGCACGACATTTCATCCCTAGACGGATGTCTAGATAGAGATAACTATCCAAGTTTTAGAGGACATGCATCATGCTTGAATCTTGGACTTAGGTCGTAGTTGGGAGGACCACCTACCACTGGTGGAGTCTACTTAAAACAATATCTACCACTCCACCATTGGTATGAAACCATTTGAGGCACTGTATGGGAGACCATGAAGGTCACTGCTCTGCTGGACAAACTTAGAGGAGTCAACACTCATGGGTCCAGAGTTGGTACGAGCTACCACCGACGTGGTGGAGATCATCCAGGAGCAGACGAGGACTGCACAGAGTAAGCATAAATCACATGATGATAGGATATGGAGGCCCTTGTAGTTTGAGGAGGGAGACCATACATTCCTTCGGGTCTCTCCTCAGTGAGGATTATAGATATTTGACCAGGGTAGAAAGTTTTTTCCGAGATTCATTGGCCCTTTTCAATTTCTAAGTATAGTTGGAGAGGTGGCGTACCACATAGATTTACCCCCATAGCCGTAATGAGTGCATTATGTTTTTCATGTGTCACAACTAAGGAGGTATATTCATGATCCATCACACATCAACAACTAGGAAGAGCTAAACATTGATGATGGGGCAACCTTTTCGGAGTTACCAGTTGAGATAGAGGATCAATAGGAGTGGGTCCTCCATGGATGGTTGATTTATATGGTGCGTGTTTGGTGGAATCATAGAAATCTCCAGGAAATCACATGGGAGTGGGTGGCTCAGATTCATGCTCAGCATCCCCATTTGTTTCTTTAGCCCTTGTTTTTTTCGTTTCAGGGAGGTAAATCCTTAAGGTGGGGGGAATATAATGTCCCGAAATTTCCATGATTTTTTTTTAAAATTATATGGATTAATTTAAAACTAGGAGATGAGAAAACACATGATTCCAAGGCATGGGGTGCCCTAAATAAATATTTGAACTTTTCTTTAAGCGTGCATTCTCTATTTTAGTAACTTTTAAATGAGTGCTCAGATTTGAAATATGAGGGAACCATTGTGTTCAGAGAAGTGGGATTTTCTTAGGCATGACCTAACTTTGACTGGCATGGGTCAACTATGAAAAATATTTTTTGGATGTTTTAAATAATAATAAAAAAATAAACTTAAAAAGTTTAATTTATTTTTCTTTTAATGTTTTGTGTTGACACAACCACACAGTGATGTAACGACCAAGAAACCATTACCTTTCATAAATAAAAGAGAGTGGTGATGATGGAACTCAGTGTAACAATAATGCTAAAATTAATTTCTTCAATTATTAGTTTGACGTGGATGTGGGATCAGAGGAAAATCCTGGAGAATTCTCTACAACCTATGAAGAAATAATGTCGCCGGGAAATGAGAAAAAATGTAGGAAGAATCGCCAACGATGATGGAAATGTGGATGGAGATCATTCTTCAATGGGACATCAATGAAAATGAATCCACAATAGTGAATGATCTAATCCTAGGTAAGGGTTTTACTTCTAAGTTATTTCCTTTCCCCATTATCTCTTTCTAAACAACGAATGTGGATCAACCCACTAACAGGTTGATCCGTGGGTCGATCGTTCTTGCGGGTTGGGAATTATTTTGAGGGGATGAAAAAGGGGATTATATCCACATGATTCTCTTTTAGTTCTTCATGATTAAAATTTGATATTGGTGATTTTTAATTCATTCTTCATGATCCTACTAATAAGAATGAATATTGGATGACACAAATAAAGGACGAGATCCATTCCTTGTATCTTCATGTGTTTCTCCTTTATCGCCATTCTACATTCTTCACCGAAGGACCCCCATGGTTGTGTCAGATTATTTTTGGGAGTTATTTCATGTAGATAGACCCCTGGATCGATGGAGATATGGTTTGGATCCCATGATAGAAAAGATGGTGACCCAAGGATTGCAAGGGTGGTTGTAGTTTGGAAAACAGGCCACCACGACGACGGTGGTGACCCGCGGAAGGAGGGATGCCAGTGGTGGTGCACAATGATGGAATATGGCGGCACACAGGGGCATGGACACTGGAAGATGGATGGTGGTGGGGATCCCTATGTCAACTGCCATGGGGTAGCGAACATGGGAAAGTGGCCGGCCTCAATAGACGCAGTAGGAGGCCGCAGTACAGCTGGACCACGACAGGACCTTGTGGAAACCGCCATGGGGTGGTCACGCAACATCTCATCACTACATGAAATAGGAAGGGACATAGAACTTTCCTGATCCAGTGGTCCAGGTGGGCTGTCATACGGGCCAGGCCCAACCAGTTTGGACCCAGACCCAACCAGCCCCATTTTACTAAAACACCCATATCATTCAGACCATGGGTCTGTTTGATGAGCCATTTGTAGTGTTGGGACCCTCACAAATAGAAGTTACTCTTGAAATAAACTAAGTGGGTTTTTTGGAAGTCTATATATGACCTTTGTCTTGAAGAGAAGGTTCTCCCAGGACAAGCGCGCTATGAGCAGAATCCTGTGGATGGCTGTGATTAGGAGACTATGTGACTTGATGTCTAAGTGACTCATCAAATCTATGTAACTCATCGATTCTGAATGAATCATTGAGTCTAAGTGACTCATGGAGTCCAAGGGACACATCTTGTCTCAATGGATCATCAACTCTGAGTGTCTCATCGAGTCTCAGTGACTCATCGAGTCTAAGTGACTATCACGAACCAAATCTGGTCGCCATCAAAACTGGAATTCGACAAATCCTGTGGTAATACCCGAAGGGAATTACCAATCCCCATGGGCTGGTACAAGTTCCCAAGTATCATATAATGATAATTGGGAATGATTTACCTGATTTTAAAAACATAAAATGACAAACAAATCCAATAAACAAATCTGGATTTTTCAAACGAAACCATCTTTTAAAAAATTTCAGAACTGAATTACATAGTTTAAAACAATGTTTAAAGACCATTAAAAAGGAATAAAACAAAAAATTATATCCCAAGAACCTCCACATGGAAATAGGCACATCCCTCAAACCATATTTACAACACCACATCACAATGGACTGCTAAAAACCCGTACCATTGGCACAAAAGCTATACCCAAACCTGCGACAAAAATAACCAACTCTACTTATACCAAAAAGTGTAAGTAGGGTGTGAGAAAAATCCTAGTAGGATACCACCACTAAGATATTCCATGTGATAAACATTAAATGATGAAAATATTGAATGTTTTGTAAACAAGAAATGCTAGTTACAAATTTTAGAGGATGCAATTTTAAATAAAAACAGTTTCCAAGAGGTCTATTTTGAAGAATCAATAATTTTAAATAAAATACCAAAGCTAATGAATTTTCCATACTGACATACCATATAACAATGGTAAGTAAAAATCATCCAATGATCACAAGAAACAGGAAACAACCCCTAGGCACTAGCTCACTATGGGTCCCAGGTACCTCGTACCTCAGTGAGAGTAACCATCACAATATCCATTATCGTGCAAACAAGCCACTAGTGGAAATCATACCCATAACCCAGTGGTCCCCCAAAAACATCATCATTATTGTTTAGTTACTTTTATCATTGTCAATATTTCTATGTGAAACTAAGGCCAAACCCCATGGGATCACTAGCATACTAGTACATGTCCACCCACCTAGATACCCAGGTTTCCCTCTTGTTCTCAAACAAGTTCAACATGCCATGAAATATAATTTTCACATGACAATACCACTTACACATCACAAATTCACCAAACAGCCCACATGTATATCACACAATTCACATAATCCCCCTTTTCATTCAAATTCATTTTGAAATCATACTCACACCAAAATAGCCTACAAACGTGTTTCACACCTCTCTTGCCATTTGATAAAACATTTGAGAAATTTATAAAACATTCTAAAAATGTTTGAAATCTTAAATCACCACTTTAACTATAAAAAACCCATATTATGTGAACACACTCCCCCAAATAGTACATATACACCCTTTTCCCACTTTTTTTAACCAAATAAAACATTTATAATTCTCACAAAACATTCCCAAGGGGTATAACCTTGTTTTGCACAAAAAACCCATTTCAAACTCTATTTCAAGGCCAAAATCACACCAAGAACCTAAAAAAGAAGAATTTTCATCTCTTTTAACATGTATTAAACCATTCTCAAGTGCTATAAAATTACCTCAAATAATACCACAAATGATACACATGAAAAACACACATATTCATAAAACACTTTCAAGGTATGGAATAAGGTTTTACTCATAACACCCATTCAAAACCCCCTTTTGAGTCACAAATGACACTAAAAAATTAACAAAATAAAATTGGTAGCCCATTTCAATAACTAATAAATCCCTTTCACATTTTATAAAACTACTACAAGAGATAACACATGAGTTACATTTGAAAAAAATACACTTAAAAAAAATGTAACTTTAATAATAAATGATTTTCTATTACTACAAAAAATTATTTTTCAGAAAAAAAATAGATTAGGAACATTATGAATTAATAAACCAAAAATATAACTCATAAACATTTTCTTACACATGGAATCATCTACCTTTTGTGCCAGAAACTCCAAACTATCGTGCGAAACTTCAATCGTACCACCACCGCACCAAAAAGATGTAAAATAAATCCCTAATTGACAATATTTCATCAAAATGACACAAAAATTAGACTCTAGGTATGAACCGTAGCTTATGTACTTTTTATAACCTCAAGAAAAGTGGAATAAACCCTAAGAAAATGGGAAGATCATGAGAGGAATCCCACTTTCTTGAGATATCTTGAATAAAACGCTCCAAATACAATAGTAGATTAATTTTAAAACATCCAAAAATGAAAGTTAGGTTCTAATAAGTCTGAGTAGGTCATCTAGAAACTAGAATGGGGAAAAATGAGTAAAAATTTAAGGAGTTATGAATGAAACATTTTACCTCTTCAAATCTAGACGATTTGAAAAAGACTGAGAAAGATTTCCCTAATCAATGGTGGAGATGAGCTCTAAAGAGGAAAAATCGATGATGGGGGTGGGCCTTAGGTTTTTGGTTTCAGGTTGGAGGTGTAATAACCGAAAAAAATAAAAAATGAAAGATATATTGAAATATTAGAAAAATAATTTAAAGTAGGAAATGGGATTATGAGCAGATACCTTAATAAAACAATCCAAATCTATCATGATTATGGATTTATATAAGGTCAAAATTGATATGGTAATTTCTATATACCAGAAGATCCCAATTGGGAAGTGTAATGGGTGTAAAATTTTGAAAAATGAAGGAGTTATAAAATAAACAAAATTTATTTTTAAATCTGGAAATGAGCTCATAGTTTGACCCAAATTTTGAAAACCCACCATTTCCACCAAAATGCATGGGAAATCCCCAAAACAAATAAATAATGGAAATTAAATGAATATAACTTTAAAATAAGTCATGGATGTAAAAATTCCACCCATCATAAAACTTTTCTTCCTAATAAAGCCACAACAAGGCCAAAAGCAAAAACCAAACCCAACCGAAAGGCCGAAATGGACTCCTTTGTCATGTTTCACCCACCCCTGAAAGGAAAAAACACCTCTAGTGATAAATTAAGGAAAGAATAGTCTCACAAACCATAACTTACACCAATTTCCCAAAAAAATCAAGAACATTCAGACTTTATCCCTAAAGAAAACTCCTTAAACATGATCTGAACAAGACCTAAGAAATTTACCCAAACAAACAACAACAACGAACAAGGTTACACTTACCTTGCATTAACTAAACCCTTGGGAACTCTCCAATCCCAAATTTACCCAAGGAAGATGTTGGTAGTTAGATATCTCCGAAAAAGACTACCTACTGCCCTACCAAGACCAAGGAAAAATCTGAGTTACTAGTACAGGGATACATAAATGGGATCCCCACCATAAAAGACAACTTAAATTTTCCCAAGACAGAATCAGGACACTAATAGGGGGAGGCCTGAACAGACTCCCCAATACAAGGTATACTGAATGACATTGGGAGATAACATGTAAAAGAGGTCCTACCACCTCTTCCCATTGAACATGAACAACAAAAGCAAGATGATGACACCAAAATTTTAAACAATTCCCATATTTCATATTGAGGACAGGACTTTGTACAAGGGTTTGAATGACCCTAGGATTTACCCTGACTACGTGCCAGCTTCACTCCGAGACCTATGGATGGAGCTCAAATGATTGAAGAATCTTTGACCTCATATTTAGGATTTGGAAACCCATGAATGAAGCTTTTTCTTCCAGTGCTACAGACAACTACACCGAAACCCTAGATGGGTTTACCAAGAAATAACACATTCCAAAACTCACTTTACCAAAACCCGACATTCCACTAAAACAAGGTCTTAGAAGATGAACACACATCACACCTTGTTTCTTAAGGTGAGAAAAAACAGAAGGAAAGGACACATATAATAACCTTCCTCTAAAACAGAGGATTTTGAAGTTTTTCCAAGAGAGACATACTCCCAACGTAATAGAGGCTCTCAAAGTATTGAAAAACCTTCACATTTACAGTTGAATTAGTACACGACATCATAAGTCATAATTGAACATGACTATTGCGATTGATAGAAAAAATACATGGAGAGGAACCTTATGCAACATCCCTAAATATCACACAATTCTAGAAAACGACCATAATAGTTTATCTTGACCAGATTTCCCACACTAGTGGTTTAACGTGAACCCCTACTTTGAAGAGGCTACGAAGGACCCAAATTACCTCTTAAACACCATCCAAAGACTCATCCACAATAACAACCCCATACCACTTCCACCTTTAACAAATAAGGTAACTTAAGAAATTAAGGCCTCTTTTAACCTTCCATGAGCACTAGCCCGCTATAAAGGGATCCGCAAAACAAAGAAAGAAAATTGTGTAGACTCAATCTCCAAAGCTCGAGAAAAATATTCCTTATATTTATCAACTGGATGGTCTTCTAATGACGAATCAATCCAAGTTTCACTTCAGTTGTGCACTAACCCTTAATGGCGGCGTACCTTATCCAACGAGAGAACCCAAGGATCCAACTAAGCTGGTCCATTGGTCAAAACGTGCCACAAACTAGAACTGAACACATGAGGGGAACCACTATAAAGGCTTCCCAAACTTTCCTTAGAAGAGACCACTAACCATCCCTTCAACCTAGCTTACCGACCAAACAAAAACCCAAAAAACGGTTCAAAAAGGAGGGGTTCTTGGACTCAAAACATCCCAAAACATCAAATTTTTAAAAAAAACATAAGACACACCATCCTAAACCATTCCTAAAGACATTATGTTTTACTTTAAAAATATTTCTTTGAAAAAAAATGGTTCAACAGTTAGCGTATCCACTAATGGTACCCCATGGGCCTCACACATGCATGTTTTCTGTGCCACATTGGGAACCCTCCTCTTATCCATCTCAGAACTCATCCAGTAGTGAAATTAACCATCCATCATCCCATTTAACCCCATGCATGTGGCTTCTCATGGAAATAACAAAGGTTAAAACAAAAATTATTTCTACTTTTCAAAACCAAAACGGTTAACCAATACTTCCTTTTTCTCAGACCCGCTAACCACAAAATCAAACCCAAATTACATCTTACCAAAATTTTCATAAAGGAACAATCATTCAAATAAGAAATCACTTCCAAGACATTCACATCAATTTCAAAACATCTCATCCCATTAAATCACCTTTCAATAGATTAGAAAACTCTATTGGAAACTCTTTTTCAAAACCAACTTTAACATAGTTCCTTATTTCAAAAGAGGTATAAACACACCATTTTCCATTTCAAAATAATTCTGAAAATTTAGTTCCACTATTTCACAAATCAAACCATTACCTCTTTATTAGAAAAATTATTCAAAAAAACTTTATGCTTCTTACAACCATTTCATTTTTTCTTTAAAACCGAACTTCTAAGATTTCAAAAAAAAAAAAACACAAGACAATGCAAGGGGAAACTAGTTTCATTGGGTGACTTGGACATATGGTTGGTGGACATATTCCAATAATTTCACTGTCACAGAGAGTTTTCTAGGGAAATATCCCTGTCTCTACATGGCTTTCCAGGCCCTGTAAGCTCACTGTGACCATTATCCAAACTCTCTTTTCATTTCCGCTAATCACCATCAAGCCAAGAAAACCAAAGGACTCAGATAAATCCCGAATTCACTTGGTGACTCGAATACCATCATGAGGTGTGCTGGCTAGAAACACTACCCATAACCAGAATGTCAAGTCTCGACAATCCTAACTCTGGTCTATCCTAATTGTTCCCCAAATAACATGACTCAAAGAGAGAGAACCTCCTTTGATACCATTTATTCACGAACCGAATCTAGTTTCCATCAAAACTGACACCCAACACGGCCTGTGGAAAGACTCGAAGGGTGTTCTCAATCCCCATGGGATGGTAAAAGTGCCCAGGTATCATATAATGATAATTTTGAATGATTTACCTGAGTTTATAAATATACAATGACAAACAAATCCAATAAAACAAATCTGGATTTTTCAAACGAAACCATCTTTTACAAAATTTCAGAACTGAATTACATAATTTAAAACAATGTATAAAGACCATTACAAAGAAATAAAACCAATAATGGCATCCTAAGAACCTCCACATGGCAAGAGGAACCGCCCTCAAGCCATCTCCACAACACCGCATCACGATGGACCACTAAAAACCTGAACCAAAGCTGTACCCAAACCTATGAAAAATAACCAAGTCTACTTACACCCAAAGGTGTAAGTAGGGTGTGAAACAAAACCCAGTAGGATACCACCACTAATAGATTCCATGTGATAAACATTCAATGATGAACAACTTGAATGTTTTTTAAACAAGAAATACTAGTTACAATTTCTAAAGGATGCAATTTTAAATAAAAATAGTTTTCAAGTGGTATATTTTAAAGAATCAACACTTTTAAATAAAATAACAAAGCTACTGAATTTTCCATCCAAACATAACATATTTTGATGGTAAGTACAAATCATCCAATAAGCATAAGCAATAGGAAATAACCCCTAGGCACTAGCTCGCTGTGGGTCCTAGGTACCTCATATCTCGGTGAGAGTAACCATCACAATATCCATTCTTGTGCAAACAATACACTAGTAGGGATCATACCCATAACCAATTGGTCCACCAAAAACATCATCATAATATTTTATTTAGTGTTTTCATCATCAATCTTGCTATGTGAAACTGAGGCCAAACCCCATGGGATCACTAGAATACTTGTACACGTCCACCCACCTAGATACTCGGGTTTCCATCATGTGATCAAACAAGTTCAACATGCCATGAAATATAATTTGCACATGTAAATAACACTTACACATCACAAATTCACCAAACAGCCCACATGTATATCACACAAGTCACATAATCCCCTTTTTCATTCAAATTCATTTTGAAATCATACTCACACCAAAATAGCCGACAAACGTGTTTCGCACCTCTCTTTCCATTTGATAAAAAATTTCAACAATTTATAAAACATTATAAAATTTTTTGACATCTTAAATCACTACTTTACCTTTCAAAAACCCATATTAGGTGAACAAACTCACCCAAACAGTACATATACACCCTTTTCCCACTTTGTTTAACCAAATAAAACATTTACAATTTTCACAAAATAATACCAAGGGGTATAACCATGTTTTTCATAAAAAAACCCATTTCAAAACCATATTTCAAGGCCAAAATCACACCAATACCCTAACAAAGCAGAATTTTCATCCCTTTTAACATGTATTAAACCTTTCTCAAGTGATATAAAATTACCATAAATAATACCACAAAATATACATGTGAAAAACACACATATTCATAAAACACTTTCAAGGGGTGAAACAAGGTTTTACACAGAACAACCATTAAAAACCCCCTTTTGAGGCTCACATGACACTAAAACATTAACGAACCAGAATTGGAAGCCTCTTTCAAAAACTAATAAATCCCTTTCAAATTTTATAAAACTACCACAAGAGATAACACATGAGTTACATTTGAAAAATACACACTTCAAACAAAATGTAAATTTAATACTAAATGCTTCACTATTGCTACAAAAAATTGTTTTCTCACCAAAAAAATAGATTAGGAACATGATAAATTAATAAAACAAGAAATATAACTCATCAAAATTTTCTTACACATGGAATCACCTACCTTTTGTGCCAAAAACTCCAAATCGTCGTGTGAAATTTCAATCGCACTACCGCCGCACCACAATGAAGTGAAATAAAGCCCTAATACACATTATTTCACCAAAATGACACAAAATAATACCCTAGGTATGAACACTATCTTCTGGAAATTTTATAACCTCAATAAAAGTGAAAAAAAACCCTAAACAAATGGGAGAAACATGATAGGAAACCCACTTTCTTGAGATATATTGAATAAAAATCCCCAAATACACCAGTATATTAATTTAGAAAATAGTAAAAAATGGAATTTAGGTTCTAATAAATCTTATTAGGTCATGTAGGAACTGGAATGGGAGAAAAATAGTGAAAATTGAAGGAGTTATGAATGAAACATTTTACCTCTTCAAATCTGGACGATTTGAGAAGGACTGAGAAAGATTTCCCTAATCCCCGGGGGAGATGAGCATCAAAGAGGAAAAATCGATGATGGGGGTGCGACTTAGGTTTTTTTATTTGGGTGGGATATAGAATCATTGAATAAAAGTAAAAAATTAATTAGATATTGAAATATTAGAAAAATAATTTAAAGTTGGAAATGTGCTTACGGGCAGACACAATACCTTAACAAAAAAAACCCAAATCCATCATGATTATGGATTCCTATGAGGTTCAAATGGATATGGTGATTTTAATATACCAGAGGATTCAAATTGGTAAGTGAAATGTGTGTAACATGTTTAAAAATAAAGGAGTTATAAAAGAAACAAAATTTATTTTTAAATCTGGAAATGGGCTCACTGTTTGGCCCAAATTTTGAAAACCCACAATTTCCACCAAAATGCATGGGAAACCCCCAAAACAAATCAATAATGGAAATTAAATGAAAATAACTTTAAAATAAGTCATGAATGTGATAGTGACTCATCAGGTTTATGTGACTCGTTGGGTCTAAGTGACTCATCGAGTCCAAGTGACTCATCGAGGATGAGTGTCTCATCAATACTAGGTGTTATGTTATTGTGTCTGGTAATCTTAGGTTTGATGCTTTATATTTATACCTGTGTGAGCTGAAAATATCACATGTGTACTTTCCTTTGTGGTTTTTTCTTTGTGGTCTTTACTTTATGGTATTTCCTTTTTGGTATTTCATTTGTGATTTTGGGGAGTCCTACTGAGTATTGTCTTACTCACCCCTATACGGGCTTCACCCGCACGTGTCATGTCTTGTGCAACCATCTGACATTTTCACAGAGACCTAGAAAGTCTAGGACCAGGTGGTGCCAAGTGAGATGTAATAGACGAGACATATTTCTACTACTTCAGGCAGCTACCCTTCACCTACCTTTCAGGTAGGGTCTTATTTTGAAGGTTACCAATGACTTGTGTACTCAAATGTTTACAGATTTTCTTTTGTTGTGTTTGTATACTGGACCCTATAATTTCAGTTTTGTACTATTACTCTCAGTGGTTTTCTTAGTGGCATGAATGGTTTAAATTGGGTTTTACTTTCATCATTATTGTATTAGAGATGTGTGCATGCGTATAGGTACATAGGCAATTCCTCCCATGTTAGTGATATGCCTACTCAGTGCTAGTCACTATCCTCTAGCCTATTGGAGGTGGGCATGGGGAGTCACGACATGGACCCCTCTAGTAAGGGTCATGAAAATATAATTTCTAACAAATACATATTATCTTTCTTATACATACATTAATACTTTTTTAAAAACACATTTCTTATGTTTACAATGATTTTGATAATTCTTAAAGTAATGATTACCCCAAAAAAACATTTATTTTCACTCCCATGTATACATATAACATGCATATACTGTTTGAAATTAAATAAATATTATATCTCATTTTCTGGAGTGTTTTTCTGACTATTACTTGTGTTCATACAATTATATTTATATGTTTAATTTTTATTTTTCTATAAGTTATACGTTTGAGGGTTGTCGATAGGGTAGGAATTTAAGTGCAGTATGTTGGTTTATAAAGTTTATTCTTGGTAGGGATTTAAGTGAAAAGGGGTGTAGATAAGTAGTATTAACCATCTCTTTAGTAATGAAGGTAATCATTGTAATGATATTTACTATTTTTATTCATTTAAATTTAATTGGTATTTCAGGTTCTCTTATACAATTTTTAAGGAATATTATAGTACTGTTCAATTTTGGGAGCTTCCTTGGATCTTATCATCAAAGTGTTTCAATAAATTGTTACATCAATTCACATATAATTTATTCTTTTCACTATATTTCAGTAATTTTAATAACCATATCCAATCTCAATAATCACATATAGATTATTCCATCTCAAAATTCACACACACGCACACACACATGCATATCTTTTTTATTATAGTGTTCTATAGAATATTAGTGAACAAATACAATATATATGTAGAAATTCAGAGGAAGAAAAATCTATACATGTTTTTAGTGTGTGTAGGTCACTTTGTACGTTGGATTTGAAGTAGGATTCCATATAGGTACTACTGAAATTTTAGACTAATAAGGTATAATTATATAAGAACCTGAATTACTTCCCCATGCAGTGATATGTATTCATGCGAGTGATGTTTTCTCATGAACAAAATATGGAATTGGTGGGAAAATCTTCTTACAAATGAAGTAGGGAAAATCATTTAGGCACACATGATAGGAGACTACTTCTCATTGGAAAGGTAAAAATTCATATACCAATGGAAAAATAGACTCAATCATAGTTCAAGCTATCATAATGGTTCTTAAGGAAGATATTTTTCCCACCCTTCAGTATCCAGTCTTCATATACTCTCACATCATTCCAAATATATTTCTCATTAGACCCCTCTTCATATTGAAGCATTAATTAGTCTGTGAAAATATAAGTTATTTTGAATTCATATCTACCAAATACTTCTAATATTAAAACCAATATCACCATAAATTTTTTGAGATAGATATGATTTTTGGGCCTCTGTGCATATCTTATATTGAAAATTATCATAAAATGAGAACTCTTATCCTTAATCCCACTCATTGGATCACTCTAATAAATATCCTCTATATCGAAATTTGTCTGAGATAAGGTCATATCAATAATCTCTTATTTCGTAATGTCTTCTAAAAAAGTATCTATGATAAGAGTACAAACATAGAGTTAAATATCAGGGGTTTAGTCTCTCTAAAAAATGTTACCCCTTCATCTCTTCATCAACTAAGAAATCATATAAGTATTATAGTAATTTCATAAACACAAATACAAATTCCTATATTCTAGACCATTCCTATATAATAATAAATAGATCATGTTTTTGTTAAAAACCAGGAGTTTATAAAATATACTCTCCCAAAAAATTTCCTTAGAATTGTTCGCATGACCCCTTAAACATATCTCAATCGACAAGATAAATAATTCACCATTTCTTAGTAACTCCACATAATAAAATATCGACCAATTCTATCTAATGTTATACATATACCCAATTCAACTAGAAGGAAATATATACCTATTTAATCCAATGTTTGGTTTCCCAATTAGAAATATACCCCTCATGTCTCAGTAAGACCAACTATTATAACTCATGTAATGTATCACTCTAGGTATCTTCTGCTACTGGTCTAATCCTTTGATAAACCACATCAGAACATTGATTCCTCTCCTCTAACTGAATCATATGAGGATGTTATGAAAATGATATATAAATTTAGGTAAAATAATACCAAATCCCAAATATATGGAATGTTTTAACATTATTACTAAATCCATCCTTCAAATCATTCAATATCAATTTAACATGAAAAATCATCATGTAATAGTACTACATGATTCATGTACACCATAACAAGTACCCTACAATTAGTAAAACATCCATAAGTTATAATCAATTGAGAACTAGGTTCTTCGAAATAAAATGAATCAACTATCAAACTCTTTACAGGGTTCCATGGTCTACATAATTTCATATGTTTGGATATACCACTATCTTTCTAAATCAATTAAATCCATAGGTTACTAATATATAATTAATCCTAAACCTATCTATGATATTATTCATTCATATAAGAACCCTTCAAAAATTATGTTGATTCATTAATGTAAATAACTTCTTCTGGATCCTTGTTTTGGTAAATCATAATACACTTAACATTTTATTTTTGTGAACATGGAGTTTCTTTAGGTTTTTTCTAGTAGAATCATTTCTTCAAAATTTTAGTCCTAAATCTATTCATTCAATATCATGATCATTCATAATATTATCCATTATGAATCATCGTAGAGTCACTTGAACCATATAATAATGAAATAATGTTTATGAAGAACATCAAAATCCACTTGAATGACAAAAATCATATCAAAGACACCACAACATTTGTTACAACTAATTATTATTAATAGAGGACCAGGACTCAAGGAAAAATTGTTATTATCCTAATATTAGATCATCTATAATTAAGATAGTTTTTTATTTTTTTTTCATTTTTGTAAGTATATACATAGTGTTTTCATTCATGAGAGGGTTCACTATAAATTCCCATGTTATGGATATTTTGATTCAATATGATATTTTGTAAGGACTAAATAGTAGTGATATTTTATATCATATAGGTTTCACATAAAAACTTAATACTACTTGGTTAGAGAATGATCCTACCACTATTTTGGGTCAAAATAATAGAGTGTGGTGTACAGGGTGTTGTAGGTCTATTATGATTTAGTGTTAATTCATATAAAATTCTCTTATGTTATTTTATATGCATATTTTTCTTGATTTTAGTGTAGGATTGGGTATGCACAACTTGCATTCACAATTGAAGGAATGAGGATCTTCTTGAAAGAGTTAAGACTGTTCCTTATAGTCTGTAATAATTTATTTCATATAGCACTTAGTTATGTATTAAAAACTAATTCAAATATATTCCTTTCACATTTGTATTTTTGTTTAGTTATTGATGTTTTAGTAATTCTATTGTATAATTGTTCATGAAAATATGATTTTATATGTTAATTTTATTGAATTGTTTTATCTTACAGGGTAATATTTGTTAAAAATTTTAGACCATAAAAATATAGATGTTCCATAATCATCCCCATGCAAAAGGTTAGATCTTGGACTCTAGGGATCTTTCCAATAATGAAAAAATTGATGCTTTAAACTATAATTATTGTTTGATGGTTAATATTTATTAGAAATATTTTAACATTATAAACATTGATAATGAAGTGACCATCATTGAAGCTACTAAGTGATGACCTTGGTCTAATGAGATCCTAACCATATAAATAACATATCAAAATAAATTTCTTAAATCTTGACCCAAATTATACCCAAGAAAGTCATTAATATTTATCAATTATATAATTTTTTATAATATCTTATCACCATATTCACTTATCAACAATATGTATACTATATGGTCATATAGTACATAAAATAGAATAAAAATTCCAGTTTTGAATATAATTCAGTATAGAATATCTAACAAAAGATATCCATTAAATTTTGACAATTAAATAATTCATTAAGATGTAATCAAGAAAAATTAAACAATCAAATAATTTAGAAAATTTAACATTAATTTTAAACCTAATAATGTAGTTCAAAATCTATCATTGAAGGGTTTAAAATGACCCCATGGGGATTCCAGATATATGGAGCATTTTGTAGGCACATGTGATACATAAACAAATAAATATCCAACAAAAATTAAAGTCAGTAAGAATGTAGAAGATAGAAATTTCCCTAAACCACAATCCAATTATATTATTCCATGTTTGTAAATTCATGAAAATAACATTGATTATAGGAATAGACTTTAATTATACAATTTAAATAATTATGGAATGATTACATTGAAACACTTGATGAAGAGATGAGTAAATTTTTTAAAATAATTAATATATTTATAATAGAATTTTTGTATGAGTTTTCTAGTGGTGGGTTAGAGATTATGATGTAGTCCATTTTGTGTATATATTTTTAATTCATGTTGTTTTGATTTTTTAGGTCATCATTTTGTACTGTTACCTATAAATACATTGAGTGCTACAGTTAGGGTGGGATTCTATTGTATCAAGTTGGTTTATACATTGTATTCTTGGTAGGGATTTAAGTGTTTGAATTCTCTTTATATTGTATTGTTGTGACATATTCTTGTTTGAGTTTTGGAAGTGATTAAATTTAGCTTATATTTATGTTTATGTGTAGCATGTGATATATTCGTGTTCAATAGGTGATATATTATTGTTTGAATTCTCATGATATATTCTTGTTTGAGTGGTTTATGGAAAGGTAGTAAATTAATTTTAGTAGGGTATATTTTGAGTTCTGTTTGAGTGTCTCTTGGTTGGGTAGTAGTTTAATTATAACATGGAGAGTTCACTTTTATTCAGGATGCTTTCATATGATCAATAAGCACACCTGAACTATTGTAATTGTAGTAGTTTTTTTATTTTAGGGGGATATATCCATGATTTTTAACTGTGGATTTATATTGGGTTTGATATAATAAATTGATACAGTTTTGAAATGTGGCTATAGTGGAGTTACCACGGTTTAAATCCATGTCTACTTCCCTATTTCCACAGTTTGAAACCGTGAAAATAAGATTCATTTTTTAAATAATTTCCAAGGTTTTTAACCATGGAAATGGGTGTATTTACATAGTGGAAACCATGTAAATAAGCATATATACACTGTTTCAACTATGAAAATAGAACTATTACCAAAATTTCAGAATGTGGAAGTTTCCATGGCCCTATTTATTCATCAATAGAAGCCAAAACCATACAAATTGTGGATATATTTAACTTTTCTAGTTTTGTATACTGGTGTATAAAGTTTCATGTGTACATAAAGATACCTAAGTATAAGCCCTCTCATGTGTGTAATATTCGTACTCTGTGCTAGACATCAGCCCCTAGACTATTGGAGGTGGGTTTGGGGTGTCACACTTATCTTACTACCGACCAGGTGGGCCCCAGTGGGCCGGGTAATGAAATTTAGTATTAATCATGTGATGTAAAAGGTAAATACAAAAATATAAAAGTAGGAGGGGATTTAAAGATGAATAAATGTTTTCATTAATTTTTATAGGAGCCTATTAGAATGTGTGTCACATATTATGGGATCATGTTATAATGCACATCACATAGAATCATTCTTCATTCGTAATGAAATGATTAATGATATTTTTAGTTTGGGCATGTCCAATATGAAAGAATTTTTAAAAGTATTTTTAAAAACTATTTAAAATTATTTTTAAAATTTATTTTAAAAAAAAATTAAAAACTATTATAATGTGATTCAAAATATGTTTAAAATGAGTTTTAAAATGTATTTAAACCTATTTTAAATATTATTTAAAAGAATTTTTAAAAAATTGTTTAAAAACACTTAAAAATATTATAAATCTATTTCAATTTTTTTAAAATAATTTTTAAAATTTTTTAAAATAAGTTTAAGAGGATTTTTGTATCACATGTAAATAGTTTTTACAAATATTTTGAAAGCATCATTGTAATGACTTATAAAATTTTAAAAAATAGTTTAAAAATTTAACTTTTAGGTTTTGTTCATTTTATTTCTATTTGCAACACACAATGTGTAACACCCTACCAATTTATTAAAGTACAATTCATTTTCATTTCTATTGGTATCTAATTATACACAAGTGTCTATGAAAAATACATATTTCCTCTCATGATCATGCACATTCATTCATTATAATGTGCGGAGATACTTCATAGCATCCTTGATCTTTTTATTTCATTTTGAATATTCCAAAAAAATAATATTCACTAGTGCAAAACAAATTATTAATTGAAATCATAATAATTTTAAATAAAAAATTTCAAATATGAAAAATACCTTAATCTCATCACTCCTCCAATCAGTAATAATTTCCTGATATATTTTTGATGGACACTCATTTAGGATAGGTGTAAAATCTAAATTTATTCTAACTCATGTGACCCAACCATAGTATAAATCATGTTTATGTACTTCACATAGTATAACTAATTCCACTAGTTGTGCAGTCCTCAAAACTTCAACTTTAGGAAAATTATAATGAAGCTTCTATCAACATATTTATTCTTATAGTTATAATAATAATATAATATTAAATATAATGAATTTTCTTACCCATATTTGATCCAAATAATTATCCTTTATTTCATTTTTAATGTGTCTCTAGGTGACTGGATTAATGATAATGATATCACAATATTTGGAAAGTGTCACCATAAAACACATGCATTCTCACCCAATCCTTACAATCATTTGACTACCCTCATTTTACTCAACCATCAGTTGTGTTTGGTATTTTCACACTTCATGAATTCATATTTTCCAATGCCACTTAATAGTGAAAGATCTAGATATGAAGTAATAAAGGAAAAGTATTAAATTAACACATCTTGCAATGAAAATAAATTATAGTCATAAAATTTACTATGGTTTATACATATACCTAATCTAGGATGATTAGTGGGTACTTATGGATCCCTAGGCTATGAAGGATTGACAACCTGTGTAGTACTAGAGGGGTCCAATGTCTACTCATGATGCTCAATATGCTTGGGAGGTTCAGAATGTGTCAGAGTAGAAATTGAAGGATCATGAACATAAAGTCTTAGAGGGAAAAAAGTAATAAGAAATAGAGATGGAATAAACATCCATTGGAAAAAATAATATTGATAGGGAGTGGGAGTCATCATTAGATAAGGAAAAGATATACGAGGAGGATCATATGTAAATTATGGTGAAAATATAGGTATTCTAAATATCCCTGGTACTTATAAGGAAAATGTGGGATACGAAACTGTGCTAAATTGTATATATCATGAAGGGTATGGGTGAAATAAGGTATAAAGGGTGTTATGAGTAACTCTAGTACCACCCCCTTGAATTGTTAGGCTAGGAAACACTGGATGAGGATTCCTGATTAAAATTAAAAATATTATTAATGACAAGTCATTATATGCTATTGTTATATATATTTGAATTAGTATACTCACAATAAGAACCATATTAGGAATGATATAGATTTATTCTTCTATTTTGTGTCAATAATATCAAACCATAAAATGAATTTCATAAAAAATAAACACATTCTTATTATCATGTTAAACTTGGGTATGAAATGGTTTTATTTATCTATTTTAAATTCCATCAAATTCAGTTTATTGGGTTCTAATACAGTTAAATTCAATATTAGAAAATGTAACTAAAAGAAAAAAACAGCCACATTATATTAAAAATGAACATGAATGTCAAGATGGATACAAAATGAATCCAAAATTCAAACAATTTGAATAATACCAACCGAAAAGACCCAAGTTGAGATAAACCAAAGGAAATGAGAACACATATGGTTGATTTTATATATTACCCACCACAACTTCAGGTTCACAATAAATATTTAATTTTGGGTTATTTGAGTCATCATAAGTAATAGATTTATCTAAGAAAATGGGTGAATAAATGGTTTACAATTTATCCCCACAATCATCAAAAATATTTCTTTTTTATTACTATAATAATGACACCAAATTCAAGTGGCATATGATCTTTCACATAAAAAACTTATTTAAAAAATGAATCCAAAATACATAGCTCATTAGTTGCAAGGATGTGAGTGATGCCAATAACTCTAAATCTACATTCATCAATAAATGTTCCATGTCTCATAATTGAATCAAACCAATCACATTTCATCATAATGACTCATCTATGAGAGTAAAAATATAATATTATTATTTTATAAACAACTCCTTAATGAAATAAATTTTCACATCGATGCCCACAATATGATACACTAGAATAACAATTTTTCATTACAGTTACTATAACACCATCGTGTTGTGTTCTCATATCATCTGATTGATCAATGATTATAAATTTTTACCCATTGATAACCATTTATTTTCATTCACAATGCATAAAATTAAGACTAGTGGCCAAAGATCTTATTTCGTGAGAGGTAGAGTTGATAGATAAACTCAATACCTAAAATATAAATCAATATTTTAATTTAAATGAATATTTTTTTTGCAGTAATACTTATAGCTTCGATTTTAACCATGAAAGATTCCCCTTTCCATGAAATGTATATCTTTTTATCAAAGGTAATTAATGATGATTTCTATTTATAATTTGGTTATGTTCCCTACATAAAAATATACAAATAATTTAACACATATATACAATTATAAGTGATGAAATGACATATACATGTTCAATTTACTTACTTGATGTAGTCTTCAAAAAAATAATGGTTAAATAAGCCTGTGTGATGTAACATATCCCTCTCTTAAAGGATAAATGTAATCAATGTATATGATATGATAATTACACATGTTTGGGGAAGTGATGGAAAATTTGGTTCAATTTTCTCATACTACCCATCTTTATTTCTCATTTGTTAGTTACATCTCATGGTCACATTAGAAAAATATATTGAACCAAAATCCATAAATTATTGATCCTTGTAACCTTTAATAATAGAACAATTAGAATAATTCCAATTATAAAAAAAAGACTACAGTGTGAACATATTGTTTTCAGTTGGATATATCCAATTAAAAGGAATGGGTCATCCAATAAGTATTTCAGTTGGAAGATGGATAGTTAGATGCAACATGGATGTGAAAAATAATGGTGTCAAATTTTTCTCTAACCCACAAAAATATAATGGAACCTCTACCAAATTTTTTTAAAGAAATACTTGATAAAATATTTAGTACAATGATATATATATATAAATAGAAAAATAAAATCACTTCCACCCTTAGTCTGGTTTGTATGTAATGTTTGAAGCCTACGGGAAAATTAATTCCTCTAACACCTACGGGCCATGTAATACCTATGCCTACGGGCCTTGTAAGGGTTCCACCTCACCCCTTGAAAGGTGGATTATCAAAAATCAATAAAAAATTAAGGCCTTCGGGCCATTGGATGGAAGTATCAAATCTATGTGGTTGACCCATTTTGATTTGTTTCTTTAATATATATTGAGAACATTTACAGTATCTAATACTTCTAGAAATTGATTTTTTCTAAAGCTTTCATCACATAAGAAGCACACAAAACATTCCAATTATTTTTACTGATATAAAAATGATGTAGTTATGGTCTAATACCCCGATCCACCAAGTCATTTAATGATTGTAAATCATCTTTTTTTATTCTCCTTTCCATTTAAAATAATTTAAATCAACATTTCAAAAATATTTTTTCAATGGGAATTATCTCTAAACAATGACGTAATAAATCTGTTGGACAATAAGGAAACTAAAAGAAGATAATTTTATTCTTCCAATTATAATTGGATTAAATACAAACATTATTCTTTTTTTATATTTCATCTGACATTTACTAAATGAAAAATTGAAATATTTCAATTCATTAAGCACATCATTTCCATTCATACGCTATGTTGGTTTTTTCGTCTCGATTATGTTATCGAACCTTCATTGATTATTCCTATATGGATTATACAATGGAAAGAATCATTGATGAACCATGAAACTAAAACTAAGAGGATGTTTAAGTCTATTAGTGTAGCTTCCCAACCCAGTTTTCTACCTAAATAGTGCTCTGGGCTAGTTGGACACTAGGCCTTAGGCACGCTACCCAAATTCCAATGACTGTCAAATAGCAGCGAGGGTTTGATTTGGTGAAATTGGGGGGAATATACATAACTTAGTAGAAGAAACAAATAGAAATCAATATAATCATAACAAGAAACAAAATTAATCATAAGACCAAAGGTGAAATAATATGCATAGATGATAAAAAAGTCATAATAGGTCATAAATAACAAATGAGGAAGGTCAACCATGGCTGCCCATTATAGTACATATATAGAAAATATCAAAAGAAGGTCCATCTTGATACATAGGAACCACTTGGTCCACTACCATTCATCTCACTCCCAAGGTACATCTACGATCACTGAGGTCTTGCTCCTGATCCAGAATCCTTACCAAATCTCAAAATCTTAAAATCTATATGCATCCCAAGGGACCCATGTAGGTTGTGAGTATAAACTCAGTAGGCCCCCAACAATGTTTTTCTATCCTATATCCATAATTATTCGAGGGTATAAAAAATATAATACAAGGGAAATGATCACCTTTTATTTATCAATTTACCCTCTTCCCTTGTGATCAACAACTACAAGGAAGAATTTACTTGCTTTAGCTAATGCTGGTATATCTCATAATAACTACCACCAAATATATATGGTATACAACATGTTTCTTCATATATATATATTTTTAGTGTAGAGTACCCATTTCTTACTTCCCAAGTCATCCCCTGACAAATATCATTTTTGGTGAACCCTTAGGTTCCTCCCATAAAAATTTCACCGACACATCATTGCATCAATCTAGTATTCAAAATCTAATCAGTGTGCCCAATCAAATAAGATCTAGGTCCCTCAGACCTCCTCTCAGAAAGTACCCATCGACTCTCAACCCCGCATCACAAAGCACAATGATACCCATCCTCTAATAAATAATAATCATTGACTCAAAAATTGACACCCCAAGGTACAATGATATCTGTCATACCATAATCTTGACCGATCATCCTTATGTATAACGTTGAGACTCATCCCCCAATTGATGGTCTCAACATAATCACCCGATAGTCCATCACCATCCATGTGGATTTATATGGTTAGCACCTCTAACATCACTGATAGTCAACACCATCACCTAAGCTACAAAATATATGTAGGCCTCCACCCATAACAAGTGTTCAACACCACCTTAATTGAGTCTTATATGTGCACACACAACTCCAATGGTGCGTCATCCAACAATGGTGAGTGAAAATCACTAAAATTACCTTAGAAACATCATTTGGTACCTTATTCCCCTGTGACCATGTCACTAAATAATAATTTTCAACACCATCTCAAGTCGTGTAGGCCATACCCTCATCCCCATGACCTCATCTCCTCAAGTCTTGAAGACAATGTTGCCTTAACCTGTTGATCATCATCACCTCAAATATCTTGGGCCATGCACTCACAGTGACAAACTTGTCACCTCATTCCAGGTATCAACATCACCTCAATCCTCAGGTCTATCCCATCACGTTCCCATTGAACCATTTCAATCAATACATACAATTTAAATATTTAAAATTAAATGATATACCTATCCTTCCTATGTGGTCGTAATCCCATTACTCGGATTATCATATGTAATCAATGTCTAGGACATTACCAACAACATACCATATAATCAAAAATTAATTTAAATACGATCATTGTTTTATTTAGGGTATCACTCAGTCAAATAAATGTGCATATTTAGGTATGCACAAAAAAAAACTGTAAAGTTATGGAGAAATCAAGGAACCACCTACCACATACTCATAGGTAGTCACTCATCTGATATCGGCCTCTATCTCAAGATGAAATTAGAGAAATAAATATTTTTGACAAACACCCTAAAAAATAGGTTAAAATATATCTAATGTATTTAGTATTTTTGGTGTTAGATAAACAAGTAAAGGATACATGATGATTTGAATCCTTACTGATATGCATCCAATGAGACCGAAAGATCTTGATTCGGAGCACAGACAAAGAAGTTAGGCCAAAGCCTAAGTATGAGAAGAAATGAGAGAAGTCACCTATGTTTGCAAGTGAAATGGAGGAGAAAGGAGGATAAAAACCTAAAAAATTAGAAAGGGGAGGTTTGGTTATTTCAACCATTTTAATGGACCACATAGTTTGGATGCAAGTTTGGCTAACCGTGTGCAAACCATGCCGTGCTCCCTATCTAAGCACCACACCGCACATGGTTAGGCACATAATTTGTCAAACCCTATATAGAATTGAAAATTATCCTCTATTAACAAATATATAAGTACCACATTTCCATGCACCCAAACCTGTATGGTTTGAAAAACTATTCCCTGAGAAATGGTGGACCGCACAGTTACTCCAGAGAGGCCACACAGTAAAATTTAACAATTCACATCTATCTACACCATCCTGAAACTCAGTTTCTAGAGCCCAAAACACCCTAAACTCATCAAAAACTTCAAGGAAATTACTAGAACATAAACCCATTCTTAAAACAAGGCCTTGGGTTAATCAACCTCCCAGAATTAGGTTCCAAATATCAACAGAAAAGTTTTCATAACCACTAAACTCAAAAAATTCAAAAAAATTTAAGAATTTCAACCTACTAAAAAAATCAGGATGTTACAATCTCCCCACCTTAAGATAGTTCATACCTAGACTATAAATATTTACCCAAATATGGTACTAAACATACCCATATCATTACATCACCTCGGTATACCTGGGTAATCAGTCAAAGGATAATACCCCTTGTGGCACTCCCCAACTTAGAAACTACCTACTCGGTCACTTACAAACCCAAAAAAACATTCAGATGGTACCATTGACCATACCCATACATACACTTCCTCCCACGATGCAATTCCATTCCTACACCTCATCAGGTTAAAAATTATTCCCATGTCATACTTTACACCCATCAAGTCCTGCATCTCATGAGATGACCATATGTACCTGTTCTATACAAAAAAACTAATTAAAACCCCCATCTCACCAGATAATCAAAGATCTTGAATCTCAAAATATGCTAAAAAATTAACCCATATCATATATACATATGAATTCCCATTATAGTCTTGATTATAAGACACCTCATACAAAACCCGCATCCGAGCTGATGCCCATAATAAATCCTGGTGCCTATACACCTCATACATACATACATACATACATTTATATATATATATATATATATATATATAACACATCATAACCAATGATGACCTATTAACCAAAATCTGGATAGACCAAAACAATACCCATTCATCTCATGCACCAAAACTGGCCATGCCAAAATAAAATGAAAACCTGATCATACCCAAGGCATATCTCAAACTCTCATAGGCTCGTCATCCTACTCTAAACCTACCAAGACAACAACATACACCTGATTTGAAGCCCAACTACCCAATGCCTTACAACCCTCTGGAGATACACCAACTACTATCCAATGAACACACTACTCGGTCTCTCTATCCCTTCCACATCCTCCACATGCTGCTGAATCTCAGCTACTAGCTCTTGGTACTACTCTCAATCCTACCCCAGATACCCAAGTCTGATACAATCCCTTGAACCCAACTATTCAATAAGGATTCCAATAGAACCTCTGTAGAATCCCCATCTAACCACATGCATAGTACTTATTTTGAGTATGTTTACATTTGGTCTGAACATGTCCCAACCACCCACACTAGAAGTACACCATTTAATAACCACTCCTTGGTGGCCTACTTGAGTCCCTAGCCTGAACACCCTACTGAAACTCTACACGGTCTTGCATCTTTCCACCTATAGAATCACCATTAATATCACAAAACATCATCACCTAGATCTAATAATATTGGTCTATCAAATATCCCTTGACTATTATCACTTGATTCACTACCTTAGATAATGAGGTTAACATGAAGATGTTTATGTGAAACCTAATGGAATTCCATAAACCATCCTCAAAATGCCTCACCCTCGTGATTTCATCACCCCCATAGAAGTTATAAAATAGGACAGGTCTATGAAATTCACTATATATTCCATAATGAAAATGTCTCCTTACTTGAGGTTCATAAACTCATGGGCTCTATACACCCTTAGAATCTCTGAAAATAAGTTCTCAAAGAACCTTGACTTGAAATCTTTCCAAGATAGCCCCTCATTTCTGCCAACCTAAACCTATACATCTCACTAATTATTTTCCGATCCTTTGAGAATATAGGTTTCAAACTTCACCCTTTGACCTGGGGGTGTCTCAAGCTATTCAAAAATCATATGGAATGATTTAATCCAATTCACCATTTCCTTGGGTCCACCCTTACCCTGTAATAAAGGTAGATGTTGGGACTGAAACTCATGAGTGAAGTATTCCATAGATGACTCATCTCCCTAATATCCCCTATCGATACCTTATATGATCCATACCAAGCTCACCATGAGTTGAACATCTAACCATGTCCCAACATCTTACATCTAATGAAATTATCCCATCTATACCGAAGCCTATACCTATGGATCATGATCAACCTAACCCTCAAGGTCCTCATCTCAACCCTCAAGGGCTCATCCTGTGCAGGATCATACATCACTATATCTACGCCCTCCTAATGCTCCACCAGATTCCATCTAGGTGGAATCATTCTGAATACTAATACCATAGTCAAACATCCATAATAGTCATATATCATAGATAGGAAAAACTGTAATAGGCAACACATCACACTGCCCTTACACTCCCCTACTGCACCCATTTCACATAACATCCATCCTCAAGTCCCCTTACCCACCCATATCAGGGTCTGGTATCACATATAATCCAGCCTCATGGAACCTTTCCTACCCATATTAGATCTATATAACACATATCATGTAGCATAAATATGAGGTAGCTGAATAAAATTCCATGAAAAAGGCTATGTAGGAAGACATTGTTTAGCTTATGTGTTGAAAATTTAAACAAATCACCCCCTTTTATCATCCATGCCTACTCATAATAGAGTTAGGATCACATATCACATATTAGTCTCACCGAGAACCACACACCTAGGATAACTGAGTAGAATTCCATAAAAAAGGCTAAGAAGGAAAACACTGTTTAGCTTCTTTGTTGAAATTTAAAATATCCCAACTCCTCTTAGTGTATTCCTGGTTCTAAGAAACTATTTATAGGCCACACCTATATCATGTCACCCTATGTGCCTTCCACAATGCATAAAAATCCTCCCTTACCATATAGTTCCAAGGGTAAAAACCACATAATAGATAAACATCACACCCAAGTGTACCACTTGATATGGAAATCAAATCATCTATAAAAGCACATAACAGAACATCAATTTCACACCCCTAGAAACTTGGTCTGTCCCCCATGCATGGGGCTGCATGCACCCAAACATGAGCTCTACACCCAGTTTTGACTACATCATAGTCTTTGGTCTAACATAACCCAAATAGTAATACCAAAAGGTAAAATAAAAGTCCTTTGATACCATTTATAACATATCAACCCGATTCACCACCCAAACAGTTCTTTAGACCAGTCATCCACTAGTCCTTAGGCACACCTCCATGTATGTCAAAGGGTGTCGAATAACAGTGAGGGTTTGGTTAGGTGATAGTGGGGAGACAATACCATCAAGTGGTGAAAATAATAATGGTCCATATATAAATATATAATAGTTGAAGAAGACCATAACTCAGTATAAGTAGAAAATAGTACTCAGTAAAAGAATAATAAATAGTAGTAGTAATCATGTCCCCAAAGGCATGATAGCATTTTTTGGTGATAAAAAATCATAGAAGGTAAAATAATTAAATAACCAAGGTCTCCTGTGGGTGACCATAACATTACATATATAGAAAATCTCAAAATAAGGTCCATCCTAATGAAGAGTAACCACCTGGTCCCCTTCCTTCTATCCCATGCCCATGGTACATCTACGATCACTAAGGTCTATCTCCTAATCCTAAATCCTTACATGATCTCAAAAGAATAAAATCTAGATGTGTCATGAGGATCCCATGTAGAGTGTGAGTATGAAATCAATAGATCAACAACAACATGTGTCTATCCTACATACATAATTGTGAAGGTGTATGAAAAATATAATAAAAGGGAAATACACACCCATTCATTATTAATTTCCTTACTTATCTTGTTCCCAATAGCCAAAAAGAAGAATTTACCTACTTTGGACAACATTAGTATATCTTAGAATATGTTCCCCATATATATATATATATATATGTAATAGTGAGGACCCATGGAATAACGCTTAAAACATCCCCTGATGAATATCATATCTAGTGAACCCTCAGGTTTCACTGATAAACTTGTCATCGACACATCATTCCATCAATCTAGTATTCAACATCCCAATGGAATTCCAAATTAAATAATATCCAAGTCCCTCATACTTTTCTCATAAATTCCCCATTGTCTCTCATCCCAATTTCCTGAGGCATGATGATACTCATCCTTAAATAAATAATCATCATTGGATCAATAGTTAACACTATGATGTACGATGATATCCATCCTACCATAATCCTGACCCATCATCCTCAGGTATAATGGTGAGAATCATCCACTAATAGATGGTCTCAACACCATCACTTGGGGGTCCATCACCGTCAACTTGGATTTATATGGTGAGCACCTCCAACATCACTGATGGTTAACACCATCACATAAGTCACAAAATCTATGAAGGACTCCACCCATAATGAGTGGTCAACACCACATCAGTTGAGTTCTATCTCTATACACATGACTCCAATGGAACAGTGAGAAAAAATCACCAAACATACCTAACGCACATCATTCAGTACCTCATGCCCTTGCGATCATGTAACTAAATCCTGATGGTTAGCACCATCTCAAGTACCACAGGCCATACCCTTATCCAGAATACCTCATCACCTTAAGTAATGATGAACATATATCCTCAACCTGATGATAATTATCACCTAAAATATCTTGATCCATGACATCATCCTGACGACCTTGTCACCCCTATCTAGGTGATCAAAAATCTCCTCAATCCTCGATCTTAGGACATTATGTTATCATGTAACCATTGAAATAAAAAAATACAATTAAAATAATTAAAATTAAATGACCAAACTATCTGGACCAAGTGTTCCTATGCCCATTACATGTCTTATCAAATGTAATCAATATCTAGGACAAGCCCAATGACATCCCATATCATCAAAAATTAATTTAAAGACAAGAATCATTTTATTTAGGGTCTCACTTGGTCAACCCAACATGCATATTTAGGAATGAAACCTAAAAAACCCATAAAATTAAGGAGAAATCTATCTACCACATACCTTATACTTGTAGGTACTGTCCCACTTGATAACAACCTCTAACTCAAGACAAAATGATAGAAATCAATATTTAGACAAACACCCTAGGGAAAAAAAATTGCATAGATTTAGCATTATTTGGGGAGATATATACAAATAAAAGATATAATAGGATTTTAATCATTATCTATGTGCTTATAATGAGACTGATGAAGCTTGATTTGGAGATCAGATGATGAAGTTAGGCCAAATCCTAAGAAGGAAGAGAAATGGGAGAATCCCCCTGTGTGTATGGGTTAAATGGGGGAGAAAGAATGATAAAAACCAAGAAATGAGGGAGAGTTATTTTGTTCATTTCAGTACATTAAATTACCCACATGATTTGGCTAACTATGCACCAACCATGAGGTGATCACTGTCTAAGCACCACAATGCACACAGTTAGGCGCTCGATTTGTCAAACCATGTATAGACCATGTGATTATACTTTGTTAATGAATGTAGAGGTACTTCATGGACATTATCCCCCACCCACATGGTTTTAAAAATCATGTACAATGAAATAGTGGGCTATAAAGTTACTCCCAAGATTCCACACAATTAAATCTAACTTTACGCCTCTATCCGTAGTTTCCTAAAACTGAGTTTATGAGGCCTGATGTACTTGAAAATCATCTGAAACCCCTAGAAACTTTATAATCATTAAACTCCATTTAAAAAAAGGTCTTGGGTCAATCAAACTATAGAAACTAGGTTCCAAAGATCAAGAGAAATGATGGGCCGACCACCAAACCCAAAAAATTCAAAAAGGTTGATGAATTTTGTCTTGCTCAAAAACCCATTACATTACATCTAGATTGTGTGTTTTTCATAAAAATAGGACAAGATAGTTTTCTATTCATGATCCAGTTAGACGTCATTTCATAATAAATAAAATCATTTACCATTCACATATGTGTAATAAATATCTAAAATATATCTTTCGAATGATCATCGTATGTGCACACACCCATATTCCAAAGATGATTCAACTCTTTTATTAAAGGTTTCAAGTATACATCTATATTATTTTAAAATCATAAGGTCTAGAAATTAGTATACTCAAGAAAGTGAATGGTTTTTTCATACTCATACATGGAGGATGGTTATAAATAAGAATTAAAACTAGTCATGAGTTGTGTGAAGTAATCATCAGACAAAATAGATTAAAACCATCACATGATAGACCCAACCTCACACTACGCACCTTAGTTAAAAAATTAAGATATCAAGTATGAAGTGTTTTCTATCCTAATATATCTTTAGGACAAATAAACTTATCATTATCCTTATTTCTTTTAGTATCATGATATCATATATTTTTTAAGACTTCATTAGATATGAAAATATTTTAAAGCCTAAAAATAAATGGATAATTCCACATTACTTTCTATGGAACACCATATGGTGCTCCATCATTATTTGGATTCCATTGAGATGTGCATCATTTTATAAAATCATTTAGACCCTTGGTTTCCTCCCATAATAAACTACAATATTTTGAGAATGTATGAATTTTATTAATAGAAAATCTAATTTGGTCAATTAACTTCCATGATATATAATGGTTTGAGGTAATATTTTCATCATCATGAAGTAAGTACCTAAAAAGGTATGAATAAAATTGATGGAGTCATTAAAAATTATATACATGGTTATCCCATGAAATAGGCATATTAAGAATTCCAGATTTTTCATTTTACAACATTACTGATATACTCAAGACATGACATCATCTTTCAATTTGTTCACTCTCTCAATATGTCAACCCATATATTTAATACACTTTATTTCATGTTTTTTTACATAAAATAACACTTATTATAATCTAGAAGATCGATAATCCTAGAGTATTTGGAAGATTAGGTACATTTCACACCAACTAGATACATGGGTACAACAACAATATTGAAAACTTCCTTAACATTTTTCTAAAATTCCATTGCTCATTTAAAACAATATGGGATAACCTGAGGACATACATAAGAAAGGGGTGAGATATAAATCCTAGTAATGGATTAAAAAAAGAATAACATGATAAAATTATTACATTTTAGTCAATAGAAAATTCAATGGGTCATAAAAGGGGTGAGAATCATAAATATAAAAATCAAATCATGATATACAATGATAACATTAGATCCACATAGGAATTTGGAAACAAAATTAAACATGGAATCATAAACATAGGTTAAGTCTAACCACCAATAAATCATAACATTGTGGAAAAGTTCCCTCCCTTAATTATGTTTTTCCTTAATTCTATACATGACATATCATGTGACTAAAATATTACCCAATGCATTGGATCACTATATAATTTCGAGTGCACTCATTGATTTTATATCATGTACATGAATAAGTGTGGAACATAGACCATTCAACATAGGATTATATTTTATCACATTTAATTTCATTATTAAAGAGTATAGAATACGTATGTGTAAGTACCTAATAAATGAATATATGTATGTCTTGGTGAATACACTTCAGTGTAAATAGTTATGGTATTCACAATACAATGGGTTGACATGAAAAAATGTAGGATAATTTTGGAAGCATAATGGGGGGTACACAATGAACTATGAGAGGGGTTAATGAGAGTGAAAGGGGTCTCTGATAACTTAGATATCATAAGAGTGGCAAGATAGATATATAAGAACATAATACAACATAAACAATTGGGGATTAAAAGGAATAAGAAAATAAGGGTTCTTGAATTAAATTTTTCCATGAAAAAATCATAAGATAATTTCAATAGCATAAAGGGGGTACATAATGAATCCTGAGAGAGATTAATGAGAGTGAAAGGAGCCTCTCATCACCTGTTCATAATAAGTCCAGTAAGAGGAATGCGTAAGAGCATATCCCATCAATAGGAATTGGAATTAAAATGACATTACATAAATAAGGTGCTTAAATAAATAAGATACACTACTAGAAAAGAGGACTTTAATAGCACAATCCTTTATCAACACTAAAATAAACACTAATAAAGGGTAACCTTTATCAAATCTTTTCATTAGCACTGATAAATATCACCCTTTATCCGCACTTTATTTTTATCACTGATAAAGGGTACCCTTTATCAGCACATTATTTTTAACACTGATAAAGGGATCCTTTATTAGCACTTATTTAGCACTGATAAAGGTCCTGAATAGAATGAAATAATTAAATAAATAAAAATTATTTTATTAAAGACATTAAAATTCTCAATATTAAATAATTCTCAATAAAATGAATAATTTTATTATACACTATATATATTATAAACACTAATAAATATTATATATTAAATATATAGATATATGTAAAATGGAAATTAACCAAATAAAAATTAAAAATAAGTAAATTAAGGAATATATTAAACATTTTATTAATTAAATTATTATTGATAATAATAACAAATAGTATTTATTAAATATACATCTATATATGAATGTATATAAATATGATTTATATAACACAAAATATTTTTTATTTACATTAAATAGTCATATATTTAGTGAAGAATAGTTTATAATTAAAAATTAATATAAATTAAAAATACTGAATAATTTCATCATGTAATGAACATAATTAAATGTCATTTGATTTTTCAATTTAACATATATAAAAGTTGTGATATATTGATTTCACATAAATATATGTTGTCACGAACCAGCTCAGGTACCCTGGTAACCCAATAACTGAGCCGACCTTGACATGACCCGAAGGGTGTTCCCGATCCCCATGGGCTGATGACTAGCACCTGACATCATAAAACATACAAGTGGGAATGATTTTTTTCCAAACGAATGTGGAAGTTAAAGATAAAATATAGTATGCATATAAATAAGAAAATACCATAGGGAGTAAAGGTACCAGAATTAAATGAGACATAAAATCCAAATTACTGAAACCCAAGTACATAAAATAGGAAAACAACCCCAAAGTCCTTAAGGACAAAACTCACCACA
Source organism: Viscum album (assembly GCA_963277665.1). Taxonomy (NCBI): domain Eukaryota; kingdom Viridiplantae; phylum Streptophyta; class Magnoliopsida; order Santalales; family Viscaceae; genus Viscum; species Viscum album. Next base: position 821,606,014 of record OY728141.1, on the reverse strand, counting down.
TCCAAAGCTCAATAACTGGATACACCTCTAATAGAGCCCTTCCCTTTCCTCAATCCTTGAAGAAGAAAGTCTAAAAACATCCAAAGGAAAAATTAGGGTGTGAGCCTAAGCCCAATAGGACACCACCAAAGATTCCATAATATATACCAAATATAGATTATCTAAATAAAAGATTTCAATTTTTCAAAACAAACAGGTTTGGTGACTTAAGAGAATATTTGAAAAAAAACATTCTATACATTTTCAAAATGATGGAAACTACATTAAAAGTACATGATTTACTTTACAAGAGATGGAATATTTCTAAAACAATGGATTAATTAAAAAATTTATATAAATAGTTTATATAAATTCATTAGGCATGTAAAGTAGTTCCAACAAATATTGTCATACATTTATATCTCAAATATACATAAACAAGAGAGCAACATGGTCATATGGAAAAAGGTATGATAGTGTTAACTAGTTATAGGATTCCGTACTCTCTATGTGAACTAATTAAAATGTGTGTACACAAGTACCTATGACACTGGCCAAAGGAGACTTATCACCAACCCGTCAAGGATGTGAACTGCTGCAAGTATATTTTAGAGTGTCTTCATAGCATAGAATGTATCCAAATAACTCACAAACTACCTAGGGCTTGAATTAACTCATACATGATGGACAAACTATTTTAAGAATGCTTAAAAATATGATCAATCCCATTCTTCCATTTCAAAAATTCCAATTCCTTTCCATTTAAAATCAAAATAGGTTTTATTAAAAAACATGCCTTTTTTACAAGATAAAACCAATGGTTTTCTATCAAAACATTTTAAAGCCATTTTCACCATTTTGAAATCCATTTAAAACACATTCCATAATTATACAATTTATTTCCACAATTAAATTCAAAAATTTGATTGAAATCATTTCCATCAAATCCAAAATTTAAATTAAAAAATTTAAATCAGCCAATTTCCATAAAAACACCCAAATCAATGGAATCGGGGGTTTTCCAAATTTCCATGCCAAAACCATTTCAAATATCCAAATTCAATGGAATTAGGTTTTTATCAATTAAATTGAAAGAAAATTTTGAGAAATTGAATTTAAATAAATAATTGGAATAAATCAACCAATACAAGGACAATCAATTTGGCTAATCCAGACATAACCACCCACCTCAAGGTCATCAATGTAAGTAGGAATGATAAACCACCCTGTGTGGTTCAATACACCTCCTCACAACCTTATTATCATAAGCATTGACACACCAAAGGTCGAAGTTTGTTACGGGTTCCTAGAACCAAAACAATATATTTTATTTCAAAAGGAAATAAAATATCACATGCAATGATAGTTTCTCTCCTGAATAATTTTTAAATTATCGATTAAAAATATTACATGCAATAATATTTTATCAATCTTAGATAATTTTCAAATTATCGATTAAAAATATTACATGTGATAATATTTTATCACTCTTAGTTAATTTTAAAATTATCATTTTATAATTATAATAATTACCCATTGACAAAAAATGTAATTATACGTTGATAATTCTATATTATTACTTTATAATTATCCATATAATAAACTGAATAATTATATTTTAATAATTATTTCTTACGAATTATCATTTCTCAATATCCTTATGATAATTAGTTGTAATTATCACTTGATAATTATTAATTATTATTCCTTGATAAATCCTTGTAATTTTCATTGAAAATTTCATGAAATTGTATTTTGATACTTTTAATAGATTATTATTTGAATAACCTGCTATCATTATCATTTGATAATTATTTATAATTATCACTGGTAATTCCATGTGATTATCATAACAAACTATCTGTGATAATTATCTTAGATGACTATTTACCTATATCACAATAATCCATGTAGCCATTATTTAATGATTTCTTACAATTATATATATATTTTTAAATTAGAAAAATTATCCTTTGATAAAACTGTTTAAGAATTATCTCCAATAATTTCATTAAAATTATTATTTGATTATTTTTTGTAATTATAATTAGATAATTCTTAATAATTATTTTTGATAAATTTATTTAAAAATACCCATTTAATTTTTTTAAATCATATTGAATAATACATTTCTCTCTTCAAATAAAAAAAATATAATTTAGGTTCTTCTTGTCAAGACAAGTCCAACGACACCAACAATGCATAATTTTGATCAATAACATAGAAGTTATAGAAGATAGAAGATTGAAACAAATAATAAAATAAAAGAAATAAATAAATAAAATAAAAAAACCCTATCTTCATTCCGCACAGGAGGTCCTCCACTCGTTCACTGTCTGAGAAGGAGATCAAACTCCAAGAATTGAGGCATTGTGATCGCATCAAAGGAGGATCTAGGTTGCTTGAAATTTTAGAAGATTGACCAACATAAGAAAAACGAGAGGTTTGGATATTTAAAAATACCCAAAATACATATATGGGTGGGAATTAAGAACACCCCATTCAAGACCTTTTTTGATCAACAAATCAATGCAGAGATGTTAAATTCATCATATTAATGTGTTGTAATATAAACCATTCAAAACAGTCAAGAAACAGACAATTATAATATCTTGAATCGTAAAAAAAATGGGTTATGGTTTTGGGGAAGATGGATGAACATTGCAGGTCGTTTTTTTATAATTAATATTTTAATTACTTAATATAATAATTAAATGACAACAAACATCCATTGCGCATTAAATTTATAACCCATCTAGGGTAAACACCATGTTTCAGACCCAACAGTGGTCTTGGATTTCTTAAAGGATGCACCTTTTGAGAGATATTAATGATTTATTATTCAAAAATTGGAATAAATAATTAATTAAAAACAAAAAGGTTTTTATCACGAGCGATCCATCCAAATGTCTGATGCTTATGAATGTTATACCTTGTTTAGGGTTAATCCCTCATTCTAGACCCATTAGTGGTTTCAGATTTCTCAAAGAACACATCGTTTGAGAGATATTAATGATTTATTAATTAAAAATCGGATTAATTAATGAATTAAAATAAAAATGGTTATTTTTGAAAGTTGTGCTTTCAAACATCCAATGCCTACAAATTTTTTACCTCGTCCAGGGTAAACATTGCATTCCAGACCTATCTGTGGTCTCATATTTCCTATTCGAAGCACTGTTTGGGAGATATTTAATTATTTTTAATAAAATAATATATTAAATATTATTTAATAACTTTATCTTATGAGTGAGAAATCTAAATGTTCAGATCCATCTAATGTTATATCCATACTAGGGTAAACACCGTATTTTGGACATAACAGTGGTCTTAGATTTTTCAGATGACACACCATTTTGGAGTTATTCAAATATTTTGAATAAAAAGTGCATACTTAATATATTATATTTAATATTTTTAATTAGTCTTCATCGAGGCTTTTTTGGACATGAAACATCATAATAAATTAGTGTCTAATTCCAAAAATATTTAATTGAACATTCCAAGATGTTAACTGGAATTTAAGTCCCTTAACACATTTATCAAAATTTTACTGATAAATTATTTTTTTTCACTTAAGATATTAATAATTAATACAAGAGGGTTTAGGAATACCAAAAAATAGTAACAGGATGTTACATATATAATTTATTACTTTTTTATATACAATTCACACAAATAAATATTTACATAATTAATTAAATATTATATGGGAACACATACACCTAATATTTATGTAATTAATTCAAATTTTAGTATTCATTTTAAAATTTCATTATAACATGATAAATTTAATATATCATATATTTAATTGATAAATTTTATCTATTTATTTTTAATTTTATTGTAGTTAGGTGTTAATTCATTTTTAATATTATTTATTTATTATTTATTTTTTCTTGTTTTATTATTTATTTATATTTACTTATTTATGTTTTAAAATTTTTAATATGTATTCATCTCTATTTCAATATATATATGTATTTTTTTAATAAATTATATTTAATTAATAAAAATTATCTATTTTGTCAATATTGTTAAAGCGTACTCATTTTTAATTATTCAATTTCACTCATTTTTAACATGAATGCACTTAAGATTAAATATTCATTAATAATGTTAAAAATATATTTGTAAATAAATATTTATAAATAAATATATTTATAAATTTATATTTTCTATATTTATACGTTTATAATTACAATTTAACAAATTCTATTTTTTTAAAGAATTTATAAAATTATAAATAAATAATTATATATATTTAAATAATTATAAAATTATAAATAATTAATTTAAATAATGAATATATTTACTATATATATATATATATATATAATTATATAATTATATAATGATATAAATATATAAATATAAAAATATTACTTTTTTTAAAAGTATTTATATAATTATAAATAAATAATTATATATTTAAATAATTATAAAATTATAATAAATATATTTAAAAAAACATATATTTACTATATTTATATTTATATATATTCATGAAATTTATAAATATATAAATATATAACTATATTTACAAAAAATTTAATTTATAATTATAATTAGAAATCATTTATTAGTGTTTATTAACTTAGCACTGATAAAAGGGATCTTTAGCAACGCTTTTATAGAAGTTCTAATAAAAGTGTCGTGATCAATTTTAAGGAACCTAACCATCGAGAACCAGTTCACGATATCCAAAGATCTCTACAGAGGCCACCTACTTCCGACACCCCTCTTTGTCAAATACAAGCTCGAATCAAGGCTAGTTTAAAGGCTTCTATTATTCCAAAGCTTGAATGATTCAAGGGTTGAACATAACCATGGCTCAAATGAAATCCAGGTTTTTCAATATCTTTACTTTTTATGAGTTATCCATTGAAAAATTAATGTTCTGTTGTTTCCTTGATGCACCTATAAACCATAGAAAATGTTTAACTCACTAATCATAGAAATCTCAATATCATACCACATATGATACAAAAAAAATTTCATTGTGCTTTGTCTAATCCTCAAATATTATATCTACGACATATATGAGTACCAACATCATTTGATCATTCTGTTTCTTGATATAGAGGCTGTGATCAACTCTACCTCACAAAAAAACAAATCATTCTTAGGTGTTGATCCAACCTTAAATACCAGGTCCTTAGTGTTTCTTTTATCTTATATAAATAATTCTTTAACTGGAACAAATTTCTTTCATTTTCATCCATAATAAACCCATCTAGTTTATCAATGTATACCCCCCCATTAATAACTCCATTGAGGAATATATATTTAATGTCTATTGGGTATGGTTTGATCTACCATTGAACAAATATAGCCATGAAAATTCATATAGTTTAAAAATGGGATATGGGATTAAATTAATCATAAATATTAATACATTTGATCTAGTAATTCCCCTTACACACTATCCATGCTTTATTCTGATCCATTATTCCATATTCAATGAGTTTATTAAAGAGCACTCATGCAGTTCTAATAACATTTCTGTCTTCTAGCCTTGGAAAAATTTCTCATGTCACATTTGTTTTATTCGGATCAAGCTATTCATGCATAAATTTGATCTAATTATCATCCTTATCAGCCTCTTCAAATTATTTAGGCTCTACTTGGGATAAAAATGAAGTTTTTTTGTAGAGTATTAATCCTTTTAGTTTTCACCAAAACATCCTGATCACCAATGACATTTTATTCATTTACTTCATCCTTACCTATATTTCTTGCAGTTGATGATTCCTCTTCATTTTCCTCACCATCAATGTGTAAATTTGAGTCTACCTTAGCCCTATATTCTCCCCCTATTCTACTCAATTCAACATTAGTTTCTTTCGATGTTTCATCATTATTTTAATTATTAGTAATATCCCCATTCTAATTAATAAAAAATATCTACCAATTTTATCTTTTCATCATAAAAACATCTCAACCCATCCATATTAATTTAGTATTTAAAATTATCATTTTCTAATATGATCAATTTTTCAATACCAAAAATCAATTTCCTCTTTCAAACACAATTACCATAAATTTTTACCAACCCCAAATAAAAACATGGTTCATATAGTTTTTTATAACATTGTAAAAATATATCTATATTTAAACTGATAACCCACTTATTAATATTTCTTAAAAATCACTTCATTTCCTTCATCACACATATAATAAACACTGTGTATGTTTTAATTTAATCCATATAAAAATAGATCATTCCTTAATATTTCATTTTGGTTCCACCCTTAGGAATATCTGATTACCATCCATGTAATTCTCATAGTTGGGAGGCATTTCCCCTTTTTGAGAACACAATGGTGTAAAACAAATGTCGGTTCAGATGAAAATTCAACCGAGGACGACCCTTTCATTGGGAGATCACGATCAGTTCATTCAGTTACCAATGTTGAAAATGTCTTGTACATTAGAGGGTACCACAAATAGGGGATTAAAATTATTGATAAAGGATCAAAATCCCTAAAACCTTTAAAAAAAGAGAGTTCAATGAGAAGGTAAAATTTATTTTTAATATATGCTACCTTTCCTCATAATATAATCTTTTCTCTATGGCATTAAAAAAATCTAAATTAAATGTTTGACTTCTTATACAGACAATGTTTTCTACACATGATAATGTTAACAATACCATGGAATAATAGACTATAATAAAGGAAACCATTTGGGAATATATAAAGGTAATGTTATGATATTCTTCCTCTATTTTACTAAAAAATTATATAATGAAATTTTGATTTAATTTTCATCATTCCTCATAGATTTTGTTTATTTTAGAAGATTTATTTCCATATTCCATATATTTCTTCCCCAAAAAATCCATAATAATCTTATCACTAAAAACATTTTCACCCCTATAGAGTTGGAATTTATCACTTTTCATCAAGTTCCCTCCACTACTCAATCATAATGGTAATCCTGATGTTTACACTATAAAATCATTTTCCATAGAATTAATGTATTGTTTCATATTTATGTTTAATTTATTTCTTATTAATATGAGTCATATGATAATTTTTTTCTTATACAAGTGGATTATTTTGTTCTAGTTGGGGTGGTTTGTTTGAAGATGATCAGGATTTTGAGTTATTAAACTTTGAGCCTACAACTGAGATAATTTTAACAAGGAAATCCATCAATAATGAATACAACCATCATGAAAAGGTAAATTCATACTACTTATTTTAGTAAATTTTCATCATTTATCTACTATTTTTAAGTTAATTTCATTATCATTTTTATCTAATACTTATTTACCTTTTTCATAGATATTTTGGGAAGTTATATTTTGCTTTAAACTATCTACAATAAGAAAAAAAGAGATAAAATGATCTTTTTACCAACGTTACCACACTTTACACTGTATTTATTTATTGAACTACAAACACTGTATATTGAGTAAATGTTATTATCCAAAAATTTTTTCTCATTTTTGAAACACTAAAGAGTAGACGAAGCTTATGTTACCATTGTGAAAAATTATCATGTTATAATGCAAAAAAGTGCTTCCTCTAGTCTTTTGGGTTTCAACAACGAGAATTTTTTTTTGGATAAGAACATCGATTCGATATTTAGTGTTTGAAGTTAAAAAAAATGCGACTAAAATCGTGGTAAAATTGGCATTTAGGATTTTTTTGAGACTTTTTTACATTTAAGAATCTACTATACCTCAATCTAGCACATGTTGTGACCGGTATGGCTCCAAGTGCTTATTTTTATTTAAAATTGTAATCAATTTTAGAAAAAAATACTGCTAAAAAACACTAGGACAATGATCCATAATTCATTTGTGATGTGTATGAATCAGTCGCACCTCAATTTGATACACGATGAGCCCGGTATGACTCAATGTGTCCATTATAAGTTTAAAAGAGACATTTTAGTTAAAAAAATTTACTCATTAAAAACTAATCAATTATGATTATAGCCAAAAGGTCTGAGATATAGATAGAAAGCCTGCTCCCAACAAATTAATATATAAAAAAGTTAAACAGTACAAAACAACTCAGAAAAGGGGAGCCTTACAAATCCTTGTTTGTAAAACACCAATACTATCACTGTGGACCAAACTAGTGCAAAAATTAGGCATAATAAAAGACCAAATGGAATTGACCTCCAAAATCGCCCTTTTGGAATGAACATCTGAAACCTGATTTTCTTCCCTATAGACATGAGAAACATCAAGGCATATTGACTCCGAAAGACTAATACAAGCAATCCAAGCAAATAACATCCTCTGTGGAACTTTCCTTGAACAATCTTTCAGAATTTGCATAGAAACAGACGAGTCCGACTCTAGACATACCTTTCACCAACCATAATAGACTGCATACCTGATCACCTTTATCATGGCCCATAGCTCTGCTTCAATCGCATGACCAATCCCAATGTAGTGGAAGAAACATCCCTTAACGAAGCCCCGATGGGTTTGAAAGACTCCACCGCACCCAATAGGACCTGGTGCACCGGAGGCCATCCCATCAACATTCACCTTCAGTTAGTCAAAGATTGGTGGGATCCACAAAATGTACTTCATCACTCTGGTATTTCTTTCCCTAACACTAACACCAAGAGTCCTCAAAAGAACAAGGTCAGAAGCATCATTATTCATTACTCGAGTTTGAGTCACCGAAGAAAGTTTAATGCTACGATGAATAGCCAGAACACCCTTACAAAATGAGGGCTTGCAGTTGTTGAATATGATGTTATTCAGAGTCTTCCATATATAAGAAAAAACAGAAACAATGGAAGCAATAAGAAAATATTTTACTTTCTCACTACATTCTTCATGAAAGGCCGATGTAAGTAGTGATTCTATAGAACCAAAACTGATACAACATTGAAAGGTGTTTTTCACATAATTCCATAACCGAACAGCAAAGGTGCAATGGATGAACAAATTCAAGAAATATTCTTCATCATTAAGATAGAGATGACATACCGAGGCAATTCTCAGCCCCGTACACTAAAGGGCACACTGGATTGGCAGGCGCTGCTTCCAGATTCTCTATATAAGCATAACATCATTAGGGAATATAAAGGGCCTGCGTACACCTTCCACCCATGAAGGTATTCTAGGTGATGTAACACATTGAAACCTATAATACTACCATATTGAAAATGACCCATTAAGAGTAGGCTTCCAAATAAGTACATCATTATCAACATATTCATAATTAGTGATCTCCATATGAAGATTACTAGGAAGGATTTTAGAAACATCCATGTTCCCCTGTAGGCCAGAAATAGACAGATTTATCAAAGGTAATGGGATATTAATAGAATCTTTAATTAGAGAGGACAACCAAGGAGTGCTCTAGAAATTCAGATGAGAATCAGAACATACCAACTATATAGAGTGTGTCATGATGTTATAATAGGCGTTCCTAATCGAAGGACAAATAGAGGATTGCATGTTCATGAACTAACCATTATGCAGCCTGTCTACAAACCTGCTTACAAGAAATTCCAAGGAAAATTCAGGCCTGGATAAGATCCTCCAAGTAAAATTTTGAAGAAGTGCATCATTAAATATTCTGATATCTTTAACTCCCATTCCACCCATATCCACCATATTTACACAATCTTTCCATGAAACAGTGACAAGCTTCTTCTGGTGAGTTGAAATAGTCCTAATGAAATTACATATCATTCCAATAAATTCATTAAGTAGGGATCTTGGCCATATATATAATGAAAAGGAGTACACAAAAATTGAAGTGATGACAAAGTTAACAAGAAAAACTCTACCAGCCTGAGACATGGTCTTACCTTTCCAACTTGCCAACTGGTTGATAATTTTTAAAGCAATACCTTCTGAGTGAACATGTTTCACCCTACCCCAAAACAAAAGAAACCCTAGATAATTAAAAGGCAATGTACCATGTTTCACACTAAGACTACAAGAAACACTATTTTAGAAAATGATTCATAAATCATTTGTGATGTGTAGGAATTGGTCTCATGTCAAATTAATACATTATGTGATCAGTATGAGTCAAAGTGTGTGATTCTAGTTTAAAATGACATTTTAGTAAAAAGGAAAACTAACATACACAAAACTATGAAAACACATTCATATTGTTTTGATACTTTATTAAAAAGATAAATAAGTTATTTAGGATGTGTAGTAATTAACTACCCCTCAATATAATGCATGGTGTTATTGGTATGACTTTGAGTGCATATTATTATTAAAAATTGACACAAATTTTCATAAAAAGAATAACTAAACTACTAAAAACCATGAAAATGAATTTAGATTGTTTAGATAATTCATGAAAATAGTCCATAAGTCATTTTTCATGTGTAGTATTCATTCATTAATCAATCTGATACATTATGTTCCCAGTATGACTCAATGTGTCTGTTATCAGTTTAAATTCAATATTTTAGTTCAAAAAGTGTCACTCACTAAAAACTAAGAAAACAGACTGATAGTTTTTTTATAATTTAGGAAAAATATTCATAAGTAATTTTTTAGGTGTAGGTATCATTCTCACATCAACCCAATATATGATGTGATTAGTATGAGTAAAAGTGTTTGTTTCCAGTTTAAAATGACATTTTAGTAGAAAAGATAAGTGACATACTCAAAACTGAGAAAAAAACATTTACATTGCTTTGATACTTTATTAAAATGATCCATAAGTCATTTGAAAAATTTGGGAATCATACTCACCTTAATTTGAGGTACAACATGACCGGTATTACTTCAAGTGTCTCTTTTCAATATTTAAGTGTCATTTTAGTTTAAAACATTTATCACATCACCAAAACTAAGAAAATGAGCCCAGATTTTTTTCTTATCATTCTATGTGAAATTAATTAATTTATTTCCTTATAATTTTTTACTTGTACTTATTTACATTACATTTTTTGGGGGTGGGGATAAATAAATGAAAACCTACATAAATGTGCACAAGGAGGCTTGAAACTGAGACCTCCCAAACACTACCATAGGACATAACCACTAGGCTACACCTGTAGGGATTTATCTTATACTTATTTAATTAATTTTCATAGATATAATTCTTTAATATGAAATATAAATGGTGTGAGGTGTAAAAATAAACCACAAATCAATCCAAAATAGAGTTATTCTAGTATGACTCAATGTTTAGTTTAAAATTAACACATTCTATTAATTTATTTATTTATATTATTACTGAGATATGAATTGTTTTCATATACAGGTGTGTACATTTTCTCGAACATGGGTGGATTATTTTGAAATAGCAAGATCTAGGGCCAGGATCAAAAGACAAAGGAAAATTTATATTTTTGAATGTATGTAATAAATTTTACTTATGTAATTGTATAAACCAATGTTTGATATATCTATAATATAGTGTTGTTTTCTTTTAATTGTGTTATAAATTTCATTTCATCTAAATTATATAATGGAACATGATTTTGTTGATAGTTGGTGGTGTTTATTGTGCTATGGTATGCTATTAAAATACATTGCATTGGTGTTGTAGTGTGTTGTTACAACACACTACAGTATGACCTTTTATCATCACTTTTACAAACACTGATAAAGGTACCCTTTATCAGTGCTAAATAAAAGTGCTGATAAATGTTGTACTTTATTAGTGCTTCTAAAAGCATATATAAAGGACCCTATTATTGGTGATTTTTTAGTTCTAATAAAATACCTTGGATTTTAATCTCACTCTGGTAGTCATCTCTTCTCAAGCACTGATAAAGGCTATTTTTAGTGCTGATGAAGGCTTATTTTGTTGTAGTGAGAATGAGAAAATCCATTACAAAAATTTGGCATAGTAAATACCTAGGTAAAGGTTAAAATGAGAGGGGATAAATGATATCTAATTATAAGAACATCAATTAGGTAGCAAATTCACATTTATAAATTAATTAAAAGATAACCAATTAAGATTCAAAAGTCTAAATACAAAGATGGTTCTTGAATGGAAAGATAGAGAGAGAGGTCCTTACCTTGAGAGGGTGATTCCAAAATCTTAGGAGGAACTTCTTAAGAGTATGGGGACTCCTTGAGAGGGATATAGAGGAGAAATGGTAGAGTATATTCATACTCTAATGTTTTTTAGTAAAGATAAATTCAATTTTGAGTGGATTTATATAGTAGAATAGTAGGGAGTTTATTCTTTTCCAAACTTAGGTTTTGGATTCTATATAATAAAGTAATAAAAAAAATCCTTACCATAGTTTTTTCCCATGGTTTCTACCAAATAGGATTGGTTTTAATTATTTTATAAGTCTATGAACCTAGAACATTAAAATAATACCTTTGGTGATGTGGAAGTGAGTCATGTTTACAAAGAATTGATTTTAAAACCTTAAAATAAAATATAGGTTTTGGAGGATTCATAATGGGTTTATAAAATTAATAAAATAGCCTAAAAAACTCATTAAAAGTAAAATATATATTTTTATGTGGATACCTTTTATATAACATATTACATCACTTTTGGGTCATTATGGTGTTATAATACATACCATATATTAATACTGTATTTAACTTTTACCCGAATAATCGATTATTTCAGAAAATTATAAAAAATTAACTATTGGATAATTTCCAAATGGTGATTCCAAATATAATATTTATTTTATTAAAATAATTTTTTAAATATTATAAATTAAACATTAAAAATTAAAATCTCCTTTTATTGAAAAATATTAGTTTTTTTGACAGTAACTGGTTTCTCACCCTTAAAAAATTACATAAAATTATATTATCATTTATATTTAATATATACTATTTAATAATACTATTTTATTAAAATATAAATTATTTCAAAAATTCATGAATTCATTAAAATGAATTTTCCAATTTAAATTACATATTACTTAAAAATAAGATTAAAGTTTGGTCATATTGAAGTTTAATTTATATCTGAAGAGAATGATGGAGTGCACAGGAAGTTCCTATCTTCAAATAAATGATGGAAAATCTAATTTTTGTGATTAAACCTACTCTAGCTTGAAATCGTTCAACCTGGAGTGGGAAAGAGCATTAAAATCTACTTAGAATGATATCAGCACAATGAATGATTCTTCCATTCTCATTCACAAAGAAATATCATTCACAAATGTCCTCGTTATATCTATAAATGCTTCGAATGATGCAAAAAAACCTCCTTCTATCAAGTGATCAAGAGATGGTTCCATCACAGCGGTTGCAGATCCAGACAAAATAATGCAATGAATAGAGCAATATAAGTTTTCACTCCTGGGGAGAATCTCTTACGAAAGAGGTGAAAATACATGGTCTTATGATTATATGAAAGATAAAATTTCTCATTGATGGAGCATTTCTAAATTTAGGATAATACCAATTGGAAAAACGATACTTTCATATCATCCTTGAGAGGAAAGAGGATCTTGATGCTGCTTGGAGCTCTAGAAATCTAAATCTCAAACCAGTATTTTTTTGGATTTATGAATGGGATTCAAACATTAACCCTTTTAATCAGAGGCACTCCATTTCCCAAGTATGGAAAAGGATATATGGGATCCCTTAGGTCTATTGGCACCCAAAAATACTTAGTGATCTAGCTTTCAGAATAGGAACCCTAATGAATATTGACCAATTAACTATTAATAGATACATTGGTATGTATTCAAGGGTGTTAATCGATATTAACATGGAAAAACCTCCACCAGAAAAAATCTATTTGGTGGAAAATGAGCACCACATGGAGGTCAACTTTGAATTTTATAATTTTTCTATGTTTTGTGAACATTTCAAAATGGTGTTTCTTACTTTCACAAATTTCCGTGTTGTTTAGAAGCTGTTCAAGCCTATGAGTAATACTAGGTCCTGGAAAGAGGTCATAAGGGGAAATAAGACTATTATAGTGGACAATGGTAATAAGGATTTGGGTGATCTAGCCAAGGGACTAAAATGGGACAAACCTGTTAGTACTAGAACCTTGTGGAGTAAATTAGAGGAGGAAGGAAAAAACTAGACTTGTTTAGATGTCACTCCTAAAAAACTGCACACTCTATCTGAGTTAGATATTATCTCATAGGATTGTCAGGATATGTCACTTTCTTCAGACATTTTTTCCACTTCCTTTGCTATGTAAGCTAAGGTGTATCTTCTAGAACTTATCTCTACCAATCTAAATGCTGATATACATCATGATATTCCACCATTTGATATTCTAATAGGCAATCCACAGACTCTGGAAATAGGAAATGAATCAGGTGACCCACCTTACCAATGAGAAAATATTACTCCTGTTAAGGAATTAAAAGGTAAGGGTTTAATACCATATTCATAACACTTTTATGAGGCTCCAAAAGGGACACATCCTACTTCCAAGTCTATGAAAGAAAAAAACTCTAGAAAATCAAAAAGAATGATGGAAAAAAAGAAAATGGGGTTTCTAACCCAAAACCCAAATCATAATGAAGATATGCTTCTAGAACAACCATGGAATATCTAACCCTAGAACAAAGGGTTCCCTATGGATATATATAGGTAGGTACAAACCTAATGTCATTGGGATCTCTGAGCCAAAGAAAAACTTCTCTATTTAAGGTTTTAACATTTATATGAGTGGTTAATCAGTCCTGGCCACTGCACAATATGCTTCCGACCTGGACAAGATTTGGATTCTGGTTAATAGCAATATAGAAAATCCTTCCTTAGTCTAAGAGGATGAACAAATCATTACTTGAGGCTTCAACAGATAAGGAAAAAAACTATTCTTTTCTGTTGTTTATTCCTTTAGATACTATATTGACATGAGGTATCTTTGGATTCATATGAAAGATATGTACGAAATAAACGAGGTCTCTTGGGTGATTATTGGAGACTACAACTATTATTTATGCTGATGACAAAATTATACCTCTGTATGAGACTTCCTTTATCATAGATTTTAGAGCTTGGGTTGAGGATATAAAGACATGGTATTTTCAAATAATTTTTTTAAATTATTTGGGATTATTAGGAGTCGGTAAAAATTGACAGCATGTGATTCTGAGGCCCAAAGAGCCCAGAATGAATTTTTGAACTTTTTTTAAGGTACATTCAGTAAATATGCAGGCAAAAGTTTCTATCTTTTGAACCATTTCTCATATTAAAAATATGAGAGCGCCATTGAATTCATAGAACCATGATTCACTTAAGGGAAGCTTAACTTCAACCAAAAAGGGTCGGATGAAAAAGTTAAATTTTGGACCTTACAAAAATAAAAATAAAATAACTCCAAAGTTATTTTATTATTTCCTTGTAACCATTGAGTGATGACGGTGGGACCATATAACAATATTATAATTTTAATGAGAGACTTTTAATGTCTTAAAACACTCATTTATTTGGTTTTGTAATGACAAAACTTATGTGTTTAATTGAATCATTAATTATGGTTAATTAATGAGCCATAATATTAAACACAATGTAGGAGATTATTCTCATATTTAAATCAAAGCTTGAGCATGGGTTTTGTGAGATCTACGAGAGGAGGAGCTAACGAAACACCAGTGACTTTCCACTCTAGTGAAGAATGGTGATCGAGTGATGGTCGTTGGAGGAATCGATGGGCGATGACAAACGCCGATGAACACCTTCAGACACAGACCCTTGTTCCTCATCTGCAGCGCCTTCCAATGAATTCAACGTAGGGGTTTGTCTTGATTTTATTTCTAAGAGTTTTATGTTTCATCTACTCTTGATTATGTTGAACCCCTTTCCTTGTTATAACACTAATGGGGAGGGCGCGGGTTGAACCGAACAGGGCCAGGACCCTCCGCCAACATTGCTTGATTACGTTATTCATGGACGACTGACCAAAACGGAGGAAAGATGTGGTCGAGGCCACACATTGATGGTGATGCCCCGAAAGGCCCGTAGACTCAGTCAAGAAGAAGATCAGACCACCGGGGCTTCACTGATGGCCCGCAGAAGCACCACCGGCGCGGTGGCGCCGATGACTGGCAGTGTTAACTGGTGGCGGCAGCCGGCTATCACCAGCTGTGAGAAGGTGGCAGCGCCCAAAGGTGCCATGACAGAAGGGGGGGGGGGGGGTGGCCAACTGTGTTAATTGTGGCGACACATCGCGACATTGCACTGTAGAGGAGTGTCATAGCTCTGAGCCGCGTTGGAGGGCGGACTCGCACCCCACAGGTCCTACAGATGGCCAGTCCACACAGACTGGACAGGTGGTGTGGCACCAGCTATCACTACTGTTGGAGGATCCTGAACGGCCAAGCTGTTCAGGAGGGGAGCTGACCCTCATGCCCAGTTGGCGGACCGCACCTATCCAGCAGGCCGGGTTGGTCAAGTAGCCCGGTGGGACACCCCCAGCTAGTTGGGCCGGACTAGTTCTGTAGACCATCAGGCTTAGCCCATGGTCTAACAAGCTGATCCCATGACCCATCCCCTTCGGGCTGGGCCCAGCCGAACCGGGCCGAGCCTAGCCCCTTCAGGCCGGGCTGGGTCGGTTCGACTGGGTCGGACCAAACCCCGACTCACTTACGCCTCAGTTTCGATTAAAGGGATATATCTCCTAAATTGGGAATCCTTTTGAAAAACTCTCTACGGTGCCAGAATCCTTAGGATGAGGCGGTTCTTTTGAGATACTCCACTTGGGTTTTAGAGAATGGGGAGTATGACCGAGTTGGATCAGACTCAAATCCAACCGGGCCCTGACTCTAAAATTCCTAAAACTTAGTGATCAGACATCTGATTGATGAACCATATATTGCGTTGGAACCCTTATGACATGCTAGTACATAGGGTTACTTATTCATGGGAATTCATGGTGGTTGAAATATGGCTGATGACTTGTGGAGCGAATCCTCCGTAAATCAAGCGTGCTTAGTGCGGGAATCTAGTGGCTGGCTGGGATGTGAAGAAAGAATAGCGATGCTCTGTGGGTCTACACCTAGTGATACTCTATGGGTCTACTCCTAGAGATCCTTTGTGGGTATTCACCTAGTGATCCTTTGTGGGTCTGCACCTAGCGATACTCTGTGGGTCGGCACCTTGTGATCCTCTGTGGGTCTGCACCTAGGGATCGTTCGTGGGTCAGCACCTAGCGATCCTCTGTGGGTCAACACCTAGTGATCCTCTGTGGGTCATCACCTAGAGATCCTCTATGGGTCAGCACCTAGAAACCTTGTGTGGTCTAGTAGCAAAAGCCTCTCAATAGAATAAGATGAATTATCTTTATGACTAATCATCTTTATTCTTGTTCTTTAATTTATATACCTAGTTTGAGTTGAGTATTTGCTTGTGCTTTGTGATTGAGATCATGATTTGTGGTTTTTACTTTATGGAATTCTAGGAGACCTTCGAGGGTCTCGGGTTCCCTACTGGGTATTGTTATACTCACCCCTGCATGGGCTTCGCCCGCACCTTTTTGTGTCTTGGGCAGATGACATACGACTTGATTGAGACTCGAGGAGTCAAGGATAGACAATGCATGAAGGTGACCAGTTGATATAGAGAGCTTTGGTGACGAGTTGTACCTACCCTTTGGGTAGGATCCTTGGCGAATGATCCCCAGAGCTATTTTCTTTTTCTGTTGTATTATTTCTTTCATTTGGGCTTTTATACTGGCCCTTTACTTTCATTTTACACTTTTACTTCAGCAGTTTTACTACGTGGTTACTTTATTTGTGTACCTTGTCTGTGTGTGTACAGGTTTAAAGTTAATGCCTTCCCGTTTTAGGGATATGCCTTTCCGATGCTAATCTACAACCCCTGAACTATGGAAAGCGGGCTTGGGGTAGTCACGACACGGGCCCCGAGGGATGAGTCATGACAAAGTGGTATCAGAGGAGTCAGTTCTACCGAAGAACTAAGACCCTGATATTTTCAATGGGAAAATAGTGTTAAGTTTTTTGAGTATGTTTTTTAGTTTGGGGAGTCTAGTGTTGGTGCAGCGGCCGACGTATCCATACACCCGGACCCCGATTTTGGATTTCTGACTCGATACTTGAAAACACTGATTCTTTGTGTTTTTGAAATGTTTTTATTTTGATCTCTTTTGAGTCAGCTCACCAGGTATAACTTATTGAATGTGGCACATATGTTTCTTTACAGAATTCTGCCATGTATACAAACAACCATGATTCCAGAGAGAGTTTGCGACGATGGGCCACCGAGCAATGAGGCTTTAGTGTAGGGACCTCTTACGGCGATGGTACCTTTGGGTGGTGTACCAGTAGCACCACTACCCATAGCGTAGCAGTTTCCAGCAGCCCACCAACAGACAGTGCACGCCGACTTAGCATGCTTCATGAGTTCCAGTGGTAGAGGCCTCTGAGGTTTCGAGGAAAGATAGATCCCAAGGTAGCTGAGGACTGGATGGAGGCTATGGCTAGAGTTTTTCGGCTAGTTGGGACACCAGCAAACTAGATGGTGACACTAGCTACTAGCCTCTACTAGGGAACAATAGGGAGATGGAAAATCCTAATGCTCTAGACACACGATGAGGCGACCCTCACCTGGTTGGAATTTGAGAGACACTTTAGGGCAGAGTCCATTCCAGTGAACTTACGCTCTTTGTATATTCAGGAGCTACTACACTTATAGTAGGGTATCCTAACAATGGCCCAGTACTCAGTGAGATTCACTGACCTCTCTCTCTACTCCACCAACATGGTATGAGACCCTTTCTTCTAGGCCCAGTCCTTTGAGCAGGGTCTTCGATGGAAGATCAGAGCATTGATGATATCGCTCAATATCCTAATGCAGGCTGGAGTGCTTGAGCGAGTCCTATTGGTGGATAACTTCCTAGCTAAACAGGCACCAATAGTGAGGGCCACAACCAGACGATAGGTAGTTGAGTCATCTGCAGCAGGTAGTAGGCATATGATGTAGAGGTCCAAGTAGGCATACATTCAAGAGTAAAACCCCTGAATGTATGTTCCGAGGTATGGAGCTCACGAGGCAGAGGAGGTCATCTGAGGACTAGAGTCTATTTCTCTTGTGGCGGACATGGGAACATGGATCATGACTGTCCAAATCCCCACATAGATGATCAAAATATGGTCAAGGGACTACCAAGACAATGATATTGGTTCGAGAAAGGAGGTCAGTAAGGTGGTGGATGTGGTAGAGGAGTTGGCCGAGCAATAGGCAGTGGGCAATGATTTGAGGTTCTACCACCACCACCTCCAGGAGGTCCACCCTGACCATAGGGAGTAGGTGGAAATGGAAGAGCTCATCTTTAGGAAGATGAGGCCTATGACCACGGTGCTCTAGAGATTATTTGAGGTACGATCTGTGTCTACTCCACCCTAGATGTAGTTCTTATAGACATAGATTCTAGTCACTCTTTTATTGCCACGAAACTCATTTGAATCTCAGAGATTTAAAAGGATCTGTTGGCTCGATCCTTACGACTGAAGAATTCTATGGGAGAGGATCCAGAGATTATGCACTATTTATGGAAGTGTTAGCTTACTCTAGGAGGCAAAAGATTTGGCTGGGATCTCCTAGTAGCAACGTCGAGGCCTTAAAATGTCATCTTGGGTATGGATAGGATATCCACATTCCATGCTCAAATCGACTGTTTTAGGTGAAAAGTGTGGTGTGAACAAAAGGATGAGACTAGGTTTTCATTAACTTGTGAGAAGGGAACCTTTACAACTCAGGATGGACTTTCTTTGAGGAGGGTGAAAATGATCACTAATCAGTTGACTAGCCTTACCCTTTTTGAAGTTGATGAGTGGAGTTTGAGCTATCCTGAAGTGGTGGACCAATATGATGATGTCTTTCATGAGGACATACTAGGACTACCTCCTCATAGAGAGGTAAACTTCTACATCGACCTGTACCCCAGAACGTCACCTATATCTACACCAATATATCAGATGGCTCTCACAGATCCTCATGAGTTGAGGGTACAACTGAAGTATATTCAGGGTAAGGGGTTCATAAGGCCCAGTGTTTTTAAATGGGAAACCTTGATTTTGTTCACCAAAAATGCAGATGAGAGTTTGAGGCTTTGCATGGACTATTAGCACCTGAACCAAGTGACCATGAAGAGAAAGTATCCACTCCCAAGGATTCATGATCTCTTTGATCAGCTGAAGGGAACTCGGTGGTTTTCAAAGATAGACCTTAGATCAGGCTATCATTATCTCAAGGTATGGTATGAGGATGTATCGAAGACATCCTTCAGATGTCGATATAGCCACTATGAGTTTTTGGTGATGCCTTTTGGCATGAACAATGCTCTGAAATGTTCATGGGACTCATGAACAGGATCTTACATCCTTACCTCAATCACTATGTGGTGGTCTTCATTGATGAAATCTTGATACACTTGGCGTTGGAGGAACATGTGACGCATTTGTTGATAGTTCTCGATACACTCTGGGAGCACCAAATCTATGGAAATCTCTCAAAGTTCCTGTTCTGGATAAGGGAGGTCCACTTTCTGGGGCATGTTATCTCAGAGTCTAGAGTTGCGGTGGATCTAGAGAAGATTGAGGTAGTGCTTTCTTGGGAGCCACCCATGGGCGTGGCCAAGGTACGTAGTTTACTGGGGTTGGCTGGGTACTACCAGAGATTCGTACCTAAATTTTCCAGAGTTGTAGCACCCCTATCAGCTTTTAAAAAATGGAAGGACAAACTTTTTTATGGGTAGAGAGATTCCAGAATATTTTTCAAGAGTTAAGGAATATATTGAAGAGTGCCCCCATCTTGAGGCTACCATAAAAGGGTGTTGGGTTTGTAGTCTACTGCGACACATCTGGTACTAGATTGGGATATGTCCTGATGCAGGAGTGGGCGGTGATCACCTACGGCTCACGATAGCTGAGGAAACATGAGAAGAACTACGCTACCCATGACCCTAGAGTTACCAGCAGTGGTCTTTGCCTTGAATATATGGAAACACTACTTAATGGGTGAGTGGTTTACCATCTACTGTGATCAAAAGTGTCTCAGTTATATCTTCTCACAAAAGGACCTGAACCTGATATAGCGGCGATGGTTGGAGTTCCTCCAAGATTATGACTTTGAGATACTCTACTCTTCTGGGAAGGGGAACGTGGTGGAATAAACACTCAATAGGAGGTATGGTTTACAGTTTTTGAGTGAGGAGACATAGTAGCTATCTAAATTGTAGTTATCCTTTGTGGATAGTGATGAAGCAGCTTACCTTCAGTCTATGACAGTTACTCCCCCACTCCATCAGTGAGTCAGGGAGGCACAACTTGGGGATGTTGAATGCGAGGCCCGATGTGCTCAGATATTCTTTGGATGGGTTCTTGAAGAATTTTCTGAAGGTGGTGAGCACGTCATCCTTTTCAGAGGACGCACCATGGTACTAGTGACGCTACGGGAGGAGGTGTTGAGGGAGTTCCACACATCCCCTTTGGCAATACATCATGGTGTGGCGAAGATGTACCAGGACCTCTAGGGTTAGTACTAGTGGGAAGGGATGACGAAATTAGTGGTAGAGTTTTTTTCACAATACCTCACTTGTCAGTAAGTGAAGGCTGGGAATTGGGTTCCAGCAGGCTTGACTCAGCCACTTGAGGGGTCAGAGTGGAAGTGAGATGGAATCTCCATAGACATTTTTATAGGGATACCATGTGCGTCTAGGGTCTACGATTCCATCTGGGTGATCATTGATCGACTCACCAAGTCGGCCCACTTCCTACCCATATGAGAGAAAGGATCAGTAGAGGGTTTGAGATGCTTCTATATACAAGTGATTTTACTGATTCATAGGGTTACATTGAATATCGTTTTAGATTGTGACACACATTTTACATCTCGATTGTGGATGGGATTGAAGGAGGTGTTCGGGACTTAGCTACGCTTGAGAACCACCTTTCATACTCAAAAAGATGTTCAGATGGAGAAAGAAATACAAATGCTTAAGGACATGCTCTGTTCTTGTGTCCTTGATTTTGGTCACAGTTGGGAGGACCACCTTCCACTGGTGGAGTTCACATACAACAACATTTATTACTCCACCATCGGTATGGAACCATTTGTGGCCTTGTACGAGCAACCATGCAGATCACCTCTATACAGGACAAACCTAGGGGAGTTAGCACTTATGGATCCAGAGTTGGTATGAGATACCACTGAGAAGGTACAGATCATCCAGGAGCAGATGAAGACTGCACAAATTAGGCTTAAGTCTTATTTCAATAGGAGATTGAGACCCTCAGAGTTCAAGGATGGAGTTCATGTATTCCTATGGGTCTCACCCTGATGAGGATTACAGAGATTTGGACAGGTCAATAAGATATCTTCAAGGTTTATTGGACCTTTCTAGATCCTTAACAGAGTAGGTGATGTGGCGTACCTCCTGGCTCTCCCCCCACAGATGCACTGGGTGCATAATGTTTTCCTTGTGTCGCAGTTGAGGAGGTATATGCATGATCCATCACATGTTATCAACTTGGGTGAGCTAGACATTGATGATGGGGATACATTCACATAGTTCCTAGTGGAGATAGAGGATTGACAAGAGCAGGTCCTTTGTAGGTGGTCGATTCCTCTAGTGCGAGTTCAGTGGCAACACGAGAACCTCTAGGAGAGCACATGGGAGCGGGAGGCTCAGATTCATGCTCAGTACCCCCATTTTTTTTACCTAGTTCTGTTGTGGATTTTGGGGAAGAAAATACCTAATGTGGGACAATATAAAGACCTAAAATTTTCACATATATTTTTTAAAATTATTTAGGATTGTTACGAGTCTTTAAAAATTGACGGCATGTGATTTCGAGGCCCAGATCCCAAAACGAATTTTTGAACTTTTTTAAGGTACATTCAGTAAACATGCAGGAACAATTTTCTATCTTTTGAACTAGTGGTCGGATTAAAAATATAATAGCACCATTGAATTCGCAGCATCAAGATTCTCTTAATGGAAGCTTAACTTTGACTGGAAAGGGTCAGACGAAAAAGTTAAATTTTGGACCTTACAAAAATAATAATAAAATAACTCCAAAGTTATTTTTTTTCTTTCCTTGTAACTATTAAATGACGATGGTGGGAACACAATGTAGTGTCAGACTTTTAATGAGAGACTTTTAATGTCTTAAAACTATTGTTTCATTAGTTTTGTAATGACAATACTTATGTGTTTAATTGAATCATTAATTACTATTAATTAATGAGCCATAATATTAAGCACAATGTGGGATATTATTCTCCTATTTAATCAAATATTGGAGACGAGTTTTGGTAAAGATATGAGAGGAGGCTTTGGAGAAATTCTGATTACTTTTTGCTCTAGTAAATAATAGAGATAGAGCAATGATCGTTGGAGGAATCGACAGATGACGACGAACACCAGCAAACAAATTTGGACGCAGACCCCTCTTCCTCATCTGCAACACCTTACAATGAATTCAAGGTTGGTGTGTTTCTTGATTTTATTTCTAATAGGTTTATGTTTCATCTACTATTGATGATGTCGAACCACTTTACTTGTTATAACGCTAACGCGGTGGGCGTGGGCCGAATTGAACAAGGCCCAAATCCTCCACCAATGTTGCTTGATTTTATTCTTCATGAGAGACCGACAAACATAAAGGAAATATGGGACCATGGGCCACGAAATGATTGAGACATCCCAAAAGATTGGTAGGTGTAGTTGGGAAGAAGATTGGACCACTTGGGCTTCACTGGTGGCCTGAGGAAGCACCATCAGTGTGGCAGTGTCGGTGAATGGCGGTAGTAACCGGTGGTGGTGGCCGGCTCTCGCCGGCTGCATGAAGGTGGCGATGCCTGAAGGTGCCGCAGCAGACGAAGGGGGGGGGGGGATTTCCAACCATGTCGATGGTGGCAAAATGCTGAGTAGGAGGGTTGCGGCTCTGAGCCATGACGGAGGGCAGGACCGTGCCCCACGGGTCCCATAGATGACAGGTCCACTTAGATTGGCTAGGTGGTGCGACGCTACCTGGAACCCCTAATGGAGGAGCCCGAATGGATGAGCTGTTCGGGAGGGGATCTGACCCCAGCACCTAGCTGGCGAGCCGTGCCCATCTAGTGGGCTGGGTTGGTCCAGCGGCCTGGCGGGCCACGCCCAGTTGGGTGGGCCAGGCCGGTCCCATAGCCCAGTGGGCCGATCCCATGTCTATCAGTTAGAGCCCATGGATCAGTGGGCCAAGCCTAGCTAAATTGAGTTGATCTTAGCCCCTTCAGGTTGGGCTGGGTCGGTCCGACCGGGTCGGACGAGACCCATACCCACTTACAACCCAGTTTCAATTAAAGAGATATATCTTCTGAACCAGACATCCGTTTGATGAGCCATCTATGGAGATAGAACCCTTAGGATGAGGAGGTTCATTTGAGATACTCCACTTGGGTGTTGGAGAATGTTGGAGTATGTCCAGGTTGGATCAGACTCGAATCTAATTGGGCCCCCAACACTAAAATGACTAAAACTTATAGACTAGGCATCCGATAGACGCTCCATCTATTGCGTTGGAACCCTTATGACATGGAAGTTTATCGGTTTACTTCTTCATGGGACTTCATGGCGATTAAAATACAGATGATGGCTTGTGGAGAAGATCCTCTAGAAATCAAGCATGCTTATTGCGGGAATCTAGTGGCTGGTTGTGTCGTGAATAAAGAATAGCAATCCTTTGTGGGTTTGCACCTAGAAATCCTCTGTGGGTTTTCTCCTAGTGATCCTTTGTGGGTCTCTATGGGTCTACACCAAGCAATCCTATGTGGGTATGCACTTAGAAATTCTCCGTGGGTCTACACCTAGTGATCCTCTGTGTGTCTGCACCTAGAAATCATTCATGGGTCAGCACCTAGCGATCCTACATGGGTCAACACCTAGTGATCCTCTATGGGTTAGCACCTAGCAATCCTCTGTGGGTCAGCACCTAGAAACCTTGTGCATTCTAGCAGCAAAAGCCTCTTGATAGAATAATATGAATTAGCTTTATGACTAATTATATTTATTATTTTTCTTTAATTTATATACCTGGTTTGAGTTGAGTCTTTCCTTGTGCTTTGTGATTGAGATCATGATTTGTGGTTTTTTCTTTGTGGAATTCTGGGAGACCTTCAAGGGGCTCGGGGTCCCTACTGGGTATTGTTATACTCATCCCTGCATGGTCTTCGCCCGAACCGTGTTGTGTCTTTTGCAAACAATAGATGGCTTGACTGAGACTCAAGGAGCCATGGCTAGACGGTACATGGAGGTGACTGGTTGACATTGAGAGCCACGATGACAAGTTGTACCTACCCTTCAGGTCAGATCCTTGGAGAAAAATATCAGGAGCTGTTTTCTTTTTCTATTGTATTATTTCCTTCAGTTGGGATTGTATACTGGCCCTTTACTTTCAGTTTACACTTTTACTTTAGTATTTTTACTACATGGTTACTTTTTGTTGTGTACCTAGTCTCTGTGTGTACAGGTTTAAAAGAAATGCCTTCCCATTTTAGGGATATTCCATTCCAGTTCTAGTCTCCAACCCCTAGCGTATGGAAGGCGGGATTAGGGTAGTCATAGAGCAGGCCCCGGGGGATGGGTCATGATAGAGAAAGTTGAAATCACCAAATTAAACCTCATTGGTGCTAAATTAACCTGGTACAAAATACATTTAAACAGAATGAGATAAAGAATAATTGATAGGGCCTTTGTGAATGATGTCACTCTTGGAAACTGGAGATCAATTTCTTATGTTACCTTGGCTAAGCATAATTCTGATCACCACCCCATCTTGGGGAGTCTTATTGAAAACATGGGGAGGCATCCTATTCCTTTCAAATTTAATATTTCTTGGACCACCCTTCCTGAGTGCACCCAATTTTTCCAAGATGCTTGTGGCTCAGATGAGATTAATCTCAATCCTCTAATATGAATCTCTATACTTAAGATGATAAAGATCAAAATTAAAGATTGGAAAAAAGGATTAGCTTTCTTGATGAAGATATTTATTTCGTTGAATTCTCTCTTCATGATTTAAAAGAATCCATCATTAGGGATAATTTCTCTAGAGAAACTGATCAAGAAGTTGTGATGACATGAAAGTTATAGCACCTCATCAAGATTAGGGAAAAAATTTGAAGAGACATTTTAAAAAGAAGATAGATTAATGAGGGAGATAAAAACACCAAATTTGTCAATTCCCTCCAAAAGTTCATAAGGGATAATATGCCACTATCTCTAATCAAAGATCATGATTGCATTCTTGATGAAAGCTGATCTATTTCCAGTCACATTGCGTCCTTCTATAATAATCTCTTCAATGGACCACCAGTGAATTTTAGACTCAAGGATGATATTATTCCTAAACTGATCACTAAAGGTGGTAACTCATATATTACATCCATTAGCTTGGATTTTTAAATTAAGTAATAAATCTTTGTTCCAAAAAAATAATGTTCTCCGAGTCCAGATGGATTCAAAAATCAATTCTTACAATTTTATTGGGATGTGATCCAGAAAGATGTGTGTAACTAGGTCAAGAAATTCTTCAAAGGTGGATCCTTCAATCATGGTTTCAATGACCAGTTTATTTCCTTGATTCCAAAAATGGATAATTCTAGTGACATCACTCAATTCAGGCCACTATCCCTTGTTATCACTATTCATAATGTGACCACAAAAATTCATTCCAACAGACATGCTAGTATCTCGAATAGAATCATCTCATGGAATAGGTTTGATTTTTTGAAAGGTAGAAACATATAGTATTGCTTACTCACTACCTCATAAGCCCACCATAGGAGGCAACATTGATCTCAATATTGACATCATGAAATCCTTTGATACTATCTATTGGGGTTTAATAGGTAATGTTATTCACAACTTTGGATTCAATGTTAAAATTATTCTTTGGATCAAAGACCTTTTTGTGTTTTCTTATATATCCATTCTCATTAATGGGTCACTAGAAGGATACTTCAAATAATAAAGGGGAGTGATACAATAAGATCCACTTTCTACCATTAACTTTTCCATTGAAGAGGGCTACCTCAATAGTCTTTTCCTCTATATAGAGGATAAGGGTGATATCTCAACCATCAGGGTGGCTAGAGGTATATATGCTCCTTAACATATATTTATTTAGTGATGATATTATTATTTTTACTCAAGGATATAAGAAGAACATCAAAAACATCAAGATTTCCCTATTTCATTATGAGAGTGTGTCAGGACAAAAAATCAGTTGGAATAATTCCTTTATCAATTTTGGAAAGTGAATTGTAGCTTCAAGGAAAGTCTCTATCATCAATGATTTGGAAATTATAGAAGGTTCTCCCCCTTTTACATATATTGGAGTTCCCTTATTCTGGGTAATTCCTTGGGCCTCTCACTTCACAGATTCTTTGAGTTAAATAAGAATAAATCTTGCCTCTTGGAAGGGAAAATATCTCTCAATGGCATGAAGAATTTGTCTTGTTAAGCATGTTGTGGTTTCAAAGATGGTCTTTTCTTCCATGGTGCATTCCTAGCCTACCTCTATTATCAAAACCATCAACATGATCACGAAGAAGTTAAGTTAGAGAATAAGTATCTTAGAAAGGAAAGACAATATAGCCTCTCGGAGAAAGTTCAAGTTTCTTCATATTTTTGGTGGCCTCAACATCAAAAATATAGAATTTTTTAACCTGTATCTTCTTGATAAGTTCTTGTGGAGGATAATAAACAATAATTCTAAATATCTCGGCTTCTTGAGATCCATATTTTTATTAAATATTATCAAAGTAAATTAGAGTTACATGGAGTCCTCCATTTTGAATAGATTGAATTAATTATTTCAAAAAAATTCACATTTACTCTCACTAGATTGTTAATAGGAACTCCAATATTAGATTATAGTATTAAAACTGGATGGTAACCCCAATTATTGAGTGGATTAATTACAACGATCCAGTGATTGACCATAACATCTTAATCACGGACTAGGTGGACAACCTAAATATTATACCTGATGACATAGCTGAAACCATTTCTAACTTTGATTTTTTCAATCAAGAAGACATACTCATCTGGGAACCATCTCCTAATGGAATTCTATACTCAATGAATTTTTATATGCATATGATTCATGGGATCCAAAATTAGATTGGTAACTTCAACAAAATGTGACTTCTTTCATACAGATTTACCCTTCTCTGGAGACTTTCTCTCCACAAGGTTTTGTCAATGCCAATTTAGAGAGTGTAGGCATATCTCTCTTTTCAAAATGTGTCTTGTGTCACAAACATAGGGAGGATGTTGACCACCTCTTACTATGTTTAAATACAGTGTCCTAACTTTGGAAATCCATTTTTGATATCATTGAGGTCCAATCCTTGCACACTATTTACTGCTAGGAGTTTCCGTGCACTGTTCTTGATACTCAGTTCTCTGAGAAAATCACTCTCATTTTTTGGGTTTCATATGAAAATCTATTACATATTATTTAGAGAAGTTGAAACAATTCTATTCATGAGTAGAAAATATTCAATGTATGGTTCACTATTGTTGAAATTGTTGATGTAGTACAGACTAATAATTCACAGCATACTATAAAATTATGCAACAATATGAGGTATCTCACCATTCTTAGAAGACTGAGAATTTCAGAAGAATTTTCCAAGCCCTGTGGCACCCTTGAAGTCTTCTGGTATGCTCCCTTACATGGATTGATTAAATGAAACACTGATGGGGCATTGAAGGGAAATCCAATGCCTTTAGGATAAGGTTCCATCTTTATATATCATAATGGTGATGTGGTGGAGGCTCTCCACGGTCCTTGTGGCCATTCTAATGCTCTTGAAGCCAAAACGACTGAATTTATCAGAGTTTTATGATTTCCACGACCAAGAAATAAGAAAAAAATTTGGTTTGAATGTGACTCTACTACCATTGTTCAATCTATCCTAAAGGGAGTGGTTTATCTTTCATGGAATCTAACTATAAGATGGTAAAACTATCTATGTGTTCTCTATTCCATGAATTACATTATCATTCATATCGATCATGAAGAAAATCACATTGCTAATGGTATTTACAATAAGGGAGTGACTAATGAGGTGTTATATTACTATAAATCTCTCCCTAGGGATATTATCCCCATATTTTAATAGGGAAAATGTAAAATACCCCCATTTAATTTTTTTTAATATTTCTTTACTTTTATCTAAGAGCCTCTGATCTCACTTTTCCAAAAAAGTATAATTTTTATCAAACTCATTAATTAATTATTTATAAAGTAAAAAAAATAAGGAATAAATATAATTAATATTTTATTTTAAATACAATATACATATTCATACTATTAGGGTTACTTTTCTTGTCCTTATTAAATTAATTTTTTTACCATTAACTAACCTATTTTATTTTTATTAGTGTAATAGATATTTACTACAATTACTATTTATATTGTCCAAAAATTAATTTGACCTCATTACCTAATATTAATTTTTCTAATTATAAATATGGAATTATTTTTGTCAAATTCAATTCACATAAGTTGAATAATTTAATTTAAAATAAAACACACAAGTGCGATGAAAATCTGTTTCCCAAAAAATTAATTTTTCAAGGAAAAGATATTTTTACTTTAACTCTATAACTAGAAATATTCATTATATGAATTTAAATTAATATATATAGATATCTAATATATAAATTTCATTTAAATCATTCCTAATTGGGGGTTATTTTAAGTAATTAAAATGGGTAAACATTATGAATTTTTAAACAGTTTCACCAAAATGTGTTTTCAAGCCGAAAATAAACTTATTCTAAAATCCAATATAATGATGATTTAAATGTAATTAATCAGATTAAATATAACTAAAGAATAATTATTATACTTTGAAATAAAATTAAAATAAAAAAAGTCTTTTAAATTACTTAATTTATTAAAAGAAATGATAGTTTTATAAAAAAAGGTATTTTCACTACTTAGTGAAAAATCAATATTTTCCAAAAAATACCAAGATCTCACCCTAAGTTAATTTTGATATGATGATTTCAAAATTTAGGTTCATTTTATAAAATTAATTTTCTAAATGTTCTAGAAAATAATTTTAATATTTTTTTACAAAAATAAATAAAAAGCATTTGTGAAGAAAACATATTTTAAAGAATAAGAAGACATTACAAAAAATTATGTGTTTATTTATTGAGAATTTGTCAATAGAATTATGTTGAGTAGGAAATTTATATATATTTAATAAATTATTTAATCCTATTTATATATGAAAATTTAATAGCGAGGTTGTAATGGTAATATTTAAATGATTGGTTTCTTTGGATTTGGTGTTACGTATCACATATATTATCGAATATAGTTTTCTCTTTTTGAAACTCAGGGCCTTACACTTAAAATCATCATTATCATTACTTGAATCATGTGTACTCATATCATTATTTTCTTTCATTGAAAAACTTTCTTTCTCAAGAAGATGACTAAATAGAAACCAGTCATATATTAAATTCTCTAACCCAGACCCCTCATTCATATAATGAACATTTTGATATGGTATTTTCTCTCCATTATGATACGAGACATAATAGTTATTTTGAAAACAAATTGTTTTTATATACTAGATGACTTATTTATATCACAATTATGACATGGGTAGTGTATAATAAATCTATCTTAAGATATGTTAAAAAGGAAAAAAATAAAAGACAATCTAGCATGTTTTTAAAATAGATTGAGATCTGATCAAAATTATATATCCAAATTCTATATATTTTGTTAAAAAAATTTAAAAATGTTATATTTCATGTTGTAAAATAATTTAAATTATATTAATTTCAAATCATAAATGTATTTAAGGAAATGTGACTTGTTCACTTTATTTTAATCACTTTGAAAAACAATGAAACAAGATTTAAGTGAAATACATTTTAAATCACTCTCTATTTATGTGCATAAATACCAAATTTAACATAAATTATTACATAATTATAAAAACAACAATTTATTTTATCACGAGAACTGAAATTTGATAAGGTAAAGGGCCATTTGAAAATAATTCAAACTTTATACTTATCACAAATATACCTAACTTCATAACTCTATCCCACGAGATAACACAATACCACATATATAAAACCATAATAGTGAAATTAGTTTTACAAAGTAGTAATAAATATACATAATACAACACAAAAAAGTACAATATAGTTATTAAACGGGCATTAAATAATGTTATGTGAAAAATTAATTTTAATTTTATTGGAACCAATTTTATACTTAATTAATACATTAAGAAAATAAATTTTAATTATATGGATTTATAAAATGTAAAAACAATTAATTGTTTCCATAAAACATCCTAAATTATGAATCATAACATAAAATCTTGAGCAATTTAATATTTTAAAACCCAGTAATAAGACAAGAAAAAACCTCAAAATATGATTTTCTTTAAAAACATCTATAGTGCATGAATCGATGCTTTCAAAAATAATGTTTTCAGAAACCATGAAAATCCACATTAAATTATATCTGAATACACACCAATTTTAAAAAATAAATCACATATAACTCATACCTTTCAAATAAAATCACTTCACTTTCATAAGATTCCCATAAACAAAATATGATTTGAAATAATTATGTTTATTCATAGCCAATCACATGGTATGAAAAATAAATTTTAGGCCACAAAAAAATTAGGGAATAAAATATAGAAACATAGAGATAATATATGAGAAAAGGGGAACAAAATATATATACCTTGATAATTTAACTTAATAATCATTGTAAAAAGGATGAATCAAACCAAAATTGAAGTATAATGAAAGGGAGGGAGAGAGTCGATCACCTCAAAGGAAAAAACAAGTATAATAACACATTTGATAATTTTATGTAAGATTTAATCATTACTCTTTGATTTTTTTTAGAAAAATTGTTAGTATAGGCCCCCCAATATAATGATTTTTTTAAAACTATTGGTATAATTTATTCTCAAACATGATTAACCGATGATACTGTTGGTATAGGTCTATGTGGATTGCTCTAAGTAGTGGGATAAAAATGAGTGAAAATGTGTTAGTGATATAATTTTATAGGTTACCTATATTATGATTTCAAATAATATTTTTATGGAAATATTTTTCTTTAATGAGGTAAGTAATGTTTAATGGTGAAAAGTTTGTTTTTTAAAGGAATGTTTTCATGAGTCCCCACATTCCTTGGGATATCTTTATGTTTTTTCAAATTCTTTCAAATGGGTTTAAAAGGTTTTATTTGAGAAAATATTTATTTTCACTTGTAGAAATGTTTTATTTATTTGTTGAGAGTTTTATTATGAAAACGACAAACTTATTCATTAGTTTTCATGTTTTTCACTGGACGAATGGGATTTATTTTATTTTCATACCCATCATTGGATTTTTTTCTCATCCCACAATTTAAAATGTTTTTCATAGGATTTAAGGATGGTTAGACATGTTATCATGGTCAATATTCCCGCTTTTCTGACTGATTTTAAATGAATCAAGTGTCTTGAATGAAATAGAGGTGTAAACTTAGAGACCTGTTTTAGTGGAAAAAATGTATACCATGTGTAAATGTCCAATATATTATGTAATTAATTATTATTTATCTAAAATTATAAATTAAAAATATTTTAAAAATGTAATGAGGTGAAATAATTATTATGAATCATGTGTTTATGGGTTGTTTAAGTTACAGGTTATTACAGTAGCAGTGAATATTATGAAATCTATTGCATTTTTTACCCTTTATTATGAACTGGTTATGATAATATATCTCACACATCTTCAAAAAAATTCCATAAGTAGTTTCTGTAAATCTCCCTCCAGATTCTATCACCAAGCCACATGACCAACTAATTTAATGTAATAAAAAACCCAACTCTTAAAATTTAATTACAACTATAAAAAAAATCCATAATAACCTCCATTAAATGAATATTTAATATGTTTATAAAAATTAAATCTCAATAATAATTTAACAAATTTAATTTTAATTTCCCTTTATATGACATGCATATTCAGCCACCTAAAATGGAAAAAAACTCTTTCACTTAAACAACCAAATATATCAAGTTGAACTTAAATTTAAATCTCCAAAATTACCTCTATTAAATTACCCATTAAAACCCTAATCCAAATAGTCAAGGTAAATCTAAATTTATTTTTTGAAAAAAACAAGTTAATGAAAATTTAAAACATGAATATAATATCTAGTTAATGATACCCACAAAAATTTATCTATTTAATTCTTTATAAAAAACCTAATACAGAGGCCCACACACCTACACCTCATATATCCCTCGAAGGTCATCCCCAAACCCTAATCTTCCACGATGCCCCTACCTCACCTAGACAATGTAATTGTGAGAAACCCAAAGAAATTACTAGAATGCCTCCCACCCCTTCCCCCTTCTACCTCCCACATCCCTCCTATCACTTTGCTTCCATACACTTCCATTAATTATGTATCCCTCCCTTCCTCTCATGTCCTAACATATCTCAGCTAATCTCCCCTCACAGGTTCGTCCATCCATACATCCACCATCTCTGATTTCTCTCCTATATCATCTTAGGGATTTTTTCTATCACATCTCAATTCTAGAGATGTGATGTTAGTGGTTTTTTGTTCATCATATTTTTTATTCATATGACATCTATGATTTATCCAAAATCTTTGCACCGATATCTAAATTTATGTGTTATTATTGCAATAATATTATTTTTTTCTATTTCTGTTTGTAAATAGATTATTTTTGGTTGTTTAGTTTCCACTTAACAACCATTTTTTTACTCTTACACTATGTTTTCATAGTAAAATAAAAGAAATTATTTACTAATTATAAAAGAAAAGAAAAGTAAAAAAATAAATGATTTTGATTTGTCTCTATTTTTATACAAGATTTAATAAAAGAAAAGTAATGATTTTCATTTATCTCGTGCTTATTTGGTGAAAATTTTTAAAAGAGAAGAAAATAAATTGTTTTGATGCAAATGTCACAAATTACCATTAATAAAAAATATTATTTTCTTAACTTTTTCACATGTTTTAAAATAAGTACATTGTTTTAAATTATCCTCAATGTTTTTATATCACAAAAATCACATATACATTTAACAGTAATAAATATATTAATAAAATTAATTTATTTTCTTGTAAAAAATTGTTTAGTTACAATAGACTATACATTAATTAAAAAATTTGCATAATCATTATACATAATTATTTTTAATTAATTATATTCCCATAAGATACATACTTTCAATACATATTAATTTTTTAAAATTAATTATATTATAATATTATTATTTATGAATAATTATTAAAATAAATATAATTTTATCATTTATGAATAAATATAATCTAAAAATATATAATTTTATAAATATAATATCTGATTAGATATAATTTTAAAATAAATATAATTTATCAATAAATATAATTTTATCATCTTACCATTTACTAATAAATATTAAATATAATTTTATCATTTACGAGTAATTAATATATATATGTTTTTATATTAGTTTAAATTTCAACAACTGTCAAAATAATTTATATAAAAATATAAAAATATTTATATAAAAACTATTTGTATATAAATTATCAAAATTGTTTATTGATTATGTTGAAATTTGAAACATAATCATTTGTTATTTTTAATAATAATCCCAAATAGGATAATTTATATAAACACTAATCCAATAAAAAAATTACAGAATAAAATAAATTATGTTTAGGGATAGTATAAGAATTCAAAAAAAAATCCACATCATGTGATTAATTTCTTTTGGGATCACCCTGATTTTGGGGTGATTAGAATCCTTTAGTATGAGGGAAATCAATTTTCATAGTTTCTCAACCAATAATTTATCTCCATCAAATATGAGGTATCCAAATATGAAAATCACTTTCAATCATTCAGTTTCATTCCATTTCTCCCCAAATCATTCCTGCAAAACGAGTTGTTACTGCTTAATAACTATTTTTCTCTAAATTCTCACTGATCTATTTTTTTAGTCATCACGTAACAACCATTTTTAATATCTTATCCACCATTTTTTCATATTTAGGCTATGAAAATGAGTCCCATATATATTTGTATATATAACATGGAACACCCTTTTCTTTTAAGACTCAACTTAATAGTGTGGGAGCAAACTGGAAATATTTCTCCTCTCTAGAACATTATAGATTTGGAGGAGGGGAAGTATAAAAAAGGAATGGATGCATTTAGTGTAGGTTATGAGCTATATCTTTTCGGTGAAGACAAAGTGGAATCATTTAACACTCTTTCATTTAACTCCACTATGTATAAGCTACATTGTACTAATTCCTCTTCATTAAAACTTGTAATCTTATCTTTTTCATAGTGGGGGAATCCAGATGCATGAGTCACTCAGATTGATGATAAGTTCTTTGTACTTGGTACTAGTTCTATGTTTTTTCACATTTTTGTTCCTTCCCCAACTTTTGAGGTGTATTACCTATTAAAGGACACTTGAGAATCTACACTTCACCCCACTATTATGATTGTGAAAGTGCTGGTTTAGATAGAAGTTTCAATTAATTCAATAATTTTATTATTATGTACAACTCGAAAGGTTGTTAGGTTTATGACATTGATAGCAAAGAATAGAATAGTTGGGTATTGTCACCACTTAATAAAAAATATTCTTTGGACCCTAAC
The DNA here is from genome assembly GCA_963277665.1 of Viscum album. Taxonomy (NCBI): domain Eukaryota; kingdom Viridiplantae; phylum Streptophyta; class Magnoliopsida; order Santalales; family Viscaceae; genus Viscum; species Viscum album. Next base: position 821,570,424 of record OY728141.1, on the reverse strand, counting down.
CCATTTGAAGGCAATGTTGTTTCAACATACCATGGCATCATTATTGCATAAAACAATAAGGATAGGATGGTTGTTTATTTACCTAATTTTATCTCCTCTACCATTTACTTTAAAATTATTGATCAATTGAATAATGTTATCACAACCAATGAGGTAGATTGTTGCTCTATCCATCACTTAGGAAATGGGAAAATGTGCAGTGTGTGCTTTTTTCAAAATGAATAATTATATTGGGAGTTATAGCCATATTTCAAGTCAATAGCTTGAAAAAATGGCTAGTGATAGTTGGAACTTTCCAGTTAACATTGATATTTTCATCACTGTACTTTTAAGGATGGTACTGAGGCTGAGAACATAATATTTATAGATGCATTTATCATGTGTGTGCATTATCCAACCATCCTATTTATTTTATTTTATGATTTTCATCATTTCATGCTCAATGATATGGGTTTTTATTTTTTGGATATCATTTTTTGGAATTAACTGCTCAATTTTTTTTTCTATCTTTAATGTTTCACATTCAGCACTAGGATGGTAGCATTTAGGATTTCAAATTCTGCTGGACATGGATTGGTTGCATTTGCGATTTTAATTATTTTCATATTAAATCATAGAACTCCTATATGCCCTAGTCCTTTTCCATGATTTGTGTTGAGGGATGAAGTTATATGTCCTCATCCATATATTGTTCTTCAGAATTCATTCCCTTAATTAAAGTTTCCATTTGAAATCAAAATCATGGAATCCCCATAAACACATTCAATTATTTTTCATAATTGGTACCATAATTAAATTTTCCATGTCAAATTGAAAATAACAAATAAAAAATCACTTATGAGCTTCCCTTGTCAATATAAAGTGTTTCAATTTAATATTACTCCCATTGATTTGATACACATAATTATACCCATAGTTTGTATAATACATTATAATTTTCCATTTCACTTTCCTTGGAACTCCAACCATAAAAAGGGTTAAAACTTGGTACCATGTGTAACGTGATGACTTGTTAAGTAGGAACCATGTGCGATTTGGATAAGTAATTGACTATCTATATAGCATTCACATGTAAGAAATGTGAAATCCAAATTGTATAAAAATATATAAGGTTATTTTGCAGGAAAACCAAAATAGAATGTTGTTGTAGACTTGAGTATACCAAGCATGTATAAATGTACAACATCCTTGTAATGCCAATGTGTATTTCGTTTAATAGGTCTGAAGGTTTGGGAAAACATGTTTTAAAATGAGTTAATCTTTCTAAAAGATCCAAGAGGACAATAACTATTTTTGGGGTGCACAACTAGTGTAGATTTGGATGTCATATTAATTAGTTATGCTGCCAAGTATGCTTTTTTTATTTCCAGAACATCTACTTATCTATGTGCAACCATATTTAATTATAATATATGGTTGTTGCATCAATTCAATAAGACTTTTATTTTTTCTTGGATATCACTATGATGTTTCCAAAATTGTAGTGGATTCTTCTCAAAGGTGACCCTCATTATAATTCTGTTCAACAAAAATTGGTTTCTAATGAATGTAACTGATGAATCTAGAATAGGTATTAGATGATAATTTTTCAAGAATCTACCATCGATCTATAGTATATTATCAATAACCAATATTGAATACCATTTCAGTTGAGGGTCTGAGATGTAAATATATTATTCATTGATAAGCGAGTTTGAAATATGAATTATGTTCTATGTGGTGTGAAATAGGAATATTAAAAAACTTTTGTAAACAGATAATGAATTGAGTTGTTTTTAATAAGAAAAAACTACATATTTATTGGAGGAGAATTCAGAATGTTAATAAATCATATGGATAATTCATAATGATAATAAACTTTATGGAACTTGTTTAGTCAATAAAATGCATATAATATTTAAACTACATCCAATCAGTGGATACATTTAGTTTATGAATGTTTTGAAGAACCAATAATGAAATATGTTGTAAAATGTATGTATTCAACATAATAAATACATTGAAAGGTTATTCATAAACATAAAAAAATATTTAAGATAATAATAAAATTGATATACTACAAGAAGCTGTATGAAGTGTGTAGATAAAGTAGAATAAATTGAATGAAGGTTTTAAACATTAAGAAAGGAAATAAATTTTATGAAGATTATAAAATTCATAGATTATATACTATATGGATTTAGTGTATGCATTTAGTTGTTGAAGAGTAATAAACTGTATGCATTCAGTTTAATCAATAAGCTGTATGATGATTATTCTAAATAAGGTGATAAAAATTATGATGATTACTTAGAATAGGATAGGTAAAACTCTACTAATCTTATCTAGAATAAGAAATGTAGTTATATTCTGCTACATCCTATCTACCATGTAGTAGGTATTTTGATTGGAATATAGTTGTACCATATTTTTAAAATATACCAAAATAGGATCATGGAAGTCATACATTAATAAATTGTACAAAAATCTATTAATAGTTAAGTAAAATAATAAATGAAATGAATAATGAATATTCAAACAATATAGATGTCAATTACCACTAGACATCTATTTTTGGATAAAATGATGCTACAACAAATTTAATGTTCAATATAAATGTATAAAAGATGAAAGTACATCAAAAATGAAATTGTGCATCATCAATTGTTGATAACATTGAAATTTAATGAAAAATAATAATTATAATTACCACAAAAATCCAAATACTAAATATAGAAAATCATGTACATTAGGTTTTAATAAAATGATGAATTATTTGAAGAGATGATTGTAGAGACTATAACATATGTATAATATAAGTATCACATAGATCCCATGGATGTAGGAAATGAAGTTTCAAACCATGAAGAGTGCATTAGTGAAAGGGGAAACTAACTGATGTTATGAATTTAGAAATAAAAAAAATCAAAAATTTTACAGTGACTAAGAAATGATATTTGAAGTGTAATAAACTATCGATTCATGTATTTTGATCACCAAAAAATAAAAATAATATGAAAAATTAATCATCTTGATTCTAAAGTTCTGTATGCCAAAAGTAACTAAGTATGAGAGGTTGAATGATGATGATGGTTGAGTAGAATGAAATTGGGTTGTAAAAAATACTAGGGTTTGGAGGGAAATAGTGTGAGAGAAGCCACGCATGATGGAGGTTTGAATATATTTGAATAGATAAAATAGAAATTATTCCTAGTTTTGATGAATAACAATAGTGAGGGGAGCTAGATGTGATGGATGGATAAGGGGATCCGAATGCGAATGAGGGTTTAGGGGAGCTAAAAATGCTAGAGAGTCGAATAGATTAGAATAATACTACAAAAATGGTAAGGTTTGGATGCTGAGTAATGGTTACAGGAGCCAGACATGGTGAATTATCATAGAGGATTTTTTTCCATTGTACGATTGGGGATATGCGACTAAATGAGAGATGACCATGTGGGGTGGACAATACACCAAATAATAGAATTATAGATCATAGACCGCTGCAGTTCTATTTATTCTATAATTTAGGAAGGGAGAAGGAGAATTCATGAAAACCAATGATGATATATGGTTTCTACATCCATTAAACAATAGATTCAGGTTTTTTTGACCACTAAAAGATGAAAATAATAGGAAGAATTAATTATCATGATTCAGAAGGAGTGTCTGCCAAGTGTAACCAAGCATAAGAGGTCAAATGCTAATGAGGGTTGAATAAAATGGAATAGAGTTGTTGAAAGAACCTAGGGTTTAGAGAGAGATGTGGTGGGAGAGAATCCAAGCATGATGGATGGTTTAATATATTTGACTAGATTAAATAGTTATGATGAATGGTTTTGATGAAGAACAAGGGTGAGGGGAGAGAAATGTGATTGAGGGATGAGGGGAGAGAATGTGATAAAGGGGTGAGGGGAGCTGGATGTGATGGAGAGTCAAAGAGATTGTAAGAAAATTTCACCAGTGGGTAGGGAAGATGGATATGGTGAATTGGCATGGATGGATGTTTCCCCACTATACGATTAAGGAGACACGACTAAATGAGAGATCAACACATGGGGAGGATAGGATAACAGATAGTAAAATTATAGATCTTGGACAACTTTAGTTATATTTATTCCATACTTTAGGATGGGAGATGGGAAAATCATGGAAAAGTTTTATTTTTATCATGATTTCCATTGATGAAAATCAATGATGATATATGGTTTCTACATCCATTCAAAATGAGTTTGATGTTATTCTTAAATATTAGTATGCTGGTCTCTACCTTGATACATGCATGAATTGTTTTGAGATCATTTTTATAATTTGTTAATATTATGTTGTATTTTTTAGTTTTGTAGTGTTGACACTACCATCCTCAGTATCCTTCGGTGTGTCAACATTTTGATCCACCACTATTGCGTAAGTGACTTTTGGACTTCTCACCACTCATAATAGGGAATGACACAACATAATGATATAAATCAAAACCAACATGATTAGTGAAGAAATTACTTCTTATACCTAATGATTTGGGAGTTCAAGGATGGAGAAAAATGAACATATTCTATCCTACTTTAAACATCCATTCATAGACTAAAATCTAAAATACATTTTTTGAAACTTTTTCCATGCAAGAAGTATGATCATGATTATTCTTAGATGAATGAAAATGAATGAGATAATCCTATAGGAATCAAGACTTTTAAGTATAAAAAAATGGATGTGATAAGATTTCAATAACCATGTAGTCATTTCATTATAAAAAAAATTGGATAATGAATGACCATATTCAATAATGAGGTGGCCATACACTTCATATGAAGTAAGATAAAAGTAATAAGTTTCTTAATCTAATTGGAAACACAGAATAAATATAAATAATAAAAATAAATATATCTTTTATACACCTTCTATAATGATTTCCAAATTATGATAAAAAATCACTAAGATTTTTCAAAGGAAACCAAATGATAAAAAAGTGAGAGATAAGTCAAATAGTTGGAATTATATAATGGATGTTGAGATATTCAATAGAGGAAAACAGCCTTTCCACTTCAAAAATCACATTTAAAAACTAGAAATTCAAAAACCATTATCAAAATCCTTTTCATTGATAATATACTTAGTAACTTTTAAATTAATCTTCAATGTAATGATTGATCATAATGGTGGAAAATTTTGTTTATGATGTGCACATTAAAACAAAGATTCCTTTCAAATTTTTAGTAAAAAGTCGAAATATCATTATTGAGAAAGTAACAAGATGATACCTTTTAAACCATTTTTTTAAAAAACCAAAATGGGTGAAAATTAATTTAAAAAATATTTTGATAATATTAATAATATTTTTGACAACATTTTAAGAAAACATATATATGGAAGAAAAAACATTTTTGACCGAAGAGATAAATAAAATCGGTTTTCACTAAAAGCATTCTTTTGGAATCTTGAGTGAATAAAGAAAAAAATGAAAGGAATTTTTTTTTCTAAATAAATAACTATAGTATAATAAAATTCATGAATTTTATGAGAGATAGATCATATGATATTATCATCAAAAACTTAATCGTAAAAAATATCGATAAATAATGATATTATAATGAAAAATCATTACAACTCTGTTAATATTTTAATCATAATCCCCATGAAAGAATAAAATAAAAAACATTTTATATAATGAGTATAAATAAATTCATTATATAATATGTCAAATGGGAAGTATATATACCTCATCAAAGAAGATCGGTACATAACATAACTCTTGTCTCGAAGAAGGAAATTTGAGACAAAAATCCCTTACCGCAAGATCATTTTTACTTGAAAGTGCTCTACATTCCAGTATAATAAATATAAATTTATTATATATATATTAAAGAAACATAATCATATATATCATACCATATATAATGTAATTATACTTTTTATCACCATTTTTATTAATAATTCATTATTAAAATCCATGTTTCAGGTGATTACTGCTTTTCTTTTTCCTATATGTTTTGATTTGGTAGTTTTGGTCCTTAAACATTGATCATTTATCCACCATATATATCATTTTAATAATGATATTAATATCATATATTTTCATTATATACATATTTAAAATAATTCCTAGTATTTATAGATAGAAAGATGAAATGCACCATTCATTGAGACGGTAGGGTGTACGTATGCATGAACGCTATTTTCATTTTTCAAATGATGGAAATAAATAAAGTTGAACAATAATTCACCATTATGGAATCATTATTATATCATTTTTATCATATATATTCTATAAATTTATCCTTATTACCATCCAAGAAAAAAATATATGAAAAACACATCACATCAGTTTGCAAGGCAATAGTCCACCGTACATATGAGGGACGTTACAGTTCCACAATGGGTTAGAAGGTTTGAAGTTTGATGGGATATTATAATTCCAAAAGTATGGTTATTTCATAAATATCACATATATTAATTATGTTTATCCTTATCACCTTCCATAAAAATCATAAGTGGAAAACTAATCACATTTCTTCATGAGACAATAGTTCACCATACACAGGATCAAAAGTTTTGTTTCCCATTTGATGGAGGAAGAGATTGATATAGGTAATGAAATTAAAATTATACAATATAAGTATATGTAATTTACTAAATTTATTATATTATCATGGTTTAATAATATTTAAGGGAGGTGAAAGAAAAAATAAAATAGAAATGCTTGTTTAAGAAAGATACATCTTCTTCGGATAACCTTATTAGGTTTTCACCAAAAGCCTTACAAGGTTGTATTTATAATAAAAATTTGGGATCTAGGTAAATTAAGGAAGATATTTGGGAAGATATTGGATGAACCAAATGGATTTGGAAGTGTGAAGAGGATATGAGAGGGGGTGACCATTTATAAATGGGGGAGAGAACACACTTGAAATTTGTAAAAATAAAAAGTTGTACCCATGTATTAAGCATGAACAAAGGCTATACAATAACTCGTTATAAAAAAATATAATATGAAAGATCAAAATATGGTCATTAAATAGGAACTGTACATGTTTTAGGTCATTTTTAACACTTATATTTTTAGTTTAACCCCCCAGTATACCCATTTTCACCTTAACAGTGGTAGTTTTTTAGTAATTTTACCATTATTTATGGTTAGAATTAAATTTACTACAAATATAGATTCCATGTTATCACATTAAACTCACATAATTGATATAATTTAATAAAACCTATAAGCGCAATGAAAATGCAGTTTTCTATATAAGAAGTTTTTATAAGTATGGAAATATTTTTATTCAAAATTGACCATAAAATTGATTCCAATATATATATTGGATTAATAATAATATAACTCAAATAATTTCAATTTTAAACCATTTTAAATAAAAATTGAACTCTATAAATTATTTAAAATAAATGAAACTTTTTAATAAAAATTAGTATTTTTCTCTATTCATTGAAAAATTTATCTTTTCAGAAAATTATGAAAAAGTCACATTAAGATAATTTTGAAATGTTAATTAAAAAATAAAATCCATCTTTTCAAATTAATTTTTTAAATTTGGAAAAATTAATTTTAAAATAAGAGATCAAAATGCGATAAAACTATTTTTATAGAAAAATACACTTTTAGGCATAAAATTATATTTATTCTTATCTCATGAATAGAAAACATATTAGATAAGTGTTAAAAAGTATTATTGAATATAAAATATATACATTTAATTAAAATCATTCACCAATAGAGATTCATATAATTTATTAAAATAGACACGTTGTGAGCATAAAAACAATATTTCATGATAATATATCCTTTATTTTCAATTTATTTTTATTTCCATTTCTTATTAATTGATTACCAAATATTTAATTTTATATTTCTGTCAACAATATATTTTTTTAATTTATTTAATCCTATTCACACTCATATTTCTAATGGCTAGGTGATAACCGTCATATTAAATAATAATATTTTTATAGTATATCGTGTTTCATTAAGACTTGGTATTGTGTGTAATGCATGCCATCAAAGAAATTAAATTTATTTCAAAAAAATATTTCATAAAATATTGGAGTTTTACATTATAAACTCTTAAAATGAATTTTCCTATATAAATTCCATAACTCTGATAGAAACAACCAAGAATACATCTGCCACATTATATTCTTAGGTTCCCATTTAACGTATTTGATTTTATGAATTATCTATTAATCTTTGACCAGGGGAGTGGTCTTGATTTGTAGCACCTTATCTCTATGATCCAAAATCTCCAAAATATTCTACTCATATGATCTTTCTCCAGTGGTATGAATTCTGATATTTGTATATGTGATGAATCAAGTTTTTACTTCCTATTTAGAGATATATAGAACACATCATGTAATTGAGAGAGGTTTGGAGGATGATCCAAATGTTTAGCTATTATCCTGATATGATTAATAATTTTAAAGGAAAAAATATACCTATGGATAAACTTTCCTTTATATCATAATAATATTTTCATTCTTTGGTTATGTGTCGATCAATTTCCACTTCATATCTTACAATAAGAAATTTAGTTGATTTTTTCATGCTTGAAGCACTAAAGTTAACATCTAATGAATCATATGATCTAATAAAGAATGATAAGTCATTCCCTCTATCTCTAGTTATCATCAAAATAAAAATATTTAGCACAAATTATAAAATGTGGATAAATAATCATATGATAAAACAACACATTAATCTCTGAAAGATCATCTAGATTTCAACTTAAACCATTCTATAAATGGTTAACCTTAGGACCCGTTTAAATTTTAAAAAAATTATGGAGAAGTTCATTAAATTATCAAAATGAACTTAACATTACTCCAAAAAATATCATAATATAGATCTTAATTTTTACATAACAAATATGTGAATACCTTAGTCATATATTCTCTTGAAATATGATAATAACCAGAATTGCCAAAAACAATAATTCAATGAAAACATGCATGATTCCTCATTCCTTAAATAAAAACATAGATTATTAAATATATTCTATGAATCCAAGAATTTATAAACTCTATTAATGATAATAAAAACCAAATTTTCATCAATTCATTAATCCGTTGCAAGGTCATCAATAATATCTAATTTACTTTATCCATATCAATCATCTCTTTGTCCTAACTAAACATAATTATCTGAACATAGGGAACATGTTAAGGGGTGTCTTTCCCTTAATCATGTGTTTTCCATAAAATATTACTTTTACATTATATCACTTTTCTCGGTCATTAATAGTATTCAACATATTCCTTAAAATCCTTAATGAAAAACATTTAAAGAACAATCTATATATATTTCAGGATTCATATAACATATTTCTTGAATTCCAATATAGAAAAACTTCAATCATTCCAATTCATTCATAAACCATTAATTAGGGTGAATCATCTTATTATTTGATACATCATTCCTTTCATATATCATTTATAGTCTATTCATCATAAAAAATATGTCTAATCATAAAAAAATTCTGTTCTCTTACTTGATATTCCCCCTAGGATGTTGATTTTCATAATGCCCATACTTTCCACATTTTAAATATTCAACTGTTGGTGATTCCTCAGGTAAACTATTATTATCATATATTGTGTTAAAAGAACATTCCATTTTCCCTTGGAAATTACTTACTTACCTTATTCTACACACATCAAACATCATATCATTCCTTTGGGACATTCAATTTAGTGCTTCTTTCTGCATTATGAACATATAGGAAATTGAATATTCTTTCCTACATGGTATTCAACACCCAAACACTTAGAAAAATATATACTTATCTTCTTTGATGAGTCTGTGAGTTAGTTAAATATAATTTTATTAATCATATATGATGATAAATGATTAGGCATAATCATAATATCCTTCACATTGGTTTCCCATCAACACATTATCTAACATATTTAATGTTAACCCAATTCCTTATGGTTCCCTCCATTGACTAAAACCAAAAAAGCATAGTGTGAGAAACAATATTCATAGTGTAAAACTATATAGTCATGAAATATCATCTAAAAGATGTCTAAATCATAAAAAATTCATTTAAATATATGACACCTTTTGTTTAACCTAGGTCATCTATGAATATCATCTATTCAAATCCTTTATATCGGTTCATAAAGAAAATATGGATTAAATAAAGAATATCCTCAAGAGTGTCAATCTATGTGCACTGTAAGGGCACACTCATCATACACCAGCATGATGGGTGACATATACTCGAACACATATTTTCGGTGTTATAACCCTTAAATGCTTATGTGTCAAAACCACTTCCACTTATTGTATCCAAAATAGGTTGTATTTCTAGGAAAACCACATATTCTATTCCTTAAAATTTTTTTTTGATGTTATCCTATACTTAGGATTATACTTAGGATTCATACTAATGTTTTCTCATCCTTATTTCCAAATATTAGCTAAACCTATACTCTGATACCAACTATAGTTACCCCGGATTATTATACATAAATATTCCACCTTTTTAGATTAATATTCATTACATTACACAAAAAAAAACACTTAAGGAGTGTAAAGTTTTAGTGTCTTTGGAAACCATGAAACATAAACAATTGGTTCATAATTGAACAACATAACCCTTCTTAGACATATCATACACAATACCTTTCTTCAAAACCTAGGTAAAGGAAACATAAAGGTTGAGCTAAGTTTCTTAGTAAGGGTAAGAAAGAGAGATACATAAACATAACATGAGAATAACATTTGAAAACTATATCCTGCATTTCAAAGATTATAATATTGAGTCATGACATAAATATTTGAAGGTCATAAGACATGAATCATAAAGGAATCAGAGAATAGGATCCATAAAAGAATAAAATTTGAATAAGACATGTCATTGTGGTATATTCATAAGAATAGAAAATCATTTCCATAGTAGTCAAGTATCCTCGCCAAGGCTATCACCTTGGAATGATTTCTCTCCCTAAACCATCGTAGTAGTCAAGTTTCACTCCCAAGACTATCATAGTGGAAAAATTGCCATACCTAAATAGGCTCACCCCCATTCCTGTCCTTTTTATCTCATGAGATATCAATATTTACTCAATGCATTGGAGGGATATATAGGCCCCACTCATCTTGGTTATAACATAACCACTGTCTTTGGTTATAATGTAACCACTATCCTTGGTTATAATGTAACCACCTTCCTTGGTTATAAAGTAACTACCATCCTTATTTATAATGTATCAACTTCCCTTGGTTATAACTTAACCACTGTCCTTAGTTTATAACAGAACCACCCATAAAATAATGGAAACCATACATATGTGTTTCACAAGATCATAAAAATTCATCACTTCAAAACCCATGACGAGAAACGGGTTTTATAAAAATTTCATCATAGAATAACATGCTGAAAAGAAACAAGTTTCAAAACAATTTTATCATTTCATAATATCATATCTTGTGGAAAAATAATGAGTTTCATAATAATCTCATCATGGTATAACCCATGTAATAAAAACATGTTTTATAAACATTTTTTCATCATAAACACAATCCATTTAAAGAAAGAATAAGAATGAAAACATTGTATCATATCCCCACCAAAGCATAAGTGAAATCAAATTATGTAATACTTGATGGAGAAATATATTTAATGATCACATGGAACATTTCATGAGGAAAATAACATTTCTTATTCAAGAATCACATTTTATAACTAAAAATTCATAGAACATTTCTAAAATCATTTTCATTGAAAATAACCTTGGAAAATTTTAATGGAATATTTATGGGATGGTTGGTAATGATGGTGGAAAATTCCATTCCTTTTTTACATGTTAAAATAACTATTTCTTTCCCATTTTCAGTAAAAATTCAAAAGACCCCCATTCGGAAAACAACATGAATATTTCATTTCAACCATTTTGTAAAAAGTCAAGAATGTGTAAAAATGACTTTAAATAATCTTGGGATAATATAAAAAAATTGAACACATTTTTCGAATAGATGAACATGGAAGAAAAAAATTGATTGAAGAGAGAAATAAATTTTATTTTCATTAAAAACATTATTTTGAACTATTGAGTTCAAAAATAGACTAAACTAAAAGGAAATCATATATTCTTAAGAAATAACCAGAGGAAAAAAAGTCATGAGATTCTTGTTAGATAGATCATAAGGTACCATCATCAGAAAATTAATAATGAAACATCCTGATAAACAATAATATGGTAAAAATAAAGTTTATACACCTCATAAAATAAGATATTTGCATAATCCAACTTATGTCTGAAAGAAGGCAATTTGAGACAAAAATAACTTACCTCAAGTTCGTCTTGACTCAAAAGTGATTAAAATTCATGTATAATAAATATTTTTTATAATTATTTTCTAGGAACATAATCATATAAATCAAACCATTTATTATGAAATTATACCCTTTTATTACCCATTTATTAACAATTCAATATTAAAATCCATGTTTCGGGTTAAAACTGCTTTGTTTTTTCCTATATGTTTTGATTCAGAAGTTTTGGTCCTTATATAATGATCATCATTACATCATCTCATGAATGTTAATAATGATATTAATATAATATATATTCATTATATAAATATTTAAAATCATTTATAAAAGTTAGAGACTGAAATATAAAATGCACTATTCATGGAGACGATAGACTATACGTACACATAAACACTCATTCCATTTTTCAACGGATGGAATGAAAGAAAGGTAAATAATAATTCAACCTTCTAGAATCACTATTATATCATTTATATCATATATATTCAAAAAATATATCCTTATTACCATCAATGGATAATAGAAATGAAAAAGACACCACATCGGTTTGTGTGTAAGTAATTCGTTGTACACAAAAGTGACGTTATTGCTTCCCAACATGTCAGAAGGTAAGAATTTAAATGTGATATTATAATTCCAGATTTATTTTTAACACATAATTATCACATATATTCATTAAATTTATTCTTATAACCTTCTATGTAAATAGTAAGTGAAAAAAACTACATTGCTTCATGAGGTGACATTTCACCGTACACACGATTACCGATTTCATTTACCATATAAGAGAGGAGGAGATGAATATAGATAATGAAAATAACATAATAAAATATAATTATATTTAATATATTGAGTTTATTATATTATAATGTTTTAATAATATTTAAATGAGGTGGAAGAATAAAAAAAATAGAAACATATTTTTAAGAATAAAACCTCCTCTTCTAATAACATCTTTAAGATGACATCAAAACCCATATTAGGATGGAATTTTGATCAAACCAGAGGATATAAGTGATGGATATGGACTTAAATAATTTATTTTGGTAGGTATTTTCTAAAATAAAGGTATTTGTATGTGTTAACATGAGATTAGGGCGGTGGTCTTTTATAGGTGGGGGAGATGACACACTTGGAATTCTTGAAAAGAAAAAGGTGTAACCACATTTTCACAAAAAATATGGATAAAAAATGGATCATTATCTAAATTTAGACTAGATAAAGTCTAAATATGGTCAACCATTTAGAGTTTGAAAATTTTTATGTCATTTTTAACCCTTATCTTTTTAGTTTAACCCCCTCTAAACCCATTTTCACTTTTAATTACGATAACACATTTTTACTATTTTTACTATTAATTAGGGAAAAAAATTAAGACTCCATTATTAGATAATATTAATTATTATGATTCCATATATAAATTCTATTTTATCAAATTCAACTCACAAAAGTGAAAAAATTTAATAAAATTTGCATGCATGATGAAAATGCGATTTTCCAAAGGAGAAGTCTTCATAAGTATAAAAAGTTTAAAAAATTAACATTATTTGATTAAAATGATATATATTGAATTTATAATAATATAATTAAACTAATTTAACTTTAAATTTAATTTAGAACAAAATATAACTTTTTAAATGCTTCAAAAAGAAATGACACTTTTTAATAAAAATTATTACTTTTCACTATTTATCGAAACAATTATCTTTTCAAAAAATTCTAAAAATTACACTATAAGATAATTTTGATATTATTATTAAAAAAATGAAGTTTTTTCTAGTTAATGTTTATAAAATTGGAAAAATTAGTTTTAAAATTAGTGGGTAATATGTGACCAAACTTCTTTTTTAGAAAAATATAGTTTTATGACTAAAATTGGATTTATTATTATCTCATGCCTAAAAAACATATTAAATGAGTGTTAAAACATTTTATTAAATAATATATATATATATTATTAAAATAATTCACCAATAATTATTAATTTAATTTATTATGATAAATACACATTGTGTGCATAAATATAGTTTTTCATAAATATATTCTCATTATTTTCAAATAGTCATTATTTTCATTTCTAATTAATTCATAACCAGAGAATTTATTTTATATTTGTGTAAACCATATATTTTCATAATTTAGTTAATTGTATTTATACTCACCATTCCAACGACTAAGCAATAATAATCATATTAACTAATAATATTTTAATTGTATATCTCCTTTCTTTAAAACATAGTGTTACGTGTAACACAATATATTAAATAAATTGAATTTTTTTGAAAAAAATATTTAATAAAATATCATGGTGTTATAATTTTTGAACTTATATTTAAATCCATTAAACCTATTCCTTTATATGTGATTCTAGGTAGGGTATTCCTCTTGTTTGTTTATATCACTTTTCACTTGTTTATGGAACCATTTTAATTGGTTATTTTTTGGATTATCATTCATATAATGGTGAATAATTGTATTATGTTTTTATTTATTTATTTAGAGCTGGGTTATGTATTAAAATGTTTTTTATGTGTTTTTTGAAAGTTGTTTTGAATAAAATAGCATTGGTTTTTTTTGTATTTGGGATTTCATGAGTAATTTTTAATGATGAATATGGTTTTTTTGGCCTTTATTAGAGAAAGTATCCTCATTTAGGGTTTCAAAAGTGTTTACTCTCTAATTTGAGTTTTCAATGGTTTTTCCTTTAAAAGGGAAAAGTTTTATTCCTTTTTTATAGTAAGATGTGATTTGTTTTATTTATTATTTTTCCAAAATGAAAAACTATTATACTGTATTGTATTTCAATCATTTATAAAAAAATTTAATGAAAGGAACTACTTAGATTCCTTTGTGATATCCTGTTGGGAATTTTTTTATCACACTCTATATACACAACTAGATGTATGGAACCTACACGATTCCTTTCAAGTACCTAATGTTTTCTCTATTTCTATTTGATTCTAGAATTTATTTTGGTTTGGTCATGTGTCATATGAATGGGGTTGTAATGAGTGGATATGGATCATGAGGAGGTGGATAGTAGTGGCTAGGTTGGGTTTTTGGGGATGTGGAATGAACCAACTCAACTTGTTACATTTTGTTCTGTATTTTGGTACTCATTATATCTTCTTCTTTTGTATTTGATTTTTGTGATCATATTTCATATTTCAGTTGGTTGTTTATTTTATTATACCATGTTTGGATTATTTATTTATTTATATTTTATTATTTTACTATGCATGTTTTTCTATTGTATGGATTCACTATGATAAATTTTTAGTAAATTTATCATGCTTATATACTAAGATTTGAGTGCTAAATCATTCCCAAGATATCTCTATTGATTCCATGACACTAGTTAGCATCCCATAGGGATCAAGAACACTCTTAGGACCCTGTGGTGAGTTTTATTGGGTACCCAATTCAGGGGAAACCTTGGTTAGTTCCTTATAAAATGGCATTAGATCTAAAACTTATTATTTGGGTTCATATGGGTAGCATAACTATTAGGATAATCATCAGAATTCAAGAGTTATGTTCCTGAAAGAGTCTAAATGACTCATTATTATTTACAATCTTGAGTTACCATGGGAAGTTGGTATTTGAGTCTTTGAGTTGGATTTTGTTTTTATGAATTGATGGTGTTTTTATTTCCCTAGAGTTTCTTCATGTGTTTTAGAGATTTCATAGATTATAGGGTGGAAATGGATGAAGAAATAGAGTTGCAATATTTTCTCCCATGGTATGGGAAATAATTTGGAGACTATTTTGATGGTTTAGAGGACTTCATAGAGTTAGTTATATAGTTGGTCCATGAATTAACAAAGTGTTCATCGAAGATGTGTATAACACTACATCACCCGATATCATTTGTGTAGGGTTCCTCTTGATCTCAGATTACTCCAAAAGTGATTAATACTTGTGGGAATGTAATTAAATATGGGTTTCATAATGTTATAATGTTATTGGAGTAAATTTTTTGTGATGTGTCATGTCATGTTTTGTTAATGTTTAAATATTTAAAGGTTTTTATGGGTGGTAAAAGGGAATAATTCCATAGAATTTTTGATTTCAAAGTCTACTTAAATGGGTGGTTTTAAAAGGAATTTTTATATTTTTCAAGGGTTATTTATAAAATTGTTGAATTTAATTATGGTATTTGGAAAAATATTTCACAATTAAAGTGGTATTTAGAGAATAATCCTTAAAAGGAACAATTTTTACTCATAAATTAATTTAAATGATAATGATGTTGGAAATGGTTTCATTTAGTTTTTAAAATGAAATGTAGTGTTATAAAGAGGACCATTTGTTTTTCAAGCATATAATTTAGAATGAATGGAATTATTATATAATTTACTTGAGTATTGATGATTTAAGTAAATAACAGCATAAAATTATGTAATTATTTTGTTTAATTTTTTGGTTTGACATGAGGAATTTGAAATTATTTAATTTAATTTTATAATGGATTTAATGTGTGAAAATCAGGTTCTTTTTCCATTGATAATATGGATGTTGATCATCAAAATGATCACCCATATCCTAAAATCTAACTGAATCCTTCCTTAATTAGATAAATCATCCATTTCATTTATCCTTTCATGAATCTGAGGGTCTAATCAGGCTTGGTCCTACCCCACAATGTCAAACCGATAACCTGTAGGCTGATCATTGAAGAATTAAAAAAATTTGCTGTATAAAGCCAAAACAACAAAGTTTTAATAATCAATGACAAGTGATCTTGGTCAGTGATCACAATTTAGTGTTCCAGAGTTAGAAAAAAAATGAATAATCAATTAAATTTCAATACGTGGAGCATGCAATTGTAAACAATTGGTGCATATCAAAGAAATAGATTGATTTTACTCCATTATTTAATCAAGTACTAGAATTATAGATATTGGAACACTATAGTTATATTTTATCCATACTTTAGAAATGTATAAGTAGAATTTATGGAAACCAATAATTATATATGGTTGTCGAGTTCATTAAACTGTAGATTTACATCTTTCGACCACCAAAAGATGAAAATAACAGGATGAACTAATATTCATGATTCAAAAGTTGTGTTTTTACAAAGTAACCAAGAATGAGGGGTCTAATATTGACTAGGGTAAAATAGAATGGAACCTGGTAGTAGAAATAAATTACGGTTTAGGGGGAGATGTGGTGGGAGAGAAGTGATGTGTGATGGAGGGTTGAATATATTCAAACATAGAAAATAGTAATGATACATGGTTTTAATGAAGAAAAAGGGTGATGGGAGTTGGGAATGGTGGAGGGATGAGGGGAGAGAATGTGATAGTGGGGTGAGGGGAGTCTGATGTGATGGAGAGTCAAATATATTGGAAGAAGATTGCAGTAGTTGGTAGGAAATCCAAACATGGTGAATTGGTGTGGATGGATTTTGTTTCCCCTACTATACGATTAGGGAGACATGACTAAATGAGAGATCAATATATGGGGACAATAGGAAACCAAATTATTGAATTATAGACCGCGAACCACTATAATTTTAAATATTTCATACTTTATAATTTAAGTGGGGGAATCCAGGGAAAAGTTTTATTTTTTTCATGAAGACCAATAATGAAAATCAACGATGTTATATAGTTGGTGCATCCATTCAATATGAGATTGATGTTTTTCTTGGATATCACTATGTTAGTCTATTCCTTGAAACACACATGACTGGTTTTGAGCTCCTTTTTATAAATTTTTATGACTATTTTAGATTTATTAGTTTTGAAGTGTCAACACTGCCATCCCCAGGGGCCTTGGGTGTGTTGGCGTTTATATCCACCACTCTTGCTCATATGACTTCTGGAATTTTGACTACTCATAATAGAGAATGAACCAACCTAATTATATAAATCAAACCAGACATGGTTAGTGAAGAAATGAATTCTCAGACCCTATGATTTGGGAGTGCATGGATGGAACAAAATGATCACTTTCAATTCTACTTTAAACTTCCAAGCATATACTAAAAGATAAAATACATTTTTACATCTTACACCATGAATGTAGTAGGAATATTCTTATTTATATATGAATGAAAATGGATGAGATAATAATGAATGAATCAAATTTCCATTTAAATATAAAATATATTGTATGAGGTAAGTATGAAAGATGCATGATGTCATTCAATATAAAAATATATTGGATAATGAGAAACCATATTCAATAATGATGTGGCCAAACAATTCAGCTGAAGAAAGTTAAAAGAAGTAATCATCTCACTTCAATTGGTGAAAAAAATAAATATAAATAATTTTAAATAAATATACATTTTACATAGCTTCTATCATTATTTCCAAATTATTCAAAATAATCACTAATTTTTTTCAAAGGAAACCAAAGAATATCAAACTAAGAGAGAATTAAAAGAGCAGGAATTGTACATTGGATGTTGATATATTCAATTGCGACACACACACAATCCATCAGTGTAGGTACTATTCATTTATCTAGTGTATTCTTACCACATAGTGAAATATATTTTTCAATGAAAATATAAATTACAATAAATAATGTCAGTGATTGATTTTTCATCTCACAGTTCTATGTATCTAAAAATTTAAATGGTGGCATCGCTAAAGGTATATCACTAAAGACTATTTTTCATAGTGGATATCTCATGATTAATCAAAATAGTTAATCGTATCAATCCATCAAGTTTCATGAATTTTAAATATTTATCCTTGATGATCATATTTTATCATCTCATGGGACAATGTTTTAACTAATATTTCTTGAGTTTTATTCACATCAGATTATCTTTCCAATTTCATTGGAATTAGTCCAATTAGACCTCTATATCAAAAGTTATGGAAGATTCTGTGAACGTAATTCTAAACTATCTCTCCCATAATTTCTTCACTCCATGAGCCACCATCGAGCCACATGTTGGTGGATTAATTTATATCTTTAGTTTAATGAATTTTTCCCCATGTCCTTAGAATCATACAATTTTTTTTAATTTCAATTAGTGTGGTGAAATTTATAATAAAACAACCAATATGTAGTTGAATTTGGGTGACATGGTAACATTCTCAAATTTTGTTCCCAAGACCCAAAACACATTTAACATCAATTAATATTGCTAAAACAAAAATAATGGGTAAATATTTATCTATTTAATACTCACATATAAAAATATCAAGTCCTTTCATGACACTAATGAAGGTCAAATTTTTTTCATTTTGAACATGTTTTCAATTAATAAATACAAAATATATGAAGAATAAAAAAGGTTCTAATGAAAAGATATTGAAACCCATAAAAGTAAAAATTGAAATTATTAATATCTTCCAAAAGTTTTCATAAAAAAATCCAATTATATCATTGATCTATTACCAATTTGTTGAATATAACCTTGAAGAATAATTTTTATATATTTCAAAATATTGAAATAAATAATTTATTATCATATGTTTGATCAATTTTAATAGGTGGAAAAATATCGAAAATGCTTGTCACTGAAACATAAAAAAGGTGGGAAAATTTAATGTCATGTAATCCCATGATATTAACACCCTAAACACACTAAGCATGAAAATAAGGAAAATATTTTTTTTATTTCAAAAATAAAAGGAATGTGATGTAATTAGAAGGGATATAAAAAAATTTAAATGAAGAATAAATATTAGAAAATGAAAATAAGGAAAATAAAGGAAACACACATTTGGTTGACTCCACTTACTAAGTTTTTTATTAATTAATATCATATGTTAAAAAAAATTTTGAAATGAAAAATCCTTTGTAAAATTTCTAATCTAGCATACAATAACCATTATGGGAGTGGGGTTCCTTCTCTAAAACCATCAAGTTGATGGTCATGGTTGAATGCTAAAATAAAACTTATGATTTTCAAAACTCTCATTGTATTGTTCCTTCATTATGATATCTACAACTTGATATTTTGTTGAAACATAATCCAATTTCTACATCCATTATTCAAATTTCTTCTTGATAAAGTGATACTTGGTATAAATGTGACTAATTACATAATTATTTATAAGATTTTTATTAATATTTACAATGTAATATCCTGAATTTTTAATGATAATAAAAACCATATTCTTGAAAATTTATAAGTGTTTTTGTTTGAAAATGTAATTTTTCAATAAAAACAAATAATAAATGTTTTAATGTTCTTGTGTATGGGTAATAACTCAGTTAACACATTGGAATATTCAATTTAATATTTTCGAAGTCATGCACTGAGTAAGTATGAGATTATGAGACCCACCGAACATTAGTGTAGAAAGGATAAAAATATTAAAAATATTAAATTATGTGTGCATGATTTATCCAAAATAGGTATATAACTCCAAAAATGTGTATCCTATGAAAAATTAGATACAACCATTAGGTTTGGGATGTAGTTATTACCCTAGGATGGGTATTACATTTGTGATCATCAGACTTTTGGTCAATTCACTCGTGATAATAAGTAATTTAATATTTTTAATATATTATTTTTTAAAAATAATTAATACCCCTTAAATGGTGCATTGTATGAGAAATCCAAGATCACCATTAGGTATGGAATGTGGTGTTTACCCTATATGGGGTATAAATTTTATGTGAATCAACTATTTAGAAACATCGTACATGATTAAACCACTTTAAATTTAATTATTTAATTATTAAATTTTTGAATTAATAAATAATTATTTTCCCTCCAAATGTTCATCTTATGATAAATCCAGGACCATATAAGGTCTAAAATATGGGGTTTACCCTAGGTAGGGTATAAATATTATGTCCATCGATTATTTGGAAACATCTCACACGATAATACCATATTTATATTGAATTATTTTTTCATTCCCATTTTTAAATAATAAATAATAAATATATCTAAAAAGGTGCATCATAAAAGAAATCTGAGACCACCATTAGGTCCGGAATGTATGGTTTACCCTAGGTGAGACATAATATATTTGCGCATTAGGTTTTTGGAAACATCACACAAAATAATACCCTTTTAAAATTTAATTATATTAATATTATGATTTTAGTTGTTGAAAATTTATTTATTTAAAAATTAAGTTATCTTATTTAAAGTATCAATGTGAAGACCACAATTAATGACATCGCATCATTATGAAAGATTCAAAATACAACAGTTTTGATCAATTTAAAATATGCAACTCCATTAATGGATGATTTTAGACACACTGTCATTTACTTCACACTAAATCATAGATTAAATGGGTTTTTTAAATTTTTGATATTTAATGACTTCTTTTATTGAAATGATAATGGTGAAAATGATTAGAGATAATTAATAATAAAAAAATAATTGTTATTATTATTATTATTATTAATTATCAAAAATAATTTTAATTATGGAAATAATACAAGTGATTTAATTAAAATAATAATTTAATTTTGTTATCATTATTATTATTGTGAGATATTTAATAATGATTATAATTGTGGTTATTATTATTAATATTATTTTGTGAAAACATATTTTTTTCTAGGTAAATTAATAAGTTTATATATATATGGTTGTCTTGGATATATTTATTAGATGAATAAATATTATTTGAGGAGGTTCTAAATTAAAGAAATGCTTTATGTGTTTTGAAAAGGGTAATTGAAAAAAATGATAAAATTATTATTTTTGTGATGGGATCTTGAATCGGTAATATCTTATATGTTTGACATTGGATTGAAGAACTGTCATTGGAATCATGACCCTAACAATGAGGTTGTATTTTCAAGGCCATTACTGGATATTTAATTTGGTCTCATGATGAAAGTCCATGAAGTGCTCAATATGATGATGGGGTTATTGGATGGAATTAAAAGGATAGAGTAATAAAATATTTGAAGAAAATAATAAATATTATTAAATAAATTATTGAAAAGGTACTACAAATTGTATTTGGGGTGTGTGTAGGACATGGGTAGGAAACCCATTTTTTATCATGCCTCTCCCCTATTTCTTACTCTCTCTCTCTATCTCTCCCCCTCTATTTTATTTTCATTATTTTAAACTTATATCCTCAATAACTTATTTGATATTGATCATATTGACATGCTGTGAGTTCTATTCAATTCACCTCGACAATTAGAAATTTATTCCCAAGATTTTTGTCGAAGGTGAAAAGGTAATTTGTACCAATTTAATGTAATATTTTTAATTATCAAAGATAGCAATTATTTTAAATAATTCCAAAAATTGGATGGTTTAAAGAATCATTGGAAGGTGATCATCTTCCAGTTAGGTGAAATAATTGTTCAGGTGACGATAACTATTGTAAACCTCAACATTTACTTGGAAAACCATGATGTAGGAGGTTCCTTAACTTCATGGTCTCTCGTTATACATGTTTCCATGGTGTGATTATCATGTTGGCATATTTGATATCAGTTCATGACTTGTGATTTCTTGTGGGTGTGTGTGTAGCTAGTGACACCATATAACCTTTCTCCATGAGAATTGTTAAGATAGACAGATTCCATGTTGATGTTTGATTTATGTTTTTTATTATTGAAGATTCTATATTTTCTAATGTTGTATTCCTTGATATGATGTTAATATTACCTTGAGATATTTTTGATATATGTTTTAATATTTTTTCTTATGCATGGCACCCATTAGACTGGTGGAACCGTCGTGGCTCGGTAGCCCTAGAGAGAGAGTGTGTTCAGACACTGGATGTGACATGATGACGAGACTGAGATGGATGATGGGGCATGATGGCCTAGTTTATACTGACCTTGGGGAATGATGATCATGAGTTATTAGACTTGTATGTGATTATTGTAGGTCATGGAGATCATGAGTGATTAAACCTTCTTGGAAATAGTGGGGCATGATGGTCTATATAATCTCACCCTAAGATAGTGTTGGGGAATGATGGCCTACTGTGGCTTGACTTAGAGGCCTAGGGCATGCACAACTATCAAGAAACTTGAGGCTAGATATAATTATGAGAAATTTCCATGATTGTTTCAATGTTTTCTGACATCGAACCAAAGTAGGTATGACAAGGGGTTTGTGGTGTCTTGGTTGATGCATGACCACTTAGTTTTTGATTTCATGTTTATTCTTGTTAAGAATTATCCATTATTATATAAGACCCTATTATAATTGATCACATAAAGTTAAGGAAACATTGGTGGTGTCTTACCAAGTCTCAAACTTGCACCATGATTGGGAATTTCGATGTCCTTATAGATTACATGAGGGATCTAGTGAAGGGAAAGGGGACTATAGTGAACAACTGAGCTGAGTAGCTTGGAGCTAGTAGCATACTTGGATGGAAACCGAGGGACCTACTATTTATTTATTTATTTATATATTTATTTCCTTTCGACATTATTGCTACTTATAGGAGATGATTTTTTTATAAAACTTGTATGTCATCTTTATTTTTTCACATGTTTACTCTGATAATTTATTATATTTTTTATTATTAATTATTGATCATATAAAATGAAATTTTGGGTATAGTCACTCAACTGATAGAATCAGACTCTCACTGCTAGTCAGCAACCTCTTTTATATGGGGAGATCCACATGAGGTCATGTGACATTTTAGCTTGGACTCGGTGATTCAGATTGGGATGTTAATTTTTTTTATCAAAGTGTTAGGACTAACTAACATTTTCCTATCTTACATTGGTTTGGGAGATGATATATTAGAGTTAGGATGGTTGGGACTCGATCAATATAACTATTATAGTGTTTGGACAGCACTGTATAGTGGACCTTCAAGTTACCATAAAATGAGAATTTATGTTTTTCTTTTACTTTTGATAAAACTCACCTTAGGTGATGCACATGATAATGATATGTGATTTATAGGATTTTGAGTGAATTCATTCATCATTACAAGTCATTTAGGTTCACATTCCACACACACACACACATGTTATTATGATGCATATTAGTTGATTAATTAAATGCCTTGATTTGGACTATTAGTTCGGTAAACTTTCCCTTTGTGTGATATATCTGTGTTTTCATAATATTTCAATATATCTTTATTGGAATTAATCAATAGAACTGATCATGATGTTGTGTTAATATATATATATATATGTGATGATTGTGACTAACATGTCAGGATAGAAATAGGGGTTAGGGCTAGGAGGGTTATACCTTGATCTGTAGGTAGACTCCTAGGGAATCCTTTTTTGTGATCTCAAAAGTTAGGGATTGTTATGTTCATAATGTTACTTCTCTTATAGAGATGTGAAAGTAGGAGTAGGATGTTCAAACTTAGTGGTTTCAGTTATTTTAGAAATACAACTAGGGATACTTATTAGGGAGAAGAATTTGATAGAGGTGGAGAACTGTAATATTCTGAATTTCTAATGGTAATAAAAACTTACTTCTTGAAAATTCATATGGGTATTTATGTGAAAATATAATTTTTAAATAAAAAACACTTAATAAATTTTTAAAGATCTTTCATAAGAGTAAAAACTCAGTTAAAAAATTGGAATATTCAATCGAATATTTTAGAGTCAGATACTAAGTGCGAGATTCCAAGACTCATAGAGCCCCAACACAGAAGGAATAAAAATATTAAATATAGTAAATCATGCATGCATGATTTATCCAAAATAATTTCATAACTACTAAATGGTGTATCATATAAGAAATATGAGACCATATATAGGCCAGGAACGCAATGTTTACACTCCATGGGGTATTACATTTGTCATCATCAAATCTTTGGTTAGTTATCTCATGAGAATAAGTTATTTAATATTTTTATTATATTAATTTTTTGAATATAATTAATATATCTCAATGGGTGAATCATATGAGAAATCAATGACCACTGTTAGATCCTGAACTTGGTGTTTACCCAAGACGAGATATAAATTTCATGCCCTTTGGGTGTTTGGAAACATCCATGTGATAAAACCCCCTTTTATATTTAATTATTTAATTATTCCATTTTGTAATTAATAAATAATTATTTTATCACAAAAAGTGTGTTGTATGAGAAATCCTAGATCACATTTAGGTCCATAATGTAGGTTTTACACTAGGAAGGTTATAACTTTTATTAGTGTCCGGTGTTTGACAACATCACACACGATAATAACCCATTTATATTTATTTTCTGCTGAATTCCCTTTTAATTGATAAATATTGGAACAAACTCACATGGATAGTTACATGGTTCAAAATTGGTGAAGCCCAAAGGAATTACCAAAAACAAATCCCTTACATGTGGAGGTAAGGGAGTCAAAGGAATCCTACCATTACTCTTGGAGTTCCTATCCTCCCACAAGACCCAACACAACACTACAATCAAGACTACACCATCCTTTCCGTTGCCCCATGATGCAACCATCTCAATAGAACAGGTCTCTAGGAACTTTTCCATGGTGTCCCCATATAGGTCGAGGCTGAGCTACTATGTAATGGAGGACCATAAAGATCTATCCCAATCTCCCACAAAGAAAAGGTGCCATAGGGTCTCCCCTCTCAAGCTCTCATAGCACCAACACCAAGAGAACATGCGACATCACCTTTTGACATTATTTTCTATCAGTATCATGAAGTGACTCACCCACCAAACTAGAAAATTAAATTTCACTGGGATAAACTTGAACCACAGCTTAGTAGCCAAGGCTTCGGTACCCGAAGACCCACACAAGCCTTCATAGAACACTTTTCTTCTAAAACCACCTGTAATCAAGCCTAGAAAAATGCACATGTCCTGCTCCACTACTAAGAAAATGCTGTAAAAAACAATATTAAGATTGTGTTTGAGAATGGATTCAATGAAGTGAGTATGTCCACTGTCCTCCTTGAAGGAAATGTCAGGAACCGAATGTCTCCACTACCAACAACCCACCTGGCCTTCTCTCTCAAGGATTCTAAGCATCCTTTCACCCATTTTTCCAGTCTCACATGCCTTCTTTGGATCTCTTTGAAACTCCTCCAGTCATACCCATATATCCTTTTCATAAAAATTTCCTAGAGGGACCTACCTTTGATGATGTCCCAGGAAAGTATGTCCTGAAGCACATGCATGCATTCCTTAAAGCAATGAAGACTGACGCCCCCTAACTCAATAGTCTTAGAAAGCCTATACCAGGAAGCCCAATGGAATTTCTTGTCTTGAGTAACATACCAAACAAATCTTAACAACACTCTTTCTATTAGAAGAACTGTCCCCTTGGGAGGCTTGACAATAATAAGAGTGTGCATGGGAATAGAGGTCAAAATGCTATTAACCTGATGATCTTACCTCTGAAGGAGTGGAATATGTTCTTCTAGTTCTGGATACACCCCATAATTCTATTAAAAACTCCATCAAACATCTTCCTACATATTTTAAAGTTATATATAGGAACTCATAGGTACATGATAAGAAACTCCTTCACAGGCATACACAACTTCTTCTTTATCTACTCCCTCCTCCTAATAGAACACTTTCTAGGTAAGAAGACACTTATTTTCTTTGTATTGACCTGATGCACCCTACATTATTTATAAATATCCATGGACTTGATAAATGATGAGATCTAATTCATGTTTTCATTAAAGAAAAATAGTGCATCATCAACAAACATCAAGTGGGAAATCATGGGGGACCCTACCTTGGGTCTATAAAGGGCTATGCACCCTTCCTCCATTCTGAAATTAATTTCTATTTACAGAGCCTCATGAGTCATATTGAAAAGGCTACGGGAAATAAGATATCCTTGATGAAACACCCTCATAGGTTTGAAAAATATAAACACCCTTCTATAAATAGAAATAGAGCACCATGACGAGGCATAACACCGAAAGAAGAGGTCCAAACCCAATCCGAAAATCCAAATCTCCTCATAACCATGATAATAATGGTCCATTCCATCCTATAATAGGCCTTGTACATGTCCACATTCACCATTATATTATTTCCTATAAACTTCCTGTTAGGTTCTCCCACTATCTCAGTAGCAATGTCGATAGCTCCTTGGATGTTCCTACCCTTGATGAAACTATAATACTCCTCTAAAATGAGCATAGGGAGAGTCCTAATGAGCCTCCTATTGAGGGTGAAATCAAGAATCTTGTAGAATATGTTACATAAGAATATTGACCTATACTTGTTGATCCTAGATGGGTCCTTCACCTTGGGAATGGGAACCAACCTCAAGGCACTCACAGCCCTATTTAGGAAACCTACCCTGAAGAAGTCATACACGAACTCAACCACCTAACTTCCAAAAAACTCCCATGTAGCCATGATTAAAGACCTCTGGTGCCTATCTACCTCAGGAAAACTATCAACATTCAATCAGTCCATAGACTCCTTAACTTCCTAAGAGCTTAGAGGGAGTCTCAATGAAACATCCTCATCACCATGTAAAAGCCTTGGGAGATTCTCCTTGAAGGCTGCATCTACTGACACTCCAACTCCCCCCCCATGGAAACCCCTAGACCCACAAAAAACTCCCTAAAATTATGTTATGCAATTATCCCCTCCTCTTTGACATCATAAGTGAAGGATACATCCTCACTCTTGAGCTAGATCACGGTCATGATTTTCTTATCCTGAACGTAAGCATGAAATAAACTGGGTTTTTGATGCCCTTATTTATGCCATAATGATCTGCAATTCTCCCTGATCACTCCTTCCACCTCAAGATGTCTCTCATCTAAGATATCCTTAATCGAAACCAGAGAAAAAAACGCCTCCTCATACCAACCCTCCAAAATACCATCTTTGAGAGCCTAAACATCAACCAAGAGAACTCCCAAGATGTCTAATCACTTCTTCTTTGTGAACAATGTAGCCAAGTCCCTTCTCAGTCGGGATAGGAGGATGGAAATACCAACCCATATAGAGCCACATGAATCCTTATCCTATGAACTATTCACCTCCTACATGAAGACAATCCTCCAGCACCAGGAACTAGAAAATGAGAAAACATGAACCCTAGATTCACCTCCCTTCAAGTAGACTAGTAGCGGAGCATGACCAGACACTGATCAATAGAGGTTCATGACAATCGAATGAAAGAAGAGATCAGTTGACAAAGATTCAGAAGGCTCTGATCTAGCCAACACCAGATTCTTTGACTGCCTATATAACTTTTACACCATAAAAAACATAGAACAAGAAAACTAGAGATCCATCAGACCATTAGAAGACATAAAATCAAAAATATCTTGAATCGAAGCAAGGTACACCATTGATCTGCCCTTATTTTTAGATGCATCTGTAACAATTATAATGTCTCAAACAAGGATCTAGGCCTGGTCCCCAGATTGAAACCTTGATAGGTCATCCCAGAGTACCTTTCTTCCAGCCACATCACAACAAGCATAAATAAATGAGAAAAACAATTCCTTGACTCCATATGAGACCTTGGTCATCAAGTGTTGAGCTGACACCTCTTCAAGATCAATAGTCAACTCCTTCCTCCAGAACAACCAAATATGAGCATTTTAAGGCCACCCTTTCATGAAGAACTGAAATCCTATATTCCTAGAAAAGGCATTAATCTTCCCCTCCTTCTATTTCTGCTCCAAGATGACCAACATCTTAAAACTTTGACATCAATCCTCATTAAAAATGTAATTGCACTTTATATGAGGCCTAAGGCCCCTTTAGTTCCAAAAAATAATGGAAATGACATGTTACATAAGATAAACCTTGATACTAGGCTCTTTAAAATATTTGGTAGACACAATGAGGGATGTAACTTCTCTATACATTGCCCTAGAAAGCTAGGCACTATCGAAGACTAGAGATAGTGGATCCTTCCTCTCACTATCTTTGGGGCTAATTATACCTCAGGGGGAGGAGGCCAGACATGAGGGGTAGAGCTCTATCATATTTATCATCTCATTTTGGATTGCATATGAAGATAAGAACCTGTTCTCCACTGTAACTGGGATAATTTACTAGGCCTCCTCATCTGGACCCTCCTTAAATGATACCACTTTCCCCAATGATTTTCTTAGGGAACCTCCAGACCTTCCTACTCCCCCATCCACTGGTCTTAAACCACTCTATCCTCTAGAAATATCCACTTAGACTGATAACTTCACCTTCCCTCATCGATGGAGACCAAAAGAGGCTCCACCAAACTCAATCCGATGGCATCTGAACACATACCCACCTCCTTGGCTTAAAGAAAGATCCTATGTTCGTCAAGATTTCATAGTTCATGGGCCTCCCTATTCTCTTAATCCCCCAATGGGTCAAAAAAATACAGAGGATGACCCTTACCATCCTTGAAGTATGGAGACAAAGACTCATGTAAACCAGCTTCTATGGTTTGAGGGCTACTGAGGAGAACCGGCTAGAGAGAGGGAGGGGCCGTCAAGGTCAGATGATCCATATTTGTGTGGTAATTAATAAATATATATATTAATATAGTTGTATTAAATATATTTATAGGATGAATAAATATGATTTAAGCAGGTTTTAAATTAACGAAATTCTTGATGTGTTTTGAATAGGATAATTGAATAAAATAATAAATGATGAAATTATTATTTTTGGTGACGTGATATTGAATCGATCGTATCTTCTACATTTGACATCATAATGATGAAATATCAGTGAAATTATGACCCTAAAAATGGGGTGGTCATTCCATTACCAATGATGTATATTTAATTTGGGTTCATGGTGAAGGTCCACAAAGCACTCAATATGATTATGGGGTTGGTACACAAAAATAAAAGGATAGAGTAATAAAACAAGGGATGAAAATAATAAATGTTATTAAATTAATTGATGAAAATATATTATAAATTGGATTTGGGGTGTATGCATGACATGGGTATGAAGCCCATTATTTTTCAAGCCTCTCCCCTATCTTACTCTATCTCTCTCACTCTCTCTTATATTTTACTATATTCTTCTAAACTACTCTCCTCCATATCATATTCAATATTTATGGGATTGATGCACCGTCAGTTCCATTGGATTAACCTTGATGATTATAAATTTATTCCTAAGATTGATCATAAAGGTGGAAAATTAATTTGTTAACATTTAATATAATCTTTTTAATTATCAAAGACAATGATAATTATAAACAATTCCAAAACGGGGATGGTTCAAGGAGTTGTTGGCCTGTGATCATCTCTTTGATAAGTGAAATTGTGGTTCGGGTGACGATAGCCTTTTTAAACCCCGACATTTTCATGGAAAACCCTGAGGTAGGAAGTTACTTACCTTCTAATTCTCTTGTTATAAACATTTCCATGATATGATTATCACATTGGAATATTTGATATCAATGATTGACTTGTGTTTGCTTGTGGGTGTGTGTGTGTGGCCTATAACACTGTATGACCATGCTCTATGGGAATTCTTGAAATAGCTATATTCCATGTTGATGTTTGATTAACATGTTGTATTATTGATGATGATGTATTTTCTCATGATGTGTGCCTTTATATAATTTTATTATTTTCTTGAGATAGTTTTGGTATATGTTGTACTATTTTTTCTTGTGAATGGTACCCATGAGACAGGTGTACCCATTATGGCTTGGTATCCCTAGAGGGGGATTATGTTTAGATTCTATATATGACATGATGATGAGACTAAGAGAGATAACAGGGCATGATGGCATAGTGTGGCTTGACATGTGTGTATGACAATCATGACTGATCAGAATTGTATGTGATGACTGAGGGTCATGATGATCATGAGTGGTCAGACTTTCATGGTAATAGTGAGTCATGATTGTCTATGTAATCTGACCCAAAGATAAACTAAGGCATGATGTCCAACTGTGGCCAGACCTAGAGGCCTAGTGCCTTTACAATTATCAAGCAGCTTGAGGATGGATCTGATGTTGAGATGTTTCCATGATTATTCTGATGTTTTCTCGCATATAGATAAAGTAGGTATGACCAGGGGTTTGTGGCAGCTTGGTTAGTACATGACCTCTTGGTTATGGATAGTATGTTTATTCTTGTTATTAATAAATAATTATTATGGAATACACTTTTAAATTTAATTAAATTAGGTTAAGAATGCATTGGTGGTGTGCTATTGAGTCTTTTACTCCTACCCTACTTGGGAATTTCGATTGTCTTATAGATTTCACGATAGATCCGATGAAGGGAAAGGCCCCTATTATGGATAGATGAGGTAAGGAGAATGGATTTAGTAGCCGACTGAGACAAACAACATAGGACCTACAATTTATTTATTTATTTATATGTTTGTTTCCTTTGAAAATTATCGTCACTTATGAGAGTTTCTTAATATGTATTACAAGAATTTTATATATATTTTTCCTCATGTATACTCTAATTAATTATTATATTTATTATTATTGATTATTAATCCTATGACATGATATTGAGGGTATTGTCTCCCCACTGAAAAAATCAGGCATTTTCTACTTGTTGGTAGCCTCATATGTATGGGGAGGTGCATATGAGGTCACGTGACATTCCTACTTGGACCCGATGATTCAGGTCGGGATGTTGCATACAATATTTGTGATATCATATTTAATCATAATAGGAGAACATAAATTTCACACCCCATGTAACAATTTTAATATTTATTACGGTTTTGGGAGATTTTATGTGTTTTCTGTGGTTATGTAGTGTTTTTGTGGTGTTCAGGAAGTCTTGTGAAGTAGTAAGTTTGAGCCTGCAATAGTTCATGTTGTGACCAAAGTGTTCATGCTGTGAACTGCCCCTGCCACCTTAGCATTTTTCATGGGGAAGTTCACGTTTCAAACTAGGGGTTAATTCTAGGATGCTTCCCTTGGAAGAATTATTGTTTTCCATATGGGTTATTCAAATCATGAATCAGATCCTCCATGCCATAACATCATCATAAGGGTCCCCCGTACCATTAATGAGAGTTGTCACATTGTGAATGGGTCTGTATCCATTTTTTTGTATTTTAAAAAATTAACCCTAGAAATTATAATTTTTCTTAACCCCATATTCTTCTCCTCCTCATTTGGTTGGTCTTGGGAACACGATAATGAGTCCCTTCCTCCTTGACTTTTGAGCTACCCCACATCAATTTTGAGTGGATATCGTAAGGTAAATCCTTTAGTTCATTCTATCTTTCCTCCTTCTTCTTTCTTTTATTTCCCCATGGGGTTTCATCCTACACAAAACCCTAGGGGGATATCGGTCGGGATTTAGGATAAAAGTGTAGTTTTAATCAGGGCTTTGGTTATTAAAGGTTTGTAGGGATTGTCCTCATGCTTGTGGGAGCCTTAAGCATTGAAGGCTACTTTTTAAGACTGGTCATGAGATGTTACTTCATGGATTGAGGTAGGATTTTCCACTCCATTTCTTTATTTTTCAATTCATGAGATTCTTGAGATTTATAAATTTATTTTTGATTAGATTATGGTTATGTATGAAATCTATTTTTCATTTTCAAGATGTTTTCATGCATCCAAGGCTTGTTATAAAGGTTTTTTGAAATGGATTTCATGTTATGCTTTGAAATTAACTTTATTTTCATTCCATACATTTTTAAAAATTAACCTTTCCTATTTTAAATGGGTTTAATTAAAAATAAAGGTGGGTTTGGGTCTCTTTTATTTTTTAATGGTTAAAACCCATGTTTTAGAGAATAAATTTTCAATGGGAAAATGATGTTTTTTCTAAATGATTTTTAATGAATAGTATCAATGTGGAATTTTAATAAATTAAATTTACTTGTCATTATAAGTTGGATTTTATTTGAAGTTCTATTTGAAACCATTTTAAAATTAATTGTTTGTGTTCATTATACCCTCATGGTGCCCCTTGTATTTGTTTTCATTCCCTTTATGGATTATTCCCTGATCATGTTAAGCTTGGTTAATGAATTAATGGGTTGTTTCTTGTGAGGGAGTTCGAGGTAAGGTGATAAAAATTATTTTTATTTTTATTGATTCATTTATTACTTGGTTGATTAATCACCTACATTAAATTCATGATGTCATGGTAACCTTTAATAGATAATTGATGTTCTAGATGCATGTTTCTCTATCCAAGTGTGTGTAATATGGCTAGTTTCCTAGGTGAGTCATGACATCATAGGGGTTCGTTATAGGGTACTTGATAGTCCCTCAGGGGAAGCCATGTGGGGATACTGTAAGGATGAACATAGGTTCTAGTGAATCTGATAACCAGGTATTATATCATTCAATTTTGTAGCGACCTAGGTTTTTCCTAGATAAATACCTCATATTTTTAGATTAATATTCATTACATTACAAAAAACATTCCCAAGGACCATAAAAGTTTAGACTAAAATAAATAATTTTATTTTAAAACAACACTTTGGGTTTTGAGTGATAACACTAAAAAAATACACCAAAATAGAAATCACACCAACATTCCACACACAATTCAAAACAGACACCCACCCACATTAACCACAACACGTCAAACCCAATAATATATAATAAAACCACTAAATTAGAGTTTAATAATATATAAATCATTGTATCAACATAAATACTAGTTCAGAGAAGTAACCATTGTTTTTAGGTCCTATTTGATTAGTCCTTCAAAGAGAAATTCCAACTTCTCTCATGTTTGAATATATTCCTCCAAATTAATTTTCTTATCATTGAAGTCTCTTGGAAAAATAATTTCATGATTATTAAACCACCACTATTCTCATCATTGGTGTCCAATTCAATCACCCTTTGAACTATTCTATCAATATATTCTTGGGAGATATTTATCAACATGGCCTCTTATAACATTTCATCCCCAGAGTTTGTAATTAAATCCCATATCTTTCCATGGTATGGAGAATCACTATCTTTTTACTTATGTTTACTCTTTTTTTCTTACCTTATCTCTATGGTTTTGAGAAAAAATGAAAAATCCTTTCTCCTTTATGATTTCTTCCCTTTATATAAGATACAACTCTATATATCATGATATCATTTTTCCCTTTATTTCTCCTTGAGATATGAATTTATATACTATATCATTTTTATGCACTATCCCTTGAAAAAAACCCAGCACTTTCATCATCTATCTCGGAACAATAATCTTCATGCTCCTCATTGGAATGATCCACCTATATATAATCACCTTTCTTCGGAGACTTCCCCTCTATTTCCATACCTTCAAAGAGATTTCCAAGAATTTAATTGTTTACACCCCTATTCAAATGATATTCCCTTCCTATGATGATTAATAAATCTTAGAGGACCCACTTGAGGAGTTTCATAGACAACCCTCACATCTTCCTAAAGGTATGGAGAGTTTATGTTGATATTGTATGTGACTTCAGTTTCCCCCTCAGACCCCCTGAACTAGCGTTCTCCTGATATGAAAAAATCCCAGTACCCAAATACCACATTAGACGATTAAATATGTCCATGATATTTGGCCCAAGATCGATGATTTTAACCTCTGTATGGATAATAGCTGAAAGGATAAAATATTAGTGTCATGGAAACCTTGGAAACATAAAAAATTGGTTCATAAGTGAACTATATAATCTCCAACTAAGTTATTTTTAATTATCACCCATATTAAAAAAAAACATACATAATACCTTTCTCCATACCTAGGAAAGGGAACATAAAAAAAGGTTAATTCAGATGTTCAGTAAAGCTAATCATGGGAGATATGTTAGTATTACATGAGTATAATGGTATAAGAACATGGGCATAACATTTGAAAAACATATCCTTCATTTCAAAGATTATAATCTTGAGTCACAACATAAAGATTAGTAGTTCATAAGACATGAATAATAAATTAATCAATGAACATGAGTCATTAGAGCATAACATTGGCACTAGACTTGGAATTTTTTTATACACATAAGCATGAGAAATCACTTTCATAAAAATTAAGTCACATTGCCATGGCTATAATAGTAGAATGCATTCACTCCCCAAACCATCATAGTATTCAAGGTTTATCCCCAATTCTATCATAGTGGATACATTTCATTACTGAACTAGGTTCACTCCCAATTATAGTCATGTTTATATCATGAAATATCAATCATTACCCAATTCATTAGAGGGAGATATATGTTCCACCCATCTTGGTTCTAACATGACCATTGTCTTTGGTAATAATGAAACCATTTCCCTTGATTATAACATTTCCCACATCCTTTTTTATTAAGTAAACCCCATACTTGGTTATAACATAACCACTTTCTTTAGTTATAATGTAACCACCATCCTTGGTCATAATATAACCACCACCCTTGGTTTATAACAGAACCACCCTTCACATAATAAAAACCATACATATATATGTCACAATATCATAAAACATTCATCACATTAGTACCCATGAATAGAAATGGGTTTCATCAAAATTTCATCATAGAATAACCTTTGGAAAATAAATAGGTTTCATGAACATTTAATCATTTCATCATATCATAATCTGTGGAAAAAAATAGGATTCATAAGCATTTTGTTATGATATAAGACATAGAAGAGAAAGAGGTTTTATAAACATCTTTTCATCATAAAAATAAACCTTCCAAAGAAATAATAAGAATGGATTCCTTATATTAGAACCCCATTAAAGCATAAGTAATATCATATGATTTCATATTAAATAGAAAAATGTTTTTTAAAGATCACTTGGAAATTTTATTGAGGAAAATAACCATTCATCTTTGAAAATATCATTTTAAAACTAAAAATTCACAAAAAGATGTCAAATTATTTTTCATTGAAGATAAAAATAGAAAATATTAAGGAAATATTCAATGTAATTATTTTTTATAATGGTGAAAAATTCAGTTCATTCTATACACATTAAAACAACGATTAATTTCACATTTTTGCTAACAAGTCAAAAGTGAATTGTTCCGAAATGAAAATGAAGATTCATTTTAAACTATTTAAAAAAATGGGTGAAAATTATTTTGAAAAATATTGATATAATGTTAAAAACATTTTAGAAAAATAATTTTCAGAAAACATGGATATGGAAGAGAAAACATTTTCGACTAAAGATAGAAATAAATTTAATTTTCATTAAAAATATTCTTTTGGAACCTTCTGTGCATAAATAAAAAAATGAATGGAAAACATGTATTCTAAATAAATAAATATATGATATGAAAATTCATTTGTATCATGGTAGATAGATCATATGATATCATCATCTCAAATAAAATCACAAAAAATCTGGACAAAGAATGAGATTATAACATAAAATCCTTACCACCTTGGTAACATTACTATCATAAGACCCATGAAAGAATAAAATTAATCAAAACTTTATATATCATGAAAATAAATAAATTTATTATATAAAATTTCAAAAGGGCCGTATATACACCTCATAATAGAAGATATATGTATAACATAACTTATATCTCAAAGAAGATAATTTGAGATAAAAATGCCTTAATTCAATTTCATCTTGCCTAAAAAGTGCTCTAGATTCATGAATAATAAATATAAATTTACAATAAATCTACTCCAGGAAAATAATACTATATATTACACCATATATGATGTACTTATACCCTTTTATCACATTTTTATTAATAATTCATTATTAAAATCTCTGTTTCGAGTGATAACTATTTCATTTTTTCCTATATGTTTTAATTTTGTATTTTTTATAATTGTATATTGATCATAATTAAATATTATCCAGAATTTTAATAATTATACGTATATCATATTTTTTTTATTTTATAACCATTAAAATAATTCTTAAATTTTATGGATAGAATGATGAAATGAAACATTGATGGATACGGTAGGGTGTACATATGCATGAACGTTGTTTCCATTTTTCCACCGAGGGAATTAAATTAAGGTAAACAATAAATCACTCTTAAAAAATAATTATTATATTATTTATTATTTATATATATTCTATAAATATATACTTATTACAAATAATGTAAAACAAAAATAAAAAACACAACACATCAGTTAGCGAGGGGGTAGTCAAATGTATATACTAGCGATGTTATTATTTCCCAATAGTCCATAAGGTAAGGATTTAGATGTGATATTATTTTTCAAACATTATTTTTAGGTAATAAATATTACATATATTAATTATATTTATCCATATCACCTTCCATATAAATCGTAAGTGAAGAATGAATCACATTACTTCGTGAGGTGGTATTCTACTGTATACACGATCAACTGTTTTGTTACCCATTTAAGGGAGGAGATGGATATTTGTAATTATATTAAAATAATAACATCACATTATATGTAATATAATGAATTTATTATGTTATCATGGTTAATAATATTTAAATGAGGTGGAAAAAAGAAATAAAATAAAAATGCTCATTTAAGAGTGACACATTTTCTTCGAATAACCTTCCTAGGTTAGCACCAAAAGCCTTCCTAGGATGAATTTTAAATAAAACCTAGGGATATAGGTTATGAGGATTAAATTAAAGAAGATATTTGGGTAGGTATTTTCCTATCCAAATGGATTTGGTTGTGTGAATAGGAGAAGAGAGGGGGTGCCCTTTTATAAGTTGGGGAGAGAACACATTTAAAATTTCTGAAAAGAAAAAGGTGTACCACATTTTACACATTACAAAAGGCTCAAAAAATTAATAATTATAAAAAATTAAAATAATTATGGTAAAAATATGGTCATAAAATAATAATTTGACAAGTTTTAGGTCATTTTTAACTCTTATCTTTTTATTTTAACCCCCGGAAATCCTATCTTCACAATAACTACGATAACAAAGTTTTAGTGTTTTCACTATTAATTATGAAAGAAAATTAATTTTAACTTATTAAATAGTATTAATTATGATGAATAAAAATATGGAGTTCATTTTATAAAATTCATGTTACAGATGAGATAGAATTTAATAAAATAGATAAGCAAGATGAAAATACTATTTTTCAAAGAAGATGTTTTCATAAGTATGAAAAGTTATTAAATAAAAATTGAACATAAAATTGATTAAAATGATCTATATTGGATTAATAATAAAATTATTTCACTAATTTTATAGTAAAACCTATTTAGAACAAAATGTATCACTGTAAATTCTTTAAATGAAATGAAACTTTTTAATAAATATTTGTAATTTTCACTATTTATGGAAAAAATTGGCCTTCAAGGAAATTATCCTAAATTAATTGTAAGATAATTTTTAAATGATGATTAATAAATATTTTTTATTTTTTCAAATAAAATTTTTAAAATTTTAAAAATTAAATTTAAAATAAGAATGCGAAATTCCACAAAAAATATTTTTTAGAAAAATACACTTTAAAGTGTAAAATTAGAATTATTTTCTTTTCTCTTCACTAAAAAACATATTAGATGAATGTTAAAACACATTATTAAATATGTAATATTTAAATTTCATCAAAATCATCCATCAATAGTGATTAGTTTAATTTACTATGATAACAACACACTGCATGCATAAAAATAGTTTTTTCATACAAATAGTTTCTTTATTTTCAATTGGTCTTTATTTTCATTTATAACTAAATGAATATCATATACTTAATTTTGTATTTTTTAAACCATATATTTTCATAATTTTGTTAATTCTATTCATAATCTCCATTCCAATATCTAGGCAATAACTATCATATCAAATAATATTATTTTAATAGTATATCGTGTTTTGTTAATACTCGATGTTGTGTGTAATGCAAGCTATCAAGGAAATTAAATTTGTTTGAAAATAATATTCATAAAATCTAAAGGTTTAACATTTTACCCCCTTAAAATGAATTTATCTCTCAAAAATTTGTTATTCTAATAAAAAAACTGAGGATACTTCTACCTCATTATATCCATAGCTTCCCAAGTAGCTTATTCAATTTTATGATTTCTCCCCAAAACATTTACTAGGCGAGGGATATTGTTTTGTAGCACATTACATATATGATCCAGAATTTCCACCAAATTATCCTCATAAGAAAGATCTTGCTCCGTTTGTATGAATTCTGAGTGTGGTACATATTATGGATCAGGTATGTGCTTCCTCAAGAGAGATATAGAAAAAATCATGGTCTTGAGAGAGGATTGATGAAAGATTCAAATGTTAAGATATTGTGCTAATACAATCACTAATTTCAATGGGATAAATATATCTAGGGATTAACTTGACATCATAATTTACACACAATTTTATCTTCTGGTTATACTTCGACCAATTTCCACATCATTTTTTACTCCCAGAAATGAAGTCGAATTTTTCTTGCATAAAGCACTAAAATTAACTTCAATGAATCATACGATCCATAAAATAATAATAATAAAATCCTTCCATCTCTAGTTATTATAAAAAATAAAATTGTTATAACAATTTTTTAAATATGGATGAATCATTATATGATGGAATAACAAATTAATCTCTAAAACCTCATATAGAGTTCAACTTAAACCATTCCATATATGATTAACCATATGAACCTTCCAAAATAAAATATTTTAATAAGGTAAATAAATTTAAAAAACTAACTTATCATTAGTCCTCCCAAAAATCAAAATGTAGTTCTTAATTATCACATACTATATATGTGTATACCTTAGTCATAGATTCTTCTGAAACATGGTAATTACCAGAATTAGCCAAAAAAACTTCAATGAAAACATACATGCTTCCTCATTCCTTAAATAAAACCATATATTATCTAATATATTCCATGGATCCAAGAATCTATAAACTCTATTAATGATAACATAAACTGGTTTTCAATCAATTCATTAATCAGTTCCAATGTCATCAATATTATCCAATTTACTTTATCCATATCAATTATATTTTTATCCCAACTAAATATCATTACCTCAACACCAAGAAAATATTAAGGGTTATATTTTCCTTAATCATGTGTTTTTATAAAATATCAATTTTCTATTAAATCGCTATTCTAGGTGATTAGTACCATTCAACATATTATTTAAGATCCTTAATACAAAACAATTGTAGAATAATCTATAAATATTTCATAATTTATATAACATAACTCTTGAATTACAATAAAGAAACTCTTTAATCATTACACTTAATTGTTAAAGCATTAAATAGGATTCATCATCTTATTCCTTAATACTTTATT
Source organism: Viscum album (assembly GCA_963277665.1). Taxonomy (NCBI): domain Eukaryota; kingdom Viridiplantae; phylum Streptophyta; class Magnoliopsida; order Santalales; family Viscaceae; genus Viscum; species Viscum album. The sequence goes on along the minus strand of OY728141.1, from coordinate 821,530,144 downwards.
CCTTTAATTTTTCATTTTTAGTCTCTTTATCATCAACAATAAAACCTTTAATCATACAATCATTCTTATTTTCTTCTTGAGATTCCCCCCTCAAGGACATCGATTAGTATAATGATCATACTTTGAAAACTTAAATTATTCGTGCATTAATGATTCCTTAGGGAAACCAATTTTCTTTATCCTTTGTGTTATATAAACTTCTCATTTTTCCATAGAAATTACTTACTCTATACCCTTATTCTTCATACATAATACATCTTCTCATTCATTTGAGAAATTCCATTTAGTGATTATTCCTTCACACTTGACATATAGGAAACTGAATCTTATTTTCTTGATGGTATTAACCACCCAAAATCTTAGAGAACACTATCCTTCTCTTCTTTGCTGAGTTTGCATGTTTGTTAAGGAGAAATTTCTTAATCATATATCGTGATAAATGATCAAACATAATCATAATATGATTCAATCCATTCATCATCACATTTGGTTTCTCATCAACATATTTTATATCAAATTTATCATTAACCCATTTTCTTCTGGTTATTACCATTGAGTATAACCAAAAAGCATAGTGTGAGAAATACTATTAATATTTGAAAACTACATTGTTAGGAATATTTATCTATAGGATGTCTAAATCATGACACATTAAATACAATTTATGACACCTTAGGTTTAATGTAGGTCATCCATGATTATCATATATTCAAATCCTTCATAATATTTTGTAAATAATATATGGATTACCAAAAGCATATCCCCTAGGAGTGTCAAAATAGGTGCACAGTAAGGGAACATTCACAGTTCACTAGAATGATGGATGATATATACTCAACTAAATCTTTTCAAGGTTATATCCCATAGATGAAAGTGTGTCAAAAACACATCCACTTGTAGTATCCAAGTAGGGTTTCATTAATAAGAAAACCACATATTCTTTTCATTACCAAAACTTTAGGACATTATCCTCAACTTATGCTTATCACTAGGATTATCACTAAATTTTTATCATCCATGTTTCTAATGAATTACTAAACCTATGATCTAATAATTATAATATAAAACCAATATTTTCATATATAAATATCTCAAATTTTTAGATGAATATTCATTACATTACAAAAAAACACACTCAAGGGCCTTAAAGGTTTAGTGTATTCGAAAACATGGAAACATAAATACATGGTTCATAACTGAACTACATCCTCTCTCACTATGTTCTTCATAATTATCACCCTTCATAGACATATCATACATAATTCATTTCTTCATAACATGAATAAATAAAATAAAATAAAGGGTGGACATAAATTCTCAGTAAGGGTAAACAAGGGGCATACGTAAACACAACATGTTTACAAGGGTAGGAGAACATGGGAATAACATTTGAAAATGAAACCCTGCATTTTAGAGATCTTAATATTGTGTCATGACATAAATATTGGAAGTTAATAAGACATGAATCATAAAGGAATCAAATTCCATGATCCTTGAGAGCATAACATTGGCATAAGACATGGAATAATGGAATAAATATATGTATTGAAAATCATTTCCATAGTAGTAAATGATCATTTCCAAGGCTATCACTATGGAATGAGTTCACTTCCCAAACTATCATAGTAGTAAATGTTTACTCTCGATACTATCATAGTGGATAAAGTCCATTAATGAACTGGTATCACTCCCCATTCTAGTCCAATTTATCTCATGATATATCAATCATTACCCAATGCATTAAAGGAAGATATTGTTCCTACCCATGTTGGTGATAATGTAACCATGATATTTGGTTATAACATAACCACCATTTTTTGTTATAATGTAACCACCATCCTTATTTATAACATAACAATCATTCATGTTTATTTCCCAACCACCATACTTGGTTATAACATAACCACTATCTCTATTTTATAATGTAACTTCCCATCACATAATGAAATTCATAAATATGTGTGTCACAAAATCATAAAATATTAATCACTATATAATCCATTAAAATAAATTGGTTTCATAATAGTTTCATAATAGTATAAAATCTTTAAAGGAAATAGTTTTCATAAAAATTTAATTATTTTATCATATCATAACCATTGAAAAAAGTAACAAGTTTCACAAGTATTTATCATGGTATAACCCTTGGAAGAAAAATGAGTTTAATAAAAAACAATTTCATCATAAACATAATCCATTAAAATAAATAATAAGGATAAAATATTCTTATCTTATCCCCAATAAACCATAGGTAACATCAAAGGATGTCATATTAGATGGAAAAAATTTTAAAAGATAATTTGGAACATTTTTAGAGGAAAATATCCTTTCCACTTTGAAAATCTCCTTTTAAAACTAAAAAAACATATAAAATTGTGGAAATTATTTTCATGGAATATAGACTTGGAAAATTTTATTTTAATCTTTGGAGGAATGATGGTTCATGATAGTGTAAAATTATGTTCACACTATACATGTTAAAACAAATATTCCTTTCCCATTTTTAGTAAAAATTTGAAAGATCCTTATTCAAAAGATAAAAATAATATTCATTTTAAACCAATTTTAAAAATTCAAAAATAGCTAAAAATGAATTTAAAAAATCTTGTTATAATATTGAAAACATTTTTGAAATAATTTTAATAAAACATATGGAAGAGAAAACATTTTAGACCAAAGAGTGAAATAAAGTTGGTTTTCCATAAAAGACATTCTTTTTGACTCTTCAGTGTGTAATTAGAGTAAAGTGAAAAGAAAATATATATTCTAAATAAATAACTAGTGTTGAATAAAATTCAGGATTTTCTTGAGAGATAGATCATAATATATCATCATCAAAAACATAATCATAAACAATTCTAATAAACAATGAGATTGTAAAATAAAATGAATAAAAATTTGGTAATCATATATATTAATTTAATATAAATATATTAAAGGAACATAATCATATATATTATACCATATATTATGTACTTATACCCTTTTATCTCTCATTTATTAATAATTTATTACCAAAATCTATATTTCAGGTGATAAACGCTTCGTTGTTTCCTGTATGTTTTGATATGGTAGTTTTGGTCCTTGTACATTGATAATAATTAAATAATCACCATATTTTTAATAATTACATTAATATAATATATTTTAATTATTTACATAATTAAAATCATTTAAATATATAAATATTAAATGCACTGCTCAGGGAGATGATAGGTCGTACATACACATGAACGCCGTTTCCATTTTTCAATGAATGGAACAAAAAAAGTTAAATAATAATTAACCATTATAGAATAATTATTATATATTATATATTATATATTATATATATATATAACCTTATTATCATCCATGTGAAAAGGAAATGATAAACACATTACATCAGTTTTTGAGGGGATAGTTCGCTATACACACGAGCGATGTTATCATTTCCCAACAGGTTGGATGTTAAAAATTTAGATGTGATAGTATAATATAAAAAATATTTTTTAATTAATATATATCACATATATTCATTAAATTTATCCTTATAACCATAAATTTATATCATAAGTTAAAAATGAATCACATTGCTTCACGAGGCAATATTCTACCGTACACACAATTGATAGTTTTGTTTCCCATATGAGGGAGGAGAATATGGATATATGTAATTAACATAAAAAACTACATATATGTATTTGGAAAATAATTATTTTAATATATTATCATGATTTAATAAAATTTAAAGAGGTGGAAGAATAAATAAGGAAGAAACTTTCGTTTAAGAAGGATACCTCCTCTTCTGATAACCTCCACAGGTTAATACCAAAATCCTTCATAGGATAGATCTATGATCACAAAGGGGATCTAGGAAATGTATAGTGAATTAATTAATTGAATGGGGTAGTGATTTTATGACATAAAGGTATTTTAAAGTGTTAATAAGAGAGTATACGAGGTTTCATTTTATAAGAGGGGGAGAGGACATACTTGAAATTTTTGAAAAGAAAATAGTGCACCCAAATTTTAAACCTACAACATGGATCCAAAATGTCTCATTATAGAACATTATAAGATTTAAGGTTAAAATATGGTCAAGAAATTAGAATTGAACATGTTTTTGATCATTTTTTACCCTTATATTTTTAATTTAACCCCTAATAATCACATTTTCATCTTAACCTTAATAACAGATTTTTCATATTTTTTACTATTCATTAAGGCAAAAAATTAAGTTTACCTTAGTACATAATATTAATTATGATGATTCAAAATATATTATATGTTATCAAATTCAACTCACAAAAGTGGCATAATTTAATAAAATCTGCAATTGTGATGAAAATGTGGTTTTCCAAAGAAGAGGATTTTATTATTATTAAAAGTTTTTAAATAAAATTATAACATAAAATTGATTCCAATGGTTTTTTAAACAGTGAATGTGAGTTAAAAATAGATTTTTATTTCATCATCCATGACTAAAAAGTTTTTTATTTAGCTTATAATGTTAAATATGACAGTTTACCATATTTCAGTATTCACAAAAAATTCCATAATTTTAGAAAAATACAAAAAAATTACCCTAACCATTTTTAGATCTGTATATTTCAAAAATTAAATCCAATTAATGAAAAAAATTTATAAATATGATAAATTTAAATTTTTAAATAAAATCCTCATTTAATTGAAAAATACCAATTTTAATATTATGATCAAATTTTTTAACCCTTTGAAAAATTACACATTGTATTATAAAATTATCTTATTATAGTAATAAAACATGATATTACATTATATATATATTTTATGAAATTATTATTTATTTTAAGTCATTATATTTATAATAAAATTGTAATTAAAATGTATATGCTTTTAAAAAATAAAAACACTTTATATATCACTTTTAAAACATTTACTTATTTGTACCATATTATAAATATTCCATATTTTAATTTTATAAATTACAGAAATATTATTTTACACTTCCATAGGTGAGGTTACTATTATAATAATCAGTTTTCTATTCCTAACAACCAAATTAATTTTTCTAATAGTTAGGTCACTATTCCAATGACCAAATTACTATTTCAACCGTCAGATTTGTAATATTCATATGGGATATATAATTCCTATAAGTTACTCATATATAATTCATTCTTCATTCAATTCTATTTTCTCTCAAGGTTATATGTATTTTTATTTTTAGGATGAATATTTTGTTACTAATATTTTTTCTCATTTATACAGTGTTGTTCATGGGTATAGTTATTATGGTGGAATGAGAATATCCACATTTTCATATTTTAGTGATATTATTTTCTATTTTCATCCCATTATAATATTTTAAATTTTTATATCTATTTTTATTTTTTAAAGTAATGTTCAAATTAATATAAAAAAATTTAGCCATTTTTTTTTTCATTCGGTGCATGTGAATTATATTATGTTACTAAATATGAAATAATTATAAGAATTAAAACTCCATTAATAATATTCTGGGATGTAACATTATTCCACACTTAAAAAAATTTCTCCCTAAAAATTTCATTTTACATACTATTGTAAAAACAGTTGAGGGTAATTCTGATTCATGGATTCCTCCACTTTTCATGTCTCCTCCTCATACTTATGGGTTTTCCATATTAATTTGACTAGGTGAGTTATCTAATTGCGTAGGAATTTATCCCTATAGTCCAATATTTTAACCATTTACTCCTTATAAGTGAGATCATTTTCTAGTTGTACCACCTATGAATTCAGTATATGTGATGGATCTAGTATGTACTTCTTCAAGAGGGATACATGGAATATTTCGTGTACAAGAGACATGGATTGTGGGAGTGCTAGTCAATAATCAATGACTCTGATGTGATCAAGAATCTAAAAGGGGTAAATATACCTATAATTTGGATTTCCCTTATTCCGGAATATCATGACTCTCTTCCACATGGACCTAAGAAGGAATACCTTATCTCTAACCTAAAACTCTATGTCTCGTCAACAATTTCCAACATATCACATCTATTGACTATGATCTACTCTAATGTATTATTGAATGGTCTTTCCCTTTTTTCAATATCCTCAACCATATCTGGTCCCACCAACCTATGTTCACAAACATCACCCCAACACATAGGTTATATATATATATATTCACATAGTGGGATTCATATGGAGATATATGGATAATTGAGTGAAAGATATTATTTTATGATAACTCAATCAGAAGAATATGTTGATCTAATCCTTCTTTTAATTCTATTGAGCATGCTCTAAACATTTCTTATAGTGTCTAGATATTATTCATATATTTTCCATCAATTTTGGGGTGATAAGTCATACTAAAGTTCAACTTAGTGTTTAGAGTTTATTGGTCACTCTTTGAGAACATGGAGGTAAATCATGGATCTCAATTAGATACAATTAATAATGGTATTCCATGTAGCCATAAAACTTATCTAATTTATATCCTTACAAGTTTATTGAGTGATTATTCCTCTCGAATATAGATGAAATGAGTAATATTTGTAAGATGGTCCACCAAAACCCATGTAGAATTGTTTCCTTTATATTTCTTTGAAAGACTAGTGACAATATCTATAGTTATGTTCTCCCATTTCCATGTTGGTATAGGTAATAGTTTAATTATTCCCTTGGATTTTTCCTATATGCCTTTTACTTGATGGAATACCAAGCACTTTGATGTATATTCCATGCTCTCCTTCTTAAAATTTTCCCACCAATAGTCCTCATAGAGATCTCAATACATCTTCATGTTTCTTGGGTGGATAGAGAATGTTATGCAATCTGAATCATGCAAAATCTCCATCTTTATCTCATGATTTTATGGTACACATAGTCATGACCTGAATTTTACAACTCCCTCTTCATTAGTTTTAAACATTGAGGATTTCCTATTTCATTTAGCTTATACCTTCTTCTAAACTTCCAAGTAATCTAATTGATCACACTTTATCATCTATAGAAGGGATTTTTGAGAAATAAATTTAGAAAAAAAATTATGATTTTCCTTCTTTTATGATCTCCATGTCAATCCTTTTTAGGTATATGAATATTACACCTTTCTAAATTCTTATCATTGATAAGTTTCAAGATCCTTAATACACAGATCATCTATCAATTTATTTTATTTCCTAGTATGATAGTGGATTGAGATGTCATATTCCTTGATTATCTCAATCCATATTTATTGGTCAATATTAAGAACCATCTAGGTGAATATATACCCGAGTCTCTTATGATCTATATATATTCCATACTTCTCCCCATAGAGACGATGCTGGTAAATTTTTAATCTAATGATTACTACATCTAACTCCAGATCATTCGTTCGATAGTTCAACTCATGAACTTTAACCTACCTTGAGTTATAGGCTATAAATATATAATTTTACATTAGTAACTACCTAAGACCTTCGTTAATGTGTCATTTTATACCATGAAAGGTTCCCCATTTATGGTAAGTGTATGTACTAGTGTAGTGATAAACCACTTTTTCAATTCCTTGAATCTCTCTTTACATTCGTTGGTCCAAAATAACATTACTCCCTTCTGATTAAACTTGGTTAATGGGTTCTAAAATTATGATAATATCCTAAAAATCATCAATAATACCTAGCTAGTCCAAGTAAACTATGAATCACCATTATAGATGTTGGTATGTGACACTCCTCAATTTCTATTGTCTTAGAATAGTCCATAGATATCCCTTTGATGGTGATAACATTACCCAATAATGATAATACCTCCAAAAAAACTCACATTTACTATAACTTGTATATAGATTCCCTTTTTTCAAAGTATTTAAAACAATATTAAAATACTCCTCATACTCCTCCTTGATCTTGTATTATATCATAACATCATACATAACAACTACCACAACTTTATTGATATATTATTTAAATACTTTATTTATTAATTCACTAAAAATTGAAAGAGAGTTAGTGTGTTTGATGGGAATATCTATGAACTCCTAGTGTTCATAACTTGTTTTAATGGAAATATTGGGAATATCTTCCCTCTTCACCTTAAATTGATGATATCTTGATTAAAGGTTCATATTATAAAAGTATTAGGAACAAAATATTTTAATGAACAAATAATTTATCTATAATAGGGGATACTTGTTATTTATCATGATTTTATTGAGTTCAATATAATTGATGCAGAGGAACATTGACCCATACTTCTTCTTAACTAGGAAGAATGACACACCCCATGGTGAATAACTCAGGTATATGAAACCATTTTTTAGATTCTATTGTAACTATATCTTTAGTTATTCTAACTTTACAGTGGTCATTCTTTAACAAGTCTTTGATGTGGGATGAGATCCAGGAAGAGGGTTTCTATTGGGGGTTCTCTCCTTGGTCTCTCATGGACTAAGGAAGATGAATGTTAATGCCATCCCACCCCCTCTAGAGAGGGGGAGGGGTTGCTCTGGACCTCTCCACTTCACTCCCCTTATATCCATGTCCTCTATTCCCCCCTTCCCCAGTATTGATCTCAGTCCAAAGGTCCCCTATTTTAATCAAGGTTTTACTTCTCTCCCTATTTCCCTTTGGGAGTTCATCGAAGTGTTGGCCTGTCTCAACTTCTCTCTGGTGGTGCATTTAGGTTGGAACCATCCTTTGACCATTTCACCACAGATTCATGGGATCTAAAAGAGTAAATGGTCATCGGTCTCATGTATCCCCATCATATCCTCATTATCTTCCAGTTAGAGGAAGATATGATCCTTTACTAGTCCTTTGGAAAATTTTCCTTCAGTGGCATTCAGTTCTCCCTCTTTCGGTGGACCTATGATTTTTATTGGAATCATTATCCTCCGAACGCTCTATTTTGGGTAAGCTTTCCAAAAATACCTCTACTGTTTCAAAATAATTCTATACTCAAGATATTAGGGAATTTTGCTGGAGGATTTCTTTGTTTTGATGACAGATCTTGATCCCTATGTCATCTAATTTCTCCTCACATAAGCATTGAAATAGACATTTCAAATCATCTCGTTTGTTTTGTGTGGCTTGAGATTGAATAAGATATTAAGCTCAAGAAAGTAGTTTTATTTGAACCTCAGGTGGAATTTTCTCTAGTTTAAATCATCTAGGCCACCTTTAACAGTACTGATTACGTAAAACAATGGGTCATCAATCTAGTTCTTCTTCCCTGTACTGTGAATATGGAAACCCTTGTTTGGATCTTGGGGTAAAAGATGGTTTTCACAAATGTTTTTAGATAATAAAAGAAGCGATGACTAGATAGGGAGGAGATGTAGAAAGTTCCATTACAGTAAGGTATTTGGCTATGTCCAGTGCTCATCCTATTACACCTTTCACTGGCCCCTCTTTTCTTGGGAATAGATCCTGTGTAAATGATGTGGCTTCCACCTGAGGGATTATTGATTCTTGTGCTTTCATTAATAAAAAGAAAATGTTATAGGAAATAGGTGAGGATGGAGATTCTTTTGATAATAGTAAGGTTTATGCATGTTAGTTAGCTTTGATGAAAATACATACTATGGATTTTTCTGAAGCCCAAATGCCTCCATCTCATGATAGCATTGGTAATGGTAGATATTCTAGAAATGGTTCTCAAAACTGCTTTGTGGTGCTTGGTGTTGGTGACACAAACCCTTGAGTAGAAAGGATTGTTTTAGAGGATAGAAATGTAGAAAATAATACCTTATGTGGTAGTATGGATTAAAAAGTAATGTGTAATGATTATGCCTCTGAATCATGGTCCTTGGATCCCTAGTAAGTGGAACTCTAGTAATAGTAACTTTAATCATCTTTGAATAAATGGAAAAACATAATTATGGATTCAGATGGTTTTATTCCACATATGCGGAAGCCATAGAGACAGAAGGACTACTCTAATTTTCCTAGTCATGCAGTTACAAGGCCCTCAAGAAAATTACCCCCCCCTTAAAAAGATTGAATGGTGTTGCTAACAACCTAAAATGTAAATTAGAAGGCCCTATTGGAATGTGGAGCTAGGAGAAGATGTGGTGACTGATACACAAGCAGAGGAACCAACTTCCTCTAATCCAATGAATAAAAAATATGAGGATTCTGAATCAAACATCACCTAAGAGCTTCTTATACACTTGAATGAAGAAATTATTGAATATCCTTTCTTGATAAAGGTTTTAGAAGTGGTAGATGACATAATGTTTGAAGGACTGATGCCCATTGATTTGAATGAAGAACAATCCTCTTGGTTTGATAAACAGAACATGTTCTTGATACACGATTTCAATTAGGAGAAAACAAGTCTAGAGGAGCATGTGGAGACCTGATACATGATGTATTTCACTTTAAGGATCTCATCAAATAAAATCTAGAAATAGAGGCCACCTCAATTGAATGTAGACTATTTAATGTAAAAAATTTGAACTGCTTTAAATTACATTGGAATGGCTTGATAATTTTCCATAAAGATTGAATTTCTCAATATTTTGAACTTTTATGGTTTCTTGATTCTTCTATAGAATTTCTTTTGAAATAAAAAAATTTATTTGGTGAGGTGTGTACAAATCCAGTTATAAGTTCAATTGAGAACTCAACCTATCAATCAGGAGGAAGACTAGAAAACTCTTCAATGAATACATTAATATAATCCCTCACAATGGTAATGTATTAAGAAGGAATTTAAACTTTGTCTCAGTCATTTGATATTGATATTATTTCTTATAAGGTAATAATATATACACTTGGGATGAATATTATAATGTAAATTCATCCACCTCCTAACACTTGTACAAAATTAAAGGATGACTCGACATGTGAAGAGTGATCTCTCTCTACCAATAGTTGACGTTAGATATATATAAGGATAGAAAATCCATGCCAAATTTAGTATCAAACTACACTAAAGGATTTAATACAACATTTTCTAGGTGGTTCATTCCACAAAAATTAACCGAGGATGAGTAATATACTTGGGAATCAATATTTAATCCATTTTTATTCTCATGGATATCTCAACCACCTTGTTTTGAGGTGGTGTATTAATATTTCTACTAAAAAATCAATATATGAATTAATGTGTAAAAATATAATCATATAGGACATTTGAATCTCATTAATGGATAAAAAACACACCTTTCACTATTTGATTTTGGTTCTAGTCACTTACTATATCAAAAATAATCTCCAGGATGAGAATACTTAAAATAAAAAAAATTATAAAAATAGAAACAATGAACATAGAAGGAATAACTAGTAAATAATAAATATATCCTAACATAAGTGTCTCTACGGTTCAATGTAGGTTATAAAGGGTAAATTTTCCTTTTAGGTTTTATAACCTAAAAATCTATTTATTTCCTCTATAATGACTCATAAAGAGTTTTGGAATTTTCCAAAGCATATACCCATGGTGTATCAATTCTAGTGTGAAGCAATGGCACTTTGTTGTGAATCGGGTGTTGAATGAGATAATACCCAATGTTCCCTTTTTAGGGTTATTACCCCAAAGTACAACTCTACCAAAGCCCATCCACTTATAGTATCCAGATAGTGGTGTTGTTTCCTAGAAACCACCCACCCTACACTTCACTAAAATTTTAGGATATTTTCAAATACTTAGACTTATCCTTAGACTTAACCCAAGTTTTATCAGTAGTTTATTTGAGTATAAATCCCAAAAATCACCAAAAATTCCTCTCATACCAACTATAGTGACCCAAACTAGTTTCACATATTATTAAATGGGGTTTTACATAAATATTTATTAAATACTAACAAATGATTGACAAATCTAGTGTATTTGGAAGACTATGTACATAAAAGAAAAAAAAACTAAAATTTATTTATTTATTTTAATCTAAAAAAATATCATAAATCCCACTAAACTTCTATAACTATATAGTATAACATGGGGAATACATGAAGAAAAGGGGTGAATTATAAAACCTAGTAAGGGAATAATCCTTTAAAGATGCATACGGTATGAATCAGAAGGTATAACATGATAACATAAAATAAAATGATCATGATTATACATATGAAGTCATAATATAAAGATAATGGAATCATAATATCATGGTAATATAGTAATGTGAAAACTATATAAAACCATCCATAAACATAAGTCAAGGCTAATTTCTAAGACAACATCATATGGTGGATAGAGTCCCATCATGGATTATGGGTACTATCTAATACCATATATAACATCTCATGACACAAAAACAATAACCAATTCATTGGACTGCTATATGGTTAAACCCATAATAACATGTACATACTTATTCATTCCACAAAAAATAAATTAAACACATTCCTTAAATAATGGAATTACCGATGAAATGAAATGGGTTGCATAATCTCACAACATTAGGGGAAACTTAAAAGAATCTATTACCCCAGTAAAGGAAGGGATAATAGGATTGGTATATATGTATTATAGAAATATATATATAATTTTATAATAATTTATAACATTAATTATAGATAGATAAAGTAAGTTAGATAGAGAAAGGTCATAACCTAATGTAAAGGGTGTTTCTTAGTGATCCCTTACCTTATGTTCCAGAATAACTCCACACTTGAAATTAACATATAGGATAATCATATTAGGATTTATAAATACTTAATTTAAAACATTATAAATATTTATTTTATTTATTATAATTTTATTATGTCCATTTATAAAAATTTCAATGATATATGATGTTTAATTTCTCTTTTCTGAGGGTGTTCGTTACATGGTTCCATGGTCTGATCATGCTTCTATACTTATAAAGTTTCTTTTCAAATGGGAATGAAACTCTAGAAGTGAGGTAAAAATGTACTATTAAACTTATAGAAATAGAAATGTCCCCATTATACTTTTGAGTTCCAATATATGGATGGTCCATTTAGTAAAAATGTTATTGTAAAATTGTTAGTTTATTTTGGCGGTTTCACTAAACATCATGAACTAATTTCATTTTATTTAAAATATGGTCATATATTCAACTAGACTGTGAGAAAATAAATATTATAAATATATAGGTAATTTTAAACAATTATAAGTTAATTTAAACGTTCCATTAAGGTGGTAATGGAAAACAAAAAATCATCATCCATGGAGGTGGTGAACTAACATATTATAGATGATGTTTTCATTTTTAGAATAAGAGGAGGAGAGAAGATCATGGATGATAGATATTCCATTAACATAATAAAATTACATAATATATATGATTATGGAGTTATTATGATATATTTAATGTAAATATTTTGGATTATGAGGAGGAAGAGAAAAATAAAAGACCCGATTTAGGGTATTACATTCTCTTTTGCATGTATCCTCTTGGGGGGCACCTTGGACTGGTCTTTTGATGAGACCAGAAGAACTAGAATGTGAGGGAGAGTATTTGGAAGAGTTTTTGTTATAATTTTTTTAATCATCAAGTAATATAAGTTTTGACGAGAAGGGGTAGTGAGGGGTGATTTTTATAAGGGGTGGACAGAGGTGTTTTTGAACATTATATTCATTAGTTTATTATTTTGACTCAAGAATATCAATACTTTTGATTCATGTGACTATACATAGAAAATGGTTCATGTGAGTTTTAAATAGTGACTTATTACATCATCCATGACTCAAAAATTCATGTATTTATCTTATAATGTTAAATATGACAATTTACTGTATTTCACTATTCACCGAATAATATACTATTTTATAAAAATACCAAAAATTTACCCAAACCATTTTTTGATTTGTTGAATTAAAAAATGAAATCCATTTTATGAAAAAAATTATATAAATATGTGGAATTTAATTTTTTAAATAAAATACCCATTTAATTTAAAAAATATCAATTTTAATATTATGATCAATTTTCTAACCCTTTGAAAAATTACTTACTATCTCATAAAATTATTTTAATATTATAAAAAACATAATATAAATTTATTAATCCATTTTATGAAACTAAAATTTATTTCAAATCATTATATTTATTATAAAAGTGAAATTAAAAAACTTATATTTTACAAAAAGGAAAACATATGATTTATCATTTCTAAAACATTTATTTATTTTCAATATAATATAAATATACCATATTTACATTATGTAAGATACCTAAATATTATTTTACATTCCATTGATGAGGATACTATTCTAATAACCATTTTACTATTCCTAATTGTTAGGTTAGTATTCTTGTGGACAGGTTACTATTCCAATGGTCAGATTACCATTCCAGTGGTCAGATTTATAATGATAATATGGGTACCATAATTCCTATAAATAACTAATATTTCAGTAATTGTTCGTTCACTTATTTTTTTATCTCATTCTTTTATTTATTTTTATATCTAGGATAAACATTGTATTACTAATATTTCATCTCATTTCTACGGTGTTGTTCATGAGTGAAGTTATTCTGGTGGATTGAGAAGATTCACATTTTCATATTTTAGTTACCTTTTTTTGTTTTTTTATCCCATTCTAGTATTTTCAATTATTATCTTCATTTTTATTCAATAAAATATAATGTTAAAATTAATATACTAATTTTTTTTAGTTTTATCAAATGTTGCATGTGAATTATATTATATTACTAAATACGACATAATTAAAAGAAGGAATATTCCATTAATAATATTATGGTTCATTACAGAAGTGACCACACAAATCAAAAACTCTTAGAGAATTCACACAAGACCTCTTATAATGATCAGGTTCCCCAAACTAGAAGCACCTTATTTGTCTCTTCTTTCCCTAAGATGATTTTACCTACTCCATAAACATCTATGAACAACCAAACAAGAAAAATCCAGATACACCAATCACGAATTATGCTTGCTCCAGTTCATGCGAATTTTATAGATTCTCTTCAACAGATAAGGAACTTTTAATCATCTTTAGATAAGAGGTTATATATAATGTTTATATGAAAACTGCACATTCTAGTTGAAGAACTAAATTAAAATAGAGAGACCTAAGGGAGTCATCACCAATGAGATTAGGTGAGAAGCATACTAAAAATGATCATTTCTTGGGATACTCCTTATCTAATTTATTATCTTGACTAACGAACATGAGTTTAGAAGATTTATCCTTCTTCACTTCCTCAAGATATTTCCACTAAATAAATACTGAATTAAATAATTTCCAAACATTCTTTATTATAGGTGGGGAAGTACCATTAATTCCCACCACTCTCATCTAGGTCCTTAAAATATGGGACTAAAGACATGACCTTTAGAGAATTAAGAGTGTTGAGAGAATTAAATATTCATTCAATTTATTTTAACCAAACCATTTCCTCAATATAACCCCACTCGCCTCCTTAAAAAGGACAAAAATGATTTAAGATGTTTTGGACAAGATCATAAATCTGGAAGGTCTCTAGATACACCACTTAATTTAGAGTTTGGGTATAGTTTTCAATATTAAATTTACCTTATGGAAGACATGATGGCCTAACTTAAAGACCTGACTGGTGAATGGAATTTCTACCTATATGGGATTTTTTTGGGAGATTTTTCTAAAAATAATGAAACATAGTCTTATCAACTCAAGCAAAAGGAAAACCCCAAGACAAAGCAAATACGTAAATAATAAGCTTTTAAACAAAACCCAAAACACTTGTATCAAAATATAACTACTTTAAGAAAAAACTAGTTTCCCCCATTTATATAACATTACACATACCCTTCAAAACATGAATTATTGATAAAAATCCATAACATGTAACCATATAATGGTACTCCTTCCATAGTTTTGAAAACATAATTTTAAAATTTCTATTTCAAAACCATTTCAATTTTTAATCCATCACACTACCAAGATTTTTTATTAAAAAATCCCCTAAAATCATTACATAAGAGTATTTGAAAATTGAATTTTTAAACCAAACATTTCACAAATCAATCCTTTTAGTAATTGGAAACATTTTCTTTTCAAAGAAATTAAATGGAACATATGTAACTCCCTGAACACAGAAGTTTAGAGTCAGTACCTTAATTTATTACATTTCCATGATAACAAGGAATAAAAGCCTGAAGGAATGATCAATTTAGAACCCTTGGAAAGCTAGATTACATACATGATACCCATATTACACTAGGAAATATAAAATAAAACACGATACATAATAAAATAAAATAAATTACATCCTTGAAACCTCATTCAAATATTCCATCTTCATGTACTGGGGAAAAGAAACAAAATAATGACGAGTTCAAATTCTCAGTAAATTTATGTAAAATGGAATTAATAATTAATCAATGAGAATAATCAACATTACAATAAAAATAAATGAGTACACATCCCATTTAAATATATGGATAAGTCATAACTAGTATGGAATGATTGATAACTGAAACACATTCCATTTAATCAATAAACTGAAAATGAAATGTATCTATAGATAATTCTAAAGGAAAATATAACATGAAAAATAATAATAATTGAATTATCAATAAATTAAATGGTTAATTATTAGACATCTTGTTTACCATGAATATGATACCTTTACCTTCCATCTCTATTCTCAAAATAGTTTTAACTACTCTGATTAAGCCAACTGATTCGTCTCACGAGACTACCAATGCATTGATAAGATTGCATTAACCGGTACCCAACCCATTTTTTGAATGTCAAAATCATTTATTATATATTTAAATAATCAATTTATATAATAAATAATGTGCCTTATAAAATATCATTATCTAATAAAAGATATATACTTATCAATAATTCCCTAATTAATCAAATAACTATCAAAGTGAGCATTGTATGTAAAAATAGTATATGGTTTAAGAAATAATAATATTAATTTCATGAGAATATGGATATTTAATATAAATTTAATATTAAATAAAAATGATCATAATGAATTGAATGTTTCAAGATAAAGTTAACAATCACAAAACAAAGTGATATTGCAAAGATAAACTTTACCACATGGTAATTTTTAAATCAAAACCCCTTGGACGAGATAGTTTAATGTAAAACATAAAATACCATGGAGTGTGAGTGAATCAAGATATTAAATAAAAAATTGGCAGTATATACAATACATTAAATTGAATTTGTGTATAATAACAAATAAACCTCAATGTAATGTAAATTGAGATGAAATCCCATACATTGAGTCTGACTTGTCACATGTGTCATTATCTTAAAGAATAATAATCTAATGTTAATTATTTAATTTCAAGAGAATATTTTTCAACTTTATTATTACTTTTATTTCACTTATTACATTTTTTTATACAATTACATAAACAATCAACTTCACATCGGGTGTTTTGACTATATTCAGTTTAAGTGTCATAAACAACTTGGGTAGGTCTACTATGGTCAAAGGGGTCATTAAAAAAATATATCAATAATAATATGAATTTAATATTTATCATATTTATAAATTAATTATTCTTTTAAAACCAATCATTGATGATAATTATGAAAAATGAACAATTTTACATTCATGGAGATGATATGCCATACGTACGCATGAGTAACGTTCCCATTTTTCAATGATTATTATGGAAGGAAGGTAAGTAAAATTTTATATTTAAATAATGATCATTATATCATAAATAACATTTTATGTAATCACATATACTTATATATATAATTCCTGTGATGTAAAATGAATCACATCGAGTTGAGGAGGCGGTAGTCCACATGTCCACGAACGATGTTATCACTTTTTTTAGTGCGTGAAAAGGGTAATAAAGAAAATGATATATTATATTTATAGAAAGGTAACTATGTCATTTATATCATTTTTTTATTTCATATATGTTTAATTTGAACAATCCTTAATAAATTCCATTTATTGTTTGAACGTATCACATTGCTTTGAGGAGGTGGTTGCCCACATGCCCACAAATGATGTTATCATATTTACACAAAATAGAAAGCTTAAATGTATGTTTTATATAAAAAATAAAAAATTAACTAGAAAACAAAAATATAATTTATATCATATAAAAATAGTGTGTCCATCATAATTCCCATCCATGAAAAGTCATAAAGAAAAAATGAATGACATCATTTCACGAGGCAGTAGTAATCCTTACCCACGTAGGATAAATTCATTACCAATTTGATAGTAGTGTGTGTAGGTGTTGGTTGAACCATTAACATAAAAAAATATAAGTAAATTTAGGATAATGATTTTAATAAATAAACATGGAATAATATAATTTAATGGTTTGATTATGAAATAAAACAAAATTTATCTTTGAAGAATGTTATCTCTTTTTGGGTAACTCTCCAAATGGTTTTCACCAAAAAACATCCTTGGTTTTATTTCTTCTCAAAGTGAGGATTCTAGGAAAAGGGGAGGTAATTTTTGAGCTTATTTGGTATTGGGTTTTATAATACAATGGTCTTGATAGGCATGAATAAGTGGAAGGGGAGAGTTCCTTTTTATAGTGAAGGGGGACTGACATTCTTGTAAATATAAAAATGTAAACCCTATTGAGAAGTCTCCCTTACATAATGTGACAAAAATAATGAATAAAATTAGATAAAATGGATTATATGGTCTATATATTTCTATAAAATATGTTTTGGGAATGATTATAGGTTATTTTGACCCTTAAGATTAAGGTTTAGTCCCTTGTTATTCTTAATTTTACCTTAATTGCATTAATTAATTTTAAATGTATTCAAAAATATATAGGGTAAAAAACTAAAATGAAAGTTCTAGACACTAAAAATTGATCTAGTTTAAAATATTTAATCTCTTTTTTTAATTTAAAATAATATAAGTGTCAATAATTAATTTAAATTTACTCCTGAAAATAGGATGAAGAAACGGGTTTTTAAAGTGAAAATGTTCTAAAGTTTGAAATGTTTTTATATCTGATATCAATGTGAAATTGATTCTAGTGAAATAATTTGTATTAATTTATTTATAGTTTATAATTTATATAATTTTAATTTAAAACCATTTTAAAAATAATTTATCTATATAAATAAATTTTATGAAAAAGCAACTTTCAATTAAAATTTAATATTTTTCATTATTAATTAAAAATGAAACTTCGTAGAAAAATTCAAAAAATATCAGGCTATGATAATTTTTACGTTCCAATTTAAAAAATGAAGTTTATTTAGTCATATAAAATTGATAAAATTGATAAAATTTAATTTTAAAATTGGTGTGCCATTAAAATGTGGTAAAAGCGCATTTATTAAAATATATATTTTTATTCGTAATATCGAGTTTATTCTTATATCATGATTATAAACTCTATTATATGAATTTGAAAAATATTTTATTGAATATTTGATATATATATTGAATTAATATCCTTCAATAATTGTAATTAATTTAATTTATTATGACAAAACATCTTTTTGAGAATAAAAATAGTTTTTGATAAAAACATTCCTTTTACATTCAATTGGGTCTTATATTAATTTCTAATTAATTTATGACAAATTAATTCAACCATATATTTTAATAATTTAGTTAATATTAATCATAACTATAAATTTCATGACTAGGTTGTATCTTATCATATTTAATAATAATAACTTAATAATATATTATTGTTCAGTAAAAATTGGTCTTACGTTTAATGTAAACTACCGAATGAAGTCGTTCTTGTGTGCAACGAAAGAAAACTTAGTGTTGCGTGCAATACAAGATATAGAATAAATTTATTTAAAATATTAAATATATCATAAACTATCAGGAAATTATATTCCTTTCTAGGATAAGTGTTTCATGTCATATAAGCTATTAAATACTATGTTTCTACTTTATAATTTCGCAGTGTTACATTCTCCCCACCTTAATTAAAATTTTCCCCACAATTTAATCATAATATATGTAATTTAGATATTGATATTTTATAATACTATTGTTGAAAAATCCACATCATAAAGAGGGTTAATAACATATATTATTAATACTTGGGAAAATAAAATACGATGTTGACCACAAAATTATGATTTAAAATTGAAGAAAACTAGTGAAAACCTGGACATGGAAGAGAAATATAACTATCAAGTTCTTATAGAGAGTGATAGAGAACATGATCAAATAAATTTTCATAACAGAAAATCTTGAGATCACATTTTTGGAAAAGTTTAATGGTATCATAAAAATGATGATAATAGAACAACATTTTTTGGTTCGTGACCATTTTCCCGAGAGTTGAGGAATTATTTCACTCTCTAAGAATATATGTAAATATACATTTCTATTTCATAACAAAAATATTGTCCTTTTGTAGTTTCTTGAAATATTTATAACTTATTTCTTAGCATAGGTTACATCACATGGTGAAGTAATAAAATAATCTCAAAAAACACATTCAATGATAGACATAACCCATTTCATAAATGATTAACCTTTCAAAAAGATTATAAGCTAACACATTGGAATATTTTCCAATTTATTTAGTAGTACCTAGTTTACTTAACCCATATGAATCATATATTTTTCTAAATGTCATTAACTAAGTATTAGGAACATATTAAGGTTTATCATTCCCTCAAACATGTGTTTTACAAAAATTTAAAATTGCTACTGAATCACATTATTTGGTTATCTGTAACAATCAACACAAGCATTTATTTCATTGATGAAAAAATGATACATTATAATCCATATAAATTCCATAAAACTTATAATTATGATATCATCAAAAACAAAATTTTACAAAATTTTTCAAGGATCCAAATACAAGAGAAAATTAATCTTTACACTTTGTATATATCCATAGCATAATCATGAACCTGATCCCTTATCTTCTTTAGAGGTAAATTACCTTAATGTTTAGGGAATTCATTTTCATAGTTCCCTATCTCTAGGATGTTTTAACACTAAAAAATTAATTTTCCTTATTCCATTTGAATTATTTTTCCTAGTGACCTTTCTCACCTCACTTATAACATATTCCCTATACTTTTAAGAATTTTCTAAGGTGAATCATTCCACATTTATCACATGTTGGAATATCCTTCCTTCCCTTATTCCATTTATCCATTATTTTCACTTCTATACTCTTCTTATCTTTCTTCCATTTGAATCCATAATAAATGGAAAATTATTTCTCTATATTGATATTATATAAAAATATTTCATAATATGAAGAAATCTTTTGATACACTATCACCCTTTAGAGACATGGCTTTTTTCCTTCAAAGAAATTGTCAATCTTACATTCGTTATTTCATATGAAATATGTAGCATACCTTACTTTCCTTGTAAAGGTATATTCATAATTCACAACACTTACTTCCTAATTTTTATTTATACCAAGAAAATTTATCTTCATCTCAATTTATTTCTCATGAGTGAAAGAATGTATCCTTAAAAATATTCCATTTCATGAGTTCTATTTCTTCATCCTTTAAAGTATTTTGGATCATAGACCCCCTATTTATCAGAATAAATATTTAAAAAATACACAACAAGTTCAAACTTAAAATTTTCACCACCTCCCAATGCTATAAATATATTCTCCATAGACTTAATACATTGGTCACCTACCATTGGATCAGTAATCACACTAAACTATCAGGACCTTTGTCACATAAAGTGATCCAACATCACAGAATATTGTTGCATAATAGATTTCTCCATCCATAAAAAGTTATGGGTCATAATCTGATTAATATTCCCTAACATATCCATAACTTTATTAGTTTCAATACAGCGACATTGAATTTCTCAAAATGGAATCTTTTACACTGGCAACATGTATTGATACACTTCTTCCATCCACAGACTAATATTAATTAATCTTTAAGAATTGGACATAGGAGATCAAAGGTAAGAGTCATGTTTATCCTTCTCCTTCTAGATATTCTCATATTATCTTGACATGATATATAGATCAAGTCTATCATAATAAATCTAGGGTTATAATATTCTTTAAGGATAAATATTTGTGATTCATTGAATAGAATTTGAGAAAGGCATGGATTTATGAGATTGTGGTGCGATTCCTCAGCACAAACTCATTTGAGGTAGGTGGATGTTGGGTTTTTGGAAGTTTTCTTCATATTCATTGTACCATGTATTATGGATGAAAAATACTAGATACATATTATTGTATAGATCAGATGGATATTTTTCCTACTATGATTTTAGATCATTTGGGTAGAATGTTCTTCAATTGACAAAATTTTATTCAGAAAAAGTTCAGTGAACGTTACGTCATTGATATAATGGTTTCTATAGCAAGGATTCAATGATTGTATGAAGATAATTGGAAGAACTCACTAATTATGTTTCATGTATACCCTAAACATATTTATGAATAACCTTATAAAGGTACATGAAACTCATCTGTATCATTTTAGGGTGACAAGGATACCCTTACACAGGTAGAGGAATCTTATTTCTACCCTTACACAACTACCAAATTACCCTTAAATAGGTTTTTATTATCTCTTGATAACTAGATATCGATGGTTACAGTGGAAGATAAATAGTTTCTCTAGTAAATTGAAGTTGGAAAATGAATGTAAGAGGGTATTACAACTTTTTGACTAGAAATAGACCTCTATAAAGAGGTGTGGTGGACTAGATCTAAATAATAGTGATAACTCTATGAACATTTCATGTTTTGACTTAATTTTCTAATACTATAAAGATGATAGGAAGTGAGTGAGAGTGCTGTAAACATTTTTATCTCCCATAATAAAAAATTATATCAGTGTTCTCCCAGGTAAGTAGGACTTTTTCTGAACCACGTTAAAATATGTCTGCGCATTTCCCTTTCTATTTTGTGTGAATTATAATGATTTATTTTATGTTTGGTGATTAGGTTGGTGAAATCATTCCTATTTCTAGTGTATATTACTTGGGAGATGGATATTATTGAAAAAGTTTTCTATATGATAACATTCTGAAACTATTTTTTCACTCCACATATTGAAGTGTTTAGATGGATGAATCCATCTCATAAATGTTTCCTTAAAAATTACATCCATGGATTGAATAGATAGAGGTTTTTTTCTTATCATGGGTCCATATCTCCCAACAAGTGGTATAAAAGGTATATGGTTCAATTCTAATTTTTAATATCACATCGTTTCATGAAGGTAAAAACTTTGTTATATATTTTGAAACCTATTTTTTATACCTGTAATACTACCCAAGGGTAAAAGGAAGGATTCAGGAGAGTTTGGTATTTTTCAGAGCTTGAATCCTTGGTTTTTGGATGGGTATACTAAGGTGCATAGTGAGTACATAGTTTTTCTAACCGTGCATTATGACAACCCTGCTTTTTATTACAACTTAAACATGCTTTATTACATAAAACATCACTTGATACAACATAGAAGATCGAGAGGTTTAGTGTCTTTGGGGCTTAGGATCATTACATAAAAACTTTAAACTTGAAATACAACATCTTTATTGAAAACTTCCTTTACATGACCACTACATTCCTTCGTACTTAGCATTGCATGGGATAACCTGAGGACATGCATAAGAAAAGGGTGAGCTATAAAGCCCAGTAAGGGAGTACACAAAGAATAACATGAGGAGTACAATACCTATTAGGCAATAGGAACATCAATAGAGCATAAGAGTAACATGAACATAAAGGCATGATAAAGCATGATAACCATAACATGGAAATGTGGCAACAACACTTAACATTGAATTAGCATGAGCCAAGGCTCATTGCACATGGAGCATGAGTAAACCCTCATTGCACTTGAAGCATGAGTAAACCCTCGTTTCACTTGAATTAGCATGAGTCAACGCTCATTGCACATAATGTATAATGATACTATACTTTACCCAATGCATTGGAGCGCTATAAAGGGCGCACCCTTCTTAAACATTTCATTTCATGCATAAGTGTGCCACATGGATCATAAAACATGGATTCATAAAACATAATCATTTATTCCACGATAAAGGAATGTGGAATTAATACATGAAACTTTATAATCAATAAGTAAATGTGCATAAAGGTGAATACCCTTGATGGAGAAATGGGTATGGTATTCACTACACAATGATATTGGCTTAGAAAATCGGTGTGATTTCGGCAGCGTAACGGCGTGACATAAGAATTCATAAAAAAGGTTGATGAGAGAGAAAGGGGTTCCTCATCATATTTAAATGTAATGGACAGTAAGGAGGTCATATAGATACATGTCCCAACAATTAAAAAGGAATTTAGATTCATGATACAAAAGTATTGCTTGAATATAAAAGAGGATAAAAAGGTTTCTTTTAGAATTTCGGCATAGTAACGGGTGTACATGGGAGGCATTTAATGAGAGAGAAAGGGGTCTCCCATCATTCAAACAATAATAGGGCAGTATGGGAGAGGTGCGAAACCATACCCCAACATTCATAATTGAAATTAAAAGGGCAATAAAACTTAAAGAAAATTGAAAAAAATGAGAAAGGAAGAAAAACCCTTACTTGGAAGTGTGCTTCCAAAGGATAGAGAGAGGCTTGTGAGAGGCTTCTTGGGAGCTTGTGGAACCTTGGGAGGATTCTAGAGAGATTAGGGCAGAGTTTTGACTAACTCTAAGGGATTTTAGTGAGGAGGAAGTGGGAGCTTGGGTGGGTTTATATAGGAAAGGTGAGAGAATTCTTTATTATTTAGGTTTGGGACCCCTTATATTAAAATAATCCAAACCACAAACCATCCCATGGTATTTGCCCATGGTTTCTGGAAACGGAAATAGGAAAAAAATATTTTACAAGGCCAAGGTCCGAACTTATTAAAAAATTAGGGTTGCTTATGTGGAGGTGAGTCACACTCCCATGGAAATTAATTTAAAAAGGCAAAGTGTTGAATAAGTCTTGAGGGGTTCATTAATGCTTTGAAAAGTAAGTCAATCAAACCCTAAACCTCATTATTTTAATGATAAAACATATATTGGCCGAACATAAGGATTATGGTATTTTATTACATCACCATTGGGTCATTATGATGTCATAAAACACATTATATATTTAAACGGTATTTAATTTTTACCCAAAAATTTGACTGTCTCAGAAAATTATGAAAAATTCACCGTTGGATAAATTCAACGTTCTGATTCCAAAAATAATATTTATTTTATCTAAATAATTTTCTAAATATGTGAATTTTCAATTTTAAAATAAAAACCGACATTTATAAAAAATTCACGGGTTTTGACAAAAATGGCTTTCAAACCTTAATAAAAATTTTAATTCTATTCATAAAATTATAAGATCATTTATATTTAATAAAAATTAATTTAATATTAATAATAATATTTTATTAAAATATTATTTAATTCAAAAATCCTTTAATTTAATAAAATATAATTCTTAATTAAATAATAACTAAAAACACCATTTGTACTTTAAAAACTATTTACAATGTATCAAAAATGACTAGAAATTATATTCATTATTATATAAAAAAATAATGTACATGAACATGGTACTACTTATTTGTTACATAACCCCTTAAGATATCCTCATAAGACCTAAGGGTAAGGTGTGCGATGGTGACAGACTCTTGGGGCGGCTCGGATAACATCGCTCGAGTGGTAATCTCTATCAACTTCCACTTTTCCCATAGACGATCATGTTCGAGCTTGACATAATGAATCTCAGCTTGGGCTTGGTCAAGGGAGAATCCCAAAGACGCCACCTCTTTTCCGAGCTCCGACAAATGGGCTTCGTATGGGGAAATTCTACTGGATGAGGCCATCGCTTCCTTTGTCTGAGTAAAATTGGGTTCGTTAAAGCCATATATTTATACTACTCATGTGATCAATGTTCAACGACTATAAAAGTAACGGTCACAAATCTTAGCATAAAACCAAAGAATTTGTCATCTTATAAAAACGTTTTTCATAAAGAAACATTTAACTGGATCAAGAGGGATTTTCCATTAATGAAACTTTGGGTCGTTACAATATTTCCCCCTTAAGAAATTTCGGCCTCAAAATTTTCCTTTTCCCACACTAAAACAAATGTGGGTAACTCAGCTTCATCATATCCTTTGACTCCCAAGTCGCTTCTTCAAACTTGTGGTTTCTCCACAACACCTTGACGATGGGCATTGTCTTATTTCGTAGAACTTTTTCTCTATGATCTAAGATCTTCACTGGTTTATCCTCATAAGAAAGACCGTCTTCTAATTGTACCACCTCGGAAGAGAGTACATGTGAAGGGTCTGGTATGTACTTCCTTAAGAGGGATACATGGAAGACATCATGCACCTTGGCCATAGTAGGTGGAAGTGCTAGTCGATAGGCCACAGCCCCAACATGATCAAGAATCTCGAAGGGGCCGATGTACCTTGGACTTAACTTCCCTTTCTTTCCAAACCTCATGACCTTATTCCACGGAGATATGCGTAAAAACACCATGCCTCCGACTTTAAACTCAAGGTCTCGTTGACGATTATCTGCATAAATCTTCTGTTGACTTTGGGCTGCCTTGATATGCTGCTGAATGGTTTTCACCTTCTCCACCATTTCTTCGACCATTTCTGGTCCAAGCAGCTTACGTTCACCGACCTCATCCCAACATGCTGGTGTTCTACACCTTTTCCCATACAGGGCTTCATATGGTGCCATTTGGATGCTCGAGTGGAAACTATTATTATAAGAGAACTCAACTAGAGGAATATGTTGATCCCATACTCCTTTAAAGTCCATTGAGCACGCTATCAACATATCCTCAAGTGTTTGGATAGTCCGCTCGGATTGGCCATCAGTTTGAGGATGATAGGCCGTACTGAAGTTCAGTTCAGTATTCAGAGCATGTTGAAGACTCTTCCAAAACATAGAGGTAAATCTTGGATCTCGGTCAGACACAATAGATAGTGGTACTCCATGCAACCGTACCACTTCCCTGATATATATCCGTGCCAGTTGATCCAAAGATAAATCCTCTCGAATAGCAATGAAGTGTGCAGTCTTTGTAAGAAGATCCAAAACAACCCAGATTGCATTGTTGCCTTTGGATGTCCTTGGAAGTACGGTGACAAATTACATGGTGATGTTCTCCCATTTCCATTCTGGTATGGGCAATGGTTGCATCATCCCCTTAGACTTCTGCCTCTCTGCCTTCACTTTCTGACACACCAGACACTTTGATGTATATTCAGTGATCTCCTTCTTCATATTATCCCACCAAAAGTTTTCTCGGAGATCTCGATACATCTTTGTGCTCCCTGGGTGAATAGAGAAATTTGAACTATGTGAATCATCCAAAAGTTCCTTCTTTAGCTCCGAACTTAATGGAACATATAGTCTTTTCCCAAACCGCACAATTCCTTCTTCATTAACATTAAACTCTGAGGATTTTCCCTTTTTGATAGCTTCCACTTTTTCTTGGATTCCTGCATCATCCTTTTGAGTATCCTTTAACCTTTCCAAAAGAGATGGTTGAGCAATAATTTGTAAAAGGATTGATGATTTTCCCTTCTTTATGATTCCCACGTCCATCTTCATCAAGTCTAAGAAGATTGGATCCTTCTCAATTCTCATTATTGATAGAATTTCTGGATCCTTTCTACTTAGGGCATCCACCACCTTGTTCGCCTTCCCAGGGTGGTAATGTATTGAACAGTCATAATCCTTGATGAGCTCTATCCATCTTCTCTGGCTCATATTAAGCTCTTTCTGTGTGAATATATATTTAAGACTCTTGTGGTCAGTATATATCTCACATTTCTCTCCATAGAGATAATGCCGCCAGATTTTCAAGGCAAAGATCACCGCCGCCAACTACAGATCATGCGTTGGATAGTTTCGCTCATGGATTTTCAACTACCTTGAGGAATAGGATATCACTTTATCATTCTGCATCAGCACACATCCTAAGCCCTTTTTCGAAGCATCAGTGAATACCACAAAAAGCTCCCCACTTGTGGGTAATGTGAGCACGGGTGCAGTGATAAGCCTCCTTTTCAACTCCTTGAAGATTTCTTCGCATTCATCACTCCAAGAAAACTTTACTCCCTTTCGAGTTAGCTTGGTAAGAGGGTTGGACAATTGTGAGAAATTTCTCACAAATCGTCGATAATATCCAGCTAACCCCAAGAAGCTACGGATATCAGTTACCGATGTTGGCCTCGGCCATCCCTCAATTTCATCTATTTTGGAGGGGTCCACAGATATCCCATTGCTTGTGATGATATGGCCCAAGAATGAGACTTCCTTCAACCAAAAATTACACTTGCTGTACTTTGCATAGAGCTTCTCCTTGCGCAAAGTCTCTAGTACAGTTTTTAAATGCTCCTCATGGTCCTCCTTGGTTTTTGAGTATATTAGAATATCATCTATAAAGACTACCACAAATTTGTCAAGGTAATCTCTAAGGACTCTATTCATCAAGTCCATGAATATTTCTGGAGAATTGGTGAGTCCAAAAGGCATTACTATGAATTCATAGTGCCCGTACCTTATACGAAAAGCAGTCTTGGGGATATCTTCCTTCTTCACCCTTACTTGATAATATACCAACCGCAAGTCCACCTTGGAGAAGTATTGTGCTCCACGCAGCTGATCAAACAAGTCATCGATTCTTGGGAGAGGATACTTGTTCTTTATCGTTATTTTGTTAAGTTCACGATAATCGATGCAAAGCCGCATTGACCCATCCTTCTTCTTGATGAAGAGGACTGGTGCACCCCATGGTGATGCACTTGGGCGTATAAACCCTTTATCCAGATTCTCCTGTAGTTGTTTCTTCAACTCTTCAAGCTCAACAACAGCCATTCTATATGGAGTCTTGGATATTGGTAGCGCCCCAGGTATAAGTTCAATTGAGAACTCAACATCTCTTCTTGGAGGAAGACCAGGAAGTTCCTCGAGAAATACTTCAGCGAATTCCCTCACAATAGGCATTTCTTCAAGGGTGGTTTCTTCCTTGGACTCAATCATCTGATCCAGATATGCGTGCTCATAAGGCAGTAATATCCATGCTTGGGATGATGGAGCTAAAGGAGATTCATCTTCCTCCTGACACTTGTAAAGAATCGGGGGTCGATTCTCCATATGGAGTGTGATTTCCCTCTCCCGACAATTTATGTTGGCTCTATATAAGGAAAGCCAATCCATGCCAAGAATTGCATCAAATTCCACCAAAGGGAGTATGACGAGGTTTGCCGGGAAATTCAATCCACAGATTATAACAGGAGAGGACTTATATTCATGGGATGCAATGATTGCCCCATTTTCCATACTCACCGACATCTTTACTTGCAGGATTTGTGGTGGTGCTGGGATTGTTCTACTAAACATTCGAGATATAAAAGAATGTGTAGAACCTGAATCAAAAAGTACGTTCGCTATTCTTGAATGAATAACTAGCGTACCTGTCACCACTTCGTTGTCGGGGTTCACTTCGGCAGAAGTGATGGAAAAAGATCTTCCTTTCTATCTTGGAGGTTGTTGGTTTCCTCCGATAACCCTTGTATTAGGGCACTGATTCGCAAAATGACCCAGTTCTTTGCATTTTTAGCATTGAACAACGCATTGAGGTTCGAACGGAGAGTTCCTCTCCTCTGTCGCAACCACGGGTCCTTCTTGCCGACAGTAAATATCTAGGTACCCTTCTCTTCCACACCTAAAGCATTTTCTCGTCCCCCTAAGGAAATTTCCAGGGTGCTTCTTTCCACACTTTTGGCAAGTGGGGTGCTGGAACTTCTTAGCACCATTGGATTTATCCATCGGACCACCAGCATTGAAGTCCACCTTACGCTTCTTGTCCCCATGATACCCCTGTGATTCTCCAATCTCCATTTCAACCTTGAGGGCACATCGGAAAATTTCCTCATAGCTATCGAAGTCACGGATCGCTAATGCTTTCCTCAAGATAGGCTTCATCCCACCAAAGAAGCGGTCAACCTTGCATTCGGGGGTAACGAAAAAGTCGGAAGCGTATTGTGCAAGCCTTGTGAAGTTTGCCTCATACGCTCCCACAAATTCTTCATCTTTCTTCTTGAGGGAAAGGAAGTCCCTTTCCATCTTAAGACGGAGGGTGCACGAAAAATATTTATTGAAAAACATCTTCCGGAATTACTTCCATTACAAAGCCTCGATCTCCTCCTCAGGCTTTTTATTTTTGATCAACGTCCACCATTGATCAGCTTCACCCTCCATACGATAAGCCACCAGGAGAACCTTCTCTTGTTCAGAACATTGAAGGATAGAGAATATCTTTTCAATGGAGTTGATCCATTGCTCAACGATCGTGGGATCAGATGATCCACTAAAAGTAGGAGGTCTTTGTATCATGAAGCTCTCGATAGCGACTTTTTCTTTATTAGGGGGGGTTGAACATTCCTCTTGACCTTTGTTTCTATTAAAAACTTGAGTTAGCTGAGAGAGAAGCGTGACAAAGTTCGCGATTCCCGCTCCCATTAGATTGGGCATCTCATTAGTACAATCATCACACTGATCTTCACAACGGTTGTTATCCCGAGTTCTCCTATTACCGGCCATTGGCTGGAATAAAAGGAAAGTTAGGGGTAACACATAAAGGGTAATCCAAAGACAAAAGTTGATGACTTATAAATAAACTTTAATCTCTTTAACTCATGAGTCTATAGGATTCAATCCAGGATTTTCATGATCTTCCTTCTAACATATATTCTTAGGGGCATTTTTCCCTTAATAAGGGTTCATACTAAGATTGTGAATTTATCAAAACATATCCCCCGGGAGTTCTGTAACCAAGAGTGCAGCAAGGCCCATTGTCGTGCACCAGTTCCTGTTCGAGTCTAGCTCAAAGCGGTGTTTTCGGGTTTTACCCCTAGGATGCATCTGTGCCAGAGCCGCCTCTACCTGCTCGTATCCAGACAGGGATGTATTTGTTTGATAAACCAATTACTTAGTATTTACCAAAACTTAGGGATGTTTTTATTATGCTTAGTCTTGTATCTAAGGCTTTAATAGGGTTTCCTAATCCCAAAAATAACTAAACCTATCCTCTGATACCAACTATGACAACCCTGCTTTTTATTACAACTTAAACATGATTTATTACATAAAACTTCACTTGATACAACAAAGAAGATCGAGAGGTTTAGTGTCTTTGGGGCTTAGGATCATTAAATAAAAACTTTAAACTTGAAATACAACATCTTTATTGAAAACTTCCTTTACATGACCACTACATTCCTTCGTACTTAGCATTGCATGGGATAACCTGAGGACATGCATAAGAAAAGGGTGATCTATAAAGCCCAGTAAGGGAGTACACAAAGAATAACATGAGGAGTACAATACATGTTAGGAAATAGGAACATCAATAGAGCATAAGAGTAACATGAACATAAAGGCATGATAAAGGATGATAACCATAACATGGAAATGTGGCAACAACACTTAACATTGAATTAGCATGAGCCAAGGCTCATTGCACATGGAGCATGAGTAAACCCTCATTGCACTTGAAGCACGAGTAAACCCTCGTTTCACTTGAATTATAATGAGTCAACGCTCATTGCACATGACGTATCATGATAATATACTTTACCCAATGCATTGGAGTGCTATAAAGGGCGCACCCTTCTTAAACATTTCATTTCATGCATAAGTGTGCCACATGGATCATAAAACATGGATTCATAAAACATAATCATTTATTCCACGATAAAGGAATGTGGAATTCATACATGAAACTTTATAATCAATAAGTAAATGTTCATAAAGGTGAATACCCTTGATGGAGAAATGGGCATGGTATTCACTACACAATGATATTGGCTTAGAAAATCGGTGTGATTTCGGCAGCGTAACGGCGTGACATAAGAATTCATAAAAAAGGGTGATGAGAGAGAAAGGGGTTCTCATCATATTTACATGTAATGGACAGTAAGGAGGTCATATAGATACATTCCCCAAAAATTAAAAAGGAATTTAGATTCACGATACAAAAGTATTGCTTGAATATAAAAGAGGAGAAAAAGGTTTCTTTCGGAATTTCGGCATAGTAACGGGTGTACATGGGAGGCATTTAATGAGAGAGAAAGGGGTCTCCCATCATTAAAACAATAAGAGGGAAGTATGGGAGAGGTGATAAACCATACCCCAACATTCATAATTGAAATTAAAAGGGCAATACAACTTAAAGAAAATTGACAAAAAATGAGAAAGGAAGAAAAACCCTTACTTGGAAGTGTGCTTCCAAAGGATAGAGAGAGGCTTGTGAGAGGCTTCTTGGGAGCTTGGGGAACCTTGGGAGGATTCTAGAGAGACTAGGGCAGATGTTTGACTAACTCCAAGGGATTTTAGTGAGGAGGAAGTGGGAGCTTGGGTGGGTTTATATAGGAAAGGTGAGAGAATTCTTTATTATTTAGGTTTGGGACCCCTTATATTAAAATAATCCAAACCACAAACCATCCCATGGTATTTTCCCATGGTTTCTGGAAAAGGAAATAGGAAAAAAATATTTTACAAGTCCAAGGTCCGAACTTATTAAAAAATTAGGTTTGCTTATGTGGAGGTGAGTCACACTCCAATGGAAATTAATTTAAAAAGGCAAAGTGTTGAATAAGTCTTGAGGGGTTCATTAATGCTTTGAAAAGTAATTAAATCAAACCCAAAACCTCATTATTTTAATGATAAAACATATATTGGCCGAAAATAAGGATTATGGTATTTTATTACATCACCATTGGGTCATTATGATGTCATAAAACACATTATATATTTAAACGGTATTTAATTTTTACCCAAAAATTTGACTGTCTCAGAAAATTATGAAAAATTCACCGTTGGATAAATTCGATGTTCTGATTCCAAAAATAATATTTATTTTATCTAAATAATTTTCTAAGTATGTGAATTTTCACTTTTAAAATAAAAACCGACATTTATAAAAAATTCACAGGTTTTGACAGAAATGGATTTCAAACCTTAATAAAAAATTTAATTGCATTCATAAAATTATAAAATCATTTATATTTAATAAAAAATAATTTAATATTAATAATAATATTTTATTAAAAAGAAATTTAATTCAAAAATCCTTTAATTTAATAAAATATAATTCTTAATTAAATAATAACTAAAAACACCATTTGTACTTTAAAAACTATTTACAATGTATCAAAAATGACTAGAAATTATATTCATTATTATATAAAAAAATAATTTACATGAACATGGTACTACTTATTTGTTACATAACCCCTTAAGATAACCGCATAAGACCTAATGGTAAGGTGTGCGATGGTGACAGACTCTTGGGACGGCTCGGATAACATCGCTCGAGTGGTAATCTCTATCAACTTCCACTTTTCCCATAGACGATCATGTTCGAGCTTGACATAATGAAGCTCAGCTTGGGCTTGGTCAAGGGAAAAGCCCAAAGATGCCACCTCTTTTCCGAGATCTGACAAATGGGCTTCGTATGGGGCAATTCTACTGGATGAGGCCATCGCTTCCTTTGTCTGAGTAAAATTGGGTTCGTTAAAGCCATATATTTATACTACTCATGTGATCACTGTTCAACGGCTATAAAAGTAACAGTCACAAATCTTAACATAAAACCAAAGAATTTGACATCTTATAAAAACTTTTTTCATAAAGAAACATTTAACTGGATCAAGAGGGATTTTCCATTAATGAAACTTTGGGTCGTTACATGCATAGTGATCATGTGGCCCAATGATCAAGGGGGAATTGTCTTTGTAAACCATGCAAGAACCCCTAGACAACCATGTGACCTAGAGAGGAATGCTCATAGGTTCAAATTTTTTGTAACATAGGAATCAAAATTATGAAAAACATAAAACAAATTATAGGTTCACTTAGAATGATCTTTGTATAGTTTATCCTTATAGTGTACCTAATCTTGTGAGGGGGTGGACATGTCGGGTAGTGGCACCACACAGGCTGCAAACATTTAACTAACGGTGTTCCTAGCCATTCAAGAGGTGTATACTTTTGGACAGTGGAAAATACATGGGAAGTTCATGGTTGGTAGTCCATGCGAGGGGTGTGACAAAGGGATATTGATGGAACATAGTTGGAGGACAATTAGGCTAACCATTTGACCAAACCATGTGATCCTTTTAAAAGGGTGATTTTTCCATTTTTCCCTTCCTCCATCATTTTCTCCTATTTCTCCCTTTATTTTCCATGCAAAACAACATACAATCTATCCATTTCCTCTCCTCATAGGTTTTGATCTCTCTCCTCTATCCAAGCTCATGATCAACCATCGTTCATCTCTTTATATCACCATCGATATGGATAATGATCCTCTTGCTTATTTTCATAGTATCTCTTATCATCTTTGATGCTATCTTCTTGAAAGATAATATGCCATATTTTTAGGGTGGTTGTATAGTTTTGATGTTTCTACTATTTTAATGAAAATTAGAGGTTGATAATAGGTGAGGAGTTTTCTATAAGTATAAGGTAGGAGTTCTAGTAATTTACCATAAAAGTAAAGTTGATTATATCATGTTTCATTGTGCTGTTCACTAGGCTTTCCACACATCACCTTAAAATTTTAACATCCTTTTATAAATTATCTAGACTAAGACCATGATAATCCCATAGGCCCTTCAAATTTTCATAGGTTATAAATTTGACTTGAACTACACTTTTAGTGTGTGTTTCTTATCTATCCAGGATTAAATGGAATTAAATGAAATGTTTAAATTAAATTGAACCGATTGACAAATGG
Organism: Viscum album; assembly: GCA_963277665.1. Classification (NCBI taxonomy): domain Eukaryota; kingdom Viridiplantae; phylum Streptophyta; class Magnoliopsida; order Santalales; family Viscaceae; genus Viscum; species Viscum album. The sequence continues at coordinate 821,495,547 of OY728141.1, read as the reverse complement.
TACATATTTATCATGGCCTGTGACTTGGATGGAGGTCTATGACCTCCACCTGAGCCACCCTTTGGTTGTGTTTACTAAAGACCTTGACATATTTACTATGACCTTTGGACCAAATCACTCTCTAATGTGGAATTTAATTATCATTTATAATTGGATCTTTTAAAATGAAATAAATTGATTATGAATGGGAATACCAAGTCACATAGACCTTGTTAAATTATAAATCATGCCCATAAATAAATATAATTGACTAAAATGTCAAAGGATATAAATACTTCACTTGAAATTGTTAATTTGTGGATTATGGTAATGGATTTATTATGATCATTATATACTATTATAGGATGTTCTTCCATGTGTATGTTTTGGATTCCTGGACTGGGTTTTCCTTGAATACCCAGAGGATTCAATATGATTAATTAATTCATTTTCCAAGAGTTGACACCCCTCTTGGATTATATCATTATCTTACATTTATGATTACCTCATCATGGTTCCATTGACTCATTCGTTACTTTTTATAAAAATTATAATGCCTTAGATTATCTTCTTGGATTCAACATGATGTGTTAAGACATGGGTAGACTTTATTCATCTCCTCAAGATCCAATAAAGTCATGCCTGAGGCCACATGGGACTTGTTTCTAGGGATCAGAAGAATTATTATTATAAAGGAGTGGTAACTCCATTGGTTTCGTCCCTAGGTTACACTTGACATCCCTTTGGCCAGACACCAAGATTATTGTTGTGTGTTGACCCAACTACTAATGTCTTGACCTACCATGGGACTCTGTAGTTCCCCTAAATCATTATTAAACATGGATTAATTGTCTATATACCTCAATACCTAATCCTATATATATATATAATTTTATATTATTAGAGACATTATATTTTAAGCTGAAGAAGGTAGAGGTGGATGGGTATCCCTTAGGAACCCAAGCCGTATTGGTTTTAGTTATTTCATCATTTTCATTATTATCATGTCTGTATACTATTCATTTTATATTCAATAGATGGATTGTATGAGATGCTATTGGTGTTGGCCTACTAAGTTTTACTCACACCCTATTTGGGCCACCAATTGGTACTCATACAAGATTTATGGTTGAATTAAGGGATAAAGGGTAGCCTCTAACTAAAGATATGTTATTTTCTTTACTATGATTGAGTGTGGGAGAAAACAACTGAGATAATTACCAAGATGCTAGTAGAGATTACATTTTGGTATTTTTTTATATTTTTGTTTAGCATATATTTTGTATGCTTGTTTCCATATATGTTTTTTTCTCCCCACTTTATATAGAATCATGGAATCATTTTGTATATGATCCTAATATAGTGCTAGATGATTATATGTTTTTGGTTGTATGTTTATGGGATTATTGTTTCACCATTACACTTTTGTTGTTTCATTTATTTAGGTTATCATTGTTCTTCACATCGATAAAGAGAGTATAGTCTCCCCATAATTCCATTATAGACCCACACTTGAAGTTAGAATACTCTAACATATAAGGTGAATATTTTACATCCTAGAAGACCACCAAACCAATCTACATATAAGTGAACTGAGCCTAGAATGTCACAAAGTGGTATTAGAGTTTTTTTTCTTTTTTTCCAGTATTCTGTTATTTTGGGTTGGTAGATAGAAGACTATGATGTGGAAGAACTTGGTAATAAGCCATTCCTTTGAGTAGCTAAACCAGGTATGGGGAAAACCCAATTTTATAAGGTTATGAATTTATGTTCTTGATTATGGCTATTACTTTTAAACTATTTTCACTTTTGGATGATTTACATTCTTTACAATGTTATGTTTTATGGATTTTTCACCATTCTTTGAAAATGGTAAGGGAGTATTAGTAATGAATCGTGATATGTACCTAAAAATTCACATGTCATGTATATTACTTTCCATGTTTACATTATTTCATGTCTCATATTGTTCTACCTATGGTTAATCACGAGTATATTTGTTGTGATATAATACACATGCTTTTAATATTTCAAGAAGGAAAAGGAATTGGTTACTTAAAGTGTCTCCATCATCTAAAATGGAATTTTCCCATATAACTTGATAGATGCATCTTATTTAACTAATTTTTACCTATTAAAATCATTTTTTCATAGTTACATGAACTAATACTTTTGGTTGGTTGTGATTAAATGGATATGAATTTTAATTTATAAATATTGCGCCTTAAAAATTATGAATGGCGATCCATATAATCTAACCATTATATATGAACCTATTACATTATGAGACCTTATTTAAAATCCATATTATTGATAAATAATGTGAAAATTAGTAAATAATAAATCTTAGGTCTTTATAACTTTGGAATGGTAACCCATCTAATTGGACCATGGTCTAAATATGTATAAACTTATTGAATGATAAATCTTAAAGGAAATGGTTGTTATTGAATGGGGATTCTAATAGAAACTTAAAAAACGTTTTCTTATATAAATTTCAACTAAAACTCCATATAATAGAACCCCTTCTATGAAGAATGAATATGTTACCTTGGCCGACCTTTTTAGTGGGTATTTGGGAGTTTTTATGTGTCCCTTCATAATCTTCTATTACAATAAGACTGATATTTAGGAGCAGGTAGTTGGGTAGTACCTCTTGTTTATGAAGTATTTTTACCTATCCTATTATTTTATATATATTCTATCCTACTATAAAAACTCATTTTGAGGTGTGAGTTTTGAACTATAAATATATTCCTCCATGACATCCTTGGGTCGAATGTTGGGAAGGTGATGAAAAAAATGATTTGGAAGTGGTGGGACCAGAACCACCAGTGATTCATATCATAGTTCCAATTGGGGAACATTTATTATTTTATGATTGGGAACCAAAACTTAGTTAAGATAGGGTTTCCTAGGAATTATGCATACCATATGGGTATTACTATTACCTACTCTATTTATTTAATAGTTGAATAGGAAGCTTCAGTAGAAACACCCTACTACATTTTTGGGGGAAGGTGGAAACCAAATAGTTGAGTCATGGATAAAGTCTATGTTATCTATCTTTGAGAAATTGGAGACACCTCTATAAAGGAGAGTGAATCTAACCATGTATATTATTTATGGATCTACCATGATATGGTGGGATGTTTTGACCTATGATGATCAATATTAGGTAATGGTTTGGATGGAATTACAGACTTCCTTCTATGATTATTTCTTTCTAGAGACATTGAGAGTCGATCAAGCTAGAGAATTTTATGAATTTGTATAAGGGAACCTTGTCCATTATGGACTACTCATATATTTTCATGGAGCTCAATAATTTAATTCCTACCATCCTTGGTGATGAGTTGTTTAGATCAAGGTTTATTGAGAATGGGATTAGGTATGGAATCTGATTGCATGTGAACACTTTCCATTAGAAAACCATGTCTGAGATAGTGAACCATATCCTCAATATAGAGTAAATTTTGATGGAATATAGAGGTGTGGGATAATGTAGCTAAACACCTAGGTAGATAAGTACATAGACCAGTGAAAACAAGAGTCACATAGAGGTTTCCCATCAGAAAAGTGGTAGCTAGAGTTTTGGTACTTATAGCATCATGGTATTCTAACAAAGTGAGATCCCAGGGAACTTGAATCCCTAGTGTAGTAGAGAACTCATTTAGTTTTAAGCTTGGGAAAAGAAGGGTCATATTCAATGGTTTTGAAGAATCCTTTCTCTTATGCCCAATGATATAGGATCAACACTAACACCATGTTCAAGAGTGGGATATGTAGCTTCATGCTAGGTAGGGAGTTGGAGTACTATCACTCAAACAGGCTGAGGTAGTGTTCAAGGATGAGGAATACAGGTACCTGATATATAGTACATGAATAGAGGTCCTAATCAAGGTAGTCATGTTGTAGCTCAAAATTTTGGATCATTGTAATTACATACAGTGTAGCCTACACTTGAGGAGTAGAGTTATAGTTTGTCTATAGTATGAGGTACATTATTAATAGCCTCTACATTAGTTTCTACTTTATTTGATATAGTAGTCTCATATTTATTCATATATATAGATATTATGGGATTAATTTGTCTCAAAATGTAGTATTTATATAGAGTTATGACTCTCGATAGTTCTTTGGGAATTCAATAAAAAAGTCTATGTCATTGAAAGGTGTGTCACCTTGATATATTCAGCTACAATTTCTTTTAGAGCATCTTCATTCCTAAGAATATGAGCTTTTACGTAATTAATTGGATGAAATGGTTAGTATATTACCACGTGCATATTAATTTCTATCACTAGTGGGTGTGTTTCTTATCCCCTGAGGGTAATTGTTATGTTCACAAAGGAAAATGGGATGTGTAGAATGGCCGGGCATGACCTGAACATCATGGGATGTAAAGAGTGTAAACCCAGATTTCCATTCATTTTATAGATGATCAAAGAGTATGTTAGGTTGTTTTACCTCTAGCGGTGGATCATTTTAGAGATGTATTTCCTAAATATTTCTATAGGAAATGTTTTGAGCGAGAGACAGGGTTAAATATCAAACATGTTCTAGGAGAATAACTAATATCTATTCCTATGTAATGGATGACTTCTACAAAGATTCAGGAACTCAAGAGGTAGTTAGAGGACCTGGAATCCAAAGGTTTTATAAAGTCCAGTACTTCTACTTGGTGTTCACCTATGCTTTTTTTAAATAAGGTAGATGACACCCTAAGGCTTTGTTTGGATTACTGAAGATTGAATCAGGTTATGGTTAAGAATTGGTACCCACATCCTCATATAGACAATCTCTTTGACTAGATCTGAGGATCCAAATTCTTTTTTCAAAATTGATTTGAGTTTGGGATATTATCATTCGAGATTCAGACCTTCGAATATACCATGTACGATATTCTGATGTAGGTATTGTATATATGAGTACCTACTAATGTAATTTGGTTTAAAAAACACACTGATAGTTTTTGTGGCCTTAATGAATAGGGTATTCCTCCCGTATCTGGATGTATTTATAGTTGTTTTTGTGGATGATATCTTAGTTTATTTTTGGACTATTCAGGATCATTCTAAACACCATGATATCATACTAAGTGCACTAAGAGAGAAACATTTTATGCAATTATCTCAAAATTCCACTTTTTTCTAATAAAATTTGCTTCTTGGGTCACATCATATCAGATTCAGGGGTATATATGGATATAGAGAAGGTGAGAGTTATTGTTTCGTGGGAGAATCCTAAGAACGTCTGTGATATCATGTGTTTCTCAGGTAATTTTGGATACTATATGAATTTTATTTAAAATTTATCATACTTTTTGGAACCTACCATCATCTTAACCAAAAGGTTTTCTAAAATTAAGGTTGAATTCCACACCGATATTGTTTTTTCCATAGCTGAGAAAAACCTATGTAGTTTATTATGATGCATCATGTTTTTGGATGGGGGTGTTTTGATGCATGGAGAGAAAGTAATAGTGTATGGGTCTCATAAGTTGATACCTCACATATATAATTACCCAATTCATGATCTTGAGTTGGCATATGTGGTTTATTCCTTGTGATATTGGATACGTTGTTTTCTTGGGGATCACTTTATGATGTACATGGATGACATGATCCCCAAATATATATTATCTCAAAAGGATTTAAAAATTATACAATGTAGATAGGATGAATATATCCAATATTTTTATTTTCATATTTCTTATAATCTTGGGAAAGGAAATGTGGTTTATGATTCTTTGAGTCGGATGAATAAGACTCAAGATATTAAGGAAGACAGCAGTGAGTGGTAGTTTATGGATCTATTTTCAAAGATGCATCTAGAGATTCAAGTGTGTCAAGATGAGAAACCATTTATTGTATCATTTTCATTGACATCATCACTACTGGATCAAGTAAATTTGATAAAACTTTTGTATCCCAAAGGATTGGTCCTATGGGAAAGTGTTTCAGGTAAAGATCCCCCACATGGAGGGGTTGTTAAAAAGGATGAGATATTTCAGATTCATGGAAACACTTTGTTTATTTCCAATGTGTGAGAGGAAATTCTGTGAGTGTATCATGCTTTGAAATGGGTAGTACACCCCATTATGGCCAAGATGTAGCATGAATTATGCCACTAGTATTGGTTGTTAGTGATGAAAAAAGAGATTACAGGTTTCGTTACTTGGTGTTAAACCTATCTTCAGGTGATGGAATAAAAATAGTGGTCTCCTAGTATTTTACATATATTACACATCCAAGATTAGAAATGGGATGACTTCACTATGGATTTCATTATGGGATTACTAAAATACTCTCTAATTTGTGATTCCATATATGTTATTGTGGACAAGATGATAAAGGTCACCCAATACTTTCCTATCAGGGAGGCCTTATCAATGGATGATCTTGGACAACTTTATGTTTGTGATATTATATGTCATTAAAAGAATCCAAGTACTATTGTATCAAGAATGGATTCTTGGTTTACATCTCGATTTTGGAAAGGGGTTCAGAAGGCTTTGGCTTCACAGGTGATTTTGAGCACAACTTACCAACCTTTGACCAATGGTCAGTCTAGGTGTACTATATAGGTATTAGTGAACATGCGTTCAGAACATGTCCTTTATTATAGAGTTTAGTGGTAGAATATTATTGATCATACTGATTTTTCTTATAATAACATTCTCTTAGACTGGGGAATTGATATATTAGGAGGCAGGGTAAAATGGAACCTAAATTCATCAAAAATTTAGATATTTTGGAGAGGGTTGGACCAACGGTTCATAGGATATCACATCCTCGTATATGTAAGGCTATAAATTATTCATTTCAAATTTATTATTGAGGATGTTATAATTATGATCCCTTATATATCTGGTTCCAAAAGAGGTTTGGTTGGATGTTGATGCTTTTTTTAAGGAGTATCTGATTTTTATCATTGATACTAGAATGAAGGATCTATGAGGTGGTATTGTTCTTATGGTTCAGGTGCTATGGTAGAATGCCCATATGGAAGAGGAGACCTGGGAGTGAGTGTATGATATACATGCTTAGTGCTCTGAGTTATTCTCAAACGTAGATCAACCACCCTCAAAAGTGAAACTCGGGGAAGAGTTTTCTTAAGGAGGGGAGGTTATAATATCATGGAATTTCATTTAAGTTAAAGTCTCTTTTAAATATTTTCAAACTACTTGCTTTATCCTTTTAATAGTTATTAAGGGACTATGTAATGCCTTAGGAGAGTTCAGGATTTTTCAGAGCTTGGAGACCTGGTTTTTGGAAGGGAAGACTAAGGCACATGATTAGATAATGTTTTATAACCACGAATTGTAACTGTGCATTTAAGTGAGTAAGGGGAAAAAATTTTATAAACTATAGAAGAACCCTCCAAAAAATGTTTGACCGGTAGAGTAAGGAACACAAGTTGGGAAACAATGAAATAAAGGTTTTGCAACATAGGAAAAACTATAATAAATTGTATATGTTTATAGCATGGTTGGAACACAATTTCTCTTAACCATGTGCCTAACCATAATAGGGGATATACATGTTGGGAAGTGGCACTATATGGGATACACATGGTTGACTAACCATAAACCTATTCATGTGGGTATTATGAACTTTTTGAAAGTACTGAATACATGATATGTGAATGGTTGGTCAATAATGTTAATAGACCATGTGAGGGGTTTTCCAAAGGGACAATATTGGCATACAGTTGGTGCATGGTTAGTCTCAATGTGTGACCAAACCATATAAACCTTTAAATTTTATGATTTTACCATTTTTCCATTAATTAAAAATAATTTCCTCCTATTTCTACATTAATTTCAAATACACATCAGTGGAGGAGCTCTCCATTTCCTCACCTCCAAGTCTTTGAGATCTCTCTTCCATATAAGCTTGAAATTGATCATCATTCATCTTGTTGGATCATCATCAGTAAATGTAATGATACACTTGATTCTTTTCTTAGTTTCTCTTTCCATCTTTGAAATTATCTTTATGCGATCTAACAGGCCCTATTTTTCAAGAGGTTGTATGATTTTTTAATTTCTCATGTTCTATACCAAATTAAAGACCGATACTAAATGAAGAGTTGTCTACTAATATAACGTAGCTGTTCTAGAAAATTCCCTAAAATATTATATTATATTTACCATTTTTCCATGCATCGTGATTTCTCTATGTCACATTAAAATATGAAATTCAATTTATAATTTTTATGGACAGAGACCATGATACTCCCATAGGCCCTTCAAAATTTCATAGGTTGTGACCTCAACTTGAAACACCCCTCTTATGGTCTGTTGATGATATTTTAATGATTGAATAGAATTAAATGACATGTTTAAGTTAAATTTAATTTATTTTTAATTAGTAAATATTTCACAAATCCTTTTAAATTTTCAAAGGTTCATGACCTCAACCCAAGCCACCCCTGGGGTGAGTTTACTAAATCGATTGACACTTTTACCATTCTATTATGACCAAAACAAACTCAAATTTGGTTTAATCTTGTCATTTATAATTGGTATGTATAAATATAAATAAATAAAATGTAAATGGTAAAACCACATAACTTGGCCATTATTAAATAATAAATAATCCCCATGACTAAATAATATTGACTAAAATATGAAAGGGTATAAATACTTATCTTGGACTTATTAATTTGCATATTATGGTTATGGATTAATTATGACCATTATATACTGTTATATGATGGCCTAGATTGGGTAGTTTTTGGAATCCTGATCTGGATTTTCCTTTACTACCTAGAGGAAATGACTAGATTCATCGATGCATTTTACAGTAGTTGATGACCCTCTTGGATTTGGTATTTTACTTACATTTATGACTACCTAGGAATATTTATTAATTACTCATATGTTACTTTATCTGAAAATTAGAATTCCTTGGGTTATCTCTTTGAATTCGGCATGATGTCTTAAGAGATGGAAAGCATTGGATTATCTCCTTGGTCTCCAATCATGTCTATCACAAGGCTACCTGATACTTGTTCCTAGGTCTTGGTAGAATTATTATAATATATTAGTGGTAATTTCATGGGTTCATTCCCATGGTTTCACTCGAAAACCCTTTGGTTATACACATGGATGATTTTAGTGTGCTAACCCGACAACTAAAGTCTTGATAAGCCACCATACTCCGTATTTCCCCTAAATTATTATTATACATGGATTCCTTGGATATATACATATAGCATCAAAACTATATATGTATATATATAATTCCATTTGATTAGAGACATTATATCTTAGGCTAAAGTAGGTAGAGTTCGACAGGTATGCTTTAGGACCCCGAGACATCTTGGTTTCATTTATTTTTATGCTTACATTATTATCATACATGCACACTGTTCATTTTATATTCACTAACTAGATTTTATTTGTAACGATCAAGAATTTTAACAATGCAATTTACCTTATTATATTTATAATACATTTATACCACATACATATCCCAATAAAAACATAATTCATATAAATAAATAAAGAAATAAGAAATATTTGAAGAAATTAAGGAACCTAAACTGATGGAATAGTAACCTAACCTTTGGAATAGTAACATGACCATTATAAATAGTAATCCAACCAATAGAATTGTAACCTCACCTATAAAATTATAAATAAAATTTATGCATCTTATAAATGAAAATATGATATAAGTTTATAATAGTATAAGAAAATAAATGTTTTAAAAATGATAAATTAAGTTTGGTTTTTTATGAAACACATTTCCTTATTTTCATGTTTATAATTAATATAATGACTTAAATGAAAATTTAATTTCATAAAATTGATCCATAAATTAATATATTTTTTTATTGTAATTATATGATAATTTTATGAAACCTTAATTGATATTTCAAAGGGTTATAAAATTAGTTATGATATTAAAATCGATATTTTTCGAATAAATAGAGATTTTAATTATAAATTATTTTCTAATATTTTGAAAATTATTTTAATAAATGGAGTCCAATTATGAATTACATACATTACAAAATAGTTAGGGTGAATTTTTGAGATTTTTCTAAAATTGTTGAATTTCTAGTGAATAGTGAAACATGATAATTTATGATATAAAATAAATAAATGAATTATTGAGTCATGGATGATGTATGGATGATGTAATAACCCATTTATTCTTAATATCCTAAACATTTTATTGTATTTAGTCACAAGAATCATCACTATTGATAGTCCTTATACAAAATAGTAAACAAATTTATAAAATAGTAAAAAAACACCATCTCTTTCCCTATAAATACCACCCTTATCATCAAACCATAAAAGCCTTGTATTTTGTCTAAATTAAACCTAATTTACTCCTAAAGACTCTTATCTATGTTCAATGGCTACTAGTCCCAATAAAATACCAAACCCAAGTGCCTTAAGGATGTTCTCAAGGAGACAACATTCAAGTTGTAAAATCCTCAATCCTCCTCTTTTAATTTATTTCCATTTTTATCCTCTCCTTATCACCCTATAAAAAGTATAATGATAACTATAGTATATTATATATACTATAATTTTATTTTTTAAAATGAAATGTCCATCATAAAATCTCCTCTCTTTTACTTTAATTCTAAAAATGAAAACATCATCTGTGACGTGTCGATTCACCACCTTTGTGGACGACGAGTTTTTATTTTTAATTATCACCTTAAATGATTTTCATGAAACCATTATTTTGGTTAAATCAGATTTTAATATACTATTTTTTGTTTTATAAATTTTTTCAACCAATATATATACATAATATTATATAAAATTATATGAGTTTTTTATGGTTGTAAAAAATCCAAAATAAATTAAAACATTATCATCAACATTTTATCTAATAAATAATCCTCATAACATATAAACAAATTATATATAAAATTATTTAAAATTATTTAATTTCATTAATGATATATATTTTCTATTTTTGATATTTTTTTTGATTTTACTTGAACTTCCATAATTATATACAAGCAAACCGACCAAGAAACCAGGAAAACAAACGCTCACGAAATGATGAAATTGAACTCTACAACTCATCAAAATAGCCATAAAAAAATTTAATAAAACTATAGTAAATCAAATAAATATATAATAAATTTTTAATATTATAATTAATGAATCTAATTTGATCATTCATGATATTAATGCAAAGACAACATCCAGACATATGATAAGGGGTACTGTAGAAGTACTGTAGCAGGTACTGTAGCGGGAACTGTAGAAGGAACTGTTTGGCAATGTAGTAGCTGGGAATATTCCCCCCGTTTGGGCTTTTGGGACACCAATTTGGTCCCCGAGTCCTTTAAGGCCTTCGGGCCAGCCAGACCTTCGGGTCAGTAAGGCTTTCGGGCCACCTCAAAGCCTTTGGGCCACCTTAAGTGCAGATACAAACTAGACAACCTACAAGGAACAAGCTTCAGAAGGAGGAGCAAGGAGATTTCACCATAGTAGAAGATAAATGGATTGTAAGAATGAGAGGGTATGACACTTTCTGTAACACCCCGAGATTTAATGATAAGTATTCTTTTTAATTTATCTGATATCATGCGTTTTACGCTACACCAAGATTATCTTGTGCTATACGCAACACCGTATTAGCTTGTAGTATATGCAACACTAATCTTGGATCGAGTTAAACACAATTTTAAGTTTGTTTGATAATAGTTATTCTACGCAACATTGAGTGTAAATATATATATATATATATATATATTCAATGTATAAATGAAATATGGTTGGATTCTGTTATACGAAACAACAAAGGAGTCTTGCACTACACACAACCCTGACTTGGCTTGCATTACACGCAATCACGACCTTCTTCGATAGCGTGTGTTGTACGCAATACCAGGGTTTTACTAAATAACGATATATTATTATAATATTATTATGAACTAGAAGTTATGAATAGTATTAACTAAATTTTGAATTTTATAACAGTATTATTCATCTTACACATTTTCTAGAACATGGTATAAGAAAAAAATAAATTTTTCGGGTAAAATAATAATTTTTAAAAAAATGCAGTTTTGTCGCCTTTTGATGGCGCACCAACTTTCAATCTAGTTTTTGACATGTTTATAACTTCAATTTTACAAAATAAAATTATTCTTTGGAATCTGTATATAAAATTTTACCTTGGATAAAATTTTCATATTATTCTGATAACTTTCATATTTTAATGAATAGTAAAAACACGCTATATTTTAATTAAAAACAACTTTTTTCATCGTAATAACTTATGTGGTTAAATTATAAAATTGAATGGTTTTAAAGTATAAATAGAATATATTTTTACCATTTAATATAATTTATGTCATTAGTGTTGATTTTACATTGAATTAATAGGTTAAATAAATTCAATCTTTTGCAATGTTTTAGACAAAAACCCGTTTTCTTTCGACAACGAGATTAATTTTAATTTAATTTCTGCAACTTCTGTGTATTAAATTTGGAAAAATTGATTCCATATTTGGAATCAGTGGGTCCAAATTATATTAATATACTACTTATTATTTTTGTGCTTTATGAATAGTAACAGCGGTAAATTTTATTTACCATAGTAAAAGGTAAATTGGGTAATTAAGGGTAAATATAATATTATAAAATTATCCTAATACTTGTATTAATACAATTGTATGATTATAATTTGTCCTAATTCATATTTGGGTCGAAATGGAATCCATTAGAACCCACTTGGAGGTGATTAAGACCTTTAGTTTATTTTATTTAAAGGAAAGTGAAATATGTCTCACTCAACTTTAATAATTAAAGTATTTTTAATATATGTTTATACAGAATATAAATTTGGTTATAAATACTCATTTGAATGATAAAATGTTTTTTCTATCATGGTAATTTATTTGTAATTTTTATGAGTTATTTAATTACCTTATTATCTTATAAATTAATGATGTAGAGATTATTTATTTAGTGAAAAATCAATAATATAGTTTTTATTGAAATAGTAATACATATAAAAAGGCCCAAAAATCTGCACAAAACTTATTATTAGTGTATATATAAACCCTAATAATCCACTAGCCTAATTGTTGACCATTTAGATTCTTATTAAGGCGATTATGACACTTATATTATTTTATTTTAAATGATGCCAAAGTTGTCACCTTCATAATTTAATAAATATAACAATTTAAATATTGTGATTTTAAGATGATAAATTCGAGTAAAAGTATTATTGTGAAATTTAATATATTTATCTTCATCATAGGATTTTATTTTTAATTTTTATGCAAAAATAAGTATATTAAATAATTATACAAAAATGTTATAGTAATTATTTTATTAAGAGATAAACCAAATAAATGGTTTTAAAAATAATAAAATAAATATTATATGAACTATTTAATGTGCTCCACTAATTTTCTAGATACATATGACCTTTTATTAATCTATTAAAGCTTTTATTTTGAACATATCTCTTGTATATATATTTTATTTAAATTCAAATAAATGAATAGTGTCAAAATTGACACTATTGTTATTTAATAAAAATAACATATTATAAAATTGTTTAAAAATCACAAAAATATTTAAAAATTATAAATTTAAATTTATATGGTCTAAAATGTTATAAAGTATCCAATTATGGAAAATTCACAACAAATAAGTAATTATTTTTTATAATATAAAATTTAGAATGTTATTACAACAAATAAAATTAAATTGATTAAATAAGGATAAATCAAGTTGATAATGTTTAAAATAAATTCCTAACATGTATAAATTTTATTTGTTGATGATATTACAACCTTATCTCATCTAATATTTGGATATGAGTCATTTTGGAAGTTTTTATGTGGGGTTGGGATTTAATATAAATTAATATTTTCTTATATTTCCAAAGGTGCCCCTCTCCTCCCTTATAAAAGGGCATCTCCTCCCTCTTCTCCTCACACAAATTTGAGCCTTCAAGCTCAGAAAAACCCTGACAATTTCACTTACCCAATTCCCTAGAAACATCTTAGATGTCACACCCCGACCGCGGACGTCCGTAATTTTTTTCTTCTTTCTTGGTCCTGATTTAAATTTTTCGAGGTTTTGTTGTGACGGCGGTTTCGCGCCGGTGCGCCGTCATCGCATCGCTAGCGATGATCGTGCGTTTGGCCCGGGTGACTATGTGTTCACCCGGCGTTTTAAATATTAAAGTTTTTACATTGACTTTTTATTATTATTACTATTTGAGTTGCGTTATTATTATTGTAGTTATCTTCTGTGTATAAGTATGTATATATATGTCTATATATGTGTATATATATATACATATGTATATATTTTAATACGTTATGTTTATATATATATATATATTGTATCTATGTGTGTATGTTTATATATAGGTATATATATATATGTTAAAGTATGCGTATATATATATATGTGTATTTTGATTATAATAATTATTATTATAATTAACTAACTTTTATTTACTTTAATTATTTTATTGTTATGATTATTATTATAAAGTATTATTAATATTATTATGAAGGTTTGTTATTATTATTATAAAGCGATTATTATTATCATAACGTTTTATTATTATTATTATTATTATAAGGTCTTATTAATATTATTGTTAGAAATTTTTATTATTATTAAGATTAGTTATTATTATTTTATTTAGTCTTTTATTATTATTATTATCAATTATATATATATATATATATTATTAACCCTAACCTAACCCTATTCTACCCATCCGCCCCCCCTCCCTTCTCTCCTCTCGTCCCGCAGCCCTTCACCCTTTCCCCCGCGCGGCTCTCCCTCCCCTCTCCAGGCATTTCACCGCACACCGGCGGCCCCCTCCTTCAGCGCCACCCCGGTTCCCCTGGCCCGGCGCGCTCCCTCTCCGGCATCCCCGCAACCAGCTCCCCAGCGCCCCTGCCTTCCTCCCCTACCGGCTGCTGCGGCTTCTTCCGGCACCTCCCCCGCTCCCCTCGACTGGCCTCCCGACCTCCGGCGTACCACCTCCCTCCGACCCCATCACCGGCACACCCTCCCCTCCTGCGCGCTCCGCCTCGCCGCACCCAGCCTCCCTCCGTCCCGGCGCCGGTCGCGTCGCCCTGCCTTTCCGGCACCCAGCCGTGACGACCTGCCACTCCGGCGACCGCCGGTCCAGCGACCCTCCTTCTCTCCAGCGGCCCGCACCGCCGGCCATTTCCCCTGTCCGGCGCACCCTCCTCCCTCCCTGCCGCGTCGCCATCCCGATCTCCCCGCTCCGCCACCTCCCGCGCGCCCCCTTCACTCCTTGTGAGTGTTTTTATTTTTATTTTGTTTTTATCTATTTTTTTTATTTTATTTTCTTTCTTTATGTGTTAATCTCATTTATTTACGTTTTTTATATATATATAATGTTTTAATAATTTTATCATATTAATAATAATAATAATATTATTATATTATTATTATGTCATTATTATTATTATTATTATATTATTATTATTATATTATTATTATTATTATTATCATATTATTAAGTTATTATTTTTATTATTATTGCGATATTATTATTATGATTATTTTTATTATTATTATTATTATTATTATTATTACTATTATCTTATCTTTTTTATATTATTATATTATAATTATGCTAAATTACTATTATTATTTTCATTATATTATTATTATTGTGATTATATTATTGTTATATTGTTATTATGTTAATATTATTCTATTAGTATTATTATTTTATTACTATATTATTATTATTATTATATTATGTTATTATTATTATATTATTATTATTATTAATATTGTTATTGTTATCATTATTTTATTGGGTATGCTATCATAATTATTTTATTATATTAATATTGTTATTATTATTATATTATTATATTATAAATGTTCTAAATTATTATTGTTATTATTATTGTATTATTATATCATAATCGTGCCATATTATGATTGTTATTATATCATTATTATTATTATTATATTGTGTTATCATTATTATGATGTTATTGTTATCACCATTATTATTTTCACATTATTATTACTCTGGAATTCACTTGTGCTTTGTTAGGTGTTTCTTATCAACTTATATTTGTTTTTGGTAGGTTTGGGATTTTAGGACCCGCGCAAGGCATTTCTGAGAGAGCGCCATCGCTGCGCCTTGTTTCCGAGGTTCCGCCGTCTCCGCGCCTCAGTTTCGAGGTGAGCGTTTCTCCCCGACGCTTGGTTTCGCATGCTCTAGTGAGTTTTTGTATGTGTCTGAGTCCTTCATATCTATTATGCAGAGTGTTGGACTTTATCACGTGGCTTCGGACACACGTCGTGTCATCGCGCCTTGGTTCCAAGGTCGTTTTACCGTCGCGCTTGGAGCTTGAGGTAGGTTTCCCTTTGCACTCGCCTTTAAATTTAGAATTTATTTATCCCTTGACCTTTTATTAAGTTTCAGTAAATTTAAAAGTATTATTAAGTAGTTATCTATAGTTTGGTGATCTGCTGATGATAAAAAGTTGTTTTAATTCTAGCGTTTCATTAAAAGCGTTTTCTTGGATTTAATTGTGTGCTTCCATGGTAGTGTTGCTAGATGGTTCGTCCTGAATAATGAAAGACATGTTGAATTGGGTTCTGAAATGTTTTTGGCGTGTGTAAATTTGTAGATGTATTGTTTATGGAAAATGGTGTTTTCTGAGAACCTTGATTAGAGAAAACGTCGTGTGACCCTTTGAAATTGTTTTTTTGGAAACTTCATGTGTGGTTCTTGGTTGATGAAAGATGTTTTCCTTTGTTGTGTGAACAAAAGTTTGGATTTCATTTGAGAAACAGTATTCCTTAAAAAGGTGATTAAAGGCCCGTTTGGACCTTGAGGAAAAGTGGGGTGCGTTTTGATATTAGAAAATAACTCTACTTGTGAAACAATTGTGTTCCAGGGTGATGTGCTGATTTGGGTTTCTTAAACAAAGTTCTAAGTGTGTTTTTGGTTTTCAATGTAATGGTGTGTGTAATATCCCTTTAGAAATGCTTTAATATGAAATGCTCAAAATGTAAATGATATGACGGCCCGGTTGGCACTTTAATAAATGTGAAGTGATCATATATATATATATATGTATACGTACTTGTGAGGGCATTTCTACAGGGGGACTTCCCTTCGAGGGTTGTCATGTAGCGATGTCCGTGTAAGGGGTTGGCAAGTGCGGTGAGATGAGTCACGCGTGCGAGGGTCTCCCACTTACACAGTGTTACTAAAACCACCATGGGTTCCTGGGCGTCTTGTAGATTATCGAGTGACGGTTGCTTGCTAACCCTGATTAGACAGGTTGGTACCCCCTGGAGTTGTAGACAGGCCAGGAGGGATGTGCCACTAGTTGGCTATTAGGGCGGCCAATTGGTTATTGACTATGGAGTACCACGCCGGTAGGTAGTCTGAACCCGAGTACGTCCAGGGGTTTTCTAGGGATGTTCAGGATCGCCCATGGTTATTGCTGATAACTTCTGGTTTATTTTTACTTGCACTCGTTTTTCCTTGCCTGTTTACCTTTACTTGCACTTGTTTTCCCTTCTTGTTTGCTTTCAGTCATATTTCACAGCCTATACTGTTAGACTTTGGGGAAAATGGTTTTCAAATAAAAATGCTTTATTCTCTTTGGGTAAGATTTAAAAATGTAACACTTTGTTTTTCAGAATGATTTAAAAACTGATGAAATGGAACTAACTTTCAAAAAAAAGAATAAGGGAAATGTCTCGTGTTTGATTTTCAAGTAAAGCATTATGAAAAATTACTTTTATACATTATAGTTCAAACCTGGATTATGTAGATTCTATATTTACTGGCAGTACTTTGGGATTTGTTGTTGGGCTCACCTATTGAGTACTTTTGTGCTCATGCCTATCTTTTACCTTTTTCAGTTGCAGGTTCCTTGTGTTCAGGTTTTCCTGCTTGAGTCTCTCAGTGTGGGAGCGACACTGGTTGTAGTTGGGTGGTGACCCGCGAGGTCACGAGGAGGTATGTCGTGGTGTAGGTTTGTTTATGTCTTTAGTGTTTGTTTGTTCATTTAGTTTATATTCGTTCTTTCGATCCTGTTATTAGTTTGGTCTGAAATCGTTCCCAACGATTAAAGTTTCAATGCCCGGCACTTGTTGCCATCCCGGGGGGATCGGGAACGCCCCTCGGGACTTGCCGCGGACCGGCTCGGGTGCCCTGTTCAGGGTCGACCCGGGCTGGTTCGTGACAAAATGGTATCAGAGGAGGTTCTTGTTATTTGGGTTGTCTGGTAGAAGGAGATTAGGACCGTCGGAACTCGAGGGGTAGGTGCGGGAAGAGCGTCGCGAACTCTTGCTCGCACTGATCTTCGAGTTACCAGGGGTAGTTCGGGAATTGTGTCCTTGTCTTTTCTGGTTTGTCTTGGATTGAGAGATAACAATGGAGGCAAGCCGACGTTACGTCGTGATTTCACATGGAGTAGTGACCCATGTGGAGTCCGAGTACACGGTTTGAATTCCTCCTAGTGGTCGATGCTGACTCGAGACATGGCTCACTACCATGTCCCCAGGTTGAGCGTGACTACTAGTCCCTCACTTCAGTGATTGATGCAAATTTGGATGTTGTTTTCGTTTTGGTCTGTGTGAGTGCGTAGTTGGAAATGAAAAAGGGTTTTTGAAAATTGGACTGGTTTCTTTTAAAGGACTTTAAATGTATAAAATGGGTTTGAAACTGAAATCTCTTGATTTGGAAATCTGTTGTTTTCTTGGAATTGGCTAAGAATGATTTGGGATGAAACCCCAGGTCCTCTTTATGAACGTTTGCACATGTGTGAGAATGCATGGAAAGTGTATGTTGGTGCGAGTATGAATGGAAAGTGGATAAAGACATGTGCAACGGTTCATGAGATTACCTGGGTGTGTATTTGAAATTAATGGCTTGACCTTGTTTTCTAAATTGGTCTTAAAGGGGAAATGGTTTTGGAAAGTTTTTGGTTTGAAAGTGGATTGGTTTTTGGAAAGTGATCTTGAGAAAGGGTGGTTTTGAAATCAAAAATGAAAAGGGAATTTTAAAGAGGAGATTTTGTTTTGGGTTGTGTTGTATTTGATTGGTCCTTGTGCTGACTGTTTTTGATGAAGGCGCTTTTATTGATGTTGCTTCGATTTGATGTTGGTTTTGGCCTTGTGTTTTATATGTCGCTCATGAAATGCCGCCCAGAAAGGTCCCTAAGGATTCGGATATGTCATGCCCAGTTTTTAGTCCTCCTCAGACTTTGCCCATTCTCCGTGGTGATCAGGGTCCGTTAGAGGCAGTGAAATGGCTCGAGGAAGTGGAGCGTGTCTTTAGAATGTTGGGAACTCCCGATAATGTTAAGGTTCGTGCAATTATGGAGCTGTTTGAGGGTCCAGCTCTGGACCAGTGGAAGAGGGTTACCCCATCATCAATGCAAGTTGAAATGATGTGGGATGTCTTTAGAATCGTTTTCATCCAATGGTTTGTACCTGAGGAAGTGAAGCTGGAGAAAAAGAGAGAGCTTGTGCATATTCAGCAAGGCCAACGGACGGTGAAGGCATATGTTGACCATTTCAAGGAACTGATTTCCTTTTCTCCGGAGGTAGCGTCACATGAGCTCATGAAGGACTCTCTTTTCATAGGGGGTATTCGTCCAGAGATCAAGGAGTGAGTCCTCCCTTCTAAAGACCTTTGTCTCGACAAGCTGGTAGAGGAAGCATTTTTGGCTGAGTTGGTTTCCGGTGTGCGGATGGTTAATACTTCAGCGTCCCCTGTTGTTCGTAAGAGTTCCCCCTCTGGTGAGGAAAAGGCGCCAGAGATACCTGTTCCTAAGGAGTTATCCCCTTTGGTCCCAGCTTCCAGTTCATCAGATCGTTCGATGGTATGCTATCAGTGTGGTCGTTTCGGGCATTTAATGTCGTCTTGTCGCAACCCTCTGAAGACGTGTCATCGATGCGGCAGTCTGGGTCATCTGGAGAAGTTTTGCAGGAAGCGTCGCTTGAAGAGGACGCCGTGATGGGAGAATGACAGTACCTGACTGTGAGGCAGAAGATGCTTCAGCCATCAGAGCTCCAGCCATAGGTCTCGGGGTGAAGCTCGCGCACAGTCAGGAGTACCCAGGCTTGTGAAGCCTTGGTCCAAGTTCTGTTTTCCGTATTGATGATGGGATCACTAAAATCCCTTTTTATTTTTGTTTCCCTGCTATTGAAGTTTCAACAGCGTTGTAAATGCATGGTTTTTCCATAAAATTATGATGGATTTATTCTATGATAATCTAAGCAGACTTGTCGTGTGGAGGTGATATTCTGAATCGTGTGTCCTTCTTAATAGTGTGTTTGATCCTTGTGTGGGTTGACCTCTTTGTAGTTATGTTGTCGATGTGGTTATGTTTCGTGGACTTCGGTGAATCATATCTCCAATTTGAGGTTGTTTAAATGTTTTTCTATGGGTTTTCCCTGGTGTTGAAGGATGTTGACTCTAGTCGAGGATTCAATGTCTCGACGGAGGTGTTGTTTAATCGTGCTATAAGAGCTGGTTTGAGACGGTTGGGAGTTCCCGCGTCGACCCCCCCGTTTTCCTAGGGTTGTCTACTTAGATGGTAAATTTTTCTGCACTAGTTGAGTTCTTGTGGTGGGGAGAACCCCTTCGTGTTCTCCCATCAATCTCGGACCTCAGTTTTCTCTTGGATCGGTCGGGTGTGACCTGTGTAGAGTAAGGTCATCCCCGAGATTCTCAGTTTTCTTCAGCTCCTTTAGTTCTGTTTGGGCATAGACTTGGTTTTTGGCTGACTAGTGGCCTGGTGACTTTCTGGGGGCAGAAAGTGTCTGTGGTGGGGAGAATTGTCACACCCCGACCGCAGACGTCCGTAATTTTTTTCTTCTTTCTTGGTCCTGATTTAAATTTTTCGAGGTTTTGTTGTGACGGCGGTTTCGCGCCGGTGCGCCGTCATCGCATCGCTAGCGATGATCGTGCGTTTGGCCCGGGTGACTATGTGTTCACCCGGCGTTTTAAATATTAAAGTTTTTACATTGACTTTTTATTATTATTACTATTTGAGTTGCGTTATTATTATTGTAGTTATCTTCTGTGTATAATATGTATATATATCTCTATATATGTGTATATATATATACATATGTATATATTTTAATACGTTATGTTTATATATATATATATATATTGTATCTATGTGTGTATGTTTATATATAGGTATATATATATATGTTAAAGTATGCGTATATATATATATATATATGTATTTTGATTATAATAATTATTATTATAATTAACTAACTTTTATTTACTTTAATTATTTTATTGTTATGATTATTATTATAAAGTATTATTAATATTATTATGAAGGTTTGTTATTATTATTATAAAGCGATTATTATTATCATAAAGTTTTATTATTATTATTATTATTATAAGGTCTTATTAATATTATTGTTAGAAATTTTTATTATTATTAAGATTAGTTATTATTCTTTTATTTAGTCTTTTATTATTATTATTATCAATTATATATATATATATATATTTTTTTTAACCCTAACCTAACCCTATTCTACCCAGCCCCCCCCCCCTCTCCCTTCTCTCCTCTCGTCCCGCAGCCCTTCACCCTTTCCCCCGCGCGGCTCTCCCTCCCCTCTCCAGGCATTTCACCGCACACCGGCGGCCCCCTCCTTCAGCGCCACCCCGGTTCCCCTGGCCCGGCGTGCTCCCTCTCCGGCATCCCCGCAACCGGCTCCCCAGCGCCCCGGCCTTCCTCCCCTACCGGCTGCTGCGGCTTCTTCCGGCACCTCCCCCGCTCCCCTCGACTGGCCTCCCGACCTCCAGCGTACCACCTCCCTCCGACCCCATCGCCGGCACACCCTCCCCTCCTGCGCGCTCCACCTCGCCGCACCCAGCCTCCCTCCGTCCCGGCGCCGGTCGCGTCGCCCTGCCTTTTCGGCACCCAGCCGTGACGGCCTGCCACTCCGGCGACCGCCGGTCCAGCGGCCCTCCTTCTCTCCAGCGGCCCACACCGCCGGCCATTTCCCCTGTCCGGCGCACCCTCCTCCCTCCCTGCCGCGTCGCCATCCCGGCCTCCCCGCTCCGCCACCTCCCGCGCGCCCCCCTCCACTCCTTGTGAGTGTTTTTATTTTTATTTTGTTTTTATCTATTTTTTTTATTTTCTTTCTTTATGTGTTAATCTCATTTATTTACGTTATATATATATATATATAATGTTTTAATAATTTTATCATATTAATAATAATAATATTATTATTATATTATTATTATGTCATTATTATTATTATTATATTATTATTATTATTATCATATTATTAAGTTGTTATTTTTATTATTATTGCGATATTATTATTATGATTATTTTTATTATTATTATTATTATTATTATTATTACTATTATCTTATCATTTTTATATTATTATATTATAATTATGCTAAATTACTATTATTATTTTCATTATATTATTATTATTGTGATTATATTATTGTTATATTGTTATTATGTTAATATTATTCTATTAGTATTATTATTGTATTACTATATTATTATTATTATTATATTATGTTATTATTATTATATTATTATTATTATTAATATTGTTATTGTTATCATTATTTTATTGGGTATTCTATCATAATTATTTTATTATATTAATATTGTTATTATTATTATATTATTATATTATAAATGTGCTAAATTATTATTGTTATTATTATTGTATTATTATATCATAATCATGCCATATTATGATTGTTATTATATCATTATTATTATTATTATTATATTGTGTTATCATTATTATGATGTTATTGTTATCACCATTATTATTTTCACATTATTATTACTCTGGCATTCACTTGTGCTTTGTTAGGTGTTTTTCATCAACTTATATTTGTTTTTGGTAGGTTTGGGATTTTAGGACCCGCGCAAGGCATTTCTGAGAGAGCGCCATCGCTGCGCCTTGTTTCCGAGGTTCCGCCGTCTCCGCGCCTCAGTTTCGAGGTGAGCGTTTCTCCCCGACGCTTGGTTTCGCATGCTCTAGTGAGTTTTTGTATGTGTCTGAGTCCTTCATATCTATTATGCAGAGTGTTGGACTTTATCACGTGGCTTCGGACACACGTCGTGTCATCGCGCCTTGGTTCCAAGGTCGTTTTACCGTCGCGCTTGGAGCTTGAGGTAGGTTTCCCTTTGCACTCGCCTTTAAATTTAGAATTTATTTATCCCTTGACCTTTTATTAAGTTTCAGTAAATTTAAAAGTATTATTAAGTAGTTATCTATAGTTTGGTGATCTGCTGATGATAAAAAGTTGTTTTAATTCTAGCGTTTCATTAAAAGCGTTTTCTTGGATTTAATTGTGTGCTTCCATGGTAGTGTTGCTAGATGGTTCTTCCTGAATAATGAAAGACATGTTGAATTGGGTTCTGAAATGTTTTTGGCGTGTGTAAATTTGTAGATGTATTTTTTATGGAAAATGGTGTTTTCTGAGAACCTTGATTAGAGAAAACGTCGTGTGACCCTTTGAAATTGTTTTTTTGGAAACTTCATGTGTGGTTCTTGGTTGATGAAAGATGTTTTCCTTTGTTGTGTGAACAAAAGTTTGGATTTCATTTGAGAAACAGTATTCCTTAAAAAGGTGATTAAAGGCCCGTTTGGACCTTGAGGAAAAGTGGGATGCGTTTTGATATTAGAAAATAACTCTACTTGTGAAACAATTGTGTTCCAGGGTGATGTGCTGATTTGGGTTTCTTAAACAAAGTTCTAAGTGTGTTTTTGGTTTTCAATGTAATGGTGTGTGTAATATCCCTTTAGAAATGCTTTAATATGAAATGATCAAAATGTAAATGATATGACGGCCCGGTTGGCACTTTAATAAATGTGAAGTGATCATATATATATATATATATATGTATACGTACTTTTGAGGGCATTTCTACAGGGGGACTTCCCTTCGAGGGTTGTCGTGTAGCGATGTCCGTGTAAGGGGTTGGCAAGTGCGGTGAGATGAGTCACGCGTGCGAGGGTCTCCCACTTACACAGTGTTACTAAAACCACCATGGGTTTCTGGGCGTCTTGTAGATTATCGAGTGACAGTTGCTTGCTAACCCTGATTAGACAGGTTGGTACCCCCTGGAGTTGTAGACAGGCCAGGAGGGATGTGCCACTAGTTGGCTATTAGGGCGGCCAATTGGTTATTGACTATGGAGTACCACGCCGGCAGGTAGTCTGAACCCGAGTACGTCCAGGGGTTTTCTAGGGATGTTCAGGATCGCCCATGGTTATTGCTGATAACTTCTGGTTTATTTTTACTTGCACTCGTTTTTCCTTGCCTGTTTACCTTTACTTGCACTTGTTTTCCCTTCTTGTTTGCTTTCAGTCATATTTCACAGCCTATACTGTTAGACTTTGGGGAAAATGGTTTTCAAATAAAAATGCTTTATTCTCTTTGGGTAAGATTTAAAAATGTAACACTTTGTTTTTCAGAATGATTTAAAAACTGATGAAATGGAACTAACTTTCAAAAAAAAGAATAAGGGAAATGTCTCGTGTTTGATTTTCAAGTAAAGAATTATGAAAAATTACTTTTATACATTATAGTTCAAACCTGGATTATGTAGATTCTATATTTACTGGCAGTACTTTGGGATTTGTTGTTGGGCTCACCTATTGAGTACTTTTGTGCTCACGCCTATCTTTTACCTTTTTCAGTTGCAGGTTCCTTGTGTTCAGGTTTTCCTGCTTGAGTCTCTCAGTGTGGGAGCGACACTGGTTGTAGTTGGGTGGTGACCCGCGATGTCACGAGGAGGTATGTCGTGGTGTAGGTTTGTTTATGTCTTTAGTGTTTGTTTGTTCGTTTAGTTTATATTCGTTCTTTCGATCCTGTTTTTAGTTTGGGCTGAAATCGTTCCCAACGATTAAAGTTTCAATGCCCGACACTTGTTGCCATCCCGGGGGGATCGGGAACGCCCCTCGGGACTTGCCGCGGACCGGCTCGGGTGCCCGGTTCAGGGTCGACCCGGGATGGTTCGTGACATTAGAGGTCCTGGTATTCTTCAAAGACCAATTTTAGTGTCCTAAGATGAGGTCTCAAAGAGGCGCTTCAAAGAAGAGGTAATGTCCGTTACTGATTCTTTCAACTTTATTTATTCTTATACTCCCTATTCTTTATTTGTTTCATTATGAAGTAATAAAATAAGTATCCATAATATAATTATATGTTATTATAAAAATAAAACAACCCTATTTCACCTTCTATCCATCCTACGGAAAACAAAATCACCGCGCGTGCGTACGTATGGAATACCCTCTCCACTCTGTGGTGTAATCTGTTTTTCCACCAACACCTTACATGGATGGGTATAATGGTGTAAAGAATAACTATATATGGTTATTATAATATCATACTAATTCTGATATATTATACCATCCACTCCAATTCTATTCAATAATTATGGGAATGATATCATCACTCGTGCGTACGTACGGACTACTGTCTTCACGACGCAATGAGATTCATTCTCCATGTTAACCATACATGAATGATCATAAAGTTTATATAATGAATAATAATGAAATATATGAAATAATAATGCTACTGGATTTATTTATATATATATGTATGTCATCTATTTAGTTTCATTCAATTCAATAAGGAAACAAAAACAGCGTTCTTGCGTACGTACGGCCTACCGTCTCCATGAATGGTGTATTTCATTACTTTTATCGATATATAATATATATGTATATGATGAATATATATTATATATAAATCATGTTTTACATTCTAGAATTATTTAAATCTGGATATAAGTAATAATATCAAGAACGACAATTCGAAACACGTATGATAAATGAAATGATTTTACCCAAAACACTGCTTTAACATGGAATTTACAAAAGAACGAGTAATATAAAGTCATAAGTGAAACATATATGATATAATAACAATGAATATGATTATTTAATAAGTCAATGACAT
Organism: Viscum album; assembly: GCA_963277665.1. NCBI lineage: Eukaryota > Viridiplantae > Streptophyta > Magnoliopsida > Santalales > Viscaceae > Viscum > Viscum album. The sequence goes on along the minus strand of OY728141.1, from coordinate 821,469,580 downwards.
TATTTAAATAATTATACAGGAGGTTCGGATCCATACGAAGCATATCGGACCTAAGGTAAGGGATAATTTTGCAAATCTCATTTTTATCCGAGATTTCTTATTCATAAGTATTTACTAGAGTTATTTCTATCATCCATGTCCATGTTTTATAAAAGTGTTTTCATGTACTTTTAAATTCCTTTTTATCCATTTTTTACTTTTACTACATGGTATGTAAGGAATCTTTCTTTTGTTTACGTTACGAGGTACTTATTTGACTTTTCCGGCAAAAGTACGAGAAGAATGTTTTTTAACTTATACGACACGAATGGATTTTTATGGTTTTATAAAGCCTTATTTTCATGAAGCTTCCTCCAAAAATATTTCCTAACTATTTTAAAAAAAATCTTTTTCATTTAAAATTTCATAACGTTTTGTGAAAAGAAATTGATTTTGAATAAGAAAGGATATTTTCCTCAAGAATTCATTTCAAGTGTTTTTATCAAAACCATTTTTCCATCTAAGATGACATTATTTAATATGTGTATGGTTCAAGTATAAAGTCTCTATGATTTACATGGTTTATCTTTTCTTATTATGAAATGATATCCATTTGTTTTATATGGATTATGTGATGATGTTTATTAAACCCATTTTATTTATTAGGTTTGAATGAATGATTTATGTTTATTTTGTGGCACATGAAAGAATGATTTCATTATAAGATGGGTGGGACCTATATCTCCCTCCAATGCATTGGGTAAAGATTTATATCTCATGAGATAGACATGGCTGGAACGGTAAGTTAATCCGGTTTAGTGTTACTGGACTGAAACGAGGAGTGAACTCGATTCAAAAAGGGACTTTGTCCACTAAGATGGTCTTGGTTGCAATGCCTTGGATACTATGGAAATCATATCATGTGCTTAATGGTTTCCACAATCACATGTTTTATTCCCATTCTATTTTATCATGATTAATGTTTATTTATGATCTATACCTTATGTACTTCCATGTTTTATGTCATTGCTCAAGATTTTTATGTTTAAACATTATGTTCATGTTTTTAAGTTCAAATGTATATGATTTGTTTTATTTTTTCTTACCCTTACTGAGAATTGGAGCTCACCCTTTATATGTTTTCTTTTCCCCTGGATATAAAGAAAGGTTTTAGGTAAGAAAACAAAAAGATCTTTATGGGAGATGTTTAAGATCTTTCACCACGATTAGAAGATTACGTTCCGAGTTTCCAAAGACACTAAACTATTACGATCCTTGTGTGTCTGTTTTTGTTATGTATTAAGTATTCCGCAAAAGTAATGTAATGTCCATGTACGTCAAGCTTCGGGTCTCTACAGTTGGTAACGGAGGAAAGGTTTAGTCAACCTTTGGAAACTAGGATGCGAAAACGTTAGTGAGATCCCTAGAGATATTTCTAAGGTATGTCTAGGGATTTCTCTAAGGTTAAGTATACGTATAGGTTATAGTTCTATAATTGAGATAAAGATCTTAGAATTAAACCTAAAATGTTAGATATTGAGGGTACTCCCCCTTTACTATGTTGTTTTCCCTAGCATGATTTTTGCCTCTCACAATATTCTTTTTGGTTTTTAGAAAATGGATGGAAACAAGAAGATTCACGATAATGGAGGATATGACGGACAATGGAATGATATTATTCATGAGAAAACAAATGAAATGGGATTTGGAAGTCCAAACATCATTATTATGCCTAATCAGAAATATCATAATATGATCAATAATCTCAACTTTGGTAAGTTTCCCAACTCAGATAATAAGAGAAAGATGAAGTTTCATGATGATCATAGAGGAAATAAAGTTCAATTTCCCTCATGTAAATCATGTTGGAAGAGGCATCATGGAGATTGTTTCAAAGGAACTAGAAGATGCTTTGGGTGTGAAAAAAAAGGACACAAAGCCAGTAAGTGCAAAGAAAAAGGTTTAGTTAACACCATGGAAAAGGATAATGGTATTGCTATGACATCAACAATTATTAGATGTTTTAAATGTGGAATGTATGGGAATTATGCAAACCAATTCCCTAATGTAAAATCTCATGAAGAGAATCAGCATGGTCATATGAGTAGTATTTATGTGGATGATGATGAAGAGACTACAAATGAAATATGAGATGAAAGAAATGATGAAGCTCAGTCAGTGGTTTAAGAAGTTAGTGGAATGATTGTATGTTTATAAAGAATAATGTATGGTACTATGGAATAAAGAATAATCTAAGGATTGTTACACTATTGTTTTTCCTAAAGTATTTGAAAGTATACGTTGAATGGTACCGGTAACCATGGAAGGTTATTCAGATATTTTTGGAATGTAGATGATATGCACATAATGAAGGGACAAGAAGATAATGAGATGTTTGATTGTATTCATGAGCTCATGACTGATATAAGGACTAAGTGATATCACGGTTTGAGTATATAGAATTTTTGGGATTTTGGTATGTGGAAAGAGTTAACTTTTGACAACATTCATGTTTTCACTAAGGTTAAATGGATTTTTTTTAAGATAATACATGATTAAGGTATTCACATGTTTTTAATTTGACCAACAAGATATATCTTATGATATATAGGGGATAAATGATGGAATTCATGTGATTGTTATGTGACATTTCAAGTAATCATTTTCTTTATACTATGAGCTTGGACATATGTATTTTGGATAAGCCTAAATATTGGAATGGATTATGTTGGACATAAGTTAGTATCGTTTAAGGATAAAACTTTTTTCGATATTATTGATGAGATGTTATAGTAGTGTAGTTTTAGAAAAAGGACAACCTGCAGGACGGGTGACAGCCCATCACGTCAGACAAGGCTGTGGGAATCGAACCCACAACTGAAGTGCGACAGGCCTTTATAGCCTACCACTGGCCTACAGGAAGTCCCTGTTTAGTAAAAACCAGTTTTATTATATTAAGCAATATGATATATGAAGTATAAATCCATTTTAGGAACCATATATGATTAATCTCACTATAGATGGACTTATGTATTTTTGATAACTTTTTCTAACCTTTTGTTTGAGATAGAAGGAATGACCCATCATTCTATCACATTATATGCTAACACTTCATGAATGATAAATTCAACTTCATTTCTTTAAGAGATGAAGTGGAAATTGTCCAAGGAACGGCCACCGATGAGTCTATACCAAAATCAAGAAAGTATTTCTTATAATTCCAATTTCTTCAACTTTAGGGAAATCATCTTGAAAACCAAAAATGTTGTCATAGTGCCTTTATATCTGATGAATCATATGGTACCTTAAATCATCACAAATTTATGGCTTTGTGATTAATGGCTTTTTCATAGACATGTTCACTACCACTCTCCATCAGAACTTGATGGTTAGATTTCTCCTCCATATCCATATTTTCACCTATGATCTCCTATGTGGAAAACTAGTGATGAGTTAATTTGGGTAACTGTTATGTTTCATACTTCACTTTTTAAAATGATGTTTTATCATTCCTTTTTACAATGTGAGTTTCTATGAAAGAAATTTTCAAGTAACAAACCATTTATAACCCCGAAGAATTTCGAGGGCGAAATTCATTTTAAGGGGGGTAGAATGTAACACCCTGAGATTTTATGATAAGTATTATTTTTAATTTATTTGATATAATTCATTTTACGATACACCAATATTATCTTGTGCTATACGCAACACCATATTAGTTTGTAGTATATGCAACACTAATCTTGGATCGAGTTAAACACAATTTTAAGTTTGTTTGATAATAGTTATTCTATGCAACATTGAGTGTATATATATATATATATTCAATGTATAAATGAAATATGGTTGGATTATGTTATACAAAACAACAATGGAGTCTTGCACTACACGCAACCCTGACATGGCTTGCATTACACACAATCATGACCTTCTTCGATAGCGTGTGTTGTACGCAATACCAGGGTTTTACTAAACAACGATATATTATTATAATATTATTATGAACTAGCCGTTATGAATATTATTAACTAAATTTTGAATTTTATAACATTATTATTCATCTTACACATTTTCTAGAACATGGTATAAGAACAAAATAATTTTTTCGGGTAAAATAAGTATTTTTCAAAAAATACAGTTTTGCCGTCTTTTGATGGAGCACCCACTTTAAATCTAGTTTTGACATGTTTATTAGTTAAATTTTACAAAATAAAATTATTCTTTGGAATAATTATATAAAATTTTACCTTGGATAAAATTTTCATATTATTCTGATAACTTTCATATTTTAATGAATAGTAAAAACACGCTATATTTTAATTAAAAACAACTTTTTTCATCGTAATAACTTATGTGGTTAAATTATAAAATTGAATGGTTTTAAAGTATAAATAGAATATATTTTTATAATTTAATATAATTTATGTCATTATCATTGATTTTACATTTAATTCGTAGGTTAAATAAATTCAATTTTTTGTAATGTTTTAAACAAAAACCCATTCTCTTTCGACAACAGGATTAATTTTAATTTAATTTTTGAAACTTCTGTGTATTTAATTTGAAAAAATGGATTCCATATTTGGAATTAGTGGGTCCAAATTATATTAATAGACTATTTTTTATTTTTGGGCTTTATGAATAGTAACAATGGTAAATTTTATTTACCATAATAAATGGTAAATTGGGTAATTAAGGGTAAATATAATATTATAAAATTATCCTAATACTTATCTTAATATAATTGGATGATTATAATTTTTCCTAAGTCATATTTGGGTAGAAATGGAATCCATTAGAACCCACTTGGAGGTGATTAAGACCTTTAGTTTATTTTATTTAAAGGAAACTGAAATATGTCTCACTCAACTTTAATAATTAAAGTATTTTTAATATAAGTTTATATAGAATATAAATTCGGTTATAAATACTCATTTTAAATATAAAATGTTTTTCTTTATCATGGTAATTTATTTTTAATTTTTAAGAGTTATTTAATTACCTTATTATCTTATACATTAATGATGTAGAGATTATTTATTTAGTGAAAAATCAATAATATAGTTTTTATTGAAATAGTAATACATATAAAAAGGCCCAAAAATCTGACAAAAACTTATTATTAGTGTATATATAAACCCAAATCATCCCCTATCCGAATTGTTGACCATTTGGATCCTTATTAAGGCGATTATGACACTTATATTATTTTATTTTTAATGATGCCAAAGTTGTCACCTTCATAATTTAATAAATATAAAAATTTAAATATTGTGATTTTAAGATGATAAATTCGAGTAAAAGTATTATTGTGAAAGGTAATATATTTATCTTCATCATAGGATTTTATTTTTAATTTTTATGGAACAAATAAGTATATTAAATAATTATACAAAAATTTGGTAGTAATTATTTTATTAAGAGATAAACCAAATAAATGGTTTTAAAAATAATAAAATAAATATTATATGAACTATTTAATGTGCTCCAATAATTTTATAGATACATATGACCTTTTATGAATCTATTAAAGCTTTTATTTTGAACATATCTTCTGTATATATATTTTATTTAAATTCAAATAAATGAATAGTGTCAAAATTGACACTATTGTTATTTTATAAAAATAACATATTATAAAATTGTTCAAAAATCACAAAAATATTTAAAAATTATAAATTTAAATTTATATGGTCTAAAATTTTATAAATTATCCAATTAGGGACAATTAAAAACAAATAAGTAATTATTTGTTATAATTTAAAATTTAGAATGTTATTACCACAAATAAAATTAAATTGATTAAATAAGGATAAATCAAGTTGATAATGTTTAAAATAAATTCATAACATGTATAAATTTTATTGTTTGATGATATTACAACCTTATCTCATCTAATATTCAGACATGAGTCATTTTGGAAGTTTTTATGTGGGGTTGGGATTTAATATAAATTAATATTTTCTTACATTTCCAAAGGTGCCCCTCTCCTCCCTTATAAAAGGGAATCTCCTCCCTCTTCTCCTCACACCAATTTGAGCCTTCAATCTCGTCCAAACCCTACCAATTTCACTTAACCACTTCCCTAGAAACATCTTAGAGGTCCTGGTCTTCTTTAAAGACCAATTTTAGTGCCCTAAGATGAGGTCTCAAAGAGGCGCTTCAAAGAAGAGGTAATGTCTGTTACCGATTCTTTCAACTTTATTTCTTCTTCTACTCCCTCTTCTTTAGTTGTTTCATTATGAAGTAATAACATCAGTATACCTAATATACTGATATGTTATTATAAAAATGAAACAACCCTATTTCACCTTTTATCCATCCTACAGAAAACAAAATCACCGCGCGTGCGTACGTACGGAATACCGTCTCCACGCCGTGGTGTAATCTGTTTTTCCACCAACACCTTACATGGATGGGTATAATGGTGTAAAGAATAACTATATATGGTTATTATAAAATTATACTGATTATGATATATTATACCATTCACTCCAATTCTATTCAATAATTATGGGAATGATATCATCGCTCGTGCGTACGTACGGACTACAGTCTCCACGACGCGATGAGATTCATTCTCCATGTTAACCATACATGAATGATCATAAAGTTTATATAATGAATAATAATAAAATATATGAAATAATAATTCTATTGGATTTATGTATATATATATATATATATGTATTTCATCTATTTAGTTTCATTCAATTCAATAAGGAAACACAAATAGCGTTCATGCGTACGTACGACCTACCGTCTCCATGAACAATGTATTTCATTCCTTTTAACGATCTATAATATATATGTATGCGATGAATATATATTATATATAAATCATGTTTTACATTCTGGAATTATGTAAATCAGGATATAAGTAATAATATCAAGAATGACAAGTCGAAACACATACGATAAATGAAATGATTTTACCCAAAACGCTGCTTTAACATGGAATTTACAAAAGAATGGGTAATATAAAGTCATAAGTGAAACATATATGATATAATAACAATGAATATGATTATTTAATAAGTCAATGACATTATTTAAATCATTATACAGGAGTTTCAGATCCATACGAAGCATATCAGACCTAAGGTAAGGGATAATTTTGCAAATCTCATTTTTATCCGAGATTGCTTATTCGTAAGTATTTACGGGGGTTATTTCTATCATCCATGTACATGTTTTATAAAAGTGTTTTCATGTATGTTTAAAGTCCTTTTAACCCATTTTTTACTTTTTCTACATGGTATGTAAGGAATCATTCTTTTGTTTACATTACGAGGTACTTTTTTGACTTTTCCGGCAAAAGTATAAGAAGAATGTTTTTTTAACTTATACGACACAAACGGTTTTTTACAGTTTTATAAAGCCTTATTTTCATGAATATTCCTCCAAAATGATTTCATGACTATTTTAAAAAAAATATTTTTCTTTTAAAATTTCATGACGTTTTGTGAAAAGAAATTTATTTTGAAGAAGAATGGATATTTTCCTCAAGAAATAATTTCAAGTGTTTTTATCAAAACCATTTTTCCATCTAAGATGACATTATTTCATGTGTGTATGGTTCAAGTATAAAGTCTCTATGATTTACATGGTTTCACTTTTCTTATGATGAAATGATATCCATTTGTTTTATATGGATTATGTGATGATGGCATGAGGTTTATGAAACCCATTTTATTTATTGGGTTTGAATGAATGTTTTATGTTTATTTTGTGGCACATGAAAGAATGATTTCATTATGAGATGGGTTGGACCTATATCTCCCTCTAATGAATTGGGTAAAGATTTATATCTAATGAGACAGACATGGCTAGAATGGTAAGTTAATCTGGTTCAGTGTTACAGGGCTGAAACGAGGAGTAAACTCGATTCAGAAAGGGACTTTGTCCACTAAGATGGTCTTGGTAGAAATGCCTTGGCTACTATGGAAATCATATCATGTTCTTAATGGTTTACAAAATCACATGTTGTATTCCCATGATATTTTATCATGATTAATGTTTATTTATGATCTATGCCTTATGTACTTCCATTTTTTATGTCATTGCTCAAGATTTTGATGTTTAAACATTATGTTCATGTTTTTAAGTTCAAATGTATATGATTTGTTTTATTTTTGCTTACCCTTACAGAGCATTTGAGCTAACCCTTTATATGTTTTATTTTCCCCAGGATATAAAGAAAGGTTTTAGGTAATAAAACAAAAAGATCTTTATGGTAGATGTTGAAGATCTTTCACCACGATTAGAAGATTACGTTCCGAGTTTCCAAAGACACTAAACTATTACGATCCTTGTGTGTCTGTTTTTGTTATGTATTAAGTATTCCAAAAAAGTAATGTAACTTCCATGTACATCAAGCTTCGAGTATCTACAATTTCCATCGGGACAAGCCTGTGCATGCACAGGAAAGCCTAGCTGAACATCCATGTGAAGGTGGAGAGCTGATTTCACGATGAAAATGCTGGGGAGGAGTAGTTCCAAGTAGTTAGTCTGGGTTGCATGTAATGTTTGAAGCCTACGGGCAATGAATTACTCTAAGGCCTATGGGCCATGTAATACTTATGGCTATGGTCCTTTTAAGGGTTCCACCTCACCCCTTGAAAGGTGGATTATCAAAAATCAATAAAAAATGAAGGCCTTTGGGCTATTGGAGGATAAGGGGATTCTCGAACCCAATTCCTTTTATTTGTGTGATTACACTTTCAAAACTTTTTTGGGATAAATATTTCTCTAATGATCCTTAAATATACTTTATTTTTATTTATAGTTTAATTTTTGGAATATACATGTTAACAATCTTATGTTATAAAAAATGAAAATATTTTAAAATAGAATAGTTTTTTCCAAAACACATTTTTACTCCTCTTGAGTTTTTTCTTCTTCTATCATGAATGATGAATCTTATAACATGTATATTTTTCAATTTTAATTTGGGATCTAAAAATTTATTCATGATTTATTAAATACTTATTAAACCCATTACATTACTTGGGTTATATCATGAATTTGATTGATATAAGTTTTATGTGTCGTGCATGATTATGTAAATGTTATGATGTGACAGGTGGGCCTGGAATTATATTTCACTCTAATGAATTGGGTAATATAATGTATCTCATGAGATAATGTGAAATATACATTAACATGATGATATATTTGTTCAAAATTATTTTTTTATGAATACACTAATATGTTATTCATGAACATGATTCTAGATTTGTTCACAACTATGTGTGGAATTTGACCAATAAGACATGATGGTTTATTTTTATGAATTTCCAAATTCCATTCCTTTTTCTAATTATTCCTCTCATTATTATGATGATAATCCTATTCATATGTTATGATGATGATGATTATGTTCACCCATGTCATATTTATTCCTCTCCTTATTTATCCTTTTACTGGGATTTTAGTTCACCCCAATCTTTTATATATTTCCTAAGGCGACTACATATACTAAAGATAAAGTGATCTTTAGAAGGATAAAGACAAAATAATTTAAATAAATTATTATGTTATATTATGCAAAATTGATGAATGATCTTAATTTTATAATGATACTAAAAATTTAGATCTGAGTTTTTTTAATTCTTTTATGTTGTTTATCTTGAAAATGATGTAATAGTCATATAAGAAAAAGTAGGGTCACTATAGTTGGTATTAGAGCCCGGTTTAGTTAATTTGGGAATTTGGATTACAGAAAATTAGTTTCAACAGTTAGTATGAGACTAAGTATATGTAAGAATCCAAGAATATTTGTTTAGAAAAAATCTTTACATATGGATCCCACAAGATATGAATTTAGATTTAACAACACAAAGTTTTAAAGTATTCAATAAATGTTGAATTATATTTGGTTAAAACCTTTTATATTTCAAAAAATAGTGAGAACCAGGATAAATTAGGCTAGAAACTCATACTAGGGATAATGAAATAATTTCCCAAATGAAATCCCAAATTCCATTGGATGTGGAGTTCATAATTTCATGGAGATTCTTACCTAGATATCTCAGGCTATGAGAAATAACCTAAACAATGTGGAATTCTTACCTTCACCTAAGAGGGAGAAATTGGAAATTGAATATTTTATACCAAGATGAAAATAAACATTTAGTGGATCATATAATTCACTTATTTTGGAACAATGGGTAAACTCAATGGAGAATATCTTTTATGTGCTCCAATATTATGAGATATAGAAGGTGACTCTACCCATTTATCATTTAGATAGATAGTCTTATCACTGGTGGGAATTGATTAATAACACCAATCCAAAGGATGAAATATAAGAAATGGAGTGCGAGAACTTTAAGAAAATATTTCATAATATGTATTTAACATAAACTCTTTAGAAAAATATGGAGAGAAAATTCATATATTTGAAGAAAAAGGATGGAAAATCTATCACAACTTACAAATAAAACATCACAAGGCTTTCAAGGTTCACCTTTGGTTTTTTTATCAACAATGATAGAAAAATATATAGATTCATTAGTGGTTTAAAACCACACCTTCAAAAATATATAGCTATCTAAGACATTGGGAGTTATGAAGAAGTAGTTTGATGTGATCTCAATGTTGAGATGGATTTCGGAGAATGGTCCCATGGTTATAAAGATAAGAAGAGAGGAATGGATTTTCAAGTTGGTTGATCAAATGAAAAAGGAGGAAAGAGTATCCCACCCCCACTTGTCAAAAATGCTGGAAGAAGAATCATGGGAATGAACTCAAATGGATGGAGAAATTATTCAAGTGTGGGGGTGTAGTTCATTAATATCATGAATGTTAGAGGGATATAAGGAAGCTTACCAACATGATGGAGAAAAGGAGAGCACCACCAATGGTTCAATTCTTACACTATTGGGATCAAGGTCACTATTATAGTCAATGAAATAAACCTCAAATACTTGAGAGTAATTAGCATTAACATCCACCAAATCCAAAAGAGCATGGGAAAGCTTATTCCATAAATACTGCTAAAGCGGAGTAAGAAAATGAAGTCGTATAAGGTATAATTACATTCACTTAAGAATTGAAAATGTATTATTTGATTATTTCTCTATGCATTCCTTTATATCTGGCATATTTTCTATAAGTATTGAATAAAAGTGTCGATACCTTGAAGTAGAGATATCTCTAAAAAAATGGTTGTGGGATAATTGAAACCCAAGTGTTGGTCTTTTCTCATATTGTTGTACGTGGGAATATTCATACAGAAAATCTCATGATACTTCCCTTGGTGGAATTTGACACCATACGTGGAATATATTTGCTCTTGTTATATATATCACACATCAACTAATAGGAAAAGGAAATAAATTTTAATATTGCAAACCATCTCTTGATCCTTTACAAATTCATGTAATACAATGAATATCCTTTAGAAAATCCCTCAATGGTTTGGGTGTTGATTCCCTGGGAAGAATCATACCTCACTCAAATAGTTGATTCAATGGAAGGTATCAAATTGGATGAAATGAACATTGTAAGGAAATATAATTATATGTTACTAAAGACTTAACTAGACTTCCCCCAAATCATGAGGAATAGTTACCAATATAAATTCTATTGAAAACCACTCCTATCTCAAAATGACCCTATAACATGTCCTTGATAGAATTGGAGGAGTTAAATAAGAAGTTATAAGAGCATATGGACACATGTTTTGTATTCCCTAGTGCATTTCCTTTGGGATCAATAGTTATATTTGTAAAGAAAAAGTATGGATCAATGTGGTCATGTATCAATTACCGAGATCTCTATAAGATCACCATAATGAAAAAGTATCCTCTTTTAAGGATTGATGACTTGTTCGATCAACTACGAGGAGCTTCATACATCTCAAAGGTGGATGTTCAATCTAGAAATCATCAACTGATGGTGGAGAAGGAAAATATTTAGAAGGATAATTTTCATATAAGGAATAGACACTATGATTTTCTTGTGATGGACATCAAACATACCAATTCCCTTGCAATATTCATGGATTTGATGAATATATTCATTAAAAACTAACTTGAAAATTTTTTGTTAGTATTTTCTCAATATATTATCATCCACTCCAAGTTCAAGGAGGAACATGAAGAACATATAATGATTGTGCTGGTGAAAATAAGTAAAGATAAATTGTATTCCATGTTCAAAAAGTGTGGATATTAGATGGAACATGTTACATTCTTTGGAAACAATATCACATGAAAAGGAATTTTTGCGGACCCTTAAAAACAAAAGCAATTGAGGAATGACCTAGACCCAGTAGTGTTATATAAATCCATAGTTTTTTTGGATTATAAGGGTGATAGTGACATTTTGTGATATATTTATCATGATTTTTTGTCCTGATAAATAAGTTAACAATGAAAGGCATAAATTATGACTAGATAAAAGAATGTGAGTAATGATTCAAGGAGATAAATAATAGGCTAATCACTAAACCTATACTCAAACTACCAACAAGTGGAGAATGTTTTTTGTTATATAGAGATTCTTCAAATAATTTCTTGGGTTGTGTACTCCTGATGAATGATAAAATGATATCCTATACCTCATGGTAGTTGATGATCCACGATCAAAACTATCCGATGCATGATCAAGATCTAGTGTGTGTGATTTTTCCTTGAAAATTTTGAGGAACTACCTCTATGGTGAGAAGTGTGACATATATACTGATCATAAGAGTCTAAAGTATATATTCACACATAAGGAACATAGAATTAATCAATGAATTAAGTTAGGGATAATCAAGGACTATGAATTCTCTATTCATTACCACAGAGGAAAGGCAAAAAAGGTAGTTGATGCTATTAATACAAAATAATCAGTACTCTATCCATTATGCGAATTGAGAAAGAACCTATATCCATGGATATGAAAAGGATGGATTTGGAAATCATAATAGTAGGAAATAAATTCTACCATGACCAAATTATTTCCCAACCATCTATCCAAGAGAATATCAAGGAGGAACAAAGGGAAGATTTGGAGAAACAAAAGAAGGTGAAAGTTGTAATTTAAGAGAAGATACAATAGTTCCATATCGATGATTATGCTGTGATTATATTTGAAACAAGACTTTTCATTCCTTCATTATCTGAGATAACAGAGATATTAGATAATGCATATAAATCACCCTTCTCGAACCGTCCTAGAAGTACGAAGATGTATTGTGATCTTCGAGAGAAGTTCTGGTGGGACAACATGAAGATGGACATTGGATAGTATATCTCATGGTACTTAATATGTCAGAAAGTTAAATCAGAATTACATAAGTCCAAGGGGATGGTGAAACCATTTCCATTACCCATGTGGAAATGGTATAATGCCACTATGGAATTTGTCACTGGTCTCTTAAATACATCCAAAGGAAACAATGTGATATGGGTTCTGGTGGATTGAATCACCATGACTGCTTGCTTTGTTACTATTTGGGAGGATTTCTCTCCTGAATAACTTAACATGATATATGTGATGTAAGTGTTGAGGAAATATGGGGTACCACTTTCGATCATATCTGATCATGATCCAAGGTTCACATCTAAATACTAGAGAATTATTCAACATTCTTTGGGAACTAAATTGATTTTCAACATGGATTATTACCGCTAAAATGATGGCAAATATAAAAGTTCTATTCATATGATTGAAGACATGATAATAGCCTAATCAATGGAATTAAGATTTAGATGGGATCAAAATCTCCAATTGGTTGATTTATCATACAATAATAACTTCCACTCTCATATTCATATGTCTTCATATGAAGCTATGTATGGAAAGTGATGTAGAAATCCAACATGTTGGGACGATTTTGGATAATATAAGCTATTTGGACCAGATTTTATGCATGTGATGATTGATATAGTTCAAGCCATTCAAAAACATGTAAAATATTCTCAAAGTTAGAAAATGATCCATGATGATAAATATTGAAGGGATTTGGAGTTTGATGTTTTAGACAAAGTTTTCCTTTGAACATCACCATGGAAGAGAGTTATGCAATTTGGAATGAAAGGGAAGCATAGACAAAGAGACATTAGTCAATTTTAGATACTTGATCACATAATATAAGTGGAAAATTGATTTTCACTTTCTCCAAATATGGCTAAAGTTCATAAGGAGTTCCATGTATCTCTACGAAGGAAGTACATACCTGACCCCTCACATGTACTGAATCCAGAGGTGGTATAATTAGAGAATGTTGTCCTATATGAAGAGCAGTCAATAAATATTTTTGGGCAAAGAGAAATTTTCTATGTAACAAGACACCTAAAATTGTGAAAGTGTTTTGGAGGAATCATAAGTATAAAAAAGTGACATGGGAACTAGAGGAAGTAATGAAGAAGAAGTACCCTCAACAACTTTAACATTAGTTTGTAAAACAAACTTTCAGGGGTGAAATTTCAAAAGGGGGGAAGAATGAAATGACCCAAACATTTGTCAATGGAATTTACCTTATTATATTTTTTAAAAAACTTATATCACATATAGATTTCAATAAAAACATAATTATCATAAATGAAGAATGAAATAAGTAATATTTATATAAATTAAGAAACACATATTGATTGACTAGTAACATTCCTATTGCAATAGTAACATGACCATTAGATATTGTAATCTAGACAATAGAATAGTAACCTCACCTATTAAATTATAAATAGAATTTATGTATCTTAGAAAATAAAATAAGATATTATTATATAATAGTATAAGTAAATAAATGTTTTAAAATTGATAAATTATGTTTTTGTATTTTGTGAAACGTAAATGTTTATTTAAAATTTTAAAATTAATATAATGATTTAAAATAATTTTCTTCCATAAAATAGATCCATTAATTAATATTTTGATTTATTATAATTAAAAGATAATTTTATAGTACCTTAACTAATTTCTCAATGTGTCATAAAATCAATTATAATATAAAAATATGTATACTTATAAATAAATGATGATTTTAATTAAAAATTAAATTTCTCATATTTTAATAAAATGGAGTCCATTATTAAATTCTACATGAATAAAAATAGTTAGGGTATATTTTTTGGGATTTTTATAAAATAATGAAATTTTTGGTGAATAGTGAAACACAATGATTTACAATATATGATAAAACAATAATTATTTAGTCATGGATGAAGTATAAATTAGGTAAGAACCCATTGGTTTTAACTCTCTAAAAATGTTTACTATATTTAGTCACATTAATCAACACTATTGAAAGTCTTGATCCAAAATAATAAACTAATGAATAAAATAATAAAAAAACCACTCCCCTTCCCTATAAATAACACCCCTCACCATACCTTCTCCTTGCACCATAAAATCTATATAGATTATCTTAATTATACCCAATTACCTCCCCAAGTCTCTCTATATATCTAAGGGATAATAGTCTCAACAAAAGACATAACCCAAGTGTGTTATGGAGGTTATCATGGAGACACCATCCAAGAGGTAAAATCATCAATCCTTCTATTTTGATTTTGTTCCTTGTCTTATCCTATCCCCAGATACACTATCCAAAGTGGAATGATAACTCTAGTATCATATATATACTGTAATGTTATCGTGTTAATGAATTATCCATTTTCAAATATCTTCTCTTATCCCATTATTCTAAAAATGAAAACATTTTCCGTGACATGTCATTTCACAAACATTGTGGACGACAAGTTTTAATTTTCCATTACCAAATTCAAGGCCTATAATAAAACTAGTATTATAGATTAATAATATTTCAATATAAATATTTTAGTTTTAAAAATTTTCTAAAACCAATATATAAACATAATATTAAATAAAATGATACATGATCATGATGGTTATAAAAATTTCCCAAATCAATTAAAACATTTTCATCAATATTTTATCTAATGAATCATCTTCAAACCATATAATAAAATTATATATATGACCATTTAAACATATAGAAGTTCATTAATAACAAATAATTTCAATTCTATATAATTATTATTATTTTACATGAACATACATAAATATATACAAGTAAAATAACCATGACACCATGAAAATGAATGATCATGGAATGATGAAATGGAACTATATTACTCATCCAAATTGCCCTAAATGAACATAATAAAACTATAATAAAAAAAAATAAAATTATAATATGATCTTTAATTATTAATTAATTAATATAATTTTATTATATTGGATTTTAATGTGAGGATAAAATTAAGACATAAGGTGAGGGGTTTCTCGAACCGAACTTATTTTTCTTTGGGTTACTCCACTTTCATGACTTGTTGGTATTTATATTTATTTATTGTTATATAACTATAATTTATTTGAAATAACATTTTATTTTTTAGTCTATAAATGTTTCCAATAAGATATTGTGACAAATACAAAGATTTTACAGAAGAACACTTCTTTCCAGAACACATTTTTACTCCTCCTGAGTTGTTTCTTCTTTGATCAAGAAAGATAAATCTTATACCATGCATGTTTTTACCTTTTAAGTTGTGAACAAAAAGTTTATTTATTATTGATAAAATACTCATGAACCCAATTAATTTACATGGGTCACTTTATAACATATATTGATATGAGTTCTATGTGGCATGGATGATTATCTAAATGTTATGATGTGATAGGTTCGCTTGGAATTATATAGCACTCAAATGCATTGGGTAATGTAATGTATCTCTTGAGATAATGTGAAATATTCATGAATATGATGATATATTTGTTCACAATGATGATTTTATGATTATTTAAATATGTTATGCAAGAAAATGATGCTATATTTTTTCAAAACTATGTGTGGTATTTGACCACCAAGACATGATGTTTAATTTTTATCCATTTCCACATTCCATGCCTTAACCTAATTCCTCCTATCATGCTTATGATGATGATCCTATGATAATGTAATAATGATAATGAGTTTTATAACCCATATTATATTGATTCAGGTCTTTATTTATCCTCTTAATGGGTTTTAATCTCACCCCTTTCTTTAATGTATATCCGTAGATGATAACATGTACTAAGGAGAACGTGAGATTTATAAGGATGAAGAAGAATAATTTTGTTGACCTCCTTATTTTAATGATCACAAAATCATGATTATAATGACACTAATGAATTTTCATATTTTTAATGTATTTTATAATCTGAGATAGGTGTTAAAAAATGTCTAAGTATAAGACATCATTGATGTTGAGACACCGCCAGTACCTACTAAGGATGAGAAACCATTGAGACAAGACACCATAACCTTTTCACACTACCATGGAAGAATCAATTCCAGATAAGTACTCACTGTTAGGATGTAATACCATTGAACATAAAATTGATAATGTTCAAGACACTATCGAATATGAGTCATCATCAGACGATACATTTCCAGAGCAAAAAATCAGAAATTTATGACACACCTCCAGCTAAGGCACCCCCATATGATACACCATTAGTGTCATACATCCAACACAACATTTGGAAATGTATGAGACATCGCTATAATGTCCTACTACCAGAAGGATGATCTACCATTATTATATCAAACCATTAGGTTTTCATGCCGTCAATATGAATATTTGGAAATGTATGAGACACATCATGGTTAACCTACCATAATACTAACCTACTGCCATTATCATGATGCTAGACTCTGGGACAATATTTGATCACCAAACTACAAGACTAAGCCACTACTACTATTTCCCTATACTTTTTATTTTTAATTGTTACAAACTGCTACTTTCATGAATTTAATTCCAATTATTATTATAATGATTTTTTCTTTTTTTTTCTCTATAGAAAGCATTGATGGTAGTGTTATATCTGTAATATGAGGAAGAAAAAGAGTATTAGATATTCATATTAATATTGATAAAAGATATAGTAGTCTCCCTCAAACAACACAAAAAAACAAAATTAATTATTACATCAAGGGAGAAAGAGATGAATAAAAATATCATGTTATTACTGAACACACCTTTGATCTGAAGAGACAAACCACTACATCCTTAAGAACACTCGATTGAGGGGGCACATCCACAACTTCTTGATATCTCAAAATAACAAGTCTATGCCACTCTATTTTTTGAAGTCTTAAATAAGAATCAGAAATGAGTTGCATTTCAAAACATTCAAAGGAGTCACAAGATGAACTATAACATATATATAATTTCTATCTCTATATCTTTTAGAATTATCAATCATTTTTAGTTTTACATTACATTTTGAGCAGTGTTTGTCCCTACTCTATTTTATCAAATGTACACTATCTATTGTGCTAAATTGGAAGATACTCAGATATCTTCTTATATTTTATTACATATGTAATTCCATGAATAATAGTGGTAGAGGTCCTTGTGTGGCCAATTAATGTTTTACTACCACGAATAATTGTGGAAGAGGATGTGTGTGATCTGGAATTTTTTTTACAATTTTATAACCTAATCAGTGTTTTGGATCATCCTTTTTATTTTATATAAACATCTTTGTGTAAGGTTATCACCAGGAAGAGAGGATTAAGTATCAAATTGAGATATAAACTATTGTATTTAAAATTTACACTATGTTTTTTTATTTTGTTTTACATTATTTCCTCTTTAAAATATAAAACTATTTTCAATTGTGAACAAATTATATTTTTATAGTTAATATTTAATAGAATTTTTATAAGATTTTAAATATGTAAATTGATTTCAAAGGACTAAGTAATATTATATATATTACATACCCATGAAATAATAAATCTTTAAGAATTTGTTTTGAAGATTATAAGTTATAATGATGTATTATATTGGTTTACTAGACTGTTTTAAATTAATTAGGGGATTTCAAATTAATCCATTTTAAATATAAATTTTTATTGGGTACTTAATTCACCCCCTCTTGAGATACTCACTACGACCAACATTTGGTATCAAAGGAATCATTATTTGGTATAAATGTTTTCAAATTATTTTTAACTATTATATTATTTAAGCTTTAAAATCATTAATTTCTATTAGTTTTATATTAAAATCTTAAAAATGGACAACAAACCTGAAGGTTCTACTACAAAAAACCTTAGTTTTTCAATGGCACCAATTATGATGAGTGGAAGATAAAAATGAAAATTCATATTGAAAGTATTAGTATTGATATTTTGTCTACTATTGAGGATAAGTATGAATTACCTAAGACTGATAGGAATACATGGGATGATGCCACTGAGCTTGCCTATATTAATAATTATAATGGAATTAATTCCATGTTTTTAGCATAAGGATATGAAGAGTTTAAATGAATATATGCATGAAAAACTACCTATGAAATATGGGATACCTTGTCTTTTTCCCATGAAGGAACTACAAATGTTAAAGATCTAAGATGTTTCAAATATACTGTTAAACATTATAATTTCAAAATGAAGACTAATGAACTTATTTCTGACATGTACCTTAGGTTAAATGTAATTTTCAATACTATGTGCTTAGATAGAAAACCTATATTAGAGAAGGATTAAATTATGAAACTACTCATATGCCTACCAGAAAGATGGAGTGGAACATAATTTTCAATTCGAGAGTCATTTGAAATTTCAAAAATTCCAGTTAAGGGATAATTGGTAAGATTATGATATATAAAGAGTAATTAAATGTAAACCATAAAAAATATGATGTAACAAAATGAATGTTAATAAATTTCATGATTACTACACGTAGACACAAAAAAAAAGATAAAGAAAAAAAATCAAATCTTTAAGTTCATGTGATAGTGAATCACCTCCTAATAGTAATGAGGAGATGGATCACCTAGCCATAATATTTAAGATAATTTTTAGGAATAAAAATTTTTTCATAAAAAAAAGTTAAAGTAAAATATGACAATGGAGGAAACTAGAAGAAATATTGGAAGAAGGTTGATGACACAAAATAGATCACCTTATATGAATATAAGAGTAAAGGACATATAAAATATGACTATCCAAAATTAATGTTTAAAAAGAGATATGGGGATAGAGAGATAATATATGTGTAATACATGAATTACATATGGAGTGCTTCTAAGGTTATAACAATTGATTAGAATACATTACATAAGGATAAATCAGGTAGAGAAAATATTTGTTTTACGACAAGTGTAAATGAGGTACCCATACTACTATTTCTATGTCATCTATTTAAAATGATAACTATTATGAGAATGAAAAATATAATGGTTAAATGAATAAGGAATAATTATATTAATACTGAAATATGATAGAGGATAATTTAAATTAGTTGAAAGATAAATTAAAAGTTATGAAAAGATATCATGATCTAACATAAAATAGAAAATCTGAACTATCTGTTGAAAAATATAAAAATGAAATACTTCTTAAATAAAACAATAAAATAAAACTCTCTAATGATAAATTAATTAAGGACCTAGAAAAATTAACTAATGAGAGAGAAACTCTCACACAAATTTTAGGAAATAAAGTTAAACCTAAATATTTTAATGGTAAAGGATATGAGCCTAGACATAGGAGAATAACAAAGAACACATTTGTGTCTAAGTCCAAACCCCACAAGATCCATTGTAAAAGTAACTAACAAAGTTTTCATTTCAAATTCTGAAATCTGTTTATAGAAAAAACATTAAGAAAATGTGGGTTCCCAAATCTTTAAATACAAACTTCTCTAGACCAAAATAGATATGGCTACCAAATTCAATTTCTATTTAAATCATGTTTTGTAGGAAAAATTCTTGAATATTTCAAGTAGAAGTCTATGATAGTTGGATACTGACTATTGAAGACATATTATAGAAGATTATTCATGCTCCAAGATCCTTATAATGGTTGATTTTGGTCATGTCACCTTTGGTGGAAATTCTAAATGAAAAACCCTTGACTTAAGAAAAATCAGTAACCATGATTTAGTTTTTATTTCTAAAGTTTAATGTGTTTATGGTTTAAAATTCAACATGATTAGTATTTATCAGTTATGTGATAATGTTTTTTTGTTAAATTTGAAAATTATGATTGTAATTTTTTGATTTTAAAATTGTTCTAGTCATTACTGCTTTAAGAAATAATAATGTTTATGTTGTTGCTTTAAATACTTTAGTTTCTCAAAATGTTTCAGGCTTCATTTATTTTCATAAGGAATCATATATTTGGCATAGGAGACAAAGAAATTTATATATTCACTCACTTAGGAAGCTAACTAATAAAGGATTTTTTAGGTATCTACCTAAACTTTAGTTTCCAACAGATAAATTCTGTTACCCCAATCAAAAATAGAAACAAAAAAAGTTTTTTTAATTTAAAGGAAGGATTGTCAACTTCTAAACATCTCGAGTTGGTTCACATGGATTTGTTTGGACCCTCAAGAGTTACTAGTCTTAATGGGAAGAACTATGTTTATGTTCTTGTAGATGAATTTTCTTGATATAATATGGTGTACTTTCATGATCATAAAATTGAAGACTTTTTTTATCTATCCAAGTATTCCAAATCTGTAGAAAATCTAAGTGGACGTGAGTTAAGACCTTCAGGAGTGATCATGGTCCTGATTTTGAAAATCATGTTTTTGAATCTTTTTTCTCACAAAATGGATACACACATAATTTCTCATCACCTAGAAAACCCTAGTAGAATAGAGTTTTTAAAAGAATAAATATGACGTTATAAGATATAGACTGGACCATGTTAAAAGAGTATGAATTACCTATCTATTTTTGGGTAGGAAATGCGAATACAACCTACTATATCATAAATTGAGTTTTTATTAGACCTATTCTGAAAAGCACACCTTATAAACTTTGGAAAAATATGATACCTAAACTAAATTATATTAGGGTTTTTGGTTGAAAAGTACTTATTATTAACAGTAAGGATAATTTGGACAAGTTTTCCTCCAAAAATGATGAATGAATTTTCCTTGTTTATTCAACCTCTAGAAAAGGTAATAGAGTTTTCATTAAAAAGTCTAGAAATGTGGAAGAATCAGTTCATGTAAAAATTGATGAGACTGATCCACTCTATAAATCATCAAGGATTATTTATATTATCATAAGAAAAATTATAAACCCTTAAAATTTTTATCAAACATTTAGAATAATCATCCAGTTCTGAAGAAATTCTAGAACATCCAGAACCCAAAACTGTAGAACTAGAAGTGAACTGTAATGACCCAAACAATTAGGAATAAAATCCCCCTTTTGATTTAATTACATGTCTCATGGATATATAAAACACATACACTAATTTTTTTATTATATGAAAATTTATTTAAATGACCGTTAACTATCGTTACTGTTGTTAATGTGACCATTGAATAGTGATGACATGAATGCATAAATATAGGGTTTTAAAAAATCCTTCTGAAAAAGAAAGAGGAAGTAATGGCCTCACCCAGTAGGATTATACCCTAATAATATCATTTTTTAGAGCTTCCATGTGAGATAAAATTTCTTAGATTTTCCCTAGACCAATCCCAAGGCGAGATCCAACAACTTAAGAATTAGCGGAACCACTTATGGGAGAAGTTAAAGCTTATTGAGATCATGACCCAAACCATGTTCATCGAACGACCCCAAGAAAGCCCCACCATAGTGAACCTTACTCTTAGAGAGTATTATAGTGTAATATTGGGATATGTATGAATACCCTATCATTAGGAATATTTACATTATTTTGGTATGAAATAATGAATATATTTTCATCCTATTATTTTGATAGTATAAATGATTTTTATAGAACAAATACTATTTTTGGTTAATTAAGAAATATATTTTGTTGAACTAATTTAATTCTTAATTAATAATATTTTATTAAAATACTATTATCAAATAACTTTTATTAAATATAAATTATCAAATAAGTTTTATGAATTCAATAGTAATTTTTATTAGGGTTTGAAAACAATTATTGTCAAAACCTGTCAATTGTCAATAAATTTTAGTTTTTATTTAAAATTTAAAAATTGACATATTTAGAAAATTATTTAGATAAAATGAATGTCTTTTTGGAATGAGAACATTGAAATTATCCAATGTTGAATTTTTCATAATTTTCTGATACAGTCGAATTTTTAGGTAAAAATTAAATACCATATAAATATATGGTGTGTTTTATAAAATCATAATGGAACAATAGTTATTTAATAATTATTATAAAATGCATACTAAAAAAATATATGTTTTAAAATTAAAATAATGTGATTTTATTTTATTTTATTTATTTTATTAATCCTCAGTGAATGCTCCAAGACTTATAAAATATTTTATGATTTTAGAATCATTTATTTGAGAGTGTGACTCTACTCTACACAAGAAAGAACATTATTTTAATGTTTTATTCCCTTTTCCACATAAAATAATTTATATCACTCCCCTTTTCTAGAAACCTTGAGTAAAAACCATGGTATGATTTGTGGTTTTGAATATTTTATTATGTAGTGTCCAAAACCAAAATAATAATGAAATCCCCCTCCTTCTCAATATAAACCCTCGCATACTCCCATTACACTTAACTCTAAATATTTTATTCTTGTCCATACTCTTCCCTATAATCCCAATAGTCCTATAAAGGTACCAAAATCTCCCAATAATCCTCTCATACTCCTTTAGAGTCACACATCAAAGTAAGGGATTTTTATCTTCTCTTTTCTATTGAAGCACTTATTTTATATTATGAAATTTATATTCCATATCATATGTTGGGATATTATGTTCCAAAATTCCATTAATATCAATTTTATGTATTATTTATGATATCTTTCTTTCACTCTCTTTAATATCCCCTATGACCCTTTAATTACACCCATTACTATGTCAAAATTACATAAGGGATCTTACACCCTCATCTTTTATCAAGTATTCCCTTTTAAGATATGTCCTTTAATTACCCTTTTCATATGTTGTGACATGATCTAAAATAACCCTTACTATATATTTGATTTATAAATTATTAGATATTCTTTCATTCATATTTAACACTCATATTAATTTTTATGCACACCCATTACCTTGCCAAAATTACACCACAATTTCTCATTCCAAAATCATTGTGTAGTGAATACCATAACCATTTCTCTATAATTGGTATTCAACATTATTCACATATTATTATTTATTGGTGACTGATTAGACACTAAATGAGGCTAATATTAATTGTTAATATATATAATATTCATGTGATTTATTATTCATAAACACCATTTTAGTGCATTTTATACTTTGAACATCATTTCACATTATGATTATAATTCCTTCTTAAAATGCACTATTATGTGGTACATTTTTGAAAATAATTTAAAGTACCTAATGATATTGATTTTATTTTAATATTTAATTTTCAGTTTTATAATTATATTGGTAACAATTCATATTTTTTTAGTGTTGGAATATCCACATTGGAAGAGCACCAAAATGAGATTTCATACAAACAATTCTGGAGAAGTTAGATTAGACACCAGCCCACTGATGAGAATGTGGGGCCCAAAATACAAGGCCAATGAAGCCCAAATTTCGTTTTATTCTAGAAGACATGTATTGGAACAAATAATTCTTCAGGAGATACAGCTAATTCGGCCTCCATGGTGGTTATTAAGGCCGCCCAATTTTGAGATAAAATTCTGGGCCAGATTCTGCGACCTAGAAAACATCCTGCCAATCTAATCATATCTCGGAATCCTCAACTTAAAATGGGCCCAAATTTTACAGGAGTTTAGGAGACATCCGGGGATCCATTTCCTTCTGCTATGTCCCACTCTAATTCATGCATATAGAAGGACTTCCAAGCGTATCTGTTCATTGGTTGCAAGATGGCTGCCACCTCGGGTCAAGAGTGGAAAAGTCCAAGTTACATAAGCTTTCCACCACCCTAGGCATATCATAATCAAGTGGGATGATTTCTACTGTTGGAGGCTCGACCCAAGGCTCCGAAAATTCCTATTTAAGGCAGTGGTGATGGAGGAGTTTTTCATCTTTGGTGCTTAGTTTCATTTTAGTGTTATGCTGCCGCTTTGTGTTTGTAATCGCATTTCTTTCTCATGTAAGTTGTTTAATTCACCTTAGTTTCTTAATAAAAGTTCTTCCTTTACTGTTATTCTACTCTTCTACATATCACGTTGATACTATTGGTTCAAGTTGTGAATTTATTCACACCATACTTTGTGATATTTGTCACACAACGGTGGAGTGATTGATTTTGTTATTTTTTTACTTCTTCAATTCCACCCTCGTAAGTCTACTTCCCGCTTCCGTTGAAGATATGTAATAAATGGAGGGATAAATATTTTATGGGATGATAAAAGGGAGTAGGAAGGGGCTGGATTGGATGTTATTTCTTACTCCATTAATGGATAATCACTTCTTTTAAATGATATTTTTATTTGATGATTTTAAAACCTCTTCATCATTATTGAATTTAAGGTCACACATTTCAAGTGCTAATACAAACCTTTACCATGGAGTGATCAAAACTTTGATCCTTCAAGTGTATATGTGATTAGTATTAGGGGGTGTAGGCATTAAACCCGTAAGTGATGATTTTGTTTGATCTTCTTAAATGAACCCATCTCAAATATAAGAAAATGAAATCATTAAAAAAGGAATTCATCCAATCCACCCCGAGCGATAACCTAGGATCAACTCATTACCTTAATTTAAATTAACTTAAATCTGTTAGTGATCCTTTAAAACCATCTTAAATCAACCCAAGTTATTCACTTCATATCTAAAAAAAATCTATAGAATGTACATGTCTGTAGGTACTTCTTAGGTCTCTGAGGATTTGAAAACCCAAGCAAGACTACAAGGACCATCCTACCTTCTTCTTTTGGGTAAATTTGAGCGTGAATTAAATTTTGGTGCCATTGCCGGGGACCTAAGTAAGTTATCTTAGTCATTTTCATTTTTTTTCATCCCTATTCTCTGTTCTCACCCCCTCACTCTTGTGGAATTCAATTTTGAACAAGTCCAAACATGGGAAACCTATCCCTACTTTGAACACCCAACCCCATGTGTGATGTAAAATGACCATCATAATTTATACATGTGGGATCATCAACAACCTAATGAACCACAATGTTTTTACTCCTATTATCCACAAAACATCCCAACATATAATGAGTTTCAATCCCCACAAAGCCAATCTAAACACCCTCCTATGTAATTCCAACAACTTAATTATCCACCTGGAATAAACCATCTTTCTAAACCCCTTGCCTATCATTATCCTAAACCATTACTTGAAAAAATATGTCAAAAAATGAAGATAATTAATTTTTAAGTTTCATCATTGAGATTATAACTACAAAGCATTAAAACTTGTGAGGAAACCATCCATACAAAAACTGTCCCTTCTATAACCTTATGTGAAGTGTCTAGTTTCCCAAAAACCTCTAATGAATTTACTAAAGAGAAAATATTTGGATTTTGGGAAGATGAAGAGGATCAAGGAATTGTTTATGGGTGTTTAAATCAAGATGAAACTTATTTTTTGTATTCACAAGAGGGAAATTTGACATCATGGATTAATTGTCCTGAAAATTTACCCATTGCTGATTTTTCAGAACCAAAAATTACTAAACCATTGGGAGAAATCACAAAATTTTAGTCCATACCCATTCTTGAAACTGATCGTTCAAATTTTGTGGTTGAATCTTCTATTCAGAAGGAACCAATTTTGTTGAGAAATTTGGAAAATGAAATTGAGTTGGGTTCAAAATCTTGACCTGTGTCTGAATGTCCTATCCAAATCGAGATAAAAATTATTATCCTTCCTTCCCCACTCAAGTATCCCTTCATAGGGTATATCCATGAAATTTCAGTTGGAATTCATTCTTCTAATGAAACAATAAAATTTGGGATGATCATTAATATCTTAGGAAAGACAACAAAGGAAACTGGATCAACCATTTCTGATATTACTTGGATTTTCTCACTCATTGTAGAACATAGGTTTGTACATCACACAAATTATAAACAAAGAATAAATCTCAATAATGAAGGAGTGGAGAGATATTGTGTCCTAAAAATGTTGAAATTTGGTATTGGGTAAGTTAGGGGGTTCATGTTGATCTAACGACATTAAACAAAAGCGCTGCATGAGAGGCTACCTGCAGTTTTCATGTTTTCAATCTTTTTGAATCATATTTATTTTTTAAATAGGATTAATGAATAATTTAGATATTAAAAAATTATTTTGTTGACCTGTTCTTATATTATGAGTATGGATGGGTATGAATAGGGAGCACCGTATTCATCTATGTCACGTGGTGTGACCCTTGAGTAATACCTTACCCAGAAATTTAAAAATAAGACAATGTATCATCAGTTCATTTTTTTATTTTTATGTGTTTGTAGGTTAAAATATAAATATATTTATAAAAATAAAATTAAAAGGCCACATTGTAGGTTGTGGGGAAAACCCCGTCACAACCAGCGAAGCCGCGGGGACTTGAACCCAGGACTGAAGGGAGACAGGGGCGCGTTCTTACCACTGACCTATACCTTTTTCTTCTTCCTTATTGTATAATTTTTATATATATACTTATATTTTACTTTATTTATTATATATATATATTGTTTTGTTTTGTTTTTTTCTTTCTTTCTTTCTTTTTTCCTTTTTCTACTAAGGAACTCTACAAGTGACATGGATACCAAAGGACTAAATTGGAGCAACAAGAACTTCAACTTCAACCACCAGGTGACTTCATTCCATGATCCTCATATTTCAATTTCTTTTTTAAAATTCCCTTACCTACTTCTACTCCTTCTAAATTTTCATTTCTTCAAACACTGGGGACAATGTTATTTTAAATTGGGGTGGGGGAGGAGAGATAAAATAAAAAATTCTTTTATGTCAAAAAAATGAATGATTTAAAAAAAAGTGTGTAAATGGAAGGAAAAATTCCTTTAACTTTGAACATGGTAATAAAAATTTCACACTTTGAAATTGAATATAAAATAATTTATCATGCCTTGATTCTAATTTTAATCCTTGTATAATTTCATGAGCATAGATTTTGGAAATTATGGCTGTCCAATGTGATATTTCATCGTTTATATTTTCATCCAAATAAAAAAAGATCACAATGCACATCCTTTGGATAGTGGGGTATTAGTTTGAGTTCATGGGGTCCCCCAAATAAGTAGTACCGTTTTGGTAATTGTTTTAGTTTTAATATGATTATTCAATACAAAAAATAAAAAAAAACAATAAATTTGCACGTAGAGCAATGAAATGACCTAATGCATGGCTTTCAGCACTTGGGGATCGTGACTCCATAGTTGTCTGGCCCAAAGTTAGTAATATTATCTCTATTTTTGGTGATTTGATTTTGTTTTTGATTTAGTTATCTCAAGATGATTCCCAATTATATGGGATTCACTTAGCACCCTATGGTCTTTGAGCATGGGAGTCATCAGGAAAGTCTCGCTACAGGGGCTGACTCTTTTGAGTGCAATTTCAATTACCATGGAAAAATTGCAAAAAAAAATCAAAAACTATAATAATAATAATAAATAAAAAAATACAATATTTTTTTTGAATACTCATCTTAATATTGAAATGTGATTCCACCTATCTCTTCCGTCATTTCCCTCTTGAATAAAGATGAACCCCCATGTCTAATGCGATAGACAACACATCATCACTCTTAATTGATATTGGATGAAATATGGAGATGAATTTGAACAAAGGAGTGAGCTTTGGATTGGGATATGCTTATGAAAATATCTTGTATTAAATTTTTTTTATGGGTTTCATTATTTTTTGGAATAAGGGTTTTAGTGATCATTGTGTATTAAAATGTTTTTGGAAAAGGGAATTTGAATTTCATATTGTTGAGATATATTTTGCTCGGGACTAGAAAAAATCAAGTTGGGGGGTGTGATTAGCCACTAAATGTGGCTAATATTAATTTTTAATATATATAATATTCCTGTGATTTATTATTCATATACACCATTTTAGTGCATTTTACACTTTGAACATCATTTCAAATTATGATTGTAATTCCTTCTTAAAATGCACTATTATGTTGTACATTTTTAACATCATTTTAAGTACCCAATTATCTTGATTTTATTTTTAATATTTAATTTTCAGGTTTATAATTATATTGGGAACAATTCATATTTGTGGAGTGTTGGAAGATCCACATTGGAAGACCACCAAAATGGGATTTTATGCAAACAATTCTGGAGAAGTCCGATTAGACACCAGCCCACTGATGAGAATGTGGGGACCAAAATACAGGCCCAATTAAGCCCAAATTTTGTGAGATTATAGAAGACATGTATAGGAAAAAATAATTATTTAGGACTAGAGCTAATTATGCCTCCATGTTGGTTATTAAGGCGGCCCAATTTTGAAGATAAAATTCTGGGCTAGATTCTATGTCCCAGAAAACATCCTACCAATCTAATCATATCTTGGAATAAAAAACTCCAAATGGGCCCAAAATTTATAGGAGGTTAGGAGACATCCAGGGATACATTTCCTTATTCTACGTCCCACTCTAATTTGTCAATATATAAGGTCTTCCAAGCACTTCTGTTCAGTGGTTGGAAGCTGGCTGCCACCTCGGGTCAAGAGTGGAAAAGTCCAAGTTCCATAAGATTTACACCACCCTAGACATACCATAATCAAGTGGGATGCTTTATAATATTGGAGGATCGACCCAAGTCTCCCAAAATTTCTATTTAAGGTAGTGTTTATGGAGGTTTTTTTCATCTTTGGGGCTTAGTTTCAATGCAGTGTTATGCTACCACTTTGTGTTTGTAATCACATTTCTTTCTCATGTAAGTTGTTTAATTCAACTTAGTTTCTTAATAAAAGTTATTTATTTACTCTTATTGTGTTCTTATATATATAGATTTGATACCGTTGGTTCAAGGTGTGAATTTATTCACACCATACTTTGTGATAATTATTACACAACAGTGGAGTGATCGATTTCTGTTGTTTTTTAACTTCTTTAATTCTACCCTCGTAAGTCTACTTCCCGCTTATATTGAAGACATGTCATCAATAGAGGGCTAACTATTTTATGGGTTGATCCAAGGGAGTATCAAGGGGCTGTATTGGATGTTATTTATTATTCCATTAATGGATAATAAGTTCTTTTAAATGATATTTTTATTTGATGATTTTAAAACCTCATCATCCTTATTGAATTTAAGGTCACACATTTCAAGTGCTAATACGAACCTTTACCTTAGAGTGCTCAAAATTTTGATCCTTCAAGTGTATAGGTGATTAGTATTAGGGCGTGTAGGAATTAAACCAGTAAGTGATGATTTTTTTGATCTTCTAAAATGAACCCATCTCAAATATAAGAATTTGAAATCATTAAAAAAGGAATTCATCCAATCTACCCCGACCGATAACCTGGGATCAAATCATTACCTTAATTTTAATTAATTTAAATCTGTTAGTGATCTTTTAAAACCATATTAAATCAATCCATGTTGGCCACTTCATATCCAAAAGCTATCTATAGAATGTACGTGTTTGTAGGTACTTCTTAGGCCTCTGAGGATTCGAAAACCCAAGCTAGACTACAAGGACCGTCCTACCTTCTTCTTTTGGGTAAATTTGAGGGTGAATCAGTGAGATACATGTATGTATTACACATTAATTGATTTTATAATAAATAATTATGTTGAATAACTCCATGTTATATGATATATGTGGGAAACATACGCATTATATTGAAATGATTATGAAGGTTGCACCTTAATAGTGCTCCGATGCATTGGGAAATCGTTAGTATCATGATACGTCACATTGGGATAGGGTATTTACCTAATTAATTTATGGTAATTTTTTCCACCATGATGTCTTGGAATATTTATCCAACTATGATGACGATTCAATGTTTTATGTTGTTTCCACATTTCCATTTTGTGATTATCATGCTATATCATGCTTTATTATTCATGTTCTTTTTATGCTTCACTAATATGAATATTTTATAACATGTATTGTTATCCTCATGTTATTACATGTTTATTCCCTTATTGGGATTTATTTTCTCACTCCTTTCTTATTTTTTCCCCAGGATATCTCATACACTTTTAAGTATGGAGGGATATTATGAACATGTTAAGGAGGATGTCAATAAAGATGATATATTCCATGTTTTATGTCATTATGTAATGTACCTAATTCATAAAGACAATATACTTATCTATATTTTGGGGTGTTATTTGGTGTGATATCATGTAATAAATCATGAATTAATGTTTAATAAAGACCAGGGTTGTTATAGTTGGTATTAGAGCAAGGTATGATTATTTTTGGGATTATGATTAGAACACCCTAGTAAAAACCCATATGGATAAGACTATGTATAGGAAAACATAAATAAATTTTGGTAAGTATATAGTAATTGTTTTATCAATAAAATACATACCTATCTAGAAACTACAAGTAGATGTGGTTCTGGGACAGATGTACCGAGGAGTAATAACTCCAATAAGGTGTTTTGGGCCTGACTCGGGGTAACATGGTATACAAAAATGAGCCTTATTGAGCACCTGGTTTGACATCCCTAGGGGACATGCTTTGGTAAATTCATAAGATAATTAAAAACTATTATTAAGGGAACAAAAAAAATTCCCATAAGAATATATATCACAATGTATATCATGGATAACATGGAGTGGATCCTAGAAACTTATATGTTAAGGAGATAAATGTAATTTATAAGTTATATATTTAATTTCATTGTATTCCACTATATATTTTTAATTATTTAAGATAATC
Source organism: Viscum album (assembly GCA_963277665.1). Taxonomy (NCBI): domain Eukaryota; kingdom Viridiplantae; phylum Streptophyta; class Magnoliopsida; order Santalales; family Viscaceae; genus Viscum; species Viscum album. Next base: position 821,437,845 of record OY728141.1, on the reverse strand, counting down.
ATCTATAATTTTCCTATTATTATATCGAATTTTTGGAAATAGGGGGAATCATGCTAATAACTGACGTGAAGGGCAGAGTGAGGATTGTACCAATGAGATTCCCAACCCAATGGAAGAAAGAATCACAATATTTGTCAAGATAATCTCTTAGTTAACTAATGTTCTAAGTAGAAACCCATACTAAGATGAGATACCACCCTACCCCCTAAGAGAGAGAAACCATTAGTCTAGAGTTTCATGTGATAAAGGCCTCCTACTTTCAATAGATCATCTGATCCCCTAATCGCGGAACAATGGATCAACTCCATTGAAAAGGTCTTCTCCACCCTTTAGTGTTCTAAACAAGAGAATGGTATTCTGGATATTTATCATATGGAGGGTGAAGCTAATTAGTGGTGGACATTTATCATGATTAAAAATCCTAAGGAAGGGATTGAGGCATTAGAGTGGAATGAATTCTGAAATATTTTTTTGATAAATATTTTTACTGCACCATCTATCCTAAGATGGAAAGATATTTCCTTAAACTCATGAAAAATGATGATGAATCTATTGTGGAGTAAAAGGGAAACTTAAAAATACTTGCATGATATGACTCTAGTTTTTCATTACCCCTGAATTCAAGTTTGATCTTTTCTTTGGCGGGCTAAATCCTAGTCTACCAAAGGCCTTGGAAATCCATGACTTTGATAGCTATGAGGAAATCGTCCAATGTTCCCTCAAAGTTAAGACATATATCAAAGAATCTCAGAGGTATCATGGGGTTAAGAAGAAGAAATTAGATTTTTATTCTAGTGATCTGATGTATAAATCTTACATTGCTACAAAATTCTAGCACCCCACATGACAAAAGTTTGGAAAGAAGCTCCCTAAAAATTTTATAAGGGGAACATGGAAATTCTTTAGGTGTGGAAGAGAAGGGCACATAGCCAATGAATACTGATATGAGAAACAAACCAATGTGATAGAGGAAAATAATGCCCCAATAAACCATAAAAGCATTGTTCAATGATTCAATTGAAAGAAACCGTGGCACTTTGTGAATCAGTTCACCAATCCAAGGGTTTTTGGAGGAATCCAATGACCTCCAAGGCAGCAATGAAGATATTTTCCCATTACTACTGCTGAATTGAATCATGAAAATAGATTTTTTATTGGTATTCTATTTATTCATTCAATAATAATGAAGATACATTTTGATTATGGTTCTACACATTCCTTTATATCATGAAAGATTAGTAGAACAATCCCAACACCACCACAAAGCATGTAAATAGTGGTGTCAGTGAAAATAAAAAATGGGGAAATTATTTCATACCATATATATAACTCCCCCTATCAAATTTTGTTGGATGAAAATCTTGGAAAATATCATCATACATGCTTTGGTGGAATTAGATGCAATTCTAGGAATGGATTGGCTTTCCCTATATAGGGCCAACATAAATTTCTGTAAAAAGGAAATAAATCTCTATATGGGTAATTTGCCTTAGATTCAATACAAGTTTAATGAGGAGGATGAATCTTATCCAACAACATCATACCAAACATAGATATTAATACACTATGATCATGAATATAATGCACAGATTATTGTGTCTAAGGAAAGGATAATCCTCGAAGACATTCCTATTGTGTGGGAATTCACTGATGTGTTTTCTAAGGAATTTCCAGATGTTCCTCCAATTAGGGATGTAGAATTCTCAATCGAGCATAATCATTGTGTGTTAAAAATATCCAAGACTCCATATAGAATTATTGTTGTGGAACATCATGAGCTAAAGAAACAACAAGAGGATAATCATGATAAAGGGTTTATTTGACCAAGTGTTTCACCATGGGGTGCACTAGTCTACTTTATCAAGAAGAAGGATGGTTCATTGAACCTTTGCATTCATTATCATGATCTAAATAAGATAATGATAAAAAATAATTATCATTTTACACAAATTGATGACTTGTTTGATCAGATATGTAGAGCACAATACTTCTCCAGAGTGGATCTACGGTCGGGGTATTTTCAAGTTAGGGTAAGAAGGAGGATATCCCCAAGATTGATTTTTGTACATATAGGATCATAAAGAGAATTTGAGAATTGTGCTAATGAAATAGATAAAGGAGAAACTCTATGCAATGTATAGAAAGTGTGAGTTATAGTTTAAGGAATTCTCATTTTAAATTAATATCATCATGATCAATGGGATATCTGTGGATCCTTCAAAGAAAAAATCAATTTAGGTATTTATGAGGCTAAAATCTGTAACAGATATCCATAACTTCCATAGTTTAGATTTATATTATCACTGATTTTTGGAGAATTTATCACTATTGGAAAACCCTATTACCAAGATAACTTGTAAGGGAGTAAAATTTTATTGGAATGGTGAATGTGAAGAAATATTAATGGCATTGAAAATGAGTATTTTCACTACCCCTATCATCACACTACCCACAAATGGGGATCGTTTTATAACTTTTATTGATGTTTCAGAGAAGGGATTCAGATGTGTGTTTATGAAATATTACAAAGTAATTTCTTACAACTCAAGGTAGTTGAAAATTCAAGATAACAAAATTCTCATTCATGAACTAGATTTAGGAGCTGTGATATTGGCATTGAAAATCTGGTGAAATTATCTCTTTGGGGAGAAGTGTGAGATATATACTGATAAAAAAGTCTCTAATATATATTCACATAGAAATATCTGAATATGCACCATCGAAGTTGGTTATAACTCATAAAAAATTACAACTTCCCAATCCACTACCATCCTAGGAAAGTGAATACGGTGGAAGATACTCTATGTAGAAAGGTCATGGTAATTATATCAATGATGAGAATTGAGAAGGAGAATATGGACATGGGAATCATAAATAAAGGAACTTCATTAATAATTTCAAAAATTATTGCACAATAATCTCATTTAGAAAATTTAAAGGATGATCAATAAGGTGATGTGAGAATTCAGAAGAATGTGGAAACCATAAGGAAATAGAAATCCTTTTTGTTTAATGTTTATGAAGAAGGAATTATGAGATTTGTGCTAAGTTGATGTGTTCCATAGAATCTTGAGTTAATGAAGTAAAAATTGGATGTTTCACATAATTTGACATTCTATATTCTCCCAAAAAACAAAAAGATGTATCGAGATCAACATGAGAACTATTGGTGGGACAACATGAAGAGGGAGATCACTGAATATACATCAATGTGTCTGGTATATTAGAAGCTGAAGGATGAAATATAGAAGTCTAATGGGATTATACAACATTTATCCATATTGACATGGAAATGTGAAAACGTCACTATGAAATTTTTCACCGTACTTCCAAATACATCTAAAGGAAACAATGCTATATGGGTTGTTATTGATTATCTTACCAATAATGAACACTTCATTGTGATTTGAGAGGATTTCTCATTGGATCAACTAGCATGGATATACATTAGAGAAGTGATAAGTATGCAAGGAGTACCAATAATGATTGTGTTCGATCGAGATCCAAGGTTAACCTCTACATTTTGGAAAATTCTCTAGCATGATCTAAACACTGAGCTGAACTTCAACACAACTTATCACCCTCAAACTAATGGAAAATATGAGAGGAATATCCAAAAACATGAATACATTTTGAGATCATTCTAAATGGAATTTAAAGGAAAATGGGACCAACATATTCCTTTAGTTGTGTTCTCTTACAATAATAGTTTTCACTCAAGAATCCAAATATCCCCCTATAAAGACCATTATGGGAAGAGGTGTAGAACACTATCATGTTGGGATGAAGCTGAGGAACAAAAAAATCTAGGTCTGGAAATGGTTGAAGAAATGGCAGAGAATGTTAAGACCATTCAACAACACATCAAAGCTTCTCATAGTCGATAGAAGAGCTATGAGGAAAATTGTTGATGATACCTAGAGTATGATGTTGGAGTCATGGTATTATTCCACATATCTCTATGGATGAGATTGATGACATTTATGAAAAGGGGAAATTTTAGTCCAAGGTACATCGTCCCTTTTGAGATCCTTGATCGTATCAGAGCGGTGGCCTAACGACTAGCACTCCCATTGAACATGTCTCAATTATATGATGTATTCCATCCATCCCTCTTGAGTAAGTATATATAAGACACATAACATGTAATCAATCTAGAAGTGATACCATTAAATATTGGCCTTTCCTATGAGAAGAAGATAGTGAAGATCTTAGACTGTAGAAAATAGGTTCTATGAAAAATGATAATTTCCCTGGTCAAAGTGTTGTGGAGAAACCAAATGTTTGATTAATAAATGTGGGAACCAAAGTAATTGATGAAGAAGAGTTACCCTAATATGTTTTAGTATGGAAAAAGGAAATTTCAAGGGTTAAATTTCTTAAGGGGGGACAATTTTAATAACCCGGACTATTATGAATAAAATTAACCTATCAATTTAATTAAATGTCATATGGATATATAAAACACATGAACTTATTTTGTTTCTTATATCCAATTTGATTTAAATGACCATTTAGTATCATTACTATTTATAATATAGGCGTCGAACAATTATCACATGACTAGTATAAATATAGGGTTTTAATAAATCCATTTGACAAAGAAAAAGGAAGTAATGTCCTCAACCAGTAGGATCGTACCCTATGAAGCCCATTTATTCTGGCTTCCAAGGGAGATATAATTTTTTTGGATTTTCCCTAGACCAATACCAAGGTAATATCCAACAACTTAATCATGAGTGGAACCTCTTACAGGATAAGTTCAAGCTCATTGAGATCACAATCCAAACCATGTTCACTAAAAGACCCCATTAGATCCACATCATCACACACCATAATTATAGGGTGTATGATGGTTTAATAAAAGGATATGTATTAAGAACCTAACATTATGAATATGTACATTATTTTTTTATAAAATAATTAATATATTTTCATCCTATTATTATTACTTTGTAAATGATTTATAAAGAAAAAATTGTATTTTTGGATAATTAAGAAATACATTTTGATGAGTTAATAGTTTTTTGAAATAAATAATATATTAGTAAAATATTATTATAAAATATCTTTTATTAAATATAAATCATCATATAATTTTTAAGAAGTCAAAATTAATTTCGATTAGGATTTGCAAACTATTATTTTCAAAACACGTTAATTGTCAATAAATGTTGGTTTTTGTTTTAAAAGTTAATATTCACATATTTATTAAATTATTTATATAAAATTAATATTATTTTTGGAATCATGGGGTCAAAATTATCCCATGGTTAATTTTTCATAATTTTATGAGATAGTGGAATTTTTTGGTAAAAATTAAATACCATATAATTATACGGTGTGTTTTAGGACATCATAATGGGCTAATAGTGATGTAATAAATATTATAAAATCTATCCTCAACCAAATATATGTTTTACCTTAACATAATGTTATTTTTATTTTATTTTATTTATTTTTTAAAGCCTTAGTGAATCATCTAAGACATATAAAATATTTTCAGAATTTAAAATCATTTCTCTTAGAGTGTGAGTCACCTCCACATAAGCATGGGAATTGTTTTAATGTGTTCAGACCTTGGATTCATAAAATAATGTATATCACTCCCCTTTTCAAGAAACCATGTACAAAAACCATGGGATGGTTTGAAATATTTTATTATGTAGTTTCCAAAACAAAAATAATAAAGATATCCCCCACCATTACAATATAAACCCACCCAAGATCCCATTCCTCATCATTAAAACTCCTTGAATCATGTAAAAACTATTCCCTATACTCCCTAGAGTCCTCTCAAGGTGCCCCATGCTCCCAATATTCCTCTACTAATCCTTTTGGAGTCACACATCCATGTAATTTATTTCTCTCTTATCTTTTCTATTCAAGCACTTCTTTTATATTATGCTTCTTGGATTACATTTCATATGTTGGGATACTATGTTCCATGATAACCATACTATCCATATTATGTATAAATTATGAGATCTTCTTTAGCTCTAATTAATACCCCCTATGATCATTTATGTACATACATTACTATGCTGAAATTCCGTAAGGGCTCTTCCACCATTCCCTTTTATCAATCATTCCCTTTTATGAGATGTCCTTTAATTTCCAATTTCCTATGTTTGTGAATTTTCTTAAATACCACCTTACTGTCCATTTGATTTATAAATTATTATATATCCTTTAAATTTCATTTAACCCTCCTATGAAATTTCATGCACACCCGTTACAATGTCAAAATCACACCATGATTTATTACTCCAAAATCATTATGTAGTGAACACCATACTCATTTCTCTATAAAGGGTATTCAACATTATTCATATATACTTATTTATTGGTGGATTACATGTATGTAATCCACATTCTTTGATCATGTAATAAATTATTATCTTTAATGAATCCATGTTTTATGCTCTATGTGGCACACTTAAGAATGCGATTGAAATGATTATGAAGGGTGTGCCCTAATATCCATCCAATGCATTGGGTAATTGTTAGTCTCATGATACGTCACATTGGGACAAGGAATTTACCTGATTCCATTATATTAATTTTTTCCACTGTGATGTATTGGTGGATTTATCCCTGACCAATGATGAAGATGTATTATTTTGTGTTGTTTCCACATTTCCATGTTATGATTATCATCATATATCATGACTTATTATTCATGTTCCTTTTATTCTTCACAAATATTACTATTGTCTAAACTTTTTTGTTATCATAATGTTATGTCATGTTTATTCCGTTATTGGGATTTATAAAATCACTCATTTCTTATGTTTTTCCCTAGGATATCCCATGTAGTTTTAAGTACGAATGAAGATTATAAATATGTTAAGGATGTTTTCAATAAAGATGATGTATTCTACATTTTAAGTTGTTATGTAATGTACCTAATTACAAAATACACTATACTTATAGATATTTTGGGGTTGTATTTAGTGTGATCTCATGTAATAAATAATGTATTAATGTGTAATAAATATCAGGGTTGTTATATGATAGTCCCTTTTTTATAGAGTAGTTAGAACTCTCAAAAACCATCCCTTAGATGCTGTTGTGGGAGGCCTAGATAGAGTAACTCATAATAGAACTTATTTTAATAACATAAAGAACATAAATAATTTTCTCTCTTCTTGAACCTAATAATATCAATGAAATAATTAATGATTAATTCTGGGTGATGGCTACACATTAAGAATTAAATCAATTTGATAGAAGAAAATTGTGGAAACTTATTGATTGACCCAAGAACACTTTAACTATTGGAAATAAATGAATGTTTCTGAATAAGCTTGATGAGTAAATAAATATAGTTCAAAATAATAAAATAATTATTTAACAAGTATATGGTGAATAAAAAGGAGTAGACCATGAAGAAACCTTTTCATCAGTTCCTAGACTTGAGTCCATAAGAATCTTTCTTACATATGCAACACATCTTGATTTCAAGATTTATCAAATGGATGTCAAAAGTTAATTATTGAATGGTTTAATAGTTGAGGGTGTTTTTGTTGAACACCCCCCACTTTTTAAAATTTTCATTTTCCAAATCATTTTTAAGTAAACAAAATATTTACATGGTTTAAAACAAGCTCCAAGAGCATGGTATGATAGGATCAACAATTTTCTTATCACAAAAGGATTTTAAAAAGGTATAGATCATCCTAATATATTTATAAAAAAATTAAAAATATGTACTAGTATTATAAATATATTTTGTTTATATTATTTTTAGATCTTAAAGAAATTACTTTAGTAATTTTTTTTTTCAAAAATGACAGAAAATGATTTTGAAATGAGTTTAATGGGTGAACTAAATTATGTATTGATTTTCAGATCTTCCAAAATAAAGAAAGAATTATTTTAAATTAAATTAATTATAAAAAATATCTTTTAAAATGATTTAAATTGGATAACATTATGAGTAGTGATACTCATATGAGTACCACCAATAAATTGGATCTTGATGAAGATGGGAAACTGGTTAATCAAACCTGTTTACGAGGTATGATTGGAAGTATTTTCTACTTGACTACTATCTGATCTAATAATATGATTAGTGTGTGTATGTGTTCTTGTTTTGCAGAAAACCCAAAGTATTCACACCTAGTTTCTATTAAAATAATGTTCAAATACCTCAAGTATACAACCAATTTAGGATTGTTTTACCATAGAGGACAAGAATCCAAATTAGTGAGTTATTATGATGATAATTTTGGTGGATGAAATTTATATTGGAATATCACCTATAGAACATGTCCCATTTTGGGAAAGTCACTAGTTTCATGGTGATTAAAGGAAAAAATTATATTTCTTTTTCAATTTCTAAATTTGAGTACATAGCGTCTAATAGTTTCGATGCAAAAAAATGTGTGTATGAAACAAACATTACTAGAATATGGATATCCATTCCGACATGTCCCCATAAATTGTGATAACACAAGTGAAATAAATATTTCTAATAATCAGGTTTCACATTCATGGACAAAGCACATTGACATAATACATCAATTTTTAAGGGTCCATTTTCCAAAAAGGGGATATCACTCTTGAGTTTATTTTATAGAACAATAGTTAAATAATATTTTTACAAAATCCATTAATTTAGAGAGATTTAATTATGTCAAACATGAGTTAAGAATGTTTAATTTTGGTTAAATTAAATTTTATGATATGACATACCATTGTGGTGACACACTATTCTACTGACACATTGTTGTGGTGACACACCATTGTGGTGACACACTATTGTGGTGACATACCAGTGGTTGATACACCATTGGTTTTCATGTTGTTTGATGTTCATGCCTTTGAAATTTCATTCTGTTTCTCAATATTTTTAATCGTTGGTTTAATCACTTTCAGTTTCGGTCTTTTTTATAACCAGATACGTATATTTTCCCTGATGTTCAATTTTTATTTCCAATATTAATTATATTTTAATACCAAAATTACAAATGATAAAAATGGTGAATCATCTATTTCCAACAAATATACTCTGGCACCTTTTTCTATTAAGTCTCAAGCAACCTCTTTTCTCTCAACCTTCTACTGCCTTTTCCCCTAAGAGAGAAAACCTAACCGATCTATATGCTGAGAATGAAGCAATATTCTAAGTATTCTCTAGACAAGTCAAGATCTTCTAAAAATTAGAAGAAATAACTGATTTTACCTTCCACAGTTTCACCAATAAATCCCATGATTTCCAAAAATGTTTTTATATATGAAAAGGAAGTTGACTCAAAGTGGATATTGTCCAGAAAACCTCTAGTACTCATTGATATTTAAGACTATGGTTGGTTAGATTGGTTTTATCAAATTAATGAACATTTTAGCCTAAATTTTTTATGAGTTTTTCTAGTATGTTGGGTTTGGATTTAATGATGATAAATTATACTGGAAGTGGTCATGAGTTAAAAGTAATAGATTAATATTTTCTTCAAAATAGTGGCCTAAATTATTGGAAGTTACTCATGAATAAATTTATGATGATTATTAAGGATATGTTACAAAATATATTGAGTTTTTTAGATATGAATATACTTTGGAATATTTGATAGGTGATGGCATCATAATAAGACCAGTGGCTACTAAACTAGATGGGGGATGTAGGTTACACATTAAATGTATTCAACATATCCTCTACCCCATGAAAGGTGATTTTTCCACCTTGGTATTTCAAGATGTTTATTATCTAAGTATTATGAATAGTGTATTGAAGATCAATTTGGGTATATAACTCATGGTTCATCTATTAGAGATTCTAAAACTTACTTCAAGGTCTAATTCATTGATTTATCAAAAGATGATTTCAGCCATCCTTATGGAAAAATGTTTTGTCATAGATGATGAGGAAAATATTGTTGACTATGGTGGTTTATATATTTATAATGTTATATTCTCTATTATGAAAATTATTTGGAACCCCTATAAGAAACAATGGTTTGGATAAATTTAGAAGCTATATGTTGAGTTTAACCCAATTGATAATCCTACCATACCAAAGGATATAGTCGTTCCAAGTTTGGAACCTGATAAAGTTGTAGTGTATTCTAATGATGAATAAGAAATGGATCCCTCTAGAGTGGATTATACTGTTGATAATGGGAGTGGCCCTGATCTATCTATCAAATATCCTAAAATCCCTTTTGGTGCTCTTAGACCTCCTAAAATACTACAAAAAAGGGAAAAGTTTCTAAGAAGTGATGAAAATGAGACTTAAGTTTTTGGTGGGGATCAATTCAAAAGTTTAAAATACACATTGTAAGATGATACAAATGAGGATGAGAATTTACGTGTTGGTGATGATGAATATGATCCTAATGGTTCAAGTGGCTATATTAAGAGGAATTAAGTGGAGATGCCTCCAGAACTTCTTAATTCAACTAGTGAATATTTTAAAGAACCTAATTTACTTAAAGATATGGACCCCAAGATTAATAGGAAAGATTCATTTGTTAAGGGGGAGAAATACCTATTTGTTGAAATATTTCATGAAGGTCCAGTGGATGATGCAGTTGAGGTCAGATTAGTTACTACCAGTTAGATACTTTCTAACTCTACCCTAGTTTAGCAGATGAATGTCATTTTTTCTATAGAATATCATACAACTGAATAGGAAAATAAGGAGTTGAATTATTATGAGAAAGTGGTGAATGACATGATGTTTTGGATACTGATAAGCCACAAATTGATATCTATATGGATGTAGAGTATACAATTATTATCCAAAAGGATGATGCTCATATGATAGTGGCACCATATTTTGATAAATAGAATTAAAATTAACCTTGTACACCTGCCTGTGTTGAAAACATATTAGATACACAGAGTTCAGAAAGATATAAAAGTCTTGAATTTTCTGTCATACCCGTTTCTATAGTAGTACCCCCTTACACCGCACGAACTTCAATTTTCCTTTCAGATTGATGAGTGGATCATATGGAAGAAGAATGGGGAAAGTAATACACTATTTTAAGGAGTCCACAAAATAATAATCGACCTGAGGTTCAAATTGAAAGAGATCTGAAGGGATCAATAATAGCTCATGTCAATTTTGATGTTTTACTGGAAACATTTTCCTCAATGAGACTTACTATTGCAGGACTTGTTGCTCTAACTCCTTCTGTTTTTCCTATTGACTTAGTCACAAGAGATGACTTGGATTTATTGGTTAGAAACTGATTTCAGACTTCATTAAGTGTTTTAAGGATAAATCTACTCATATGATCATTCATATAAAGAATATACCAGATTCCTGTTTTCTTTGGTGATTCAACATATACTACCTAAAATTATGTGGTTTATCTAGGAAGGTGAAAATGAAAACAAAAGGGTTAATAAAGAAGTAAAATCTGTTAAGTTTATGATGTACGAGTTCAAATATTCATTCTCAGCATCCATGAATGCAATACTAAAAAGACTTGAATAAACACCCTCAGATACTTCTACCCATTATTAAACTATAGGGAATGTGAATTAGCTCAGATCAGTTTTATGAGAAGAGGTTGCAGCTGCCTTCAGTGGACCCTCAAGTGGAGAAATTGTGATATTGTTTGAAATTATATGGAAGTTTAAGAAAAGTACAGATCATAAAAACATGATGATCAGATCCTATGACAAGGACATTGATGCTTCCAAAGAGAAAATTACTAAAGAAATAATGTATTACCTATCTAGAATATATACCAATCATTCCATATAATTTAATTTCAAATTTTTGGCTTAGAATCTGCAGATGAACTATGTTACTATGGAATTCAAGGAAAATGTATGAAAGCTAAAGGAAATGACTCTAGTGATGAGCTAGTTTATGGAAGAGAATGGTGATTTTGTCAGTTCTATGGTGATATGTGTCAAGATCATTATGGATTTTATAACTTTGATGTAGTTTTTTCTTCATGTTCATGGTCAATCTATAATGGCTTAAGACGCCATTATTATCACACCTCATAAATATATCAGAAAAAAATTTCTAGAGTTCTATTTTCACATGTACCACCTAATTTCAATCCTTTCCCTATGTCTACTACTCATGACATGAGACAAATTAGACCAATCATTCTCTTAAAGCCTCTACCTCCAAAATCTATTGATGTCTTTTCTATGGGGGTTCTAAGTAACATGCCACGAGATCCTCCTCCCTCTAGTGACCATGATGTTCCTCCATACTCTCATGAACACTTTGGATTAGTTCAGAACAAAAGAAAGGATAATGTAAAGGCACCTATGTATCCTTCTCCTAACTCTTGAAGTTTTAGTTGTAATAAGATTTTATGTTTTAATGGGACTTTTTTTGTAATAACTTTTTGTTATAAATTTAGTTGAATGATTTTCCCGACTCTTATTCTATTTCATCTTATTAATACTTATCCTATATTTACCTTTCATTTTGTTCTACCTTTTTTGATAATACCAAATGGGGGAGAATTATTTTAATATATTTCCATAAGAAACCACTTTATGTTTATTTATTCATTTACTTTTTATATAATATTTTGTTTTGTTATACCTTTGATTTCCAAATTTTTGATAATCAAAAAGAGGGATATTATTCAACTCCCTATTTTAATGATAAAAAAATCATGATTATAATGATCTTAATGAATTTAATTTTTTTGGTAAGTATTTTATAATCTGAGATAGGTGTTGAAAAATATCTATCTATAATACACCATTGATGTTGAGACACCCCTAGTCCCTACTAAGGAAAAGACACCATTGCAACGAGAAACTATCACCATGTCGCACCGCCAAGGAAAACTCACCACCAGATAAGGACTCATTGTTAGGATTTCATACCACTGAACAATGAATTGACAAGGTATGAGACACTATCAAATATGAGTCACCATCAGAAGACAAACCAACAGAGTGTAAAATCAATAATCTATGATGCACCGAGAGCTGAGGAACCACTATATGAAACACCATCAGTGTCATACCACCACATTAGAATTTGGAAATTTTTGAGAAACCTCGAGTGTGTCCTATCACCAAAAGGATGATCTACCATTAGGATATATAAACCTCATGTTGTCATTCCATTAATATGAAAATTTTTCAATGTATGAGACACCACCAGATTGAACTACTACTAGAATAACCTACCGCCATTATCATGCCACTAGAATCTAAGACACTATTAGATCCACAAACTTCTAGAATAAGCCACCACTAATATTTCCATATATTTTTCATTTTGAATTATCATTGAATGATAGATTATTGAAAAAAATGACATTTATTATTCTAATGATTATTTTCTATTTCTTGACAAAATACATTGATGATATTGTTAGATGTGAAGTACAAGGAAGAAAAAGAGGATTAGATATTCCTACTTTAACTGATAAAAGATATAGTAAGACCCCTCATGAAACACACAAAAATGAAATGAAATAAAACATCATGGGATATAGTGATTAATATCATGATCTTGTGTTTACTGAACACACCTTTTAGACGAAATTATAAACCATTGCATCCTTAATAACACTCTATAGAGGAATCACATCCACTTCTGCTTCTCCTCTAAAAACTAAAAGTATGCAACACTCTATTTTTTGAAGTTTTCAACCAAAACAAGACACAATCATCATTTCAGAATATTCAATGGAGACAAATTCTACACTATAACAGAATGATCATTTCTATCTCTATATAGTTTAAATTACTCATTCCTATTTAGTTTTATATTACATTTTGAGCAGTGTCTCTTTACTATATTTTATCACACATACAATGTATCCCATTTTAAACTGGAATATTCATAGACATATTATATTATTTTTATACATTTTTACTCCCACAGATAATAGTGGTAGAGGAACTTGTGTGTTTTGTTCATTTTGTACTCCCAAAAATAACTCTGGAAGAAGTCATGTGTGACCTAGATAGTTTGTTAACAGTTGTAAAACCCGATCCAGGTTGTGGATCAACTTGATTATTTTATATAAACTGCTTGGTGGAAGTTGATCAACAAGTGGAGAGGACTAACTCTAAAATTGAGACTGAACCTCTCGTATTCAAAATTTCTAGTATGGGTTTTTATTTTAATTCAATTTATTTCCACTTTAAAATATAAAATTATTCTCACCGAAAAAATAATTATTCTTTGATAGTTAATATTGATTAGTGTATTATATTTCAAATGACTATGTAATATAATAAATATTTCATAATAGAGAACTAATCAATCATTGGGAAAACATTTGAAATATTAGAACCTATAAAGATCTACCGTTTTGGTTAAATGGGAAATTTTAAATTAATTGAGGGATTATAAATTAAACCATTTTAAATAGAAATTTTTATTTGTTACTCAATTCAAACCCATATTGAGCTACTATTTTTGAAGAACAAATTTAAATTAATGTTTATTTTTTATTATACATAAGTGATGTATGGTCATACGTTTCCCATGATACTAAACCTTTTGATCATGTTTTTTACTTTTATTTCATTGCTTATCTTTAAAATGATGCAATATTTTTGTAATAAAAATTAGGGTTGCTATAGTATTATACATTACTGATTGTAGACTAATGAATTTTAATCACACCCTTTTGGACCACTAATTGGTAACTAGATAGAATTCATGGATGCAATTAGGGACAAATGGAAACATCCAACTATGGATGTGTGCCTTTTTATACTTTGATAGAGTATTTGAATAGAGGAAAAAACTAGTTCTCATGATTCTAGTGGAGATTATATTTTTATCTTTCTATATATTTTTGTATAGAATGTATTGTGTATGTATTCTTCTACGTTTCCCCTTTTATACACATTTTTTATTGAATCATGACATCATTTGTATTTCCCAATATAGTGACTATTTAATATATATTTCAAGTTAGATATTTATGTGATGCTCATTTTATCATTACAATTATGTTTTTTCTTTTATTTACATTTTCCCTATTCTTCACATTAATAATTAGAGTATAGTCTTCACACCATAACATCATAAATATTCACTTCTAGTTATTATCCACTATCATATAGTGAGGTGAACTTGTGGCCATGATTCCTACTAGATTGGGTTACTAATGAGTGAAACGATCATGGGGAAACTCATACTTCACTCACATCAGTCAGGAGTTTTCTCCCCTTGGCTTGAAATTTAATTTATTTCAGTTAGTTTACTATTATCAATAAAATGAAATCATATAAAGAAAAAGTTTATATCAATATTCTCTATGGAATAGAAATTTCCTTTTTTATAATTCAGTTGGAAAATCTTATGATATAATTTTTTTGATGCTTCTTTTTCCAAAAAAGTGTTATGAAATAATAGACAAAGTAGAATGGGGGTAGTTGGATAGGAAGAAATTTGTATTAATCAGGGTGTCTCTGGCATGAAATGTTGCATTCAACATTATATATATAAAAACTATTGGAGCGGATATAAAATTATTGGCTGAAATATACGTGAACTCAACGGCTCTTAATAAAGTTTTCATGTTGGAATGATTTTTCAACGTGAGTTTATCATACAAAATTCTTATTTTAGATCACATGAATGACTATAATATGATATGATGGATGCTAAAATATGTAAAGATAACATTAAAATTAGATTTTTAGTATTTTATTCTTCTTTATTCACTTCCATAGAACTGAGATTCCTCGCATTACCAAAAAACTGGGTTTTTTAGCACCACCCTTTATCAATGCTAAGAAAAGCACTCATAAAGGGCACTTTTAAAAGCATTAAAAAAAGTTCTCTTAAAAGTGACCCTTTATCTGTGATTTTTTTAGCGCTGATAATGGCACCCCCATTATTAGCACTTTTTTTATCACTGTTAAGGTGGACCTCTTTATGAGAGCTTTTTTAGTAGCACTGATAAAGGGGGGGATTTATCATCACTTTTTCCTGGCGCTGATAAAGTTTATATTTAAAAAAAATCCTAAAAAATAATATATTGATATATAAGTATATTTATATTGATAGAAATATAATACATATTTTTAAAATATGTTATAGATAAGTATAAATAGACCATTACATTTAATATTTAAGAAAATGAGTGAAAATGGATTTAAAATATTTTAATTTTTTTTATTAATTAATAATTTAATAATTATCATCGAATAATAATCATTTAATAACAATTTCAAGACAAAAGAATACAAAAATAAATAAAAGATCTAAAATAACTTGAAAACTTAACTCAAACTTCAAACGACCATAAATTTTGATTAGAGTGTCCTTTTGAGCTCTACAACATATCAAATTGAAGCCCACAGTGAGCTCTACGACTTAGTGACCCAAGTGAACCTTTTGTCACATTTTTTTGTGGCCAAAAAGGCCCAAAAGCCTCCAAAACTGATTTTTTAGTCCGCATACCCTGATTTTTTAACATTCAAATAGCTATACCTTCTAATTTGGATATCTTCTTGGCAAATACCACATATTATATTGAAGATTATTTCATTTTATTTGATTTTACTGGTTGTTTAGTTGAAACAGACTTCTGTATTAAAAGTTATGCTTGTTTTAACATTCCATGGCTTTTTAGATACACATATATACGTATTTATTCACACATATATATATATATATATATATATATATATATATGTTTGTGTGTGTGTGAGTGTTGTATATATGTATGTATGTATTTATTTATTTATAAACACACATAAAGAATCATATTTTATAAATGTATTTAAAACTAATCTTATAAATATATATTAATATACAAATAAATATACGGATAAAAAATTATAACTATATATATATATAAATAGATATTAATATACGAATAAATATATATATATATATATATATTAATATATGAATAAATATATATGTATTAATATAACTTAATATATTTATATTAATATGAATCTATATTAATATACGAATAAATATAACAATATATATATAAATAGATTTATCCTTAAATGGAGAAAAAACTAAATGGCTTAGTGGTAAAGGTGAAGGTGTGCAGGGGGGTCTCGGGTTCGAGTTCTGGTATAAGAATGGGTGCACGAGCAGGTGGGAGGGGGTTTTATAGGCAAGGTAAGCATGCAGTGAGAGGGAGGGGTTTCTACCTAGCGCTAATGGGGGGGGGGGGGGGTCAAGCGCTATTAAAAGATCCACCCACACCATTATATATTCTTTTTTTTTACTTTTATCAGTGCTTAAAAAAAGCACTGATAAAGGGCCTTTTTATCAGTGCTAAAAAAGCGCTGATAAAGGACATTTTTATCAATGCTTTTTTTAGAACTGATAAAAGACACCTTTTATCATCACTTTTTTTAGAGATGATAAAAGGGGCCTTTATTAGCAATTTTCAGAGATCTGATAAAAAGGAACCCCCATTATCTTCTCTTAGATTAACAATGCTTTTCTAGCACTGTAAATGACCTTTTCTATCACTGATAAAGGCCATATTTGTAGTAGTGATGGTTACAATGGTGAGAGAATCTAGTGGGATGGTATATAATTTATTTTAATACATATAAATATTGATCATGAATGAAGAGTTGAGGTGAAATGAATTTTCAACTCCATATGTAAGTTATCTAAATACCGTCATATGGTGATGATCATTCTATAAAAAACTATCATAAGAAGAAATATTAAACTGATAAATCCTAAAGAAGAAGTCAAAGTAAATTGACCTGTTTTGGAACTTAATGTTTTATTTAGGGTAAGAAGATACATATCAAGAAATATTTCAAAATTCAACCACTAGTTTCAAATTTTGGATAGACAAATGCAATCAGTACAACTGATGGTGGGTGTAGCTTGATAATGTGCATGATTATTTCAGAGAAGTCATGGGTTATTGAATAAAAAGTATTTATTTCATTCAATTGGTGAGTGAGGGTGTGAGAATGATTATGTACCAGGAAGATTAGGAATATAACATCTAGTGGTTGATGAAGCTCTATATATAGTTGGGAAAGGTTATGTGAACATTAAAATGAATAATGAGAGTTTCTTAAAACAAAAATATGTTAGAAACATTGCAAGTATCCGAAAAAACATTATATCTGTGGGAAATATTGATGATATTGGGTTTTAAATGGCCTTTTCTAATGGTGTTTAGAAGATTAACTAAGGATATATGGTGATTTCTCATGTAGAAAAAAACTGTACCTTATATCATATTGGATTGAGTGATGCCGTTTTAGCTATTGAGATGAATTCATAGGAGGGTACGGAAAAGTGGAACTCCACGTTTGGTCACTTAAGTGATAAAAATATTGATTTCACTGAAGAAGGGAAGATTTAATCTTAATCAAACAGACCTTGCATAATGTGAGATCTGTATGATCATAAAATAAAATAGAGTCTCCTTCAACATGGATAAAATAAATATCAGGTATCAAAATTTAGAACTTTATATTTCTGTTGTTTGGGGCCCAACCCCTAATTAATTTTATGTAGAATCACTATAAATTATAGACTTTATTGATGATTCCACTTGAATGATCTAGTTTTACATCATATAAAATAAATATGATTTGTTTCAAGCATTTATTCACCATAAATTCTTAGCCAAGAATGAGTGTGAAATAAAGTTAAATGTCTCTTGATAGAAAATAGTGGGGAATACACCATACATAAATTTCATAACTTATGTAAGAATAAGGGAATTAGTCATGATAATATTATTCCAAAAACTCCACAACAAAATAAAATAGCTAAGATAATGATTCAAACACTAATAGAGAAAACTCATAGTATAAGGATCCACTTAGGAATCCTTGGGGGAATTTGGTCAGAGTCCTTGAGTAAAACATCTTACCATGTGAACTAAGGTTTTACCTTAATTGAGGGAAATGAAATTTGGTCTATTAATAGAATAAATTTCAACAATCAAAATATATTTTGGATGTGTCAATTATATTCATCTCGATGCTAAAGATAGAGATAAACTGTATGGGAAATCAAAATTATGTTTTCTTATCAGATAAGTTGATATGAACATTGGTTATAACATGTGAGATGATGAAATGAATCCGGTCACAAATTAAAGGTTTTATAGAAGAATCACATGATTGATAAAGCAATATGGTAATCCAAAAATGGTATTAGGAAAAAACAATCACTTGTTTAAGTAGTGAATAAAATTGTGAGAACACAATTTCTTTAGGTATAAGACTATGACCAAATATGTAATACTAGAAATAAATCAATATTATTATTTATATGTAATCACTTTATTTATAATATTCATAATAGTTTTAAAAATATTTTTATAAAAGTATTTACTCGAAATAATGAATAATTTTATTTAACTAAATTGTTTTTCCATGAATTTCATAGTTTTGTATGAAATATAAATTTATTTTTAAAAAAAATTGAATTTGATAAAAAGGAATTAATTTTTTGAATCAAATAGTCAAATATACTTTCGATTAATTTTTTATATGTTTCTAGAGAGATTTATTTTTGACTGAATATTGGAAAATGCCATTTTTTTCAAAATTGTCATTTCTTTTCATTAAATCAAGTAATTTAAAATTATTATTATATTTTTTCATTTAGTTTTAAATTATATTAATATCTATTTTATTAAACATGTTATGTATAATTTATTAGGAATTAATATTATATTTTTATTTTGATAGAAGTTCATTTTTATGCTTAGAATGAAATTTTATTAAAAACTATTTTTCATTGTGCTTTGCACACTTACATTAAAAATAATTTATTCAAACTATACAAATTGAATATTAAAAACTATATTTAAAAGTTTGAATCAATATTTACAAATATATTAATTAATTTAGTTTCGTTTTTTTGTCTTTGTGAATAGTAACCATAGTAAAAATGCATCACCATTATAAAAGGGTAAATTGGGTTAATTAAGGTGAAAATATAAGTGATATGGCTATTATAATCTTATATTAATTCTTATTAGATGAATATAATTAAATACTTGACAAATTATATTTGAATTAAATTTGTCTAGGTTCCACTTTAAAATTATATTTACTTAGTATTATTTTAAATCTTTGAATAATTACAAGGGTGTCACTCCCCTCACTTACAGAAGGGAACCTTCTCTCTTCCCTTCCTCACACATTTTGAGCACAATAGTTCATAAAATACCAGACCAAGTATCTCCCCAATATCCCTACCTATTTGATAGAGGTATTTTTATTCTCAAAAGACCAATCTTATAAGGATTAAGGTGTAAACCGAGTGATGATATACTAGGAGGAGGTAGAAGTCTTACCTAACCAATTTCATGTTTATTTATTCTTCTACTACCTTCAAGTATTCTTTAAACATGGATAAATTATAACAACAGTATGAGTAATATAATTTTTTATTATTATTATTATGTCATAACACTTTTTAATCTCTTTTTCCATCCAATGGGAAATGAAACCACCACTTGTGCATACGAGTGGACGCCCACTACCATGAAGTGATGTATTTCATTTTTCATCACTGGATTATATCGATTATTTATATAATGGAAAAAATAAATATATAGTATTTTTATGAAATAATTTTTAAGGATAATATACTATTTACCTTATTACCATTTCTATATATTAGAAATTGATAACATTGCTTATGCATACGTGTGAAATACCACCTCCACGAAGCTATGTGGATCATTTTTCATCTCTAAATTACAAGGATGATCATAAGGATAAAAATAGTGAATTAATATGAAACATATAACTTTCTTATTATTTTTTCAGAGTAAAATATTATCTATGTTATTTATTTTCCAACCATTAGAAAAAATGTTTTTAGGCGTACGTATGAACTACTATCTCAATGAAACAACATGGTTCATTTTTCATAAACACCATACATAGTTTGTTTTAAAAGTTTAACTACTCTAACAATATTATAATTATAACATGATTAATATTTTGGAGGTAATTTAACTATAACCTCTTTGACCATAGTCAAGACACTGATGTTATTCTGAGGTTACGAACCGATCATCCTAAAAATATACAACATGAACATAACCAATTATATAACTAAATAAAAAATAATAAAAAAATTTAATAATGGGAATAATGATAATGTAATGAAAAAGATGTTCTTAAAAATTTATAAAACTAATATAATTTTATTACTTAGGATGGTAGACAAGAAAATGATACAAGTTAGGACTATAGGTAAGAGATTTTATTTTAAAATAATTTTTTAATGTATCCCTATAAAATATTTTTCCTCCATATGCATGTTCTAAAAATTGTTCCACATATGTTCCTTTTTATACATCAGAGATTCTTAAAGGAAATTTTCAACTAATTTTGAATTTATTTAAAAAGGATTAAATTTTTATTTAACAATTATTGTACATGTCATTTTGAATTTTTTTTACCAAAGTGAAAAATAATATTTTGTATACATATAAATATTGACCAACATTACATGATGTTATATTAATTATTCAATATAAAACATCATTTATAAGTTAATTTTTTTCAATGAATATCATAATCCCATTCATCTATGAATTTATCAATTTTATGAGCTTTCAATGAAAAAATATATTTATCATTATTATTGTGTTAAATTGGAAAGTGTTTTTTAATGGGTTCAAATGAGTTTTAATGGGTTTTATATTGAAAAAGTATATGATTAAATATTTTTTTCATGATAAAATACTTGATAATTATAGATGATGATAGGTGAGCCTAATGTAGTTCATGATAATAGGAGAGTGTGATATAGCTCTTCAATGCATTGGGTAATGATTTAGTCTTTAAAAGATAAAATTAAGAAGATAAATGGGTAGGTTAATTATATGGAATTAACTGGGATTCAGTTATTCTAACATGGGTCACTGATGGAAAAGGAGGCTATAATAATGTTTTCAAACCATTGTTATAGGATGTGGAACTATTGGTATTGCCTATACCAATGGTTCCACAAACCATTGGGTAGTATGGTTTGGGGGCTTCCCTATACCAATGGTTGTATTTAAATTTATATTATCACCCCTATGTAATTTACTTATTTCAATTGTTAGAGAGAACTATTGGTATAAATTTGTACCAATGGTTATAAAAACTGTTGGTATATCCAACAACTATGAAAAAATAAGAAAAAAAACTTTCTATTCACTATCCTAAAGTCACACCCATATACATTTAAAGCATTAAATATATTATATATTTTCCATTTGACTAGTATATAACTGAAAAAAATAACACCATATATATGAAATCATGTTCAATCTTCAAACATGATGTGTCACAAATATCAGTCCAAAATATTGGTGTCAAACTCTCCCTCATGACCACCACTATAGTAACTATCATCACCATAATCACCAATTTATTCTCCACCACCATCATAATCACCATCATTATCACCATTAGTATCACCATCACTACCACCATCACCATCACCATCACTAGGGAAATCATTGTCCTGACTACTTCTAAGACAGTTATCTCCATCTCCTAGTGTATCATATAACAAACACATTATCAACATGAATGTATCAAAAACTATGGTGGTATATAGAGAATTTTATGGAATAATACTATCATCATGTTTCTTAAATTTCTCTATTTATTTTTAACTTAATTTAAATTAATTTATGTACTTTTTTGTGCTATACTACCTCTACACGAGCCTTCAATGCCTCTACATGAGACATTTCTAACTCAGTGCTCCTAAAATTGTTAGAGGTGGCTATAATGGCCCAATAACTAGTGGGGAAAATATTATTACCTAGTTGAAAAAGCACTCTACTTAGTGTTCATCTCCAAATATCTTGTGAAAATGATCATTTGGCATAAAGGATTCAGCTTTCTCTTCATCAAGGTCCTCCAAATCACATAGTTTCCAATATTAATGAAATATTTTGTTGTAAAATATATATTAATATTTAAAAGTTTCAAAATAAATCTTATAATCTATTACTATTACTTTTTGTTTATAGAGGTTTTATATTTCGTCTTTCTTTTTGGTAAAAAAATTTTCTCAAGGCATACAATTTTTAGTGTTCAATATCGCCCCTATAAGAACATTGAATGTAGTCAAACATTATTGAATAATAATATATTTTTGTAAAAAAATTAACTCATTTCATCTAATATTAAACTAAAAATTATCAAAACCTACCAAACCAAATATCACTGAAATTTATGAGGGAAACAAGAATCAATCAAACTAAAATGAACAATTTTTTATTGTTTTAGTGTATCTATAATCATATTAGTTTTTTTATTATTATATTTGGTCAAGTTCATTTTTTATTAGTTCAACTGTATTTGGGTGAGTTTAGTTTGAGTGAGATTTTTTGGTTAATTTATCAATATTAGATCCATTTCATCTTCATTTAGGTTTATTTTTCAATAAAACAAATTAATTTTTGTTAGTTTAGGTCAATAAGATTTAGTTTATTTTGAGGATTTTAAGATAACATTAATTTTTATTGGTTTATTGCTGTTAGGTTTAGTTTAATATTTTCAATTTTTGTTTCGTTGAATTCATTGTTCAGTTGTTCTAGTTCAATTCAATACAAAAGTAGATATATATTGCTTTCATATATGTAGCTATAGTTTTCTATATTTAAGTCTTGATTTTATTATGTTTAGATCAACTTAATTTAATTTACGTTTAGTTGGTTCAAGTCTTTTTGGGTAATATTGTTCCATTTTCGTTCAATTTTGTTCTATTACATTGGATTAGGATTGAGTAGTCATGGAAATATAAATTTATTTATATTTAGTTTCATTATATTACCACGAATTGAGTTTAATTTTATATTCGGCTAGTATATATGTTCATATCAATTGAATTAATTTAATTTTTTTTAAATGTTAATATTAATTAAAAGTAAATATATTCTAATAAATTTTAGAATTTATAGAGATTTTCATTCATAAATGGTAAATAATTTTAGGAATATGACATGGTGGTTCTATGGAATCTAGGATTAGGAGGTGTTGAATTAATATGGTGACTTGTTTTAAAAATGGAATTATAGGAGTGTTTTTTTATTAAATTATGCACTGATTGTACCAAAATCTCAATGTAGAGATCATATGTAGGTACATGCATCATGATTATTAGATTCATTAGAATTAAAATTTTAATCCCTTATCCATGTTTTGTGATTATATTATTTTTGTTATAGTTTTGGATAATGATTAGTTCTCATATAAAAAAATTACTTTTCCGAAAAGTGAAGTAAAATAGTGAACACCTAGAATGTACAATTTAAGTAAATATTTGTTTATTATTGATTGTATTATTCCCATGAAAGTTATAACACATTTCTAACCGTATTAATTCCATTATTATCATTAAAATGCTTTTCCTATTGATCAGATTTTGTGATTTTTAGAATTGTTATCAATGAAAGTTTAAGGAATTTATAAATCAAGTTTACTACAAAAATAAAACTATAAATAAATAATTACATGTATAATTATTGAAAGAAATGATAAAAATTATTGAGGTTAAACTATTCAATTTAATTTTATCTACTCTGATTTAGCCATGTAACACAGTAGAATATTTTAATGAATAATTTTGGAGTTAGGCTCGATGTAGGAAAGGGATTCTAGTGTCTTTGGAGACTCATTGTTGATATATTAAAAATATTAACTTTAATATATCACATGCACATAATTTTTAAGAATTAATGGAATATCTCTTGAATGGTGTTTCAGATGAGAAATCCAAGACATACATTAATTACAAAATTTGAGTTTTACCCAAGGTGTAACATAATCTATGTACGCATCAAGTGTTTAATTTAAGAGAAGTTTTTGGAGGAATAATAAAAAATATATTAATTAATTATTTTATTGTCTATTAATTGATTTAAATCTAATTATTATCTTTATAATCAAAATTCTGGAAGAATACTAGGATTATTTGCATAACCCTAGAGATTGGATAGGACTATGGATGAGAGAAGTGGAGGATGACAGTGAGTTTTAGGATCAGTGATCGACCTATCAAGGTTATTTTAATTATAAATGGAATTCTAGGATCTTTCCAATGATGATGGAGTAGAAAAGTTCTTCATTATAGATTGATCCAATATCGAGGTAGGACTTTAATTTTGTTATATTAATCATAGTTTTTTATTTCTTTTTTATGAGCATGAATTAATTCCATTAGAAAATTAATTCATGGATTATTATAGAGTGATTTTTCTTCCCGGAATTGGGAATTGGTAAATGATTTATAGTTTCTTGATTATTATTCTTCATTCATTGTTTTCTCATCAATGGATGAAGGTCATCCAGAAAAATGTACAACGTTCATTCCTCACCTTTATGTTTCATTCTTTTCTCTTATCGTTCGTTGAACATTCATTTTCATTATTTTGTTTGGTTAATGGTTTGACTATACTCAGGAATAAATCTTGGTAAGGTTAATCTTTGGAACAATGGATCATTGTCATTGGTTCTGATTTAATATTGAAGGTTTAAAAAAGTCCTAATAATGAAAATCAAATTTGAGTGATGGATTGAAGGAGATCATCTTTGTGGGATTTTGATATTTGTCGACATGGTGTGATATGAAGTGATTTATGAGAAGATGGTGTCTAGAATCTAGAAACCAATCATGGTGCAGGTTCATTAAAATAAATTCCAAGCTACTTGGTAGATTCTATTATGTAATTAGATGCAACATCATAGGAAAATATGTGTGAGGATATGGCATTTCTAAAACATTATAAATAATGTGACATGTAGTTCTAAAGAACGCATACCATGTGGACCCCTCCATAGAGGATATATTTTATGCATGAGGATAAATATCACAAAACCATGTGACTTGATCACACATCGTGTGGTCCTTTATAAGATAACTCAGTGTGTACCCATGGGTACACAGGTATGGGCATGACCAGGTTCACACATACATATCCAGATTACTTGGTCAAGACCAAAGTACAATATCATGGGATAACATACACAGACATAGGTATAAGTATGCCCAAACATAGTAAGACTCGTTGGGTACCACCTATATACATTGTGTACTTTTCTAATGGAAACTTGCATCCCTTTCTTCCCTCATCATTGTGTTAGTATCAGTTTGGGTGTAATCCCTTGGTTTACCCCTAAGAGGGTATAATGACGTATCTCATTATAGGTGTAGGATGAGAGATCCCCTCTATGTCCAAGTTATGGATAGAGTCTAGCATCCATCCACATGGCCTAAGGTTTGATCCTATATCATTATTCCAAAATTTGGGTCATGAATTCCATTTCTGATATCTAGGGTGTGTGATCCTCATCCTAGTAGGATATTACATATAGGTTTAAGTATCACCCATAGGCACTGGAAGTGATCCCCTAGCTGTGTAATGAAATCTTATGAGTTCTATTTTGTACTTATTCAAGGAAAGGACTGATGGTTGAAACCTATCAGATTGGTGACTTTAGTATATCCAGAATTGATGAGTGATTTATCTCATATGAATGTGGATATTGATCCTCAATAAGAATCTTGGACTTGCAGGGAGGACATGGCCTTACTTTGAGACCTATTTTCTACCTCTAAACATATCTGGGTTACTTTTTTTATTATTCCTTTGCTAATTATTTTAATTCAATGATCTCTTTAATAATTTTTGTTTTATGATTTTAGGGTGTCATACTAGGTATATTTATACTATCCCCTACACGGGGTCTACCCACTTGTGTCATATTTTATTCAGATGATAGGCCTTTCAATAGAGTTCTGGGTGGACAAAGAGCAGGTGAAGCTTAGTTGTACATATCAGACCACGGATGATTCCAATAGTTGAATATTGATAAAAGATCCCCATTTTTAGTAGGTTAGAAACTTTTTAAAGTTAATGTGGTCTTGTATTTTTCCATTATCTATTTATATAATCTTATCATACTTTGATGTGTGATTAGTTGATATACATGCATTTTCAGTATCAATTTTTTATCTTATGTATTATTAAAATTAGAAAATTGACCTATAGATACAGACATAGAGCCATGTTGTAATTGGGATGTGGTTATAGGTTAAGATATAACCATGATTATTTGAATAACATGGATTTAGATTAAATATAGCCATGTGAAAAAGATTCCTATGGCAATAGGTCCTCATTCTTTTTATCTACCTTTTGGCTCTCCTTTCATACCTATGACCCCTTATCTTGAAAATATTCTCCCATTAATGATAATCCCTATCACTCCCTAAATCCCCTATCTGCCTCCGCCTATGGATGACATGCCTTTGGATACTCCACCTCAACATCCTCCACGTCCTTCATCCCACTAGCACCTACCACTTCTCTAGAAACCAACCTTATATCATAGGGTTCCAGAAATATTTTTCTACCCTGGTCTCCTCACTACTGTCCTTTTCATTATTGTGTCTCCATCCACTCGTGATCCTAAATTCTAACATATGGTTCATGTATAAATAATCTTCCTTTGTGGAACTATCGGTGCATCTTACATTGATCCACTTCTAATTTCACCCTCACTACGACCATTCATGACTATCGACCATTTAAGCATGGTAATCTATAGGTATCAGGGTTCTATAACATTCCACATACATGAAATTCATTTGAATATTAACCCTAATTATTATAAGTATTACCAATTGAAAACATTAAATGGTTGATTTTCATCATAGATCTTATTTAAAATCCTTATCATCCCACTACTATTTTCAACATTTCTCTAATAGCTATGTCCATTCATGACTGGTGACCTGTGAACCATTGTAATTGGTATAGATCATGGTTCTCTCACCTTATATATCACATAACAACCATGGTAATTTATAACCCTATTTTTTATTTAAATAATATTCATTTATGGGACACTTAACAAATAGATAATAGTTTTTCACTATCATATTATTTTCTATGTGTTTCATTCACTCCTCTTATGAATGATTTCCATGAATTTTGAGGGTTTTCCTAATAATTGTCTTAATATTTCTCTCTACTCTTATCCATTGCATACTGGTTCCTTTATTTAATTCATTTTTCCAGACATATATACTCATGTATGACATCTTGAACTAATTAATTGTTATATATATTTTACTTTTTTCCTTTGAGTATTTTTTTGAAATTTCCTCTAATTTTCTCTATTAAAGTTTGATGAAACCAAATTACCATTTTCTTCATGTTAAAAAATGATATTCAATAATGTGGTATATTTTTTCTCTCATTCATGTTTATTTAAATCTTTTTAAGAAAAATTATTTTTGAAACTACTTATTATAATTGTCTAGATGCATTAAAATATTTTTTTCATGGAAAAATATTCCATGAAAATGAGATTCTTAATGAAGAGTCGGTGGAAACAATGTGTAATGTGGATGAGAGTATTATCAAACTAAACTATGACATATATATATATATATATATGATCCGAATAGATTCTATTATTTAATTAAGATCTATTTAACTATATAATTTACATGGAATTTTCTATTTCAAATAATTAAAAAATATATTTCTACCTCACCAAAACTTGTTATAGGTACAAGCCAGATGTTAGGTATATCATAGTAGTGAAAGTTAACGAGGTAGAGTAGCATGACTAAATTCATTCAATAGTAAATATATTAGATTCAGCTGATGAATTGATATTGTTACCTATTTTTTCAATATATAATGATTAAAGCATTGGTAATTTTACATCCTTTACTTCACCTCATAGTTTTGAGTGATATTCTTCTAAAGATTTTTTATTGTTAACTAATTAAGAGTGTTAATGTTTAGGTTTCTCCAAAGTGATGAATGTTGGAGATAAATTTCAGATAGGATATGGTTTTTTCTATCTTCAATGAAATTTTTATGATGGGATTTAGGTAATAGATATACATAAATACACATTTTTTTATAAAAAATTAGATTTTAAACATTTTCATATTTCCAAAAAAATCTTCATATGAATCATTGTTGAGTTTTCCCCATTATTCTTCTCATTGTTTTCATATATAGAATGTTTTCATTCTGATTTAGTTATCTCTTTCATATCCTTAAAACTAATTGCCAATGCAGATTCTAATTCATTTCATACCCTACCATTTTATTTGTTTGATGAATAAATTTTTAGATAATAGGTTTCCATGACACTATCATCCCATTTTTCTTTTCAGTTTTTTCATTATTTGGTGAGACTTCCATGCCATTCTTCATTTCTATAGTTATTAACTATACCATTTACATAAATAAGTATAATATATTTTACATGTACAATGCATATTAAAATTTCATATATCTTAATTCATTTACTAGTATACTCATTATGGCCGCACACTGTGGGATATTTTCAAAAACCAATATAGATACATGCAAAGTTTACGTTAGTGTTTATTAATATTACAATTATTCGAGTTTTCATATTTTGCAAAATATTATATTCTCAAATTTCTTATTATCATAATTTTATTGCATGCCTTAATAAATAATTCCAAATACTTCACAGATGAATTTTTATTCCCATGTAACTTATGATGTTCTCCATTTATTCTTCCATTATTTCTTGCATTGTTCACTAGGAAATTTTTCTTTCCACATATTAAAATATTTTTCTTTAGTTATGAATTTAAAGAAAAAAATATGGTTCATTCCAATCTATTATTTTTTAATATATGTAAATTAATTCATTTGAATTCTACGAAATTGAAACTATATTAGTTATAGCATCACTTCATTGGGTAAGAAGTTTCCGAATTTTACATTTTTTATTTACACTAATACATAATTATGTATTAGTGTATATATGGTTTCTTAGTTTGTAAAAATATTTCATTTATTTGTTTTTCCCTCATAATTAGTAATGTTGATAATGAAATTGCATATGCATATTTAACTATATAATTATTACATTTCTATAATTATAAGGGAAAAATAAAAGTAAGGAAGATATATTACAATAGAGATCATCAATGTTTTAATGAAAGTATTTTAAATATGTAGGTTTGTAAATATGTTTTCAATTATATTTTTTAAATAACTTTTCATTTTAAATTTAAATGTAAACTATAGATTCTCTAACTTCCATTATCATATTTCAGGTAAAGGGTTTTATTATGGTATTTCATTTTTATCAATTCTTCATTTTTCATTCTAAAAATTATGAATCCAGGCCAACATTAAAATCAGCTGAGGTTTATTTTTTGAGTTTGTGGTTGTGCATTTCTCCCATATTTCTTCATTCATGGTGTTCATTTTCCTTTGTCTTTTTGTTGTATGTATACCATAAAATTGAATGTTGACTCATGTTTATTGGTGAAACTGTTTGGAATTGTAGAATTAGAATCATCATTACCTGAAGATCTTATGATGATGAAAATGATAGTGGTTTATATGTTGTCGATGCTTTATTTTTTTGGTCTTCAGTGCACAGTGATTAACGATTTTTGATGAATTTTTTTGAACAGATTTGATGTCTATATTTTGACGATTTGATGATGGCATGGCCTGGCTGATGAAACTTCTTGATTCTAGCAGGTGGCATGGACAGATCAATGTTGAATAAGTATAGGATATGTGTGATTATACAGTTGTATTTTTGAAAAATCCCAAACAAAGTTTTGTGTACTGTAGATCTAAATTCCATGTGGGGACCTCTATGCAGTGTATAGGATTTTGGGATGGAGATTAGGATCAAAAAATGTATGACCCTATCCCAGAGTTTATGAATCTATCACATAGGGTGTGAGCACTCCCAAATAAATCATCATGTCCCTTGGAAGGTATAAAAACATGACCTAATAGTACACGACCCATGGAAAGCCTTGTACTCTGATGTTTACATGTTTAGGGAAAAATGTAATGGAGAGTATCCATATTCTGGGACAGAGGCCAAAGTAAATATGCACAGGCTCACCGTTTACTTCTATACAGATAAGGTCATGACCCATTTACATGGCCATGACCTTATGCTGAAGGGACACGCTGTGTTATCCTTTAAACTTGTCTTTTAACCCTTGCCCACTTTATCTTGAACATGTTTTGTTATGCTTTTCTCCCTATATATGATTCTGGAGGGTTAGTATGGAAGAACCTCTTACACATTAGACAACTAACCCTTTAGCATGAATTTTTGGATAATGTTGTTGGAATCCTACCATGAGGGACTGGGTGAGATCCTCTATCATATTATTTCACTAGGTGGAGTTATTAGTATTGTTCTGACCAATAGTACATGAGAACTAATCCTACACATAACAGGTCATTCCAGATTGAGTTGTTAGTTTACCCCATGGCCTTGGGTGTGATACTCATTTTTGTATCATATCTCTTCAGACTTACAGTGTATAATTCTCATGGAGATACCTAATGAGAAATACCTCTTATATGAATTTCATAAGTGCCACCTAACTCATAGAGTGTGTTCTTCTATATGAGTTCTATGTGAATCCTTTGACTAAAAATCTATTACTGGAATTGCGGTTGTAAATTTACCTTGAGATGATATTTATTTGTTGAGTATATCTTAATATTATATATATATATATATGATTTAGAAATATACTAGTGTAGAACGGACTATTGTTATTTTCTTATATTATTTGTTGTTTTGGGGTGTCTTACTGGGTATTGATATACTCACCCATGTAAAGGACTTTCCTTCCTATTTTAGGTCCTGTGCAGATCATCAACCTTCTAACAGAGTCCTCAAGGGACTGAGACCAGGTAGTTCTTAGTAAACTTGACACCAGGGTGTGTTCCTATAGTATCTTGTCAGCAGTCCCCATCATTACTTTGAACATAGACTCATTCTCAGACTCTTTGTGGTGGGTTTTTATTTAGACCTATTTACTTTCAATTGCTTATTTCTTTATTGTAATTGTGGGATTTAGATGTATGCATTCATGGTTGGTCATTTGTTTTTACATTTAAATGTTGTTTTAAATTGCATATGTGTGAATGTGTACAAGTATATAGGCTAAGGTATCCCATATTAGTGATATGCTTATTTAGATTTAGTCGTCATCCCTTTTCCTATTGGAGGTGGGAATGGGGAGTTGCGACATAGGCCCCATTGGGATGGGTTTTGATAATGGGAGATGGAGGTTTTCATTTAATTTCATCCCAAGAAAATTATGATATATTCTATGGAATATCATATGCACCCTTCCAAGCTCTAGGATTTGTCATTTTAGTTAGTGGACATTCAATATGAGGGTTTTATATGACTTAGTGTGTCCTCCTAGGAAGCTTTGGTGTTGTTCAAGAAAATAGAGGAGGATAGTTTGTGGATTTTTGTGGAATTTCATCACCTGAATTAGGACATGATAAAGAACAAGTACCCCTTACTCAGGATTGCCAACCTCTTTGACTATTTGGAAGGGTCGATATGGTTCTTGAAGATCGATGTCTGGTCTGACTGCCACCAGTTGAGGGTTCATGAGGATGATATTCCAAAGCTAGAATTCTAATATTTCTATAGACACTATGAGATCAAGGTGATTCCCTATGACACAATGAATGCCCCCATCATTTTTATGGATTTGATTATCCAGGTTTTCTAGCTATACATGGACCAATTCATTATTTTCATCATTGATTTCAAACTCATATACTCTACGTTAGAGTAGGATCATGAAGATAACTGGAGGATAATTATATATTTTCTTCAGGAGCACTGTCTTTATTGAAATCTATGGAAGTTATAGTTTTAGATTCATGAGGTTAACTTCTTAGGGAATGCCATTTTTGATAATTGTTTGGCCATGGACCTAGTGAAGATCGATGCAGTGATTCCTTAGGAGCAACCTATGATCATGTCAGAGGTGTTGAGATTTCTTGTATTAGAAGCATACTATAGAAGGTTTGTGGTAGACTTATCTTAGATTGAAGCCCCTTTGATCACACTGATGCAGAAAGGGAATCCTTTTACAAGTACTAGATAGTGCCAGAGAACCTTGATGGAGTTGATGGTGAAGATACAGAGTTCTCCTATGTTGATACTACCCAAGGAGGGCATGGAGTATGTGGTGTATTGTGATGCCTATGGAGCTGGGCTTGACTGGATGTTGATTCAGAGGCAAGAGGCTATCACATATGGTTCTAGGTAGTTGAGACCCTATGAGAAGAACTATGCAACTCGTGACCAAGAGGAGGTAGTGTGAGTGTTATTCATGAAGATGTGGAGGCACTACCTTTTGGGGGAGACCTTTGTGATTTAGTCACACCAATAGAGTCTCTGTTACCTCTTCGCGTATAGAGACTTGAACCTGAGATAGTGATTCTTTTTGGTATTCCTATTGGACTATGAATTTGGGATATTCTATAATTTGGGGAAGGGAAATGTTGTAGAAGATGAACATATAAATAAGTACTAGGATTTCATGGTGTAGGTTGCTTTAGAGTAATTGGCTACCTTGTAGCTAACCATGATGTCGTAGGAGGGTGTGGATTTGCTTTAGTCAAAGGTGTTGACTCATCCACTTCTCGAACGTGTGAGATAGTCTCTATTGGGTGACATCAATAGTGATATCTCCCATGACTACAGATACATAAGGTATTAAATAAGTGGATATTATGATGTAGAGAATAATTTCATCATTTTCTAGGGTTGATCGGTGGTCCCAGTATCAATATTGAAGGAGATGATATGATATTTCCACACAACGTCATTAGTTGTACACCCTAGTGTGGAAAACATGTACATAGAAATTCAGTAGTAGTTATGGTGGTCCGACATGATATGATGTGTGGCTGAGTTCATCTCTATGTGCCTCACCTATCAATTGGTGAAGGATGAACACTAGGTTCTGACAGGTTTATTTCATACCCTTGAGATCATGGAGTAGAAGTGGGATGGAATATCCATGGAATTTGTGATTGGTCATCAATGTAATGAAATGGCCCATGACACTATCTCAGTGATGTTTTACTGACTCATGATGTTAGTGCAATTCCTTTCTATTATAGAGTAGGACTCAGTGGAGATATTGGGGAATATGTAAATATGAGATATATTATTCCTTCATAGGGTGACCTCGACTATAGTCTCCCACTGTGATGTGTGGTTTACAACACAGTTGTGGAGAAGCATGTATAAGGTTTTCAAGACCCATATGAGGATGATGAAAACCATTCACTCCCATACATATGGGAATAATGAGTGCACTATCCATGTTTTAGATGATATGACGAGGGATTTGTTGGAGTTGGTGTCCTAGAACCAACTACATTGTACTTTATTCATTAATAAAAGCCTTATCACATCTTGATTGTTCTTCTATGTGACAATGCATGTGATAATGTCCTAAGGATAGATGTTTCATTAAAGGGTCATAACAGATCCCTGCTATGATGAGAACCCAGAATTTCCATAACACTATTCTTGAATATATGTTATATGGCAGGATGATTTTATTTGAGGGAAACAAATAATACAGGCCATTAGGGGTGAGGACTCATAAAACTTTGAGGCACCTTCTCATGGTGTGTGCCCTTGGTAATATCCAGGAGCATATTTTGAGAATGAGACCCGCCAGTAGGAAATCCACATTTAATAGTGTCATTGGATGTTCCTATCTACGGATGTGTGTGTTGGTCCTTAAACATTAAGATTATTATTAATGTGTATTAAAAATCGTGCACTTAGATATATTGATGAAAAATATGACGACACAGTGTTCATAATGAGGTAGGTTATGTTGGGTGTGTTATGAGTGATACTGCATTAATAGATAATGCGATAAAGGATTTGTCCCCATGGTTACATAAAAAAAGTAGATATCTCATGCCCTTTGATGGAATTGATATAGCCTAAAAAAATCCATGGCCATGGTAAGGTATGGGCGAGTTTGATTCCATAAAGTAAAAGAAAGAATAATCGATCACACGGGTCGATGGAACTAGCATGCAACCCAATTGATTCGAGATATCATGACAAATGGATTATATTACACGATAAGTGTTCGTATGAGGTGACACATCAATGCTGCATCAACTTATTTCTCTTGGGTACCTTGACCCATTTCTAGACAGTAATATTGGACTTTAGGAAAGCCCGACTAATGCCAACGAGAAAGAGGCCTCGAGGGTCACACACTAAGTGTGTCCATGTATCTCAGTTAAATATTAATTTAACAAGTTAAATACAGATTATTTCTAACTGTGGATTAATAATTATTTAAGGATGCTTGATCGCATTTATTTTAACACTAGTTATTCAAGAGAATATATTTTGGATAAAATAATATATATTTATTAGCGAGTAATGAAGTTACATTTATTTAAGAAATAAATAGCCATTACTCAAGGACTAATAAATGCGGTGGAGGAAATAAAGAAAAATGGAAAATAAAAGTACATGCTGTGTATATTGAATATACATGTCATGTAGTTTTATGGAAAATGAGTACACATCGTGTATTAATTATTACACAACATTAGTTTTTCCAGTCGAGATTTTGAGGAAATAATATCATTTTATTAAATGATATTTATTATAATCAGCTTTGGAGCATGTAAAGGAATTAATCATTTGACATGGAGGTTTTCAATAAGAGTTAATGAAATAAATAAAACGCGTAACGTTTTTATTTATTGTCATAACTATATAACCTCAAACCCGATTATAAATATCCACACAAACCCAACTCTTTTCCTCAATTGTTGTGCAAAACAGTTCTGGAGAGTTCTCTTAAGGCCGAAAGAACTCTTTCCTCCAAGAACGCTCTCAAGAAGGAGAGAGATCCACCACCACCAGATTAAGGCGATCAAAGGCGGACATCAAAAGCGAAGGTTATTCCACTCTAGCACTTAGATATACCTTCGGTGACCTCAAAAGATACATGGAGCACTTGTGGATCACTACTAGAGGAATCCTACAATTGGATTCTACGACGCAATGACAGATCACATCAGATCGTGACCAGAGACATCAATGAAGAAATAATTTCATCAAGGAAATTCTTGTCCATTAATTAAATTAATTATAACCAAAATATGATGATCCTATCTCTATGTTTTTGGGAATCCCTCTTCTGTTTTTCATTCTTCATTCTATTCCGAAGATCCGGCATTTTACATCATGACAGATCTCAGATTGATCGTTGTTAACGCTAAAATTAAAGTTAGGCTGACCCACCAACGTGATTCCGCTGAACCTGAAACCTAAAAGTGGTATCAGATGGGTCATATCATTGATTATAATTATTTAGTTTTTCATTGGTGATTTACACATTTAATAATTTAGTTGTTTCAATTCAAGTTAATCATTCTTTAAATCTAAATCTTGACATATGTTCCTACCCTCTCGTTTCTCGTTCACCTTACAGAAATGAATTTTTTATTTTAATTTTAATTAAAATAAAATAGAGGAACTCATCCAAAGGTTCAAAATGATCTTGAACGTACAACACCAGAATACATGGCGTGTATTCAGAAGTACACGCCATGTAGTCTAGGTTCAATGAATCGGCATGGTCCACCAAATCAGGCCACGTATTGGATCCTATCTAAGTCATTTATGACACCATGTATTGAATAGGAGCAGGTGGAACATAGTTTCTGGATTACACACCATGTGGTCCAACTGAACACGACGTGTAGTCCCTTCGGGATGGGATTGGACCGTCTACCCCGTACATGGCTTGCCTGACTGGAAACCATGTAATGCGAATACTACACGACGTGTGTCCAACTAAACATGCTGTGTACTCCAAAAATATCTGAAGTATATCTACACGCCATGTCCCTGGGCGTGTACTTCGGATGGACGGTGAAGAAAAGTACACGTCAAGTAGTCCGAAATACACGTTGTGTACCCACCCAAATTACACATATTTATTAAAATTTATTATTATATTATACAAACCCTTGAGACATGTACCATAGTGAATGTGTAAAGCTGAGGCACAACATGTGATAGGTGTTTTATATATACGTGTTTAATTTAACATCTGCGTAATGAACAAGAATTGACTAGGTTGCCTCCAAGGTACAAGTTACGTACAAGGATAATTTTAATTTGTTTAAAATTATGATGGATGGGAATCTCAAGTAAATTCAGAAAAGTTTTTAAGATAAAAGGATTGATTAATTAAAGATAATTAATTGATTCGAGCATGATTTATCTTAAAAAATAACTATTAAATAAAAAAATTCTAGTTTTAATTATGCGTAAATATCATTGCATGTATGGATGATCATGAGCTAGACCAAGACCTTTGTATGTGAATGGTTTCTTTTAGTTTATTTATTTAAATTACATTTGTTGGCCCGTGAGGCTTCTCCTCATTAATATGTAGGGCCTACATGCCCAAGGATTATTTTATGTAAAACCCCCTTTTTAACCCTCACCTGCATGTGAGATAAATGCATATTCAATGGATGAAACTCCCAAGCTAGTGGAGGCGGCTCAAGTCAGGATCCAAGGCGAAACCAATCCAAAGAGATACAATGGTGGATAGGTGGAAAGCTGTAAACACGAACCCAAAAGGTTCAAGGTGTTTCTCCCCTAGGTCTTGGGTTAGTTTATCAACCACTAGATAAAATAATCAATATAAAATCTCATGATCATACCATTTATTTTATTTCTGTTAGTTGCATGGTTTATATTTATTATGGGTATGTTGTCACGATCACACAATTAATGAATTAAAAAAGCATGCAAGATGAAACTAAAATAAGACCCTCTTATGCGTAAATATTATCTTAGACATGGTTAACCACCTAAATATATCCCACATAATATTAACAAGCATGTAATCAAAGATAATAAATTGTAAATTTATGTATAAGGATAAAATCCCTCAAAGAAATATTAAGTCGGTATATCCTTCCATAATCTTGGTTAGAATCAAACCATAGTTCAAAGTGCCTAACCAACCCTAGTTGGGGTGATTTCAATTATCAGGGAATTCTAATTCTAGGTTTTGGGTTGACTTTACTTGGTTCACATCAAGGGTTGACTACCACAGCAGGATTTGGTGTGACCAAGAGGCAAAGGTTGAGGAAATCCAAAATAAAAGGGTTTCATGATTGGGGAGTCCACTCAGCGGATCAAGAAGCTACGAGTTAATGCAGTTAGAATTTGGAATGCCTACCTAAAACCCTTAAAGTTGCTAGAACAACCCTAGTTGGTGTAATATGAAGGGAAATATGGATCCTTTCCACTATAATATTCAAGCAACAGAATATTCCAAAGTCAATGGTGAGGGCTATTGGATTTCAATAAATTAGTGGGAGAATAATAAGTATTAATTTATTAATTTGTCTCAATTTTTATATTAAAGTACTAAAAATTTTCTCATCTTAAATTCTAGAAATGATAAGAAAAATGAATTCAAACATATCATTGCGAACTATACTCACGAAGGAAAACCTTCTCACTGGAACCAATTTCCAAGAGTGGAAGAGGAATTTATGCGCCATCCTTCACCACGAAAGGAAATTGTATGTGCTAGAAGAGCCTATTCTAGTTTCTCCTAGAAAGGAGGCCAGTGATGAGGAATTATCTCTCTACATGAAACACATGGATTATGCCATATATGTCTAGTGTTTCATGCTATCATCCATGTCTAATGAGCTCTTGAAGGAACATGAAAACATGGACGCATATAGCATGATGTCTCACCTTAAGGATCTCTACCAAGAGAAGGAGAGACATGAAAGATATGAGATCTCTAAAACTTTGTTTACAAATAAGCTTGGAGAGTCTGCGCCAGCTGGGCCTCATGTAGTCAAGATCATTGGCTATATTGAACGCTTGAACATCTTAGGGATTAAGTTCCCGGATGAGTTGCATATAGATCTCATCCTATCATCATTGCCCAAGACCTTCTCTAGATTTATTATCAACTAAAACAGGAGAAATAATTAATAGATTCTATCAGAACCTTTGACCTTGATTCTCCTAGTAGATAAGGACATGGGGCATGAAAAACTCGTAGTCCTTATGCTGAATAAGAAAAGGAAGGACAAGGAAAAGTGGATAAGGACTTATAAACGGTCTGAAGCCCCCAAGCACCATCCCTATAATAAGGGGACGATCTAGAGGCAGGGAAAGGAATGAGAGGTGGTATGTTTTTCATGTGTCAAGCAAGGCCACTAGAAGAGGAATTGTACCCAAAAGCATGGGGACGCTAAAGGTGCATTCATTATCGAGTGTAATCTTTCCATTTCTACACATTGGGTATTAGATACAGCTTGTGGGGCTCACATATGTATTCAAATGTAGGAACCAAGTAGATTTAGAAATATTTCCAGAGGAGAGGTGGATCTTTGAGCTGCCAATGGTGCAAGGCTAGTTGCGTTGGCTATTGGAGATTACCACCTCTCATTGCCAACTGAGATGATTTTGGTTTTACATAACTGTTATTATGTGCCTAGTGTTACCAAGAACATAATTTTTGTATCTTGTTTGGATATGGATGGATTTATTTTCAATTTTGGAAATAAGGGTTGTCTATTTTATAAGGAAAACTTATTTTATGTTATGGAACATTTAAATAATGGTTTTTATGCATTAAATTACAAAAACCAAGTGTTGGAAATCGATAACGAAACAAACTCACATGACTCGTACATCACCCAGTTGTGGCATCACCATCTCGGTCATGTAATTGAGAAGCATTTGACATAGCTCTACCAAGATGGATATTTAGAATCTACTAATCTAAAACCACTTGATAGATGTCACACTAGTTTACAAGGTAAAATGACCAAGCCGCCTTTTGGTGGACAAGGTTAAAGGTCCACAGAGCTTTTAGGATTGGCGCACACGGATGTGTGTGGACCATTTACAGTAAAAGATAGAGGTGTATATTCTTACTTCATTACTTTTACTGATGATTTGAGTAGATATGGATATGTCTAATTAACGAGGTATAAGTCAGAAGCTTTAGAGAAATTTAAAGAATTCAAAAAAGAATAAGAGAATTAGCTTGGTAAGAAGATAAAGAAACTTCGATCAGACCGAGGTGGAGAATATCTGAACCAAGAGTTCATCAATATTATATAAGAGTTTGGGATTCTATCTCAGCTCACTCCTCCTAATACACCACAGTGGAACGATGTTAGTGAAATGAGGAACCACACCTTGTTTGACATGGTGAGGTCGATGATGAGTCGTGCAGATCTTCCATTATCCTTTTGGGGATATGCATTAAGAACTGCAACATAAACATTAAACTGAGTACCAACTAAGGCAGAAAATGGAATTCCATCTAAGTTATGGAATGGAAAGAAACCCATTTTGTCGCATACACGTGTATGGGGATGCAAGGCATTTGTTAAGGCCTTCTCAGGCAAAAAAATTTCACCCCGGGGCACGAGGTGTATCTTTATAGAATATCCCAAGGAAATGAAATGATATTACCTATATAACCCTCAAGAAAAGAAATTTCTAGTCACAAGAAAATCCATCTTCATTGAGAGGGAGCAAAACCTCAAAAGGGATAGTGGGAGCAAGATTTACTTTGATGAAGTTGATGGTCAAGATACAAAAACATTGGTACAGGAACAAGTTCCAAAGGTCCCTGTGGAAGAGGTTCTAGAAACACAAGTACTACGTAGGATTTCAAGATATTTAAGGTAACTAGATAGATTTGGCATCCTAGTCACTGAGGATGGTGAATCATTATTGTTGGACAATGATGAACCTCTCTCCTACAAGGAAGCATTAGAATGCTCAGAAGCTGCAAGATGGCTAGAAGCTATGAATTCTGAGATGGATTCCATGTATCAGAACCAAGTCAGGGTTCTGGTCGATGAGCCAGTTGATGTAAATCCTATTGGGTGAAAATGGATATTCAAGAGAAAACTAGACATGGAAGGTCAAGTTAGCACCTATAAAGCAAGGCTGGTGTATAAAGGATTCAGACAGCATCAAGGAATTGACTATGATTAAACCTTCTCACCAATTTCCATGTTTTAATCCCTAAGAATCATACTTGCCATAGTAGCTTACCATGACTATGAGATTTGGAAAATGGATGTCAAAAAAAATTCCTTAACAAGAACCATTAGGAAGATGTCTATATGACACAACCTGAAGGGTTTGTGACAGCAAGTGAAGCCAAATGGGGTTTCAAGTTGCATAACTCTATTTATGGATTAAATAAAGCATCCAAGTCATGGAAAATTCAATTTGATGAAGCCATAAAAGAATTTGGTTTCATTAAGAATTAATGTGAGCCATGTGTTTATAAGTGGTTTAATGGGAATGTGATCGTTATCCTTGTAGTATATGTTGATGACATATTGCTTATTGGAAATGATGTACCAGTCTTACAGTCAGTTAAGGACTGTTTGAACAAGTGTTTCTCCATGAAGGACTTGGGTGAAGCAGCCAACATTCTAGGGATCAAGATCATTCGGGATAGATCCAAAGAGGTTGCTTAGACTATGTTAGGGTATATACATTGACCAAATACTAAAGAGATTTAGTATGGAACAATCCAAGATGGTATTGGTTCCAGTGTCACATGGCATACATATTTCTAAGAAAATGTGTCCCCAGACACAACAGGATAATGGTAGAATGAGTAAGATCTTATATGCTTTAGCTGTAGGATCCATCATGTATGCCATGTTATATACTAGGATTGATGTTTCCTATACACTGAGCATGGTTGGAAGATATCAAGCAGATCCAGGAGAACAACATTGGACTGTTGTTAAGACTATCCTTAAGTATCTAAGAAGAACTAAGGATATGTTCCTGGTGTATGGAGGAGACGAGGAGCTTGTCATCAGAGGGTTTGCTGATGCTGGTTTTCAGATAGATCAGAATGATTTGAAGTCGCAATCTGGATATATTTTATGTCTCAATGGAGGATCTGTGAGCTGGAAGAGTTCATAGTTGCCATTTGTCTCCAATTCTATAGTGGAGTCCGAATATATAGCGGCTTCTGATATAGCCAAGGAAGCCATTGGGATTTGGAACTTTTTCTAGGAGCTTGATGTGGTGCATAACAATAAAGATCCTATCACATTATATTGTGATAATACTGCAGTGGTGGCTCTTTCAAAAGAACCATGGTCACATCAATGGACAAAGAATATAATCCCGAAGTATCACCTATGGAGGTATTTATATCAAAGGGGTGAAGTTGCAGTGAGCATAGTGTACACAGAAGAGAATGTGGCAGACCCCATGACTAAAGGCCTATCTCAGCAGAAGCATTAATATCATGTGAGAGCTAGTGGGTTAAAAGTTGTTAGCAGTTGGCTCTAGTCCAAGTGGGAGTCTGTTGGATTTGGTGGCCTAGAACCAACTACTTTGTACTTTATTCATTAATAAAATCCTTACCACATCTTGATTGTTCTTCTACGTGACAATGCTTGTAATAATGTCCTAAGGATAGATATTTCATTAAAAAGTCATAGCTAATCCCTACTTTTATGAGAACCCAGAATTTCGATAACATTGTTCTTGAATATATGTTTTATGGCCGGATGATGTTATTTGTGGTACACAAATAATACAGGCCATTAGGGGTGAGGATTCATAAAAATTTGATTCACCTTCTCATGGTTAGCGCCCTTGGTAATATCCAGGAGGATATTATGAGAACGAGACCCGCCAGTAGGAAATCCACATTTCATAGTGTCATTGGATGTTCCTATCTACGGATGTGTGTATTGGTCCTTAGACTTTAAGATTATTATTAATGGGTATTACAACTCACGCACCTAGATGTATTGATGAAAAATATGACGATACACTATTTGCAGTGAGGTAGGATATGTTGGGTGCATCACGAGTGATACTGCATTAATAGATAATGTGAGAAAGGATTGGTACCTTTTGTTCCATAACAGAAGTAGATGTCTCTGGCCCTTTGATGGAATTGATATAGCCTAAATAAATCCATGGCCATGGTAAGGTATGGGCAAGTTCGATTATAGAAAGTCAAAGAAAGAATAATCGAGCACATGGGTCGATGGCACTAGCATGCAACCCACTTGATTCGAGATATCGTGAAAAAGGGATTATATTACACGATAAGCATTCATATGAGGTGAAACTTCAATGATGTGTCAACTTCTTTATCTTGGGTTCCTTGACCTATTTCTAGACAGTAATCTTGGACTTTAGGCAAGCCCACCTAATGCCAATGAGAGAGAGGCCTAGAGGGTCACCCACTAAGTGTGTCCATTTATCTCAGTTAAATATTAATTTAACAAGTTAAATACTAATTTAACAAGTTAAATAAATATTATTCTCAAATGTGGTTTAATAATTATTTAAGGATGCCTGATCATATTTATTTCTACACAAGTTATTTGAGAGAATATAATGGGGACGAAATAATATATATTTATTAGTGAGTAATGCAGTTACATTTATTTAAGAAATAAATATCCATTACTCAAGGACTAATAAATGTGGTGGAGGAAATAAAGAAAAATAGAAAATAATAGTACATGCTGTGTATATTGAATATACATGCCGTGTAGTTTTATGGAAAATGAGTACACGCCATGTATTAATGATTACATGGCGTTTAGTTTTTCTAGTTAGGATTTTGAGGAAATAATATCATTTTATTAAATGATATTTATTATAATCAGCGTGAGCGCATTTCAAGGAATTAATCATTCGACATGGGGGTTTTCAATAAGAGTTAATGAAATAAATAAAATATTTAATGTATTTATTTGTTTTCATAACTCTATAACCTCAAACCTGATTATAAATATCCTCTCAACCCCAACACTTTTCCCCAATCATTGTGCACAACAATTCTGGAGATTTCTCTCAAGGCCAAAGAAATATTTCCTCCAAGAATTCTATCAAGACCGAGAGAGATCCATCACCACTGGATCAAGGCGATAGAAGGAAGACATCACAAGCGAAGGTTCTTCCATGATAGCACTCAGAAATTCCTTTTGGTGGCGTCCAGAGATACGTGGAGAACGTGTGGATCACCACTAGAGGAATCCTACACTTGGATTATACGACGCAATAACGGATCACATCAGATCATGACCGAAGACATCAATGAAGAAATAATTCCATCAAGGTAATTCTTTTAAATTAATTAAATTAATTATAACCAAATATGATGATCCTATATCTATGGTTCAAGGACTCCCTCTTTTGTTTTTCATTCTTCATTCTATTCCGAAGATCCAGCGTTTTACATCGCGACAGATCTTAGATTGATCATTGTTAACGCTAAAATTAAAGTTGGGTTGACCCATCAACGTGCTTCCGCTGCTCCCATAACCTATAAGATTACATGTTAGACTTTGGCTGGAGAGGGGAGGATCACTTGACCCTAGTATAGATTACATAAAACACTAGATAGAACTTTATTTTTGGAATGATCCCTTTTGATTCCATGTGTGGGAGACCCTTTTGTTCAACCTTGTTCATGGAAGTGATTGGAAAGGCCTATATTATTGGTCAAGAGTTAGTGTAATTGACAATGAAGAAGGTTAAGGTCATCTACTAGCGGATGAGGACAACTCAGAGAAGGGAAAAAACTTTTTTTAGATCACCATCGAAGGCCATTGGAGTTTTATTAGGGAGA
Source organism: Viscum album (assembly GCA_963277665.1). Taxonomy (NCBI): domain Eukaryota; kingdom Viridiplantae; phylum Streptophyta; class Magnoliopsida; order Santalales; family Viscaceae; genus Viscum; species Viscum album. The sequence goes on along the minus strand of OY728141.1, from coordinate 821,393,399 downwards.
TATTGTTTTTAATAGAGTCTCCCCAATATGAAAATTCAGGAGATTTGGCTTGAGAGGGAATCTATCACTGAGGTTCATTAATCTATTCGAGATCTTCTAGAGGGTTTTTAGGGTTTCTTATCACCTCTCTCTACCACCATAGTTGGAGCAGGTTCACGACATCTTTCATGTGTTGTAGTTAATGAGTTACAAGGAAGACATTATGCATGTTATCAACTAGGGTGATATGGAAATCAAGAATGGAAACACTTTTTCAGAGTCTTATGGTGATCAAGGATTGATAGGAGAAGACCCATTTTTGATGGACATCCCCTTGGATCGCATGTTGTGCCGGTATGGGAATGTGCACGAGAGCTCCTCGGAACAGGAGAGCCAAATGTAGGCTTAATATCCTGAGTAGTTTAATTAGTTTTTTGGGGGAAGAAAAAAATGAATGATGGAATGATATAGATACCCTATTTTTCCCTAAAAGACATTGAAATATTTCTATATATCTTTTCAAATCCATACACTAAAAGGCCAAGAGATTCTGAGACATGGTGTTCCCAAAATTAATTTTATAAAAATGTTAAATATATTTTGAATTATGTTTGGATAATTTCAGAAAGAAAATGGAATAAATCTTAAATGGAATGTAATGTCCCATAATTTCCATATAATTTTTTTAATTATATGGAATTATTTTGAGACCACAAAATATGATGGTACATGATTCCAAGGCCTGAAGTGCCCCGAATGATCCTTCAAGGTTTTGTTAAGTTTTAATTAGAATGCATCAGCATTTTTTCTGAAAAAGTGGAATAACTCTTAAACAGTTTCCCAAATTAGAAATCCAAGGACACCATTACACTCAGGATGGAGGGTTTACCCTAGGTGCGACTAAATCTTAGTTGGCACAAGCCTAGAATGAGAAAACCCGAAAATGGCATAACATTAAGTAAAATAATTAAATAAAGTTAATTTATTTTTCAAATGATTATAAATCACAAATGGTAACTCAGATTAAAAATCCGAGACCACTTATGAACCCATGAGGGTATGATTCCTTTAGGAAGATAGTAACATTGGCCAACAGGGGACACTAGTGAAAGCTATTTTTTGGACATAAATAAAATAAATAAGTGAAAATTATTTTATTGTAAAATTCATAACTTTTAAATGGTAACTCGGATTGGAAATCTGAGAGTACCATTGGATTAATTGAAGTGTGTTTCACTTAGGCAGAGCCTAACCTCAACCGGCGTGGGTCAAGGGTGACTGTTAATAATTTTCTGATTTTTTTGGGTCATTCAGTAAATGCGTGACCGGAATTATATAACTTTTGAATCGGTGCTCGGATTAGAAATCCGAGGCCACCATTGAATCCACAGCGTTGGGATTCGCTTAAGGGAGGCTTCACTTTGACAACAATAGGCCCAGAAAAAAAAGTTATATTTTGAGACTTTTAAAGGAATAATAAAAATAACATAGTTATTTTTTAATTTCTTTCTTTTCCTCCAATGGACATGTGGAAACATGGGACCGACGATGTGTCAAGACAATTAATGGATTGAACTTTCATTCTAAGTAACTGCACCGTTGGGGAATTAGGAAGGTTTCAAATTAATGGGCCTACATTAATTCCAAAAATGTTGCAAACCCTCCCCCTCTCCTATATATATAGAGCTTGGGGAGAGGTGTCAGCACAACTTTGCCAAGAAATGAAGTGCTAAAGGAGTGCTGCGACATCAATCCCTTAGAAGACGGAGTCGGTTCCGGCGAGTGGTGTAAATCACACTGAAACGCCGAATGAGGATTGACGATCAAGGGAAGTCATTGGAGGATGGTGTGGGAATGATGAACACCGAACCTCTTTCTCAACTACGGGTGTTTCTCCATCCTTCACGGGGTAGGGGTTTAAATATGTGTGATTATTTTTTCCCTTGTTCTTCCCTTCTATACAAAGAACGCGGATCAACTCACTAACTAGGTGATCTGCGAATGATTTCTTCTTGCAGGTTTGGGAATAATTATTGCAGGTTGATGTAGGAGTTTTTATACACGTTGAATTTATTCCTTTGAATCTTCATATCCTAAATTCATGATGACAATGGCTAAATGAACATTTCCATCATCCCACACATAAACATTGCTCATCTTCCCTTTTATTCTTCACGTGTTCTTCATGCATTCTTCAACACCAAATATTTATTGAGGATGGAAATGGAGAGATTCATTGAGCATGATATATGGACACAGATCCTTCAACACAAGGATAGAGAATATGAGATCGTTTAATTTTTCAATCTTGGAACGAAGCAGCAGTGGCTCATGGAAGAAGGCGATGATCGGCACCCAGCCGACCATGAAGAAGGAAGGGCGGCATGCGTCCGTGCCACCGGTTAAAGAGGAGGTCGCAGCCCATCGGCTGTAGTGGGACATGATGGTGGCCAAAAACTGGCCGACCATGTGGAGAAGTGGCGGCACGCGTCCATGACGCCAGTGGAGTAGGAGGTCGTGGCTGCTTGGCCGCAGCAGAGGATGGATGGCGGCCTGCACCCGGTCGACCGCAGGTGGATAGCAGCGCCGTCGCGCCACTGTAAGGAGAACTGGCCGGCCGTTCTGGCCAGCCGAGGCGCACCATGCAGGACCACTGAGCTTTCCCGCATGCTAGTAGGGTGACCAAATGGCCATCAGGCCATTCATATTATCGGGGGGGGGGGGGGCAGGTTGCGGTTAGGGCCGCACCACAGGCCGCCCCAGTGGGCTGCGACCTTCGCGGGCTGGGCCGGACTGCGGTCTAGTGGACCGGGCCTACCAAGCCTAGTTCATCTGGGTCAGACCCATGTTGAGCTGGGTCGGGCAGGGTCAGACCAGACCCAGGCCCATTAAGGACCCAAATACACCTTTCTGGCCCTATCGTGAGAACCGAGCATCCTTTTGATGAACCGCCTGTAGCGCCAGAATCCTTGAATCGATAAAATCCGTTTTTTATACTCCACTTGAGTTTTGGATATGGTTGGAGTATGTCCGGGTTGGATCAGACCCCAAATCCAACCAGGTCCTTGGAGAAGAAACACTAATAACTTACATATCGAGCGTTCGATTGACACGCCGTCTATTGCGATGGGTACCTTATGACATGACAGACCTTTGGGATACTTTTTTGTGGAACTTCAGGGCAGTTGTGGTATAAACTATTTCTGTGAAGAATTTATCCCAAGCACAATATGTACTTAACCTTGCGATTGGCTGAAAATTGAGGACTGCTGACCGTTTCAACTCAGAGTGACTCGATAGACCCAGTGGGGAGCGCCTTTGTGTGACACGACAGACCCATAGTGCGGAGCGCCTCTATGTCATGTGGAAGACCCATGGTACTCGATAAGAGGAGTACCTAAGTAGGCCACGAGGGGGAGAACCTCTGTGTCACAAGGCAAACCTACAGTGGGGAGCACCTCTGTGGGACACAGCATACCCACGATACTCGAGAGGAGGAGTACCTCAGTAGTCCAAGGTTAGTGGGAAGCACCTCTGTGTGACGCGGAGGCCCACTGTACTCGTTAGAGGAGGAGTTCTCCAACTGATGAGGTGTTCGAGGTTTGTGACTAATGATGCTAAGATTACTACCCTTGAATATACTTTGTGGTGACTTCCATGGATATCATGATGCAACGAGTGTCTTGAGGAGAGGTTATTACAAGTGCGATATGTAAGGAACCCTACGAAAGGCTGAGACTTGATGACTACTGACCATTTCGACTCAAAGTGACTCGACCGACCCAGTGGGGAGCACCTCGGTGTGACGCGACAGACCCACAGTGGGGAGCACCTCTATGTGATACGACAAACCCAAGGTAATCGATAGGAGGAGTACGTCAGTAGGCCATGAGGGGGAGTGCCTTTATGTTACGTGGTAGACCCACATTGGGAAACACCTATGTGTGATGTGGCCGACCCACAGTACTCGACAAAAGGAGTACCTCAACAGTCGATGGTTAGTGGGAAGTGCCTCTGTGTGATGCGGCATTCCAAATGTTCTCGATAGAGGAGGAGTTATCCAGTAGCCGAGGTATTCGATGTTGTGATTAGGAATGTTACTTGTTACTATCAATAGAGAATCTCGTGGCTGGATATCAGCTTCCATAGCGATCCTGTGTGGGTCAACTTCGTAATTCTGTTTCTCAGAGTTTTTTACCTGGTGTGAGACGAGTGTTTATCTTTGTGGTATTCTTTCCTTTGAGGAATAGTTTGGATTTGGGATTTTGAGTTGGGCCTCATGCTTCTTCATGATTGAGATGGGTTTACTTGAAAACTTAGAAATATGTACGAGCATATACCTACGTAAGGTTGAAAGTTGTTTTCATGATTTTTGGTTTATCCTTTGTGGATTTTGTGAGACCTTTGAGGGTCTTGGGGTCCCTATTAAGTATCATTATACTCACCCCTGCACGATCTATGCCCACACCTTGTTGTGTTTAGTGTAGATGAAGGACAATGTTGACTGAGGATGAGGGTACCAGGACTAGAGGTAGATCTTAGGTGGAATTTAGATGAGGCATACCACAAAGATGACCGTTCAAGAGCTGTACCTGCCCTTTAGGTAGGATCCTTGGTGGGTGTTCATAGGAGCTGTATAAGTTTTACTTGTACTTTTCAGTTTACTTGTACTTTACAGTTGGGCTTGTATTCTGGCCCCTTTTACTTTCTGTACACACCCTATTTACTACATAGTTTTACTTTATGCTTCTATCCTTTTTTGTGCTTAGTTGTGTGAGTTTATAGGTTATAAAGATAACGCCTTCCCGTTTTTAGGGAATATGCCTTTCGTTGATAGTCGCCATCCCCTGGTATATGGAAGACGGGCTTGGGGTAGTCACGGAACGGGCCTCGAGGGATGAGTCGTGACAAAGTGGTATCAGAGGAGTTTGGTTCTACCGAAGAATTAGGACTCTGATATTTTCTGTGAAGTAATAGTGTTAAGTTTTATGAGTGTGGTTTTCAGTTCAGGGAGTCTAGTGTTGGTGAGGTGGCCGACATAGCCATACAGTAGGACCCTGAATTCTGATTTCTGACTCTGCGCACGAAAACAATGATTTCATGTGTTTTTGAAAAGTTTTTATTTTTTTATTTCCCTAGATTCAGCTCACCAGGTATAAATTAATAACCATGGCACACCTATTCCTTATCAGGATGTTTCCACGGAGATAGCCAGCCAGGATTCCCGAGAGAGTACACGACGATGGCCCACTGAGCAGCGAGGCTCCGGTGTAGGTCCCACTTACTGTGTTGGAACCTTCGAGTGGTGCACCAGCAGCACCACCACCCGTTGGGAAGTATTTACCCTTAGCTGCACTGGCCGATGGTTCATGCTTACAGAGCACATTGCATAATTTTCATTGGTTGAGGCCTTTGAGGTTTCAAGGCGAGACAAATTACCAGGTATTTGAGGACTGGATGGAGGCTGTGACTTCAGTTTTCTATATAGTTGAGACACTAGTTGAGTATATGATGATCCTAACTACTGGTCTTTTTTAGTACGTAACCATGAGGATGGTCTGTAGGGTAATGAGGCTTCGGTACTTGGACCATTTCCCGGGATTGTACCTTCGGGTAGTGTGCCAGCTATATCACTACCCATTGGTCAGCAGTTACAACCGATGGTACCGGTAGAGGACATATGTGGGCTTAGTGCGTTACACGTGTTTCAACATCAGATAACCCTTAGGTTTAGAGGAAAGCCCGACTCATAGGCGGCTGAGGACTGTCTTGAGGAGGTGTCTGAGAGTTCCCTAGAGCTTCTACAGCTTCAGCAGGAAGACATGTCAGTGGCTGAGTGTTCATCGAGGCATACCGGCCATCCCATGTAATCGATGAATACAGTATGGATAGTGCATCAGAGCTCAAACCTCTGAGCAAGGTGTCTTTAGGGAAATCCGAGCCAGCACTATTCCTCTATGCATTCCTACTTATGTTAGCAGGCTAGAAAGAACCTTTGTGGGTGAAAGTTCTCTGGCTGAGCGGATACAACCAGTGAATGTTAGTAGTGGTATAACAGGAAACTAGTACTAGTCACAGAGACTTGGGAGTGTAAAATGTTTTGGGAAGAAGAAGTAATAAGGGCAGATGAATCTGAAGGGAAGTAGATGTGGAAGCAGAGCTAGGAGAGTACCATGAGGTGGTGTACATTTCGACATGTTACAACCTCCCACCTTTTTGTGGACCCCACCAGGCTCCAAGAGCTATAGGATAGGGGAAGGGAGTAGTTGTATGTGATTGAGGAGTGTGACACAAGGGATCCTGGAATGATTCGAGTTACAGTATGTGTCTACAACTAACTGCCATATCAATAGACATAGGTACCAATCATTCTTTCTCTCCACAAATCCTGTTCAAGACCTAGAGTTTCCAGTTTAGTTATTGACTTGACCCTCATGTCTGAAAATACCTTTGGGAGGAGACTTGATAATCACACTTATGCCAACAGTGTGATCTGACCCATGAGGTGAGAGTTTCGGTTGGAACCTCTTGGTGGAAGCGTCGAGGCCTTACAATGTTAGTTTGGGTATGGATTGAAAATCCACTGTTCATACTCAAATTGATTGTATTTGGGAAACAGATTGTGGTTTCTTTACAACATTGGAATGGGATTTTCCTTGGTCAGAGAAAAGGAAACCTAGGCAGCACAGGATGGACTCATGCTTTGGAGGGTGGGGCTGATTACTCATGAGTCGACCAGACTTACCCTTGAGGTAGTAGGAGTTTTGAGTTTTCAGTTCCAAAAAGGAGTGGTAGAGCATGGGGAAATATTTTCAAAATATGTTTTAGGATTACCTCCTAGAAGGGAGAGGTGCATCTGCTTTGGAAAGGTACTACCAGAGATTTGTACCATACTTCTTTAGGGTAGCAACACCCTTGACAGCTTTGACGAAGAAGGGGGATCCTTTCTTGTGGAAGGAGAAGTGTCAGCAGTGCTTTGAGGATCCGAGACAACAAAAACGGCCAGAGTTCATCCAGGACTATGACCTTCAGATAGTCTTTACTCCTGGGAGGGGAACATGATATCAGAACCACTTAGCAGGAGGTTTGGTCAGCAGCTGCTGAGTGAGGCGTCAGAGCAACTAGTTGTTGGAGATATCCTTTGTAGAAAGAGATGGAGCATCTTACCTCCATTCTATGACTGTCACTCCCCTAATTCTTCAGTGAATTTGGGAGGCACAGCTTGGGACATTGACTTTGTGGCCTAACATTCTTAGATATCCATAGGACGGTCTCCTGAAGGATTTTCTAAAGGTGGGGAGCACATCTTTCTCTTTAGAGGACGCACCATGGTACTAGTGACGCTTCAGGAGGAGGTGTTGAGGGAGATACATACATCCCCTTTAATGGTATATCCTATAGTATTGAATATGTAAGAGGACCTCCATTATTAGTATTGATGACTAGGGATGAAGGAAGCAGTGGAATATTTTTCATCACAAGGCCTCACTTTTTAAAAAGTGAAAACAGCTCATATCTGATAGAAGTATTATGCCGATAGGAGGAGGGATACAATGTCTTCCTATGGGTCTCACCTCGATGAGGTTTGTGGAGATTTGTTCAGGGTGACAAGTTATCTTCGAGGTTTATCAGAAATTTCTAGATTCTCAACAGAGTGGGAGAGGTGGCGTACCGCCAATCTCTTTCCCTACAAATGCACTAGGTGCATAATGTTTTCCATGTGTTGTAGTTGAGGAGATGTGTGTAAGATCAATCGCACGTTATAGACCATGGAGAGATGGACTTAGATGATGGGGTGACCTTTAAAAAGGTTCCAGTAGAGATTGAGGATCGACAGGAGTGGGTCCCTTATGGGGGTTCGATGCCTCTGGTGCGCGTTCACTAGCAGCATGAGAACCTCTCAGAGAGTACATGGGAGTGGGAGGCTCAATTTCATTCTCAGTACCCTCTTTTGTCTGTTTTTCCATTGTTTTGGATTTCGGGGATCTAAAGCCTTATGGTGGAGATAATGTAATGTCTCAGAATTTCCGTATATATTTTTTAATTATATAGAATTATTTTGAGACTACGAAATCTTACAACGCGTGATTATGAGGCCCAAAGTGCCCAGAATGATCCGTCGAAGTTTTTTTAAGTTTTAATTAGCGCGCGTAAGAATTTTTCCTAAAAAAGTGGAAAAACTCTTAAATGATTGGTCGGATCAAAAATCTGAGGGCACCGTTGCACTCAAGATGATGGGTTTACCCTAGGCGTGACTTAATTTTATTTAGCACAAGCCTATGGTGAGAAAACCCGAAAATGGCATAACCTTATATAAAATAATTAAATAAAGTTATTTTATTTTACAAATGCTTATAAACCACAAATGGTGACTCTGATTAAAAATCCAAGACCACCCCTAAACTTGTGAGGGTATGATTTCTTTAGGAAGACACTAATATTGGCCGGCGCGGGCCACCAGTGAATGTTAGGTTTTGGATGTAAATAAAATAATTATGTAGAAATTATTTTATTGTAAAATCCATAACTTTTAAACGGTAACTCAGATTGGAAATCTGATAGTACCATTGGTTTAATTGAGGGGTTTTTTCACTTAGGAAAATCCTAACCTCAATCGGTGCTAGTCGAGGGTGACTGTTAATAATTTTCTGAACTTTTTTTGGGTACGTTCAGTAAAAGCGCGAGCAGCGTTTTCTAACTTTTGAACCGATGATCGAATTAAAAATCAAAGCGAACCGTTGAATCCGCAGCACCAGGATTTGATTAAGGGAGGATTCACTTTGACCACAGTAGGTCCAGAAAAAAATGTTAGATTTTGAGACATTTAAAAGAATAATAAAAATAACATAGTTAATTTTTATTTTCTTTCTTTTCCTCCAATGGAAAAGTGGCAATGTGGGACCGATGACGTTTCAAGACAATCAAGGGCTTGAACTTTTATTCTAAGTAACTGCACTGTTGAGGAATTAGGAAGGTTCCTAATTAATGGGCTTCCATTAATTCCATGAATGTTGCACAAACTCCCCCTCTTCTATTTATATGGAGCTTGGGGAGAGGTGTCGGCATAACTTTTCCAAGGAACAAAGTGCTGAAGTAGTTCCGCGACATCGAGCCCTAGGAAGATGGGGCTGATTTTGACGAGTGGTGGAAATCAACACCGAAACCATGAATGAGGATCGATGATCAAGTGACGTCATTGGAGGCTGTTGCAGGAACATCGAACATCGACCCCACTTTCTCAACTTCGGGTGTTTCTCCATCGTTCATGAGGTAGGGGCTTAAATATGCGTGATTATTGTTTCCCATGTTCTTCCCTTATAAATGAAGAACGTGGATCAACTCACTAACTAGTTGATCTTTAGATGATTTCTTCTTGAGGGATTGGGAATAATTATTGTAGGATGATGTAGGGGTTTTTGTACACGTTGAATTTATTCTTTTGAGTCTTCATATCCTAAATTCATGACGACGATGGCCAAACAAACATGGCCATCTTCCTGCACATAAACCTTGCTCCTCTTCCCTTTTATTCTTCGAATGTTCTTCATGCATTCTTCAACGCCTAATATTTATTAATGCTGGAAATGTGGAGATTCACTGAGCATGATATATGGACATTGAGCTCTCGACGCAAGGATCTCGAATATGAAATCGTTTGATTTTTCGGACTTGGAATGAAGCCATAGTGGCTCGTGGAAGAAGGAAACAACAGGAACCCGACCGACTGCGAGAAAGGAAGGGCGGCACGCATGCACTCTGCTGGTTGAAGAGGAGGCCACAGCCCGTCGGCCATGACAGGGAAGGATGGCGGTCAGAAACCAGCTAGTCACGTGGTGGGGTGGCGGCGCGCGTCCGCGCCATCGGTGGAGTAGGAGGATACAATAGATTCTAGATGGCGGCCAATAGCCAGCCAGCCGCAGGTGGACAGCGTCACTGCCGTGCCGCTGCAAGGAGAACCGGTCGGCCATTCTGGCCAGCTGAGGGACACCGTGCTAGACCGCCGAGCGGTCCCTCGTGCCAGCAGGGCAACCAAATGGCCATAAGGTCATTCAAATTACCCAGGGGGGGGGGGGGGCTCCCCCCAAGTTGAAGTTAGGGCCGCATTGCAGGCTGCCACAACGGGCCGCCCCCTTCATGGGTCGGGCCGTGCCCTCCACAGGTCGGGCCACGCCCATCGCGGGCTAGCCCGGACCGTGGTCCAGCGGACTAGGCCCGCCAAGGACAGATCATCTGGGCTAGACCCATGTTGGTCTGGGTCGGGCCGGGTCGGTCGGACCGGGTCAGACCAGACCCGGGCCCATTAAGGATCCAGATACGCCTTTCTGGCCATACCTTGAGAACCGGGTGTCCGTTTGACGAACCGTCTACGGCGCCGAAATCCTTGGTTTGAGACAATACTTTTTGTTATACTCCACTTGATGTTTAAATAAGGTTGGACTATGGCCAGGTTGGATCAGACCCTGAATCCAAGAGGGTCCTCAGAGCGGAAATGCTAATAACTTACAGACCGGGCATCCGATTGACGCGCCGTCTATTGAGTTGGGTCCCTTATGATGGGACATACCGTTGAGATAATTATTCATGGAACTTTTGGGTGGTTGTTGTATGAACTATGTCTTGGTAAGCGGTTCTCCCAAGAACGATACATACAAAACCCTACGACTGGCTGAGACTTGACAACTGCTGACTATTTCGACTTAGAGTGACTCGAAAGGCCTAGTGGGGAGTTCCTCTGAGTGATGTGGTAGACCCATAGTGGGGAGAGTCTCTATGTGATGTAGAAGACCCACGATACTTGATAGGAGGAGTACCTTTGCATGCCATGAGGGGGAGCGCCTCTGGCGAGATCCTCTGTGTAACGCGGAAAACCCACAATGGGGAGTGTCTCTGTGTGATGAAACATACCCACAATACTCAACAGGAGAAGTAACTCAGTAGTCCAAGGTTAGTGGGAAGAACCTCTCTGTGACACAGAGTCCCACTCTACTTGTTAGAGGAGTATTTCTATATCATCCGAGGTGTTCGAGGTTTGTGACTGACGATGCTAGTGTTACTACCCTAGAATATACTTTGTGGTAACTTCCCTGGATATCACAATGCAACGAGTGTCTTGATGAGCAGTTCTTCCAAGTGTGATACGTACAGAACCCTGCGATTGGAATAGATTTGACGACTGCTGACCATTTCTAATTAGTGTGACTCGACAGTCCCAGTGGGTAGCACCTTTGTGTGATGCTGGAGACCGATAGTGGGGATCACCTCTGTGTGACGCGATAGACCCATGGTACTTGAAAGGAGGAGTACCTCAGTAGGCCACGTGGGGGAGTACCTCTATGTGACGCAACATACCCACATTGGGAAGTGCCTCTGTGTTACATGGCAGACCCATGGTACTCAATAGGAGGAGTACCTCAACAGTCCAAGGTTAGTGCGAAGCACCTCTGTCTAACATGGCAGGCCCAATGAACTCGATAGAGGAGGAGTTCTCCAACAGTCGAAGTGTTCGATGTTGTGACTGGGAATGTTACTTGTTACTATCCCTAGATAATCCTTTCACTGGCTATCAACTTCCATAGTGATCCTGTGCCGGTAAACATCGTAATTCTTTTTCTCAGAGTTGTATACCTGGTGTGAGATGAGTCTTTATCTTTGTGGTATTATTTCCTTCATGGAATATTTGGGCTTTGGGATTTTGAGTTGGGTATTTTGTTTCATCATGATTGAGATGGGTTTACTCCAAAACTTAGGTATATTTATTGGCATATACCTAAGTAGGGTTGACAGTTGTTTTCATGCTTTGTAGTTTATCCTTTGTAAATTTTGTGGGACCTTCGAGGGTCTCGGGGTCCCTACTGAGTATCATTATACTCACCCCTGCATGGGCTATGCCCGCATGTTGTTTTGTTTGGTGTAGACGATGGAAAAAGCTGACTAAGGAAAAGGGTACCAGGACTGGAGGTAGCTCGGAGGTGGACTTTAGACGAGGTGTACTTCAGAGACGACTGTTAGAGAGCTTTACCTACCCTTCAGGTAGGATCCTTGTAGGGTTTTCACTGGAGATGTTTCAGTTTTACTTGTAGTTTTTAGTTGTGATTGTATTATGGGCCCTTTTATTTTCTTCACACACCCTGTCTACTACATAGTTTTACATTATGCTTTTATCCTTCTTTCTTCTTAGTTGTGTGAGTTTACAGGTTATAAAGGAAATTCCTTGCCATTTTTAGAGAATACACCTTTCAGTGCTAGTCGCCAGCCCCTGGCCTATGGAAGGTGGGATTGGGGTAGTCACAACACGGGCCCCGAGGGACAGGTCATGACCTGGATTCTCAGAACAAAAACAAGAGACCACATTTCAGTTTGTAATGCTATGTTTACACTAGGTGCGACCTAAAATAGGCTGGTGTGGGAAGTTGTGAAAAAAATGTCATTGGTGGTAAATTTTGTGGATTCATAAAATTATTAATTTAATTAATTCATTAAATTAACACATAATATTTCAATTATCAATTCCTTGTTATGGTGAATCCTCTAGGGTTATCCACATAATCCCTAGGATGATAAATATAATTCTTCTTTCTCTCTATTAGTGAATTGCATTCAGATGATGATAAAACTCCAAATAAAAGCAGATCAAGATTCAAAAAATTTAATAAGTCATCTCAATCATTAGTGATCATGTCCTTAAATGAAAAAAGATTCCATCATTAGGTACGACTCATCAATTTTGGTTTTTTACTGATTTGAATAAATTATTAAGTAGGATCAATCCCTTTCTTTGATATGCACCTATTATTGAAAATTGCATGCAGTCACATATTGAAATTTAATTTATTATTCAACTATTTTACCATAAATTTACCTATTATATTTTTTATCTAAAAAAACTTTCCGAGAAATTGTTACCACTTTTTTTGTTCATTTATCGCAAAAATCCTTCACATTATTCACTTATCTATCTATGAGGTATCTGTTCGACAATTTTGTGTGGGACTCAGCCTGATCGGACCCCCATATTCATACATGATTTTTATATAATGGATGAATTGAAAATCATGGATATATTGAATTACATTGTGGGTTATGGGTGACAATTTTGATGATCGACATCCAAATTATCAAGGGTGGAAGAACTCAATATGCACGAGGTGGGCGATGTGTGCAGAAAACAATAATCGAATGAAATTCTTATTTTCAACTATTAGACTATGGGAAAAAATGGATAATGGTTATATCCACCATTTTTGTGAAGAAATAAGGCCATATTCAAAGTGGTGAGGCTATATCTCAATAAGTAGGAAGATATGGATTTATGTGAAAAAATGTGATTACATGACATGTTGTTGGAATAACACATGATGTGTAAGCATATAGCTATGACGAAAATGGTTTCAAGGATTTATAAGCATGAAACATCATCTGGGAGATCCACATATTGTGTGACCTTTTTGGAGAATCCTGATGTGTACCCCAAGAGTGCACATACCCGAGTATGGCCATGCACATGACATGTGCCAAAGTACATGGACAGAGCCACTGACATGGGTGGAACCCCATGTGAATGGACATTCCATGTAATGAAGTACATGGACATTTCCATTAACATGGGTGGAACACCATGTTGATAGAAATTCCATGTAATAACATACATGTACATGATATGGGTGCATGAACATGGATAAGGATCATGGGTAGGACCCTGAGTGGCTTAGACACACCCTGTACACCCCCTACATGTCATGTAGACCTACCTAGTAAGTGATCAATGTACCATCAGGGACACATATAGGTGATTGAGTGGGACCATATTCCATGCGGGTCCCCTCACATGTCATGTACATCTTTGTTCATTTGGAGAAAACTTTCATCTCTCATATCTCCATCATTTGGACTCTGATTTTGACCTCTGCGTATCCTACCCTAATTTATTTTTCATGTAGAACATGAGTATTCCCTATGTTTTGTATTCTAGAAAACAATTTTTATTGTTTCATGCATGATTATTATTTAGGAAGAACTCAACATTGATAGTGATCAGGCAGAGGATCACCAGTGACTTATAGAGTGACACCCCCACCAGCTTGAGTGTGGGCCCTATATCTACCGAGTGGAATCACCTATCAGATGGGGGATAGTTCCTTGATAAACTAGATTGGAAACCCCATATCAGACCTGGAATCATTCCTTGAAATATAAAGTGGTACCACTAATATTATTGGGTGAGGGTCCTCTATCTATAAAGTGAAACCCCCCATTGGATAGTGCATTGGTCCTCATAACCATAGAGTAGAACCCCCATCATCATTAGTGCAGGTACTCTATTTACCGAGTGTAACCCCTATTAGATAGGGCATGGGTCATCATGAAACTAGAGTGGAACCCTATATAGAATCATAGAATGGGTCCTCTACCTTTAGATTGAGACCCCCTGATGCATCAAAGAACGAGTCCTCTATCAAAACATATTGAATGGAACACCCCTGATGCACCATGTCATGGGTACTATACATCGAGAATGTTTCCCCTCAACCATGCCGCACAATGGCGATGTGTGTCTTAACTTTGATATTTACTTATGGGTAGGCATGTCAGATACTGGGCATTTTTGATGGTATTTTGGAATTATGATCTCTCACTTTTGGGGAAAGGTTGTGAGATGGAGGTCCTCTATTCTCTTATTTGAGCTTCTTTGGTATGAGAATTTATAAAAATATTTGTATCTGTGTCATTATATTTGTTTACACTATTTTCATAGGTTTAGTTTCTTACTATCATTACCTATCATGTATCTTACAACACCTCTCTTCAGTAATCATGGCATCCTATTGGGTATTTATATACTCACATCAGCATGGGAATTTCCTATACATATCATTTCTTACGCTGAAGATGGACAACCCAACAGTGACTACAAAGGAGCTTAGGTATACTAGGTGTATTGAACCACGTATGGTGGTTGGAGCCCCGATATCAGGAGATGGTCTCTATAAGTACCTTTTACTTTCCATTTTTTAGGTGGGGAATTTTATCATTTTTGGCATGCATTTTTCACCTTTAATATTTAGTTTTCATTTTCATACTCTTGTACACCATACAGGTTTTTCATGCTTGGTTTATATTCTAGTTGTTTCATCTTTTTATAATTATCCCTCTTCAAATATTCATTGAAATGGTTGTGTTTGTGCATAAATATATATTAAGTAAATTCCTCTCATTTAGGATATTCCTTTCAGTGCTTGTCATAACCCCCTGGCCTAGGGAGGTATGCTTGAGGTAGTTGAGGCTTATGCCCTAGTTAGGGTCGGGTCAGGACAAAAAACTTTTCACCTCTATAAATTCCTTAAATTATTAAAGAAAAATATTTCTATAAAATATTTTTTCATAGCATAATATTGGTAACCTGGAGCACTATAGACATAACCTATGTTCACCAATTTTTATCCCACTACTAGAAATGGGAGTTATCCCTGAAGAGCTATACCAACAGTTGTTGAAATTAATTGGTTAAGCATTTTTCAGAATAATACATACTAATGGTTTTAATAAACTATTGTATAGGGGGACACATACTAATAGTATTTTAAAATAAATATCATAGAATGACGATTAAACTCCAAATCCATTCATAATATGTGTTCTTCAACTCATTTTTTTCTTTTATGTGATCAACCCTTGCCCTTCATTGCATTATAATTTGATCTTAGTTCAATTCATCCCTCTTATAATCATTTTTAAGTTAAATCATCAAGGTATATGAATTTTTTACATGTTCCACATATATTATCCCTCTCTTTATACTATTCATTACCTAAATTGTGAATGCACTAAAA
Organism: Viscum album; assembly: GCA_963277665.1. Taxonomy (NCBI): domain Eukaryota; kingdom Viridiplantae; phylum Streptophyta; class Magnoliopsida; order Santalales; family Viscaceae; genus Viscum; species Viscum album. The sequence continues at coordinate 821,377,593 of OY728141.1, read as the reverse complement.
TTTATTTTTATTCCATGTGATAGGATATGAATCAACACAATCATTTAAAATATTATTTTTTTAAATGAGAGTCATATGAAAGTGTTGTGATGTTTTTAATGTTATGAATTATATGTGATTTAATTTTAAAAATTGGAATGTATTTAGTTATAATGTAATGCAGGTTTTTAGTATTTCTGAATTATTATTTTTGAAAGCATCAATTCATGCACTATAGATGTTTAAAAATAAAATTGTGTTTGTTGTTTTTTTATTTTATTATTGGGTTTTGAAACATTAATGTGCTAAAAATTTCATGTTATGTTTTATAATTTATTGTTTTTTAGGGGAAAAATATTTTTGTTACACTTTATAAATCCATATTATTAATTTTTTTCTCTTAATGTATTAATTAAGTATAAAATTGCTTCGAATAAAATTTAAATTAATTATTCACATAACATGACTAAAACACCATTTTATAACTGTATTGGACTTTTTATGTGTATAATTTATAGTTATTAATCATTTTAATAATTAATTTCTATATTGTGGTTTTATATATATGGTATTGCATTATGTTTTGGGATAGAGTTATAAAATTAAGTATATGGGTGATAAATATAAAGTTTGAATTATTTACAAATGGAATTTTCCCTTAAAAAATTACAGCTCTAATGATAAACTATGCTGTTGTTTTTATAATAATGTATTCAAGTATGATAAATTTGGTATTTATGAATAAAATAGAGTGTGATTTAAAATGGATTTGACTTTAATCATGTTTCTATGTTTTAAAAATGACTGAAATAAATTGAATATGTCTCGTTTCATGAAATATATTTTGGATTTTACTTTAATATAATTTCAATTATTTTATGACATGACATATATCATTGTTATATTTTTTAAGAGACTGCATATAAGTTGGATGTAAGATATTGATCAGTTCTCATTCGGTTTTAAAAATAATATTGATTGTTTTTAAAATTTTTATTTTTAAAAAATATTTAGATAGAGGCCTTATACATTACCCATGTCATAATTGTGTTTGAAGTAACTCAACAACTACATATCAATTTTTTTCTCAAAAAAACAATTATACCTAGTATCACAATAGAGAGAACAAACTGTCTCAAAATGATCATTATTTGAATGTGAGGTCTCAGTTACATAATTAAATATATGAATGGAATACATTTCTTAATAATAATTAGAAATAACGTATTTTAATTAATGAAGATAATCATATGAGTACAAATTATTTAATTAATAAAAATGATTATTTTGACTGTAACATCCTGAGTTTTTAAAAGAGAAAAATATGTTTGGTAGTGTATGTGATACATAACACCGAACCCAAACAAAGCATGATTACATAAATATGATTGTTATAGCCTAGACATTAAATTTGAATGTTTGAATATGATTCACTAAATTTTGAATAATTTACAATTTTTCTAATGAACATAATTTTTTTTATAAATTCTTAATATATAATCACTCAATTTTTGGAAATCTCTTTTTATTCATTAAAATACGTTTTCTTCAAAAATGTTTTTTATTTATTTTTGTGAAAGAAATATTATAATTATTTCATAGAGAATTACTAATATTTATATGATAAAATGAACATAATTTTGGATATCATCATATCAAAATTATCTTAGGGTGATATTTTTGTATTTTTTTCATAAATTATTTATTTTTTAGTGAATATTGAAAATAAACCTTTTATAAAAGTATCATTTCTTTGGATAAATTATGTAATTTAAAATTAAAATTATTATTTTAGATTTATTTAAAATTAACATAAGTATTAATTAGTTTTATTTAATCAAATTAATTATATTTAAATCATATTTATATTACATTCTTGAATAAGTTATTTTTTTCTTGAATAAACATGTTTCTGAAAACTATTTTATATGTATAATGTTTCTCCATTTTAATTAATTAAAATAATCCCTACTGGGGAATGATTTAAATGAAATTTAAATATTATGTATCTATATTTACTAATTTAAATTCATATAATGAAGATTACTAGTATAATGTTAAAGTGAAATCATCTTTTCCTTGAAACACGTATATTTCGGAAAATTACTTTTCATCGTGCTGGCATGTTTTGTTTTAAATTAAATTCTACCACATATTTGAATATAGTTTGATAAAATGAATTACATACTGAGAATAAAAAAAATTAATATTTGGTAATATGGTCAACATAATTTTTCGACAGTATGAATAATAATCATAGTAAATATTTATTATCACAGTAAAAGGATAATATGTTAATTAAGGGTAAAAAATAATTTAACAAGGGAAAAAATTTATACGTATAATATGAATATTTATATTATATTTTTAATAAAATTATTATTATATTTATTTATTAATTTTTTTAATACATAAATTATTAAGTCATGAGTTGGATAAAAATTAGAATTTAATATAAAAAACTCAAATTTTATTTTAAAGCAATATGCAATTTATAATAAGAAATTTCATTTGAAGATTTATGAAATTTTTTAAATCAAATATATTTTAAAAAATCACTATTATTAAATATGATATATTAAATATAAGTGACAATATGATTTTATGTAATTTTTATAAGGGCTAGAAAATTGCTGTTATAAAACAACTATTATTTTTCAATAACAAGGTTTTATTTTAAGAATTAAATTTATAATTTTTAAATAATTTTTATTATAAAATAAATATTATTTTTGGATTCATAAGATCCAAATTATCCAATGGTGAATTGTTCATAATTTTCTGAGATAGTAAAATTTTTGGGTAAAAATTAAATACGGTATTAATATATTGTTTGTATTAGGAAATAATAATGACAAAAAAGTTATCTAATGTGTTCCATATAATATATAAAAAAATAAATATATATTTCCACTTTAAAATAATTTTTTAGGGTATTTTATTCCTTTTATAAACCCTTTATGAATCCTCCAAAAGCTATATTTTATATTAAGGCCTTAAAATCAATTCATTGTAAACATGACCAATATTCACATCATCAAGGGTATTATTTTAATTTGGTCGGTTCATGGACTTATAAAATAATTAAAACCACTCCTATTTGTTATAATCTATAAAAACCATGGGAAGTATTTTTTTATTACTTTATTGTATGGAGTCTAAAACCAATGTTTGTAAAATAATGAAGTACTCCCCTCACTTTTAATCTATAAAACAACTCAAAAAACCATTCCTCTTCACAAAAAACCCATTCTAACATGAATATAATATTCCAAATACCCTTTATATACCTCCCAAGGTTTCACTATACTCTCAATAATCTTCTCCCAAGCATTTGGAATCACCCTCTCAAGGGAAGGGACCCATCTTTTTTCCATCAAGGACCTTCAATGTATTTAGCCTTTTTAATATCAATTAGTTATGTTGTAATTACATTATAAATTTACTTTAATATAAAATTTATTTTATTATATTTAGATTTAATTTATCCCATCTCTTTATAAACATTACCTATGATGTCACTATGATGAAATTTGGTATGGGACCCTCTCATTCTCCTCTTTATTCAAGCACATTCTTTATGTAATTCCTTTTGTATTACAATTACTACTGATGGGATATCCTTTTACATATTCCTCTTAATGAAATTACTATGTAAACGTGATGGTAGATCCCTTTAAATATCATTAATACCTACCATGATTCATTATGTACTCCCATTATACTACCAAAATTATCCTACGATTTACAATGAAAAACAATTATTCAAGCACCCTCTTTTTCTTATGACTTTTAAATCTATTTTTTTCATGTTGGATTGTGTTATTACATATCCATATTACTTCCCTTATGATAACTAATTTATTATATACCCATTTTACTATCATTAATCCCTCTCAAAATTTATTTTGTACCCTCATTATGCTACAGAAATTACCTTGTGATTTTTCCATGACAAACCTTTGTATTACGAGTACTATCACTAATTCCACTTAAGGGTATTCACCTATACATAATTATACTTAATTTATAAGTTAATTAAATGTATTTATACCATTATAATTAAATTTTTAATTAAATATGATGAAATATTATCCTATATGGAATGATTTATGTGGGAAATTTATAATTTACATGAAATGGATGTGATGGGTGCACCAAAAATTATATTTCACTTCTGTGCATTGAGTATCATTTTAGTCAAATTATAAATCATTCATAAGATTAGGTTTTAATCATAATACATGTAAGGAATTTATCCACCATTTTATAATGTCTTGGTGGTTATCCTTGACCTATTTTTATGATGCTCATTTGAACGTTGTTGCCACATTCTCATGATGCACTTATGTTATCATCATATATCATTCTTTGATGTTCTTGTATATTTTTCTAACCCCTTTTATAGATCATTTAATTTAATATTGAATTATATTTAATTATTTGATCATTTTTTTCTTATGTTACTCCGTTACTTGGATTTATAACTCACCCATTTCTTATGTATGTCCGTAGGTTATCCCTTGTAGTTTTAAATGAGAAATGGAATTTTAGAAGCATGTTAATGAATTTTTCAATAATGTTGTTATATCCACATATCAAGTTGATGTGTTATGTACCTAATCATCCAAATTTACTAGTATTATATATCTTATGGGTTGTAATATGTGTTGTTTTAGGTCATAAATAATTAAATAAAGTATACTAATTATATCAATTATCTTATTGAGAGAGTGAAAAAATTGAATGATTCTATCACGTCTCAAGTATATTGATAATGTGATAAAATTAAAAATAAGTAATTTTTAATATGACCATTTCATGGGAAAACCATGTATAGAATTTTTAATATTTTCATCAAATATATTCATACCCTTTTAAAGGACGTACTTCTTCCCGAAAACCATTATATGTCATGGATGTTAATTGAACAACTTGGATTTTCTATAAATAAAATTCAATCTTAGCCTTTTAAAAAAGATAGGAGGGTAACTCTTAGAATTTAATAAATATTTAAATTAATATAAAATAATTATCAAAATAAAATAGCTCCATATTGTGAATAATAAAGGAAAACACGTGTTTGATTCAAAATGATCTGACTAAATAAAAATTAGAAATGTTTAGGCGATATTTTCACTCTTATCTATTTGTTTTAACCCCTTTTAATCATTTTTTTCAATTACTGTGGAATTAATTTTTTTTACTATTTAGGGGTAAAGAAAGTCTCTATAAAAGGAAAAATTAACCATAAATAGAACACATTTGATATTTTCATCCACATACCAATCATTTGGATAGTGATAACATTTTTAATAATTTTATGTAATTTAATAAAATATTATTTATTATTAAATATCATTATTGTCAATTTTTTTTTCTATTACTAGAAAGGTTTAGGTATAAAAAACCCAGACCTAAAATTTATTAATTAAAATAAAAATACCAACATGAACCATCAAACATGTGGAACATAAAGAACCACCAAAACTAGAGAGTGGAAAAAAGAATACCAGAAAATGCACAGTAACAAATAACAACACATCATGATCTATTGAACCATTTTTTGATAGGCATGAAAAAGAAAGACCCAAATTAAAAATACCCAAAGACCAAAAAACACCTGAATTGATATTGTACAACATCTATCAATCATAAAGATCTCAGGAACCTGACCCCAATGATGAGGCTATCAGAAAACCACCATCTGATGTCATCAGACCTCAAGACATTCATCCGGTGATGTCATTATGCCCTTCAACATCATCGGTGTCCTGATTTCGGTCTTCCAAGATGTCTATCACCAGTGGTCTTGGTAATCTCTTTTAGTAATTATTTCATCACCAAAACTATAAATTAATTAACATTGTAAAAATAATAATTTATATTTCAAATGATTTTATAGAATAGAATATAGTTTTTATTATTAATTTCATGAATAATTGTAAATATTATAATCAACTAAGATTCTATTTTTGTCATTATCTTTTACTTAATTATTATAAAGGGAAAAATCAATGAAATAGCCCACCAAGTGGATGTATATTTGAGAATTTAGTGGAAATGGATAAAATAAAAAAATTTAATATGACAAAAATATGATTTTGGGTCAAATTTATCATATTATTTCTATCCTTAATTTCCTATTATACCTTTACAATGGTAATAAATGATTACTATAGTTACTATTCCATGTGACTAAAAATTAAGTTAAAATTTTTACCAAAAATAAATTATTATTGTACTAGTTATGAAATCCCTTTTATTAAATTCAATTTACATAATTGTGAGATTTTAATATAAAATTTAACTCACAGTGTTCAATGAAAAGTGGTTCTTTAGAAAATTGTATTTCTCAAAGAAAGAAAATATTTCATGTTAACTTTGTGACTAGTAATTTTAATTATATGAATTTCAATTCATATAGATAAATATATAATCAATAAATTTTATTTATTTATTTCCATATTAGGGTTTACTTTAATTATTTAAAGTGGACATTCTTTATTAAGTTCAAAACAGTTTTCAAGAAATTGTGTTTTTGAGCTTAAAAATAAACTTATACCAAAATAATGAAAAGTGCTGATTCAAATAAAATTAATTAGATTTTTATAAATATAATTGATCTTATTTAATGTTAACACCAAATTAAAAGTATAATGGGAATTTTAAAATAATTTATTTAATGAAATGAAATGATAGTACTTGGAAAATCGAAAATTTTAACTATTCACAGAAAAATCGATCATTTAAAAAAATCCCAAATTTTAGCCCTAATTTAATTTTGAAAGGGTGGTTTAAAATATTATTTTTATTATATACAATACATTTTATATAATTTCAATAATTTTATTATGATATTTTCTAAAAAAATAATTTTATTAAGATATTGTGTTTTTTAAGAATAAAATGTCTTAATTTAAAATTGGGTGATTATTTCCAGATCATTTATCAGTAAATTTAAGTCATGTAGGATCTTTATATATATTTCATAATTTAGTTAATCATATTCATACCCAAAAATTTAATGGCTAGTTTATAATGGTAATATTAAAATAGTAATATTTAATGGTTCGTTTAAGCTCAGTGTTGCGTGTTGTATACGTCATCGAAATAAGTGTTCTTTTAAAATCTCTGTGTGTTTCATAATGAAAAAAACATATAAATTTTTTGATATAAAAGTAATTTTTTTATCTAAAATCACCCCAAAAACTCATTTTAGAAACAACCTTGAGTTTTTAGGCCATTCTCTTTTAACATTTAAACTTTTACCCTAATTTACTTTTACCATGGTAATAAATTTTTAACATTAGAAAATAATTTTTATTAATAAAATTAAGATTGAAAATTTTACCTAATTTTAAGCTTCTAATTTAAAATTTAAAAATTCTAAATTCAAATTTGAAAATCCTTTACTATATAAAATTGTGAAAACTTAATATTAAAATATAGACACCTAATCACGTAAAAATAATTTTTCAAAATAGTTTTTAGATTTAAATTTATATATAAGAAAAAATTAAAATTTATATTTATTTTCATGACATTAGATGAATTATTTTAATTAAACTAAAAGCTGTTAGGCTTTCAATGTAATATAAACCCAAATCTCATCTTTAAAATTCTTGATTCAAATAAAACACCATAAATTCTTTTTCTCATTATCACATTTTAATTTAGTTATAAAAATGTTGGACACAATATTTTTAAACTCAAAAAATATATCAAAATCATAATGGTACTCCATAAATACAAATTTTATTTCTTAAATTTTTCTTAAACTTCTAGGATTTTCTTACGTATTGATAAAATCCTAAAAATATTTATTTTCACAAAACACATATTTTTCGACAATAAATGAATCTTTTCAGAAAAAATTAAAAAAATTATATTACATAAATTTAGATGTGAGTAATTTAAAAAATAATTTAATTTTATTAATTTAAAACATGAAAATTAACAAAAAATTTATAATATAATGTCACAAGGCATGAGAAAATAATTTTTAGAAGAAACACATTTTTAACTATAAAGTGAATGTATTTTTATTTATTTACAAGAAATATATATTGGATTGTTGAAAAATTATTTTTATATATATTAATATCTAATATTAATATAATTTCACTCTAATATAGTAACACATAACTCAAAAAATAGAAGGCATTATGTTTAAAATGGATTTTATACTGATATGCCCATTTAATATTATAGATAATAATTACATGTTGATATCATACTAACTATTACTTGAAAAACTATAGAAACCCTATCCTTTTACATATTACATTACATTATTTTGAGCATAATAATATATTAGAGTAGAAGCTAAGGATAGTAAATTCTAGTGTCTTGGAAGAGTAGGTAAATCATCAAACATAAAAAAACAACTTTTTATTTAATATCCATAATGAGATTATATCTTCTATTGTGCTCATAAATATTCATGGGATACTATTTGGAAACACATTAACAAAGGGATGAGCTAAATATCCAAGTAAGGGAATAACCATAAGAACAAAGAATTAGCATATGGGATAAAAAGAATGACCTGATGACATAAAGAGGCATATAACATATGGAATCCAAACATATAAACATGGAATCCTATAAACATGATTTCTTAGTAATGTTTAATTATCATAAATCATGAATTTAGAAAAATTCAAGGCTCGTTACAAATAGAGGATCACAAGTCAACGTTAACCACCAACACCGTTGCACATGGTAGCATAAGTCATGGCTAACTGCCAAGATCCTTGCACAAAACGTCTCCTGAGACTAAGCTTTACACAATTCATTGGAGAAATATCTAGGTGCACCAATCATAACATGTTCATGGATATGGTTTTCACATATTAAATCATGCATAAACAATCATAAACATAAGGTCACCCATGGAATGAAATGGGTATCATAATCAGGTCATAAAGCATAATGAATGGGTGTATCTTAAAAGTGTCCATGAAAGAAAGGAATTAGAACATACGTGGAAATTAATAATTTAAAATAGGAATAAATCATGGAAATTAATTTCAAATTTAAGTGACAATGTGTAAGAATAGTATTTAAGAAATTTTGGCATTAAAACATTTTAGCAGGGTTTTAAGGAAAAAACTATAGAGTCTTTAAAATATAAGAGGGATAAATCCTTTATGTAAAACCCAAAGTGAACCAAAAAGGATTTCGTAATAAAAATACATATTTTCTAAATAAAATTGTTGAATTAAATAGAAGATATAGCAAACTTAAATTCAGGTAAGAATTTGGAAAGTTTCCTCAAAACATGTTTGCTTATAGGGACATATTGAGGAGGGAATCGCATAAAATCATGTATAACCTAAAAATTGAATGAGTTATGTATCTATAAAAAAGAGTTTCGATCATATAAATAGTCTTTAGAAGTTTTACTTAAAAAAATTTCAACTTTATTTGGGTAGAAATAATGATAGAGAAACCCGAAGGAATAAATGAGGTTTTGGTTGAATCCTTTACGGATCATAGACATGGTAACAGGTATACTTAATATAGATTAATGAGAGATAAATGGGTTTATCATCACTTATAACTCATGATGGAAATGTGGGTGACGAGAAAAATCATACCCCATCATTAGGGATTACACATAAAAGGGAATAACATGGAGGATATTCTTGAATAAAAGTGAAATAGAGAGGATCCCTTACCTTAAGACCGATGGTGTTCTCCACCTGATAATAATGACCCGAATAATCAAATTAGGTTCATTATTAATAATTAAAGAACCTATAATATATGTAAAATATTTATTATACCATTTTTAAGTTCATTATAGAACATTTTTTTCAGTTATGAGGTTCAATTTCACTGTTCGGGTCTGTTTGCTTCCTTGGTTTTAATGATCGGTTCACTAATATTCATGTTCGAACACACATGTATGGCGGGAGTGGTTTTACAGAATTGAAGAAATATTACATTAGTGATAATCCATAATATTAAAAGGTTTAATAATTATTTCTTTATTTTAAGTGAAGGTGAATCCTTATATAAAACATTAATGATAAACGCTTGGATTAATTTGGCGATTTTGCTCATAATTAACTTGTTTTGTATTATTATTTTACATAATTAATTTTAAGAGTTATGGAACATTAAATAAGATGAAATACATATATTATGATCTGGTTCAACTATTAAAATGGTTTCATGACCAGTATAGAAGATGGTAATGCAAAATGAAAACTTGTCATCCTTGAATGTGACAAATCAACACATCTCGGACAATGTTTTCATTTACAATATAAAATGAGGGTAAATGAGAGATTATGATAAAATACCCAATTATAATAATATAATTCCAGTAAATTTATGTTAATATAGTTATCATACCATTTGGGTTAAAGGAGTAGAGAAAAGAAAAAGAAAAGAAAATGACTTGAAAGAAAATAAAAGAATCGGAAAGAGGAAATTACCTCTTGAGTTTATCTCATTTGTGAGCCTCTTAAGGGGAGATAATTTGGTATTTTGAGGAGACCAATGGCTGATGGACGCGGTGGAGGATCTTGGGGGGGGTGGATTTTGGAAAAAAGTAGGGAAGGAACAAGGCTTGAGAGGAGTGAAGAGAAGGGGGAGTGTGGGTGGTTTTTATAGTTGAGGGGAGGAGGGTTTTCTTAATATTTAATTCTTTAGTTTATTAATTTTCTTAAAGTCTAGAAATAGTGAATATTATATGAATAAAAATATTAATAAGTGAATGTGAGTATAAAACAATGGCCATTTACATCATCCATGACTCAAGCATGATGCAAAAAATCATGTTTTAGGATATATTGTGAATTATCATATTTTACTATTCAATAAAAAATCAAGTATTTTAGAAAAATATCAAAAAATAACCATAATAGATTTTGATGAGTATAATACAAAAATTAACACTATTTTTCAAAAATATTTTTCTAAATATGATTAATTTAATTTTTAATTAATATTATAATTTACTTGAAAAATACTCATTTTAAAACTATAACTGACTTTATAATGGTTTTAAAAATTAAATAAGGTCTTATAAAATTATATTAAAACCATTATAAATGAAATTAATAATTTATGAACCAATTTTAGTAAAATAAATTTTATTTTAAATTAATTAATTAATTATAATTATTTATTTATGACTTACAAAAATTCCAATACCTTCACTATGGTCATATTATCACTTATAAGAAGCCTAAATTTTATTTATACATTCATGGGTGAGGTTACTATTCTTTTGGGTGATTTAATATTCATAAGGGTCATGTTACTATTCATAAGGGTAGGTTACAATTCACCATGGTAGTTTATTATTCCCCAAAAATTAAGTTTGTTCCATTAGACTCCAAACGTCTTACTGATCGAAACTGTGCATGTCAAATTTTCAAAATTCAAATCATAGAAGTGACATTATTATTTATAAAGGTCACATAGTACTTATTAGTTCATTTTTTTTGATTTTATGTGATTATATGACAAAATTTTAAGAAGGGAATTTCCATTGGAAAAACATTGGGTCATTACATTATCCCCCTTTATGAAATTTCTCCCTCAAAATATCATTTTACATTCTAATCCATAAATGGGTGCGGGTATTTTTCCTTCATTGCCTCCTCCAGTTCCTCTGTTGCCTCTTCGTACTTATGGTTCTCTCATAGTACATTGACCAGGTGAGTAGTCTTGTTATGTAAAAAATTATCTCTACAATCTAATATCTTCACTAACTACTCCTCATAAGAAAGATTATCCTCCAAATGTACCACCTCTGAAGAGATTATGTGTGAAGGATCTGGTATGTACTTCCTTAAGAGGGATACATGGAAGGAATCGTGTACTTTGGCCATAGTAGGTGGAAGTCCTGGTTGATATGCCATTGTTCTGAACTAATCAAGGATCTTGAAGGGGCCATCGTTCCTAGGACTTAGCTATCATTTATCCAAAACCTAATGACCTTCTTCCATGGATATATGTGGAGGAATACCAAGTCTCTAACTTTGAACTCATGGTCTCATTGATGATTATATGCATAACTTTTTTCTTGACTTTGGGCTGACTTGATGTACTGCTGAATGGTTTTTACCCTCTCCACCATTTCTTCGACCATTTCAAGTCCTATAATTGTACAGTCACTGACTTCATCCCATAATGTCCGTGTTTTATAACTTTTCCAATAAAGGGATTGTTATGGTACCATTTAGATACTTGATTGTAAACTAGTATTGTAGGATAATTCAACTAGTGGATGTTTTGGTCCTATCCCCATTTGATATCCATAGAACATGATCTCATCATATTTTCTAGTGTCTTAATAGTTTTATAAGATTGGAAATAAATTTTAGGATTATAGGCTATACTGAAGTTCAGTTCAGTGCTTAGAGCATGTTGGAGTCTTTTCCATAACTTCAAGGTGAACCTCAGATCTTGATCCGATACAATAGATAGTTTTTCTCCATGAATCCCTAGCACCTATTTGATATATATCCATTAATGTTGAACAAATGAGATGTTCTCTCTAATTTTAATAAAGTGAGTTGTCTTTATAATATAATCCACAATGATCCATATAGCATTGTTTCCTATGGATTTCCATGGAAGTATAGTGACAAAGTACATGGTGATGTTCCCCCACTTCCATGTTAGTATGGGTAGTGGTTGCATCATCTCCTTATAATTATGTCTTTTATCCTTCCATTATTGACATACTAGGAACTTTGATGTATATTCAGTAACCCCCTTCTTCATATTATCCCACTAAAAGTTCTCTTAGAGATCTTGATACATATTTGTGCTTTATGGGTGAATAGAGAAGGTTGAGCTATGTCCATTATTCAAAATCTCTATCTTTATCTCTAAATAGGATGATACAAATTATCGTGACCCAAATCTTACAACTCCATCCTCATCAATCTTGAACTCTAATGATTTTCCATTTCAAATATCTTCCACCCTTTTCAGAATTTAAACATCTTTTCTTTGAGCATACTTTATTTTATCTATGAGGGAAATTTGAGAAATCATTTTAGAAAGGATTGGTGATGTTCCTCCCTTAATGATTCCCATGTCCTTCCTCTACAAATCTAAGAAGATTGGATCCTTTTTAATTCTCATTATTGATAATGATGTAGGATCATTTCTACTTAGAGTATCTGACACTTTGTTTGCCTTACCAGGATGGTAGTGGAATGAGTAGTCATAATACTTGATGAGAACTATCCCTCTTTGATGGTTCATATTAATCAATTTTTGTGTGAATTTATATTTTATACTCTTGTAATCAGTATGTATCTCACACTTCTCCCCATAGAGATAATGCTTCCATATTTTTTACCCAAAGATCACCACCGCCAACTCCAGATCATGTGTAGGATAGTTTTTCTTATGGATATTCAGTTGCATTGAGGTTTAGGCTATCAATTTATCATTTTTAATTAGCATAAATTGTAATACCTTCTTTTAATCACCACTTTAAACCACAATGAGTTCTCCACTAGTTGGGAGTGTGAGTACTGGTGTAGTGATTAGCCTGTTTTTCATCTCCTTAAATCGGTCTTCACATTCTTGAGTCCAGACAAACTTTACTCCCTTCTATGTCATCTTGGTCATTGAGTTTGATAATCATGATATGTTCTTCAAAAATCATCTATAATACCCAGATATTCCAAGGAAGCTACAAATCTTTGTTACAGATGTTGGCCTGGGACACTCTTCAATCGCCTTTGTCTTGGAGGTGTCCACAGATATCTCTTTGTTGGTGATAACATGACCCAAGAATGATACTTCCTCTATCCAGAACTCACATTTACTATAATTTTCATACAAATTATCCCTTCATAATGTGTTTCACAAAATATTCAAATGCTATTTATGTTCATCCTTTCTCATGGATTATATCAGAATATCATCAACAAAGATGGCCAAAAATTTGTTGAGGTAATCTCTAAAGACTCTATTCATTAAATACAAGAAAATTGTTGGAGCATTAGTGAGTCTAAATGAAATAACTATGAATTCATAGTGTTTATACATTTTTCTAAATTCATTAATGGGAATATATTCCTTCCTTACCTTTAATTGGTGATATCCAGACTGAAGGTCGACCTTAGAGAAATAAATTTCCCCAAGAATCTGGTCGAACAAGTCATATATCCAAGGGAGGGATACACGTTATTTATCGTTATTTTATTGATCTCACAAAAAACAATGTATAGGTACATTTATTTATACTTCTTCTTGATGAAGTGGACTGGATCACCCCATGGTGAAGAACTCAGGTAATTAAAACCCTTATCCATATTCTACTGTAACCGCTTCTTCATCTCTTCCAGCTATATGGTGGCCATTATAGAATATGTCTTTGATATAGGGAGAGATACATGAATAAGTTCAATTGATAACTAAACCTCTTGGTTAGGAGGAAGATTAATAAAATCTTCAGGGAATACATCAGTGTAATCCCTCACAATGGTCTTATCTTCAAGCATGATTCTCTCCTTTGTCTCAATCATTTGATCTAGAAATGGTTTCTCAAAAGAAATTAATATCCACATTTGCGAAAATTATTCTAAAGAATATTCATCTTCCTCCTTACACTTGAAAATAATTGGTCGATGCTTCGGGATGTGAAGAGTGATCTCCATTTCCCGACAATCTATGTTGGATTTGTATAAAGATATCCAATCCATTCCCAAGAAAACATCGAACTCCACTAAAGGAAGTATGAAGAGATTTTATGGGAGGTTCATTCAACAAATGTTAACCATGGATGAGTTATAAACCATGGATGACATAATTTACCCATTTTATGTTCTCATAGATAACAAATCCTCCAAATTTTGAGGTGGTGTTTCAATAGTTCTACTAAACTTGTAAGATATGAAAGAATGGGTAGAACCAGAATCAAATAGTAAGTTCACTATACTTGAATAAATATCTAGCGTACCTGTCACCACATCATTGTTCAGCTCCACCTCAGCAGTAGTGATAGCATAAACCCTTACTTGTTTCCTTGGAGGTTGTTGTTGATTTCATCTTACAACCCCCAGCTTAGGAATTTTTTTTTCATAATTCCCACGCTCTTTGCAGTTCCAACATTGCTCTATAGGATGAGTGTTGATCTAAACCTTCATTTTATCTTCCACATTAGCAGAACTATTCATTTCCAATTGGTAGTTTTAAGCCAGATGTACCAAATTTCAACATTTGGGAAATCTTCACATTATCTATCACATTGATTGTTGACACATTTTCTTCTATTTTCCACCATTATCTAAGAAAAATAACATACAATTAGAGGGATTGAATACATAACTATTGAGTATAAAAAAGAAACTTTGAACATAAAGGTATAAACTTTTAAAGGATAAGTACATCCTAACTTGTGATTACCTATGTTTAAATATAGGTTATCCTTGATCTATTTCACGACTTATATTCCTAAGGTTTTTTATTACCTTAATAATGATTTTTACTAATCTCATGAATTTAAGAAAGTATATCCCCCAGGAGTGTCAAACCTAGAGTGCAGCAAGGCCCGTTGTTTTGCACCAGTTCCCATTCGAGTCTAGATCAATGCGGTGTTTTCGGGTTTTACCCTTGGATACATCTATGATAGATCCAACTATACCTATTTGTTTCCATATAGGGATGTATTTTCTTGAAAAACCAATTACTCTATACTTACCAAAATTTAGGGGTGTTTTCTTATACTTAGACACATCCGTAAGGTTCTCACTAAATTTCTCTATTCCTAATCTCCAAAAATAAGTAGACCAACCTCTAATATCAACTATAGAAACCCTATACTTTTACATATGGAATTACATGATTTTGAGAATAATTATACATCAAAGTATAAGATAAGGATTGTAAATTCTATTGTCATAGAAGGCTGGGTACATCATCAAAAACAAAAAACCAAATTTTTATTTAATATCCATAATGAGAATCTATCTTCCATTGTGGTCATACATCAGCATAGGATACCCCGGGGAAACACATGAACAAAGTGATAAGCTAAATATCCCAGTAAGGGAACAACCATAAGAACAAAGCATTAACATGAGGGATAGAAGGCATGTAATGATGATATAAAGATGCATGAAACATATGGAATCATAAAATATATACATGGAATCATATATACATGAATTTATAGTAACGTGGAAGCATCATAAATCAAGAATTTAGCACGACTCAAGGCTCTTTACACATAGAGGATCACAATTCAAGGTTAACCACCAAGACCATTGCACATGGTAGCACAAGTCATGGCTAACCGCCAAGACCGTTGCATATGATGTCTCATGAGACTAAACATTACCAAATTAATTAGAGAACTATATGGGATAACCCATCTTATAATGTTCATGGATATTCCTTCCACATATAAAATCATATATAACAATCATAAACAAAAGGGGACCCATGGAATGAAATGGGTATCATAATCATGTCATAAATCATAACGAATGGGAAAATCATAAAAGTGTCCATGAAAGAAAGGAATTAGAACATATATGGAAATTAATAAGGTAAAATATGAATAAATCATGTTATGTGATGTCAAACAGAAGTTACAATATGTAAGAAGAGTATTTAAGAAATTTTAGCATTAAAATATTTCAGTAGGGTTTTAAGGAAAATACTATAGAGATTTTAAAATAGAAAATGGAAAAAAATACTTTTTTTAAAACCAGATGTGAACCAAGAAGGATTTAATAATTAAAATAATTATTTTATAAAGACAATGGGGGATTAAAATAGAAGATAAAGTGCTCTTGAAATTGGGTATGAATTTGGAAAGTTATCTCAAAATAGGTTTCCTTATTGGGAAGTATTGAGGAGGGAATCACTTAAAAACATGTATATATCTGAAAGAGAATGAGGTATGGATCTTGAAACATGAGTTTGGAGCATATTAAAAATAATTATAAGTTGTAAAAAAATATAAAAGACAACATAATTTGGGTAAAAAGAACGATAGAGAAACCCGAAGGAACAAAGGAGGTTCGTGTAGAATCCCATACAGATCATCGATATGGTATCAAGTGTACTTAAGAGAGATAAATGAGAGATAAATGGATTTATAATCACTTATAAATCATTATTTTAGTGTGGGGGAGGTTTCAAATCATACCCCATCATTAGAAATTTCACATAAAAGGTCATAACACAGAGGACATTCTTGAATAAAAGTGAAAAAGGGAGGATCCCTTACCTTAAGTCAGATGGTGTTCTCCATTTGATATTAATGACCTGAATAATAAAATTAGTTTCATTAATTAATAATCATGTAACCTATAATATAATTAAAACATTTAAAATAAACATTTTATGTTCATTCAAGACCCTTTTGTTTGGTTATGAGGTTCAATTTCATTGTTCGAGTATGCTTGCTTCCTTGGTTTTAATGATCGGTTCACTTATATTCATGTTCGGACACACATGTATGATGAGAGTGGTTGTATATAATTGAAGTTATATGAAAATAGTGATAATATATAAGATTAAATGGTTATAAAATTCATTTATTTATTTTTAGTGAAGGTGAATCATTATATAAAAAATTAATGATAAATGCTTGGATTAATTTGGCGATTTTTCTCATTATTAAGTTGTTTTGTATTATTATTTTACATAATGGATTTTTATGGATTATAGAACATTAAATAAGATAAAATAAATATATTATGATCTGGTTAAACCAATAAAATGGTTTCATGACCTTTCTAGAAGATGGTAATGCAAAATGAAAACCCATTGTCCTTGAATGTGATAAATCAGCACATCTTGGACGGTGTTTTCATTTATAGTATAAAAGGATGGGGATGAGAGATTATGATAAACTATCCCATTATCATAATATAACTACAATAAATATATATTAATGTAGTTATCATAACATTTGGCTGAAGGGATTTGATGATAAAGAAAAGAAAAGAAAAGGACTTGAATGAAAATAAAAGAATCAAAAAGAGGAATTTACCTCTTGAGTTTATCTATTTGAGAGATTATTAAGGGGAGGGGATTTGGACTTTTGAATAGACCAAGTGATGATGGATGTGGTGGAGGATTTTGGGGAGATATTTTTTAAGAATTTAGTGAAGTACCAAGGCTTTAGATAAGTGAAGAGAAGAGGGGAAATCATGTTGTTTTTATAGTGGAGGGGAGAAAAGATTTCTTACTATTTAATTTCTTAGTTTATTAATTTTCCAAAAACAAAAAATAGTTGTGAATCCATGAAAAAAATAGTAATAAGTTATTGTGAGTTCTAAACAATGTCCATTTACATCATTCCTGACTCAAGCATGATGCATAACTTCACGTTTTAGCTTTTATTGTGAATTATCGTATTTTACTATTCATCAAAATTTCATGTATTTTATAAAAATACAAAAAATTAACCCTAAAAATATTTTGATGTGTATAATATAAAACTAAACTCCTTTTTTCAAAAATAATTTTATAAATATGATTACTTTAATTTTTCATTCAATTCATAACTTACTTGAAAAATACAGATTTTAAAAATATAACTGACTTTAAAATGATTTTAAAAATTACATAAGGTCTTATAAAATTATCTTAAAACCAAATGAAATGAAATTGAAAATTTATGAACACATTTTAGGATAATACATTTTCTTTTAAATTAATTAATTAATTTTAATTATTTATTTATGACATACAAATATACTAATACTTTTACTATGGTCATATTATCACTTATAAGATGCCTAAATTTTATTTTTACATTCATGGGAGAGGTTAATATTCTTTTGGATGATTTAACATTCATAACGATCATATTACAATTCATAAAGGTAGGTTAATATTCATAAGAGTAGGTTCCTATTCACCAAAAATTAAGTTTGTTCTATTAGATTGCAAACATTTTAATAATCACAACCGTGTATGTCGGATTTTCAAAATTCAAATCATAAATATAAAAATATTATGTTTAATGGTCACATGGTACTTAGTAATTTATTGTGATGTGATTTAATGTGATTATAAGACAAAATATAAGAATTTAATTTCCAATGATAAAACATTGGGTCGTTACAGAAACACCTTATAACCTCCATATATGATCTAAGGGTATGATAACTCATAGTGTAGTAATAGGTGGTGATTTATCTAGAATGGATTTTGCAGTGAGCAATACAAAATTAATCATTTATTATAAATGACTTCACTCAATCCATAATTTCTCAATATTATCTTGGGCTTCATCCATGAAAAATCCTAGTGAATATACCTCATTTACAATCATAGAAAAATGGTATACCTATGGAAAACATTTACTACTAGATTGCATTTCTTCTTACTTTCTTTATTGAATTTTGGATATGGTTACTTCAAGTTATACTTTCAAATTTAACAAATTTGTTTTAAATTATATATTAAATTTTCCAAATGTATCTGTGTTTTTCCGTTTTAATTTTTTTAGTGTGTGAAACACACTATTTAATATATTATTTTTTAGGAATAAAATATAGTGAAATATTGGGAAATTACATCAACCCTTAAATAAATTGAAATATCATAATTTTAATTATCAATTATTAACCAATCTAGCTAAAAGAGTCAATAAGTTGAAACAAAATTTGATTCTTTAAAATAAGTATCAATCAAATCTATTTTTTTATAATGATAAGACTGTCAATATTTTGATTATTCTTAATAAATAGACCTAATATATCTCATGGTTTGGTTTTGAGACCCAATTTATTTTTCTTTGAGTTCATAGTTTAGACCTACAATGATAGATTATCATAAATTAGTTTAAGGTATGAAATTTGATTCTTTTTTTATAGTAGCTACACCACACACACCAATCTCTTCTCTACCATGTTTCATCAACAAGGTTGGTTTGATGGGATTTGAGGTCGAATAATGAAGTCAAAAAACAATATTCTTTTTACTCATAAGGCTCATTGAGATCCACATTTAGAAAATTATCGACCCATTTGGTAGTAGTTGTGTCCACCACACCAGCCTACACCCTCTTCATCCTATCCCTCATCTCCATCACTAGATTCAAAAGATAACCACCCATCTCTTTTCACAATTGTTGCACCATTATTTATGATTCCTAGTCCAAAAAATTCTCTATAATAAATATTTTAAATAAATTTACTTTTTTGAAAATATTATATCTAATGATACATGAACCCCAACGACATAACAAAGATAAGAAAACACGTATTTTATTTTACTATTTAGGGAAATGTATATCATAACTAGGTATTAAGACCTATGTAAAAGATTCTATTTTCATTTTAGATAATTCATAGTTTTCATTGAACTAATAGATAGTCATAGTCGATTAATAATGTATTTTTCCCTATTCCATAAACTAAAATAGAGTGAACTTGAAGATAACCATCCTATTTAAAAGATTAACTTATTTTTTTAATAAATGATATTATGATATTCCAAATTTTATATCCACAGAATTAATAAACTTACCACAACATGTTTTACTTAAAATAAAAATGATCTATAGTGGTGACTTGATGTTGTTAAAAAACATCCTAGAAATAATTGGTTTGATGGATTTAGAATACATCTAAAAATTCATGGTGGTGGGTAAGTGAAACCTAATTAACATTATTCTTTTCATAAATAGTCAGTTTATAGGTTCTTCCTTGGATCAGGGAATTGACTTGGATAATGATTGAGTTATATGAACATACGATACTTAAATATTGGTGCTTCACTTGGATAAGTTCTATATTAATTCCTTATGTTAACTAGACTCTTACTTTTCACTTAACATTTTGATTCATGATATCCTCATTCACAAAAAGTAATGAATCTTTAAGTCCCCTTCAGTAAAAACCCTTAGTGAATATTTCCATGTTTTTTCCATTTAGGAAATTGAAAAAAAATTCAATTATCATATTTCCCACTTGATCATTCATGAGAATACATCATTATATTTTTTTTGGTAATTTGACCATGTTTATATTTATAATCAAATTTCATGATGGTTTCTCTAGTTTAATCACAATATTTCTCACTCTAGATCACATCCTGATGAGGTGTTCATTGAGGAAATCCACGCATTGTCCATCACACCCATGGTTCCTTCTAGTTCAATACATTAATAAAACAAAATGGGTTGAAATGAGTGATTAAATAATAATAAAATGATAGAATCATAATAATAATAAAAGGAATTAAACCATAAAAAGACTTGTTTATTTACATAATCTTATTGTCCTATAGTTCTTTTATTTAAACAAATATCAACCTTAGGTTGACCTATGTTTTTTTTATTGGGGTATCTTATACTTATTCATCTAATCCCACAATGTAATTTGTAAATGGTTCCTTCATCATGATTCATAAATAGAATGTGATCAACCAAATCATATAGATAGGGAGTTTCTATCCATGTGCACAATCTTAAGTCCACTCATCATGCATTAGAGTGATGATCAAGTTAATGATCAACCACCCCCTTTTGGGTGATTACCCCTAGGTGCATCTCTAACAAAACCACATCAATTTTTAAGTATCCATAAAGAGATGTATTTTTCTAAAAACCACTTTCAAAAGACTCTACCAATATTTTAGGATAACATCATATACATAGATTCATCTTTAGGTTTTTTCAATAAGGTTCTCTAACTATAATCCTTAAATTAATTAAATTGATCTCCCAAAATAACTAAACCCTATTATGATACCAAATATGGAGATCCAATATAAATATAAATAAATATTACATTGAATCCGTGTATTAGATAATACATCTCTCGCATAGTCACACAACTCAAATGTTGAGAGGTTTAGTCTCTTGGATATTAGCTATATAAATATCTTATATCATAATATTTACTGAAATTTCTCAATAAAATTAATCTTAAGTACCCTCTTATAGAAATATCATATGATAAAATCATCTTCATTTCCTAGGTATTGGAAGAAAATAAAGGGGTTACCTTGAATTCTTAGTAAGTGAAAATTATCAACAAGTCATAATTGTTAGATCTTAAACACGATAAAAATAAAGATAAAGGGATAAATATTAAATAAATAGAACATGGGAACATTATTGATAGTCATAAATCATGATTTATAAATATGTATTATGGAATAGAAACATAAGACCCAATAAATTTCATCAAAACATGGTTTCAAAGAATATAACAAAATTCAAAAAAACATGAAATCATAACATAAGTATGAAAAATATCATTAGAACATGGAATGTCATAAATATTTTTCATTTCTTTGAAATAAATAACATTTTTTTGAAACGTAACTAGTAAAAAATTAATCATTTTTAATTATATCATACTGTAGTACCCCTTACCACCTAATTCCCATAAGGGAGTCAGAATCACTACCTTATTCTTATAGTAGAGTAGGAATCACTACATAATTTTCATAGTGGGGTGAGAATTACTTACTCAATTCACATAATTATCTAAATATATATAAAAACATAACCAATTCAGTGGAGGGTGTTATAGGACCCCATCCATCATCATACCCACATATGAGTTCCATATAAAATAAAATCAATTATTTTTTAATAAATAAACCTTGGAAATAAAATGGATTTCATAACATTTTCAAATAGTATCACTTAAAAGAAATATGATAATTTGATACCAAAAACCTTATCACACAAAATTAATATCTAAAAATATATCATATAAAGTGATTTATGAACCATTAAATTATTGAAGAGGAATCCTTTAAAAATGTAGGACAAATAAAAAAAATTATTTTTCTAAAAAATCGTTTCATAATTTCATTTTAAAAATACATGATTATTAGGTAATATCCCCAATACCATTTTTCTAAGATGAATATGAAACATCTGAAACAAATTCATTAGAAAAATTACAATTTATGTACCATGAAAATAAATATATCATATGTAAAAATATGAAGTATAAGGGAAGAATATCACTGAGAAAAGCCTTTGAAGTATTTGAAATTTCATTATGTAAAAATAATACAACTTTAAAATGATAAAAAAAACTTTTTTTAAATGAATAAATTGGATAAAAGTTTTCATTGGATATAATAAAAAAATGAGCCTCTACCAGGGAAATGAAAAAACTAGTGGGAATTAAAAAAAGAATATGTGGAATAAAAATCCATTAAAATATAAGTCAATTGTTATTATAAAAAATATATTTTCTATGAAAAATAGATTCATCAAGGATGAAGAAATAGGAGTAAAACAAAAATTTACCAAAATTTATGATGTAAATAATACATAATATCATCATATATTATCATAATTCTATATTTAAATATTATAATCAAAGTGGAGTGATTATGACTCAAGAAAAATATGTGAGTCAAGAAATCCCCTCACAACTTATAGAGTATTTAAATTAAATCCTAGTGAAAGAGGGAGTTTAAAATTTAACTTCAATTACCATGAGTAAAATAAAATTATAGATATAATATGAAAAATATACAGTATATACCCCACATAAATGGAATTAGGTTCATAACACAAAAATGTGTCAAAGGGAGAAATTTGAGATGGAAACTCTTATCTTGTATTCCTGCTTACTTGACTGTGCTATAAAATCATGTATAATAAACATAATTATCTTAATAACTAATGGTATAACCATAATATAATAATATACCCTATTTATTATTATTTTAAAACCATATATTTTAAAAAATATATAATACCTGTTTCCAGTTTTCTTTCATTGTTGGGTGTTATAACAATCAATTGTTTGTTTCGTATGAACTTTATGAATATGGGAACGATTATAACTATGTGGATTCATATTCATCATTCATAAATAATTTAATAATGAATAATATGTGTTTTTCAATGCTTTATAAAGACTCATTTTCACTATGTGAAAGATATCATCCTGGCTTGTGAAGATAGAAATCACGATGAACTAGTTTTTGATGTGTTTATTTATTGAAAGGTGATCTATTAATAAATATTTTAAATTTAAATAAAAATATTCCATAATAATTAAAAAATATTATTTATATCATAATTAAATTTTATTACTATTATTTGACAATGGATAATCTTATATGACATAATCGTGATAACATCATTTACATATGTTGTAAAACTGACCAAAATAGTAACATGTGATATTGTTTTCATGAGTAAGGGAATTTATTTAGATAATTATATGATGAAAGAACAATAAAAATAAAAATTTAATCATTATCATAGATCCTTATTGAATCCATTTTAAGAACCATTCATGATGGTTGGTGATGAAAAATGAAATTTGTTTCTTATGAAGGTGGTAGTCCTCTATACGCTCTATTAATGATCCCATTTCTCAATGAATGAATGATATGGTGGTTAATGAAAAATGATCTTTTAATAACATTATTTTGGATATAGTAAATATATTTCTTCATCATATTCATCCCTAATACCATCTTTGAGAGGTTGTGATGAAAAATGAATAACATTGCTTCGTGTGGGATGTAATATGCATGTGTGCATGATCGATGTCCTCTTGTTTTTTAGTGTGTGGAAATGATTGAATATCTATTTTAAAATTAATATATTTACTATTAATTATACTAACAATACTTATTTCATTATATGAATAAGGTCATAGATGGTTAGGATAGAAGAAATTAAAAACTAAACACTAAGAAGAAGTGGATAATCTCGTATTTGAAGTGAATTTTTTCAATGAGATAAACCTTGAAATGAAGGCATTAAGAATAATTATAGTGACTAGAGGATTTTGATCCATGGATAACACCAAAGGAAGTATTGTTTAAACTATTTCTTAGTGATTTCTATCAAAACCTTGTGAAAATCTTTAACATGCCAGATCGATTGGGGCAAGGTATATTTTTCTTATTATTCTTGATTTATATTCATTCCAAATATATATATATATATTCTATTATTAATAGTATTTGGAAGTTTTTATTTCCTTATGTTTTGGTTTTAAGACATCCCTTTGAAACCCATTAATTTTGACCACCCATTTTCTAATATTAAAATTCCATTATCCCTTTTAATGCAAGGATCATACATAAAGTGATTGATAAGGTGCTCCCTACTATAATAGATACTTCGACAGATTATAGTTAGGATGAATTTTAAACTATTATAAAATGTAACATGTAGTAGGTTTTATTGGGATATACACATGTCATTAGGTAGGTTATGTGAATAATAAGAAGTAAACATTAGGCAGTGTGTTTTATCTCGGTGATTTGTATATTTTTTTATAATCAAGTAATATAATTTGATATTACTGAGCACTGCCAAAGATAAGTATGTTTCCACTACCCAAACTTATACACAACATTATTGGATGATACAACATCTTAATGATATTGGGATTGAGGTAATGTATTGAACCAACCTGAGATGCCCCTGAATCAGGAACCCAAACTGTCTTTCCATAACATCTAAAGGGAGTGTCCCCACATTATTGGAACTAGTGTCAAGGAATCTATAGATCCAACATGGGAGTGATTTAGCCCTAAAATCTAATTAAATAACTAGAAAAAAATTATAAAAAATGTAGTATTGTGAGTCCATTTATTGGATGCCTGTGTGTAGTAAAATAAACAAAGAAGAATAAACAAACAAGAAAAATAGTGTATAATAAAATAAATCACCATCCATAATATAATACATGTTCATATAAACCAAATAAAACTGAAGATTATATAATGAGTACATGAATGCAAAAAAATTCATTAGGTTGAGTCAGTTGATACAACATCCAAAAATAAAAAACATACCAACCACTACCAGATAGCTCCTCATGGTCTAAAACCACTTATCACTTTGTAGTATTATATTACTCGACCAACCTAAACAAAATGAAAAAATAAAGTGTAATATGGAGGATCCTAAGAAATAGAAATTAATTATGTAAGCTTCATACACCCAGTGGTGTATTTAGGGTGTGATAAAAACTATACCTGATAGAATCTGACCAAGGACACTATGTACTTCCTTTCATCAAAAATTTCTTTTATACTAATTGGAAATACATTATAAAATAAGATTTTTCATTTTAGAAAAATGATAATGAAAGAAAACTACATATTATTATTTATAAGGAAGAAACATTTTCCCATGTAATGGAAAAAAATTAAAAACTCCATTTAGTGTTAAAGGATTTTGATAAAAAAATAAGGATACATCATTAAATAAAAACCAGTATAAAACCATATTACACATATAAAATTGTTCATGAAGTTCTAAACACAAAAAAACATTCTTCTACCATTCAACAAAACATTCTCAAAATAATTAGAAAGCAATTTAAAAATAGAACTTATCCATAAATAAATGTATAAAACAATTATAATAGAAGGTTCCATTGTATAAGTTGGGATCACAAAAATAAATAATACAAATGGTTCCATAAAAAAGAAAGTTAAATGGGATTAAAAAAATAAGAGAAATCCACTACCTAGAACCACCAGACAAGGAATAAGTGTCTTGGGTTATTATTATAAGTAGATGGGACCGAAAGAAACCAAACTACAGACACACTTAGGAACCTTAGTGAGTCAAGAATCATATCTCCCTACAATTAATGGAAGGAATAGACTATACCTATTTTTCTACAATACACAAACTAAAGTCCCAAAGGCATATATTCCATATACCATGGGTTGTCTTAAGGGATAATGACATGATGTTTGAGAACATTGTTTTTCCTAGAATGAGTCATCAAATTCATGTCATATCACCAGTATTACGCCTTATCTGCCCCTATGAGTAATCATCACATAGTGTAACCAATCTAAACATTTTTTCACTCCCTCTAAGAATTGTTTCATTATGTTATCCTCTGATGCATCATGTTATGAAACCCATATATCTCAGATTGAATATCCATGTGGGAAGATGGGGCTATCATAGGTTTCAACACACTAATATATGTTTCCATCAACCCACCTGGCGATGCCTTCGCAGAGCCCCTCTATATATCTTGCCTATTGTGTTACACCATCTGACTTGTCCCAATGCAAATATGGTCACGTATCATGTTACAAATTTATCCCACATAAAAAATATGCGTGAATGGATAGAATATTGATAGGAACCAACACACCTATCACTCTATCGAGCCCACCCACAAGATATTGCATGTGTGTCCCCATAGTACACCCATTTTCAGTATAGAAAACCAATGTTCTCTTTATAGACACAAAATTAAAATTCATGATGAAGTATTTGAAAAGGATGACGCAATTGAGCACTACTTAATGTTCTCACTATGATGTTAATTATTATTAATTAGATTTCATTATTTTCATTAGTGATTCAATGCATTCCTTTTTGGTGGAAATATCTTTTATTAATATTCTTGTGAAGAAAAATTAGGATCAACTAATAGAACATAAAGTTATTAATGTTATCATTATAGTATATTTGGGCATTCAATTATCACTATAAGTGTGTGTTTTCATTTAACTGTTTAATTTTAGTCCAAAACACATGCCACACACTCAAAACTAAGAAAACATGTTTTGATTATTATGGTACTTTAGATAGATAATTTTTGATTCATTTGTGATGTGTATGAATCAAACACATGTTAATATGAAACACAATGTGGCCATTTGGATTAAAATGTGTGCTTTCATTATAAAAGTGTCATTTTGTGGAAAACACATATCAAAAACTGAAAACCATGAAAATGTATTCACATTGCACTGATGCTTTAAGATAATGATCCATTATTTGTTTATATTGTGTAGGAACCTCATGTTAATCATATAATCAGCATGATCAACATGACTCAAGGTGAACGTTCTCATTTAAAATTATCATTTTAGTCAAAAACATGCATCACACACTCAAAACTTAGAATACACACATTGATTTCCTTGATAGTTTTTGAAAATTATATGTGATTATTATTTCTTGAGTTAACCAATTGCATATAAATTTGAAAAAAAGTGGTTGGTATGAAGAGACACAACTCAAATCCTAGAATCACCCAAAAGGAACACTACTCTAAAAGACCCATCTAGGAGATCATCTAATATTTTCCTATGAAAATGAAACCCATTATAAATCTGGCACTAAAAAAATTGAAACCATAACAAAAATTATCAATAACCTCCAATGAAGAGGGGATGAAAACAACCAACAAAAATTACTCATCAAGACCCAATTTGGGATACAAACTCAAGTATCAATACTCAATGAGAGTAAAAGTGGGCTCCAATACCATACACAATCTCATGCTAACGAACAAAATTTTAAAACCATTACTATCAAGTGTCCAAACAACCTTATCCTAGTTTCCTTATCATTAACCAAGGTTTCCTACCTTTACCCAACCATGAATCCAATCACACACAGCTTGGGTCACTAACACACATTCAAGGAAAATATAACCGAAACAACGAGGCATGAATAAATTAATATTATCTATCATACGAAAAATAAGGACCCATGAAATCCCTAATACCTATAAATAAGTTCCAAAATCCTAACTGATTCAACATCCAGCAAAAATAAATGCTTAAATAACCAATCATTATAAAACAATAGCACACCTTAGTCTTCTCCTGACAGTCTAGCTTATCCCAGTAAAGCCCTCTCAACCATATATTTAAAAGGTGTTTGGCTAAACTCAAACAAAACCAACCTAATGTTTATAGAAATACCTCCTCCAAAGGATTAAAATTACATAGAATCACTGATCACAAGATCAAGAGAAAAAAATAATCTCCGTGAAAGAACTAACACACTCTTTTATTATCCAATCACCTTCATGAATGCTCACATAATTAAGAGATTTATCAACATTCCTAACTTTGAGAGTTATAATGGAATTGAGGACTCCCTGAATCTTTTCTGATGACTCATTACCTTTATCTAAACTTAGATTTCTAAATAAATAAGGTGGATGTTTATTCATGAAATCCATGATAAGGACTAAGAGTGACAGTGATTTTCTGTATGCCACTCTATTTGGAGTCTGGGTAGATACTGAGAAGTGAATGGATTTCCTCTAAGTCATGGGAAGAATCACATAGGGATCCAATCAAGAAATAGTCCTTGTAAATATTTTTTATGCTTTCTTAGAGGCAGAGAAAATGACATAATACATAAATCAAATCAATTCATGCCTCACAACCCAAACCAATAATCCCACACAGACCAAGGGAGAATTCAAAAATGAAATTCTTCAAAGAAAAACACCATACTAAAAAAATTATTTAAAACCACTAACTCCAAATTGAAATATTATAAACCAAATGTACTATAGAATACATTTAAAAAACAACCCTACCATTTTTATAATAAATATCTCTCAATAAACACTCTTTTCCATTTTCATGACAAAAAAGACATAATTTTACTATTTCTGAACACATTAAATACATTTTAAGATCAAATGAAATAATTTCAAAGTCCTCCTACTAATACCACAATGTAATAAAAAAATTTACATAATTTTAAGAGTTTCCTTTCCATAAATCACCAATACTAAATTAAAGTATAAAAAACTACCATTGTTTCCAAAGTAAACACTTAAAAAAACTATCATATTTATAACATTTCACTTCATTTTAAAAACAAAATGAAACTATTCCCATCATCATTAACATTTAAATTAATTTCTATGTAAAAATTGTTCATTTTAAGGTATGTTCTCAAAATACCAATTTCATTTTGAAAGATTTTTCAAAATTACATAATGAAATTTATCACTTTACAAAACAACCCATGAAAAACAAAAAAAAAATACTTTTAAAACCACACATTGAAGATAACTTAAAAATCAACCATTTTATGGAATTCTTAGCTTTTACCACACAAAAAAACCATTAAACCATTAAACATAAAAAAACATGACATGAAACATCACATAAAAGTCACTCCAATAGCAATTAAACAATAGGATACTCCACTTTAATTCCCTTCTAACAAGTAATAACCACTTTTTGAATAATCTAAATTAAAGAGGAACCCAACACAACTGATCTTGAGTGATGTTTTTTTATACACATATTGGTCGAATGATTTGTTTACTCATGCACCAAATATGTGACCGACTCCTTGAAGTCCTCTATAAAATCTACACAAACTCCACATGGTTAGCTAGATAATTGGTGAAAACCATCGAACTTTAGTTCTTCATCCATTTTTACCCCAGAATCCAGAAAATCTCCAAAACAGTTGAAAAAAACTCCAGGGAATTCAAAAAACCATCTAACCATAAAAAAAATACATATCAAGGAATCAAACCCCAACATCCCTTGGTAACTCAATGTTTTGAACAATAATGAGATGGTTATACTCTTCAATACACTTACATCTTGAGTTCTGATGATGATACTAATCTCCATGCTACCTTGATGCTCCCAAATAACAAGAGGGATCTCTGATACCATTTTTTATGGATCTAACTTGGGTCACCCTAGAATCAGGTACTTGATCCAGCTCATCACAATGTTCAAAGAGTGTTCTCGATCCCCATGAATGGTAACTAGTGTCAAGGAATCAATAAAGCTAACATGGGAATGATTTATCACTCAAATCTATGTAAATATTCATCAAAATGTTATTGAAAATATATCATGGTGTGTATATAAATTAGAAAAACATGAATAGTAAAATAAAAAAATATAAATAAATACACAATCCCAACAAGTAATAATGAAATAAGTAACCAACCAAAATATTCTATTGGATCAAATAAGTAAAATTTAATTAAAGAAGATATAATGAGTACCAAAATATAGTAAAAATGAAATAGGTTGAGGTAGTCAATACCACATATCAAAACAAAAAACCCGACCACTATCATCCACCTCTTCATGGTCCACAACCACTCATCACAACCCCAATTATCCTGCACGTGACCAAACCAAACAAAAGCCAAAAATAAATTGGAATATAACAAAGCATAAGCACCTGAAATGAATCATGTAAGTTGCATACAACTGGTGGTGTATGTAGAGTGTGAGAAGAACTATTACCAATAGGATCACACTAATGATTCTATGTAGATACTTTCATTAAAAAATTAATTTAAATAGGTTTTAAATATAATACAGTATAAGAGTTTTTAATTTAGAAAAATGATAAAGAAACTAAATCATATCTTATTACTTATGAGGAATATATCCTCTCTATTTTAAAAGAAAAATATTTAAAACTCCAATTAGTGATTACACACTCTTGAAACCCTAAATTAGGATACTTTATTAATTAAATGCATAAGAAAACCATATTCATCATTTCAAACTGCTCATGAAATCCCAAATACAAAATAAAACATTTCTCTATTATTCAAAACAACATGGAAAAAACACATATAAAACCATCTTAATATAGAAACCAACCATAAATAAATTAATAAAAACATAATACAAGTAGGAACCACTCTATCAATGACATTCACAAAAATAATCAAACAAATTTTTCCATAAACAAGTATAAGGTGATGTAAACAAACTAGAGGAAAACCCTACTAAGAATCACAAATCAAGGAATAATTTTCATGGGTTACACTCTAAGCTTTAACATTTTACCACCCTATTATTTTATGAAATATTTTTTTAAATAAGTTTTTTTATTTGATATGGTTCCTTACACACAACACCTCTTAATGAAAGATGATATACAATTAAAATATTATAATTTAATATAACATGAATCGTCTAGTTGTTCTAATAGTGATTATGAAAAGGATTATATAAAATTTTAAAATATATGGTTCATTAGAAATTTAAAATAAATTATTTGGTTATCTATTAATTGGAAATGAAAATAAAGACCAATTGAAAATAAAGGAAATATTTTTATGAAAAATTGTGTTTATGTATGCAATGAGTATTTATCAAAATAAATTAACTTAATCATTATTGGTGGATGATTTTGCTAAAAAGAAAATATATATTATATATTAAGTAAAATTTTTAACATTATTATAATAAGTTTTCTAGACATGAGATAAGAATAAATGCAATATTATGCTTAAAACTGAATTTTTCTAAAAAAGCAGTTTCGTCACATTTTGCGCACTTATTTAAAAACTAATTATTTCACTTTTAGAAAATATATCTGAAAAAAAAACTTTATTTTTTAATCATCAAGTAAAAATTATCTTAGTTTGAATTTTTTATAATTTTGTGAAAAGATAAATGTGTAGATAAATAGTGAAAAATATCGATTTATATTAAATAGTGTCATTTTTTAAAGAATTTAAAAATTTCTATTTTGTTTGAAAATGATTATAAAGTGAAATTATTTTTACTATAATATTATAAATTAAATATTGATAATTGGAATCAATTGTATTTTTTAATTTTATTTAATAACTTTCCAAACTTATGAAAACTTAATTAGAAAACTGCATTTTCATCACGCTGGTATATTTTAATAGATGATGCCACTTATGTGAGTAGAATTGTATAAAATATACTATATATTTTTAATAATAATAATAATTAATATTATCTAATAAGGTCAACATAATTATTTACTATAGTGAATAGTAAAAATATGTTATCCTGATTAAGGTGGAAATTGGTTTATCATGGGGTTAAACTAAAAAGATAAGTGTTACAAATGACCTAAAGCATTCCCAATTCTAATTGGATGACCAAATTTAGATCTTATCTATTAAAAGTTTCAATAATGAGACATTTTTTATCTATTTTCCTTGTGAACAACATGGGTACACCTTTTTCTTTTCAAAAATTACAAGTGTGTCATATCCCCCCCCCACAAATAATAGACTACCCCTATACTCTCCTTTTGTAATGGCCCAAACAGTGACTCATTAAGAAGTTTTCCAAACATTTGGTTCCATCAAATGGTTCCACCAAAATGGTGGCACCGGTCACAATGACACTGTGACGGTGGAACAAATCACGGTCGCACACCAAAATGGTGGAACCGTGATAGTGGCACCGCAGTGGTTGCACTGACACGGTCGCACACTGAAATGGTGGTACCACTTACATTGTTCCACCGAACTAGTGTCACCTTGACTGTGGAACTATAGAAGTTGCACGATCATGGTCGCACACCAAAATAGTGGCACCACTTACGATGTTCCACCGAACCTGTGGCACCATGACGGTGGCATCAATTACAGTGTTCCACTGAACTAGTGGCACCGTGACGGTGACACCTCTTACGGTGTTCCATTGAATCAGTGGCACCGTGATAGTGGCATCGTAGCAGTCGCACCATCACATTCACACACCAATACAGTTGCACCGCTGACGGTGGCACCATTACGTTGTCCCACCCTTTGTTTTTTCCCAATTTCTGGCTTTTTCCAGTTCCGCCCTCACAATGTATATTTTGACATAAAAGTGTTCTAATACCCCTTTTAAAGCCATTAATATCCCATAAATGATATCTAAAATCTTCCAAGAGCAGTGTGACCCTTGAATTACCAAAACCTGTGGCTTTTTCCTCGATGTCACACCCTTTTCCCATACTTTCTAGTTCCACCCCTCTTATGCATTTTCCTTGGTTTAAATGAATCCCTTTAACTCACAACCATTATAGAAACCTCTCAGATGAGAATTATTAAATGAAAATTAATTACATCATGTGTAACCACCACAATGTATCGAGAAACCATGACCCTCCTTTAAAGCGGTTCAATAATTCATATCCTGTAACTCTAGGATCTCACCTTTTATTTCACATGGATTATTTCTTCTTCATGGCTAGTATATTTAATTAGTTTGTGTTTTTGGAGTCCCTATTTCCTAGGATAGTGGTGCACCTATGTTGGAGCCTTTCTTTCTCACTCTTGGAGTCCTCAGAGTTCCTACACTGCAAGTCACGCATCCTGAGTTCTTGGTGCATGGAAAAATACTTCGATCGTTGATCATATAGATAGGGTTTTTTCCTTCATCTATATTTACTATTTACCATGCGGGGTGGTTAAGACAATGTTCCTATGGGGATGGATGAAACTAAACCTTAAAAAATAAAAAAAATGGTTTTTTAAAGAATGGAGGGGTGTATATGTTGATATTTCAGTACTCTTTTTCCTTTCCTTATATGTTGTGAATTTTATGGGCTTATGTCCACTGAAAATCGTGTCCTTTAGTGGTCCTTTATTTCACACTAATGAACCTCTATTTTCTGGATAATTCTGTGATTGAATGGAAGAAACATGGAAACTGGTTAATCATGTAAACTCAGTTGATTAAATGGATTCCCAATGAATAATAATCCTTGTTTGGTAACCCTAGTTAACAAAATGGAAATACAAAACTAATGGAATGGTGTGTTTAAATCTGAAAATCCCCTTGCTCTGTTCTGGTGATGTGTATGATTTTTCTGCTTGATGCTTGTGAGGTGAAATGGATGGGGATGGGATCCCATCTTGTGAAGACATTTTTTTGTGGATTTTGGGCCATGTGGGGCCATATGTTGGGGATTGGTTTGGTTCCAGTACTTTTAGGGACTTCACTAACCCCTTTTGTTGTTGTGACTTTACAAGAGAACCGGGTGTGAATGATTAATTTGCTGCTTGGATTATTTTTCTTCCTTGGCTTGTGGCAATGCCAGTTAGTTTCCCGGTAATGAAGAATTATTTAAATAGAACTACATGAATATGATAAAAAGAATTTGTTCAATGGGTAATTGTTTTCTATGAATGATTTGTGACTTGGTTGTAGTTGTTGTGATTTTTTTGAATGATTAGTAATGAGGGTGTTTGTGTATGTGATGGTTTTGGAACCCCTATGTTGGGATGAGTTCTTGTTTACCTATATTTATAAATTATTTCTTATATTTCTTATTTTTTACCCACCCAATTTGAGAACTTCAGGCCGAACACCCCCATTTCATGGGGGAGGGTGTTTTTTCCAACACTCCTATGAGTGGCTGGTTATTAGATCTTTTTCTACTCCCTTTATTGAGTAGCCTAAGAATCTTCAAGCAGGATTTGACGACCTCAGTTCCATTATATCCCTAGATTCTTTAGGTACGGTTGTTGTGGTTTTTGGACCAGGTGTGTGCGGGAATTTTGTTTCCCATGTGTCTTCAGGATGAGGCCCTTGTGTCTTCAGGAGTGGCGGTAGTTGTTCTGGACTAGGATTCTTCAGGCGTGGCGGTAGTTGTTGTGGCCCAGGTGTCTGTGGGAAGGTATGTGTGTGGTTGTTATGGCCCAGGTGTCTGCGGGCTGGATGTGTGGTTGTGGTGGCCCCAAAGGGTGTTGTTGTGGCGGTAGGGAGACTACATTGAAAATGGCAGTGGAGGTCTGACACGTAGGATGTCTTTAGTAACCAATGGTAAAGTGGTTCGGGGTACCCAAACATCGATGAGTTGTTACTATTACTTTAATTGAATTGCGTTATTTGGGGAGTGGGCCTTGGTGAGGTTTGGGTGGATTGTTTCCTTTCTAAGTGCTTTGGTTATCTTCTTTTCTCACAAGGCATTAGAATGCCTCCCCACTTGTGCACGGGAGCTTTTGGTCTTCCCTACTGAGTATACCTGTATACTCACCCTACGTATATAAAACTGTTTTCAGGTTTCCAGGAGGACATCGGGGATGGTGAAGGACCATTTTAGCTGATATTTTGTGATTATTAGTGTTATTTATTTTATTTTATTTTTGTACATCCCTTTGGAGTTTTATTTTACTTGTAGCACTTTATAATGTAACATGCATATGGGAATGGATTGTTTTTGGATTTACTTTTACTTTCAGTTTTTGTATTTTTTGGGATTTACTATCTTATCTCCCAATCCTTTTTCAATAAAATGGGGTAATGAGTTCCATATCACATATGATTTTATACCCTTGGGGATACTCTCCACTCCAGGGCCTATTGAAGTTGGGACTTGGGGGTCATTATCTCTCCTTCAACTTGAAAAATGAAGCATCTGACAGTCTGTTGTACCTTCCCCCATCTTGGAGAAGGCGGGTTGTGACAAAATGGTATCAAAGGATATGGTTGAGATGTAGTATGGAGTCTGGGGTTAGGTACATGGAGGATTTCATAGGATGGTAGGGTAATACTGTTTGGAAATCATGGCGCATAAAATCGGCTAGGGAAGATCGGTTAGGAAACTAGATTTTAGGGCCCCTTGTGATCCGATGCAAGGACTCTGGACCTACCGAATGACCATGTGAGGCTACACTGATTACAGGGTAAATACCCTAGGTAAGGTACATGCATCATAATGACTTGTGTTCTTGTGTATCTTGGGATTTTTTTGGATTTAAAATAAATTAAAAGTCTAATAAACACTTAAAAGCAATATTCTACACTACTTGGGATTAGGAACTCCTTGTTTACTTTGTAGATATGGAACCCGAATGGTG
The DNA here is from genome assembly GCA_963277665.1 of Viscum album. Classification (NCBI taxonomy): domain Eukaryota; kingdom Viridiplantae; phylum Streptophyta; class Magnoliopsida; order Santalales; family Viscaceae; genus Viscum; species Viscum album. The sequence continues at coordinate 821,341,315 of OY728141.1, read as the reverse complement.
ACAATGGGTATTGCAGACAATCGAGGCCTAGGAGGCTAATTTGGTAGATCAGCAGAGGGCTGATTGAGAGGAGAAGGATGACTAATGGTAGATGAGGCTTCATGCCTTTTAGCGAAAGACCCTAGGGAAGTACGAGGGTAACATCTCAAGCATGGAGACAGAGATATGGCTCGAGGATATGGTGATAGATTTACACATGATCCAGGCTCTGACAGAGTACTGGTGGTTGTAATCCATCTTTGGGGAGTGGCACATCAGTGGTTGATGCTCTATCTTGGGGAGAAGAGGGAGGCTAAGGTTTCATGAATTGACTTCGATAGGGAGTTACAGGCAGAATTCCTCTCTTCCATGATGAAGGATGGGAAGATGCAGAAGCTACTATATATTTAGTAGGGGAGTGTGTCAGTTAAGGATTTATGGATAAAGTTCAAGGATCTCCTTCACCTTGCTTCAGACCTCTTTCCAGATGAGGAGTCTCAAGCGAGACGTTTAGAGGAGGCACTTCGACCTTCTCTTCAGTATGTTGTTACTGCCTTCACTCTACCAACGTACTTAGAGGTTCAAAAGAAGGCTAAAGTGGTGGAGAGGATGCACATGCTGGGAGGTGTCTTGCGAGAGGGGATCTAGTTGGCCTCTTCAAAGGGGAAGGTCGTCAGCAGCAGGCCTTTAGCGTTAGGGCCTTCTAGTTTTTAACTAGGGGGGAGTAGGCCACAATAGTTCCAATTTCGATCTCCCAGTACTATCCTCTTATTTATGAGTCCAGGACCGATATTATTCATATGTGGTAGTTGTGGTAACCTTCATAATCAGTTCTTAGGCTGGTTGTAGTAAAGTGGGGGTGGGCAGGTTCGGCGCCCACCTCAGCAGTAGCTGTTTCCAGCCAGGACCTTCCACCAACAGCGGTAGAGAAAACAAGCTCCCACTACTCTGAGAGTAGCCATCGAAAGAAGAGGCTAACCTCATGTACCTAGACTAGGGTGTGGTCAGGGAGGCATCCGACAACCGAGGGGTACATGAGCTGGTCATGGGAAGTTGCACGCTGTAGAGGCAGTAGTTCCAGTAGGGCCAGAAGTCGTTCGAGGTATGATCAGCTTGTTTAGAACTCTTGCCTATGACTTGTTTGATTCAGGAGCTTCACACTCATTTGTTGAACCCACTCTATCCCATGCTCTAAGTATAGACATAGAGATACTTCCTGTGTCCCTGGTTTTGAGTATGCCATTTGGAGGCCAGACCATCTTGTCTAATGTTTTTCAGGGATGTGGACTAATGTTGGGACCACATCAGTCTAGCAGGGACCTTATTTTGCTGCAGATGTAGCCGTATGATGTCATTCTAAGCATCGACTGGTTGTTCTCTGTGTGTGTTGTTATCTATTTCTTCTGAATAAGGTTCATGTTTTCAGATGTGGGCAGAAAACGTGTGACTTTTTTTGGGTAGCGAGGTTTCCAGGAAGGAAGAAGATGAGTGAAGCCCCTTATTTACTTGTTAGTTGAGATGTTAGTTGAGTGATAAGTGCTAGTAAGCCTTCACTTATCTGAAGGGTAATCTGTTTAGTTCCCCGGTACTGAGGTTTCCAGAAGAAGGGGTGACATTTGAGGTGTTCTGTGATGCTTTAGGCCAAGTCTTGGGGTGTGTACTGATGCAATAGTAGGGGTGATATCTTATGGTTCTAGTTAGTTATGTACCCATGACCGTAACTATTCCACCCACGATCTAGAACATACTGTGGTTGTGTTCGCACTAAATTTGTTGTGTCATTACCTCATCAGGGAGTACTTCATGGTCTTCACGGATCATAAGAGCTTGAGGTATATCTTCTCCCAATAGAACCTAAACTTACATTAGTGGAGGTGGATGTAGTTTCATTAGGACTGAAACATCGAAATATCTTTCATTGAAGGTAAGGGGAATGTGGTGGACAATTCCTTGAGTAGGAAGTCGCAGAAGGATGCTGTTTGAGAATTGGCAGATGCTTGGAAGGTGATAGAGGAGTTGTCTACCCTACACTTGGATGAAATGGTGGAGGATGGTAGAGGATTTAAGTTTCAGATAATAGTACGGTCCTCTATTTTGCAATATGTGGATAAGTCTCAGTGGGGGGACTTAGAGGCTGAAGTGATGCACTATCGTGTTAGCCATTGTGATGCTCCATGAGGATGGTCAGAATATGGGAAGAATCAGATGTTATTTCATGGGATGTTGTTCATCCTAGTGGAAATGTGAAAGAGAGTTCTTGGTGAGTTCCAGAACTCACCCCTGGTGGTACACCCAGGAGTTTTCAAGATGTACAAGGGTTTGAGGGGTCATTTTTGGTGGCCTGGGGAGAAGCGGGAAGTGGTAGAGTTTGTGGAAAAGTGCCTCATGTGTCAACAGGTGAAGGCCGACCACTAAATCCTAGGAGGTCTATTACAACCCTTAGATGTCCCCAAGTGGAAATGGGATGAAATATTGATGGATCTCGTCATAGAACTACCCATAGTTCAAGGGGGTTGGATTCTATATGGATAGTGGTGGACCGGCTGATGAAATCATCTCAATTCCTAGAAATCACTGTAACGACCCAATGTTTCATTAATAGAAATCCCTCTTGATCTAATTAAATATATATTTATGTAAAATGTTTATATAAAATTTAAACTTATTTGGTTTTATGTTAAGAATTGTGACCATTGCTTTTATAGCCGTTGAACAGTGATAACATGATTAGTATAAATATAGGCCTTTAACAAACCCAATTTACTCAGACAAAGGAAGTGATGGCCTCATCCAGTAGAATTGCTCCATACGAAGCCCATTTTTTGGAAGCTCGGAAAAGAGGTGGAGTCTTTGGGCTTCACTCTTGACCAAGTCCAAGCTGAGATTCATCATGTCAAGCTCGAACGGGACCGTCTACAGGAAAAGTGGAAGTTGATAGAGATTACCACTCAAGCAATGTTATCTGAGCCACCCCAAGAGTCTATCACCATCGCACACCTTACCCTTAGGTCTTATGCGGATGTTTTAAGGGGATATGTAACAAATCACTAGTACTATGTTAATGTATATTATTTTTTGTATATAATAATGAATATACCTTCTTGTATTTATTGACACTTTGTAAATAGTTTTTTTAAAGCACAAATAGTATTTTTTTAGTTAATATTCAGCTAAGAAATATATTTTGTTGAATAAAGGGATTTTTGAATTAAATAATATTTTAATAAATTATTATTATTATTAAATTAATTTTCATTAAATATAAATGATCTTATAATTTTATGAATGCAATTGTAATTTTTATTATGGTTTGAAAGCCATTATTGTCAAAACCCGTGTATTATCGACAAATGCCGGTTTTTATTTTAAAAGTTAAAATTAAAATATTTAGAAAATTATTTAGATAAAATAAATTTCATTTCTAGAATCAGGACGTCTAAATTATCCAAAGGTGAATTTTTCATAATTTTCTGAGACAGTAAAATTTTTGGGTAAAAATTAAATACCGTTTAAATATATAATGTGTTTTATGACATCATAATGACCTAATAGTGATGTAATAAAATACTATAAGATTTTTTTTCGGCCAATATATTTTTTAACATTAAAATAATGTGATTTTGGGTTTGTTTTAATTATTTTACAAAGCATTAATGGACCCCTCAAGACTTATTAAACACCCTGTCTTTTTAAATTATTTCCCTTGGGAGTGTGACTAACCTCCACATAAGCAACCCCATTATTTTAAGAAGTTAGGACCTTGGCCTCATAAAATATTGTTTTCCTCTTCCCTTTTCCAAAACCATGGGCAAAAACCATGATCTGATTTGTGGTTTGGATTAGTTTAATGTAAGAGGTCCCAAACCTAAATAATAAAGAATTCACTCACCTTTCCTATATAAACCCACCCAAGCTCCCACTTCCTCCTCACTCAAAGACTTTGGAGTTCATCCAACCTCTACCCTAATCTCTCCAGAATCCTCCCAAGGTGCCCCAAGCTCCCAATAATCCTCTCTCAAGCCTCTCTCATGCCTTGGAAGAACACTTCCAAGTAAGGGTTTTTCTTCCTTTCACCTTTTTGTCCAATTTTCTTCATATTGTTATGCCCTTTTAATTCCAATTATAAATTTTGGGGTATGGTTTTTCACCTCCCCCATACTTCCATATTATTTTTTTAATGATGGGAGACCCCTTTCTCTCTCATTAAATTCCTCCCATGTACTCCTGTTACTATGCCAAAATTCTGAAAGGAACTTCACTCTCCTCATTTACATTCAAGCAATACTTTTGTATCATGAATCTAAATTCCTTTAAAATTGTTGGAAAATGTATCTATATGACCCCCTTACTATCCATTTCATGTAAATATGATGATACAACCCTTTCCCTATCATAAAACATTTTTATGAATTCTTATGTCACACTGTTACACTGCTGAAATTGCACCGATTTTCTAAGCCAATGCCTTTATGTAGTGAATACCATGCCCATTTCTCCATCAAGGGTATTCACCTTTATGGACATTTACTTATTGATTATAAATTATCATGTATTAATTCCACATCCCTTTATCGTGGAATAAATGATTATGTTTAATGAATCCATGTTTTATGATCCATGTCGCACACTTATGCATGAAATGAAATGTTTAAGAAGGGTGCACCCTCATAGTGCTTCAATGCATTGGGTAAAGTATAATATCATGATACATCATGTGAAATGAGTGTTGACTCATGATAATTCAAGTACAGCTAGGTTTTACTCGTTCTTCATGTGCAATGAGGATTTACTCATGCTTCGTGTGCAATGGGCCTTGGCTCATGCTAATTCCATGTTACGTGTTGTTGCCACATTTCCATGTTATGATTATCATGCTTTATCATGCCTTTATGTTCATGTTAATATTATTCTCTATTGATATTTATATTGTATAACATGTATTTTACTCCTCATGTATTCCATTTTTCTCCCCTTACTGGGCTTTATAGCTCACCCCTTTTCTTATGCATGTCCTCAGGTTATCCCATGCAATACTAAGTACGAGGGAATATAGTGGTCATGTAAAGGAAGTTTTCAATAAAGATGTTGTATTTCATGTTTTAAGTTGTTATGTAATGATACTAAGCCCAAAATACACTAGAAATATCAATCTTCCATGTTGAATCAAGTGAATAGTTTATGTAATAAATCATGTTTAAGTTTGTAATAAAAACAGGGTTGTCAGAGTTGGTATCAAAGGATAGGTTTAGTTATTTTTGGGATTAGGATTAGAAAACCCTAGTAAAGCCTTAGAGACAATAATAAGTATAATAAAAACATACCTAAGTTTTGGGAAGTACCGAGTAAGTGGTTTATCAAACAAATACATCCTTGTCTGGATACGAGAAGGTAGAGGCAGCTCTGGCACAGATGTATCCTAGGGGTAAAACCTGAAAATATCGCTTTAAGCTAGACTCGAATGGGAACTGGTGCATGACAACAGGTCTTGCTACACTCTTGGTTACAACCCTCCCCGGGGATATGTTTTGATAAATTCACAATCTTAGTATGAACCCTTATTAAGGGATTTTTTTTAAAAATGCCCCTAAGAATATATGTTAGAAAATAGATCATGAAAATTATAGATTGAAGCTTATAGAATCATGAGTTAAGGAAATACAAGATTATTTATAAGTCATCAACTTTCATCTTTGTATTACCCTTTATGTGTTACCCCATAACATTTCTTTTATTCCAACTAATTGCTGGTAATAAGAGGACTCGTGCTAACAATCGATGTGAAGATCAGTGTGATGACTGTGCTAATGAGATTCCCAATCCAATGGGAGCGGGAATCACAAACTTTTTCACACTTCTCTCTCAACTAAATCAAGATTTGAATAGAAAAACGGGTCAAGAGGAACCTCCAAACCCCCCTAAGAAAAAAAAGTCACTATCGAGAGCTTCATGAGACAAAGGCCTCCTACTTTTAGTGGATCATCTGATCCCACGATCACTGAACAATAGATCAACTCCATTGAAAAGATCTTCTCTATCCTTCAATGTTCTGAATAAGAGAAGGTTCTCCTGGCGGCTTATCGTATGGAGGGTGAAGCTAATCAATGGTGGACATTGATAAAAAATACAAATCCTGAGGAGGAGATCGAGGAATTGGAATGAATGGATTTCCAGAAGATGTTTTTCAATAAAACTTTTCTACGCACCCTCTGGATTAAGATGGAAAGGGACTTCCTTTAACTCAAGAAAAATGAAGAAGAATCTATTGGAGCATATGAGGAAAACTTCACAAGGCTTTCACGATATGCTTCCGGCTTTGTCGTTACCCCTGAATGCAAGGTTGACCACTTCTTTGGTGGGATGATGCCTAGCCTGTGGAAAGCATTAGCGATCCATGACTTTGACAGCTATGAGGAAATTGTCCAATGTGACCTTAAGGTCAAAATGGAGATCGGGGAATCACAGGGGTATCATGGGGACAATAAGCATAAGGTGGACTTCAATTCTGGTGGTCCGATGGACAAATTCAACGGTGCTAAGAAGATCCAGCACCCCACTTTCCAAAAGTGCGGAAAGAAGCACCCTGGAAATTTCCTCAAGGGGACGAGGAAATGCTTTAGGTGTAGAAGAGAAGGGAACCTAGCTGTTAACTTTCGGCAAGAAAGACCCGCGACTACGACAGAGGACAATAATTCTCTATTCGAACCTCAATGCGTTTTTCACTGCTATAACTACAAAGAACTGGGGAATTTTGAAAATCAGTGCCCTAATCCATGAATTTTTAGAGACAACCAACAACCTCCAAGGCAGAAAGGAAGATCATTTGCCATCACTTCTTACAAAGTGAACCCCGACAACGAAGTGGTGATAGGTACTCTAGTTATTCATTCAAGAATAGAGAACGTACTTTTTGATTCAGGTTCTACACATTATTTTATATCTCGAAATTTTAGGAGAACAATCCCAGCACCACCAAAAATCATGGGAGTGAAGATTTAGGTGAGTACGGAAAATGGGGTGATCATTGCATCCCATGAATATAACTCCTCCCCTATCATAATATGTGGATTAAATTTCTTGGTGAACCTCGTCATACTCCCTCTAGTGGAATTTGATGCAATTATTGGCATGGATTAGCTTTCCTTATATAGAGCCAACATAAATTTTTGAGAGAGGGAAATCACACTCCATATGGAGAATCAACCCCCAATTCTTTACAAGAGTAATGAGGTAGATGAATCTCCTTTAGCTCCATCATCTCAAGCACAGATATTACTGCCCTATGAGCACGCGTATCTGGCTCAGATGATTGATTCCAAGGATGAAACCATCCTTAAAGAGATGCCTATTGTGAGGGAATTTGATGAAGTGTTTCCCGAGGAACTACCTGGTATTCCTCCTAAAAGAGACATTGAATTATCAATTGAACTTATACTAGGGGTGCTACCAATATCCAAGACTCCATATATAATGGTTTTCTTGGAGCTTGAAGAGATGAAGAAACAACTACAGGAGAATCTGGATAAAGTGTTTATACACCCAAGTGCTTCACCATGGGGTGCACCAGTCCTCTTCAATAAGAAGAAGGATGGGTCAATGCGGATTTGCATCGATTATCGTGAACATAACAAAATCACGATAAAGAAAAAGTATCCTCTACCACGGATCAATGACTTGTTCGATCAGCTGCGTGGAGCACAGTACTTCTCCAATGTAGATTTGTGGTCAGGATATTATCAAGTAAGGGTGAAGAAGGAAGATGTCCCCAAGACTACTTTTCATACAAGATACGGGCACTATGATTTCATAGTAATGCCTTACAGACTCACCAATGGTCCAGCAATCTTTATGGACTTGATGAATAGAGTCTTTAGAGATTACCTATATGAATTTTTAGTAGTCTTTATAGATGATATTATAATATACTCCAAAACCAAGGAGGATCATGAGGAGCATTTAAGAACTGTACTAGAGACTTTGCACAAGGAGAAGCTCTATGTAAAGTATAGAAAGTGTGAGTTCTGGTTGAAGGAGGTCTCATTATTGGGCCATATCATCACAAGTAATGGTTTATCTATGGATCCCTCCAAAACAGATGAAACTGAGGGATGTCCAAGGCCAACATCAGTAACAGATATCCATAGCTTCTTGGGGTTAGCTGGATATTATTGACGATTTTTGGGAAATTTATCACGATTGTACAATCCTCTTACCAAGCTAACTCGAAAGGGAGTAAATTTTTATTAGATTGATGAATATGAAGAAAGCTTCAAGGAGTTGAAAGGAGGCTTATCACTTCCCTCGTTCTCACTTTACCCACAAGTGGGAAACCTTTTGTGATATTCTGTGATGCTTCGAAGAAGGGAATAGGTTGTGTGCTGATGTAGAATGATAAAGTGATATCCTATGCCTCAAGGCATATGAAAATCCATGAGTGGAACAATCCAACGCATGATCTAGAGTTGGCGGCGGTGATCTTTGCCTTGAAAATCTAGTGGCATTATCTCTATGGGGAGAAATGTGAGATATATAATGACCAAAAGAGTCTTAAATATATATTCACATAGAAAGAGATTAATATGTGCCATAGAAGATGGATAGAGCTCATCAAGGATTAGGACTGTTCAATACATTACCACCCTGGGAAAGTGATCAAGGTGGCATATGCCCTAAGTATAAAGGACCCAGTGATTATATCAATGATGAGAATTGAGAAGGATCCAATCTTCTTAGACTTGATGAAGATAGACATGTGAATCATAAAGAATGCAACATCATCAATCCTTTCACAAATGATTGCTCAATTGTCTCTTTTGGAAAGGTTAAAGGATGCTCAAAAGGATGATGTGGGAATTCAAGAAAAAGTGGAAGCTATCGAAAAAGGGAAATCCTCGGATTTTAATGTTAATGAAGAAGAAATTGTGTGATTTGGGAAAAGACTATATGTTCCATCAGGTTCAGAGCTGAAGAAGGAACTTTTGGATGATGCACATAGTTCAAATTTCTCTATTCACCCAGGGCGCACAAAGATGTATCGAGAACTCCGAGAAAACTTTTTGTGGGATAATATGAAGAAGGAGATCACTGAATATACATCAAAGTGCCTGGTGTGCCTGAAAGTGAAGGAAAATAGGTAGAATTCTAAGGGGATGATGCAACCATTACCCATAACAGAATGGAAATGGGATAACATCACCATGGACTTTGTCACCAGACTTCTGAGGACATCCAAAGGCAAAAATGCAATCTGGGTTGTTGTGGATCATCTTACAAATACTGCACACTTCATTGCTATTTGGGAGGATTTCTCATTGGATCAACTGGAATGGATATATATCAGGGAAGTGGTAAGGCTGCATGGAGTACCACTATCTATTGTGTCTGACCGAGATCCAAGATTCACCTCTAAGTTTTGGAAGAGTCTTCAACATGCTCTGAATACTGAACTGAACTTCAGTATGACCGATCATCCTTAAATTGATGGCCAATACGAGTGGACTATCCAAACATTAGAGGACATGTTGAGAGCATGCTCAATGGACTTTAAAGGAGGATGAGATCAACATCTTCCTCTGGTTGAGTTCTCTTATAATAATAGTTTCCACTTGATCATCCAAATCGTACCATATGAAGCCCTTTATGGGAAAAGTTGCAGAACACTGGCGTGTTGGGACGAGGTCAGTGAACGTAAGCTGCTTGGACCAGAAATGGTCGATGAAATGGTGGAGAAGGTGAAAACCATTTAGCAGCATATCAAGGCAGCCCAGAGTTGTCAGAAGAGTTATTCAGATAATTATCGACGAAACCTTAAGTTTAAATTGGGAGACATGGTTTTTCTATGAATATCTCCGTGGAATAAGGTCATGAGTTTTGGAAATAAAGGTAAGTTAAGTCCAAGGTACATCGTCCCTTTTGAGATACTTGATCATGTCGGGGCTGTGGCCTATTGACTAGCACTTCCACCTACCATGGACAAAGTGCATGATGTCTTTCATGTATCCCTCTTAAGTAAGTATGTACCGGACCCTTCACATTTACTCTCTTCTGAGGTGGTACAATTGGAGGGTGATCTTTCTTATGAGGAGCAACCAGTGAAGATCTTAGATTGTAGAGAAAAAGTTCTATGAAATAAGACAATGCCTCTCGTCAAGGTGTTGTGGTGAAACCACAAGTTTGAAGAAGTGACTTGAGAATCGAAGGAAATGACGAAGCTGAGTTAACCACATCTGTTTTAGTTTGGGAAAAGGAAATTTTGAGGATGAAATTTCTTAAGGGGCGAATATTGTAACGACCCAAAGTTTCATTAATGGAAATCCCTCTTGATCTAATTAAATGTCTCTTTATGTAAAATGTTTATATAAAATATCAACATCTTTGTTTTTATGTTAATAATTGTGACTGTTGATTTTATAGCCATTGAATAGTGATCACATGATTAGTATAAATATAGGGCTTTAACAAACCCAATTTACTCAGAAAAAGGAAGTGATGGCCTCATTTAGTAAAATTGCTCCATACGAAGCCCATTTGTCGGAAGCTCAGAAAAGAGGTGGAATCTTTGGGATTCAATCTTGACCAACCCCAAGATGAGCTTCATCATGTCAAGCTCAAACGAGACTGTCTACGGGAAAAGTGGATGTTGATAGAGATTACCACTCGAGCAATATTATCTAAGCCACCCCAAGAGTCTGTCACCATCGTACACCTTACCCTTAGGTCTTATGCGGCTGTTTTAAGGGGTTATGTAAACAATCGCTAGTACTATGTTCATGTATATTATTTTTTTATACAATAATGAATATACCTTCTTGTCATTATTGACACTTTGTAAATAGTTTTTAGTTAATATTCAGCTAAGAAATCTATTTTGATGAATTAATGGATTTTTAAATTAAATAATATTTTAATAAAATGTTATTATTATTAAATTAATTTTTATTAAATATAAATGATCTTAAAATTTTATGAATGCAATTGTAATTTTTATTAAGGTTTGAAATCCATTTTTTTCAAAACACATGAATTATTGATAAATGTCAGTTTTAATTTTAAAAGTGAAAATTAACAAATTTATAAAATTATTTAGATAAAATAAATTTTATTTCTAGAACTAGGACGTCAAAATTATCCAATGGTGAATTTTTCATAATTTTATGAGACCATCATATTTTTGGGTAAAAATTAAATACCGTTTAAATATATAATGTGTTTTATGACATCATAATGACCTAACAGTGATGTAATAAAATACTATAAGCTTTATTCTCAGACAATATATGTTTTACCATTAAAATAATGTGATTTTGGGTTTGTTTTACTTATTTTACAAAGCATTAATGGACCCGTCAAGACTTATTACACACCTTGTCTTTTTAAATTATTTTCCATGGAAGTGTGACTCAACTCCACATAATCAACCCCATTATTTTAAGAATTTCGGACCTTGGACTCATAAAATATTGTTTTCCTCTTTCATTTTCCAAAAACCAGTGGCAAAAATCATGATCTTATTTGTGGTTTGTATTAGTTTAATGTAAGGGGTTCCAAACCTAAATAATAAAGAATTCACTCACCTTTCCTATATAAACCCACCCAAGATCCCACTTCTCCTCATTCAAAGCCTTTGGAGTTCGTCCAAACTCTGCCCTAATCAATCTAGAATCCTCCCAAGGTGCCCCAATCTCCCAAGAAGCCTCTCTCAAGCCTCTCTCAAGCCTTGGAAGCACACTTCCAAGTAAGGGTTTTTCTTCCTTTCACCTTTTTGTCCAATTTTCTTAATATTATTATTCCCTTTTAATTTCAATTGTAAGTGTAGGGGTATAGTTTCTCACCTCCCCCATACTTCCCTCTTTTTTTTTGAATGATGGGAGACCCCTTTATCTCTCACTAAATGCCTCCCATGTACTCCTGTTACTATGCCGAAATTCTGAAAGGAACTTCTCTCTCCTCATTTACATTCAAGAAATACTTTTGTTTCATGAATCTAAATTACATTAAAATTATTGGGACATGTATCTATATGACCCCTTACTTTCCATTTCATGTAAATATGATGAGACACCCCTTCCTCTCTCATCAACCATTTTTATGAATTCTTATGTCACGTCGTTACGCTGTCGAAATTGCACCGATTTTCTAAGCCAATGCCTTTGTGTAGTGAATACCATGCCCATTTCTCCATAAAGGGTATTCACCTTTATGAAAATTTACTTATTGATTATAAAGTTTCATGTATTAATTCCACATTTCTTTATCTTGGAATAAATGATTATATTTAATGAATCCATGTTTTAGGATCCATGTGGCACACTTATGCATGAAATGAAATGTTTAATAAGGGTGCGCCCTCATAGCGCTCCAATGCATTGGGTAAAGTATAGTATCATGATGCATCATGTGCAATGAGTGTTGAATCATTCTAATTCAATTGAAACTAGGTTTTACTGGGGCTTTATGTGCAATGAGGATTTACTCATGCTTCATGTGCAATGGGCCTTGGCTCATGCTAATTCCATGTTAAGTGTTGTTGCCACATTTCCATGTTATGATTATCATGCTTTATCATGCCTTTATGTTAATTTTTCTCTTATAATATATTTATATTCCTATTATATAACATATATTTTACTCCTCATGTATTCCATGTTTCTTCCCTTACTGGGCTTTATAGCTCACCCCTTTTCCTATGCTTGTCCTCAGGTTGTCCCATGAAATGCTAAGTATGAGGGAATGTAGTGGTCATGTAAAGGAAGTTTTCAATAAATATGTTGTATTTAATGTTTTAAGTTGTTATGTAATGATCCTAATCCCCAAATACCCTAGAAATCATGATATTCCATGTTGTATCAAGTGAATAGTTTATGTAAAAAATCATGTTTAAGTTTTTAACAAAAACAGGGTTGCCAGAGTTGGTATCAAAGGATAGGTTTAGTTATTTTTGGGATTAGGATTAGAAAACCCCAATAAAGCCTTAGAGAGAAAACTAAGTATAATAAAAACATCCCTAAGTTTTGGTAAGTACTGAGTAAGTGGTTTATCAAAAAAATACATCCCTGTCAGGATACGAGCAGGTAGAGGCGGCTCTGACACATATGTATCCGAGGGGTAAAACCTGAAAAATACCGCTTTGATCTAGACTCGAACGGGAATTGGTGCACAACAACGGGTCTTTCTGCACTCTTGGTTATGACACACCCATTGGATATGTTTTGATAACTTCACAAGCTTAGTATGAACCCTTATTAAGGGTTTTTTTTTAAAATGCCCCTAAGAATATATGATAGAAAATAGATCATGAAAATTCTAGATTTAAGCCTATAGACTCATGATTTAAGGAAATAAAAGTTTATTTATATTTCATAAACTTTAATATTTGGATTACCCTTTATGTGTTATACCCTAACTTTTCTCTTATTCCAGCAAATGGCTGGTAATAGGAGGACTTGGGATAACAACCGATGTGAAGATCTATGTGATGATTGTACTAATGAGATTACCAATCCAATGGGAGTAGGAATCATGAACTTTGTCACACTTATCTCTAAGCTAAATAAATCTTTGAATAGAAACACGAGTCAAGAGGAATGTCCAAACCCCCCTAAGAAGGAACATGTCACTATTGAGAGCTTCATGAGACAAAGGCCTCCTACTTTTAGTTGATCATCCGATCCCACGATCGATGAACAATAGATCAACTCCATTGAAAGGATCTTCTCCATACTTCAATGTTATGAATAAGATAAGGTTCTCCTGGTGGCTTATCATATGGAGGGTGAAAATGATCAATGGTGGACATGGATAAAAAATACGAAGACTGAGGAGGAGATCGAGGCATTGGTATGGAAGGTTTTCCAGAAGTTGTTTTTCGATAAATATTTTCCATGAACCCTCCGGATTAAGATGGAAAAGGACTTCCTTTAACTCAAGAAAAAAGAAGAATAATCTGTTGGAGCGTACGAGGAAAACTTCACAAGGCTTTCATGATACGCTTCTGGCTTTGTCGTTACCCCTGAATGCAAGGTTGACCGCTTCTTTGGTGGGCTGATGCCTAGCCTCCGGAAAGTATTAACGATCCATGAATTAGACACCTATGGGGAAATTATACGATGTGCCCTCAAGGTCAAAATGGAGATTGGGGAATCACAGGGGTATCACGGGGACAAGAAGCATACGGTGGACTTCAATGCCGGTAGTCCGATGGATAAATCCAACGGTTCTAAGAAGATCGAACACCCCACTTGCCAAAAGTGCGGAAAGAAGCACCCTATAAATTGCCTCAAGGGGACGAGGAAGTTCTTTAGGTGTGGAAGAGAAGGGAACCTAGATGTTAACTGTTGGCAAGAAAGACACGCGGCTGCGACAGAGGAGAGGAATGCTATGTTTGAACCTCAAAGCGTTGTTCATTGCTACAATTGAAAAGAACTGGGGCATTTTGCAAATCAGTTCCCTAATACATGGGTTTTCGGAGGCAACCAACAACCTCCAAGGCAGCAAGGAAGTGATTTTGCCATCAGTTATGCTGAAGTGAACCCTGACAACGAAGTGGGGACAGGTACGCTAGTTATTCATTCAAGAATAGAGAATGTAATTTTTGATTCAGTTTCTACGCATTATTTTATATCTCGAAATTTTAGTAGAATAATCCCAACACCACCAAAAATCACGGGAGTGAAGTTGTCGGTGAGTACGAAAAATGGGGCAATAATTTCATCCCATGAATATAACTACTCCTCTTTCATAGTCCGTGGATTAAATTTCTCGATGAACCTCGTCATACTCCCTCTAGTGGAATTTGATGCAATTCTTGGCATGGATTAGCTTTCCTTATATAGAGACAACATAAATTGTCGAGAGAGGGAAATCACACTCCATATGGAGAATCGACCCCCAATTCTTTACAAGTGTAAGGAGGTAGATGAATCTCCTTTAGCTCCATCATCTCAATCATGGATATTACTGCCCTATGAGCATGCGTATCTGGCTCAAATGATTGAGTCCAAGGAAGAAACCATCCTTGAAGAGATGCCTATTGTGAAGGAATTTGCTGAAGAGTTTCCCGAGGAACTACCTAGTCTTCCTCCTAAAAGAGATGTTGAATTCTCAATTGAACATATACCAGGGGTTCTACCAATATCCAAGAATCCATATAGAATGGCTATCGTGGAGCTTGAAGAGATGAAGAAACAACTACAGGAGAATCTGGATAAAGGGTTTATACACCCAAGTGCTTCACCATTGTGTGCACCAGTCCTCTTCATTAAGAAGAAGGATGGGTCAATGCGGCTTTGCATCGATTATCTTGAACTTAACAAAATCACGATAAATAACAAGTATCCTCTTGCACGGATCAATAACATGTTCGATCAGCTGTGTGGAGCACAATACTCCTCCAAGGTAGATTTGCAGTCGGGATATTATCAAGTAAGGGTGAAGAAGGAATATGTCACCAAGACAGATTTTCGTACAAGATATGGGCACTATGATTTCATAGTAATGCCTTTCAGACTCACCAATGCTCAGGAAATCTTCATGGACATGATGAATAGAGTCTTTAGAGATTACCTAAACAAATTTGTGGTAGTCTTTATAGATGATATTCTAATATACTCCAAAACCAAGGAGGATCATGAGGAGCATTTAAGAACTGTACTAGAGACTTTGCGCAAGGAGAAGCTCTATGCAAAGTACAGAAAGTGAGATTTCTGGTTTAAGGAGGTCTCATTATTGGGCCTTATCATTACAAGCAATGGGATATCTGTGGATCCCTCAAAAACAGATGCAATTGAGGGATAGACGAGGCCAAAATCGGTAATGGATATCCATAGCTTCTTGGGGTTTGCTGGATATTATTGACAATTTGTGAGAAATTTCTCAAGATTTTCCAACCCTCTTACCAAGATAACTCGAAAGGGAGTAAAGTTTTCTTGGAGTGATGAATGCGAAGAATTCTTCAAGTAGTTGAAAAGGAGGATTATGACTGCACTCATGCTCAATTTACCCATAAGTGGGAAACCTTTTGTGATATTCTGTGATGCTTCGAAGAAGGGCTTAGGTTGTGTGCTGATGCAGAATAATAAAGTGATATCCTATGCCTCAAGACAGATTAAAATTCATGAGTGAAACTATCCCATGCTTGATCTGGAGTTGGCGGTGGTGATCTGTGCCTTGAAGGCCTGGAGGTATTATCTCTATGGGGAGAAATGTGAGATATATACTGACCATAAGAGTCTTAAATATATATTCACACAGAAAGACCTTAATATGCGCCATAGAATATGGATAGATATCATCAAGGATTATGACTATTCAATACATTAACACCCTGGGAAAGAGAACAAGGTGGAAGATTCCCTAAGTAGAAAGGACCCAGTGATTCTATCAATGATGAGAATTGAGAAGGATCCAATCTTCTTAGACTTGAATAACATGGACATGGGAATCATAAAGAAGGGAAAATCATCAATCCTTTCACAAATGATTGCTCAACCATCTCTTTTAGAAAGGTTAAAGGATGCTCAAAAGGATGATGTGGGAATTCAAGAAAAAGTGGAAGCTATCGAAAAAGGGAAATCCTCGGAGTTTAATGTTAATGAAGAAGGAATTGTGCGATTTGGGAAAAGACTATGTGTTCCATCATGTCCGGAGTTGAAGAAGGAACTTTTGGGTGATGAACATAGTTCAAATTTCTCTATTCACCCAGAGAGCACAAAGATGTATCGAGATCTCTGAGAAAATTTTTTGTGGGATAATATGAAGAAGGAGATCACTGAATATACATCAAAGTTCCTGGTGTACCAGCAAGTGAAGACATAGAGGCATAAGTCTAAGGGGATGATGCAACCATTTCCCATACCAGAATGGAAATTGGAGAACATCACCATGGACTTTATCACCGGACTTCCGAGGACATCCAAAAGCAAAAATACAATCTGGGTTGTTATGGATCGTCTTACAAAGACTGCACACTTCATTGCTATTTGGGAGGATTTCTCATTGGATCAACTGGTAGGGATATATATCAGGGAAGTAGTAAGGCTGCATGGAGTACCACTATCTATTGCGTCTGACCGAGATCCAAGATTCACCTCTATGTTTTGGAAGAGTCTTCAACATGCTTTGAATACTGAACTGAACTTCAGTACGACCGATCATCCTCTAATTGATGGCCAATCCGAGCAGACTATCCAAACACTCGAGGACATGTTGAGAGCGTGCTCAATGGACTTTAAAGGAGGATGGGATCAACATCTTCCTCTGGTTAAGTTCTCTTATAATAATATTTTTCACTCAAGCATCCAAATGGCACCATATGAAGCCCTTTATGGGAAAAGGTGCAGAACACCGGCGTGTTGGGATGAGGTCGGTGAACATAAGATGCTTGGACCAGAAATGGTTGAGGAAATGGTGGAGAAGGTGAAAACCATTCAGCAGCATATCAAGGTAGCCCAGAGTCGTCATAAGATTTATTCAGATAATCATTGAGGAAACCCTGGGTTTAATGTTGGAGACTTGGTTTTTCTATGCATATCTCCATGGAAGAAGTTCATGAGTTTTGGAAATAAAGTTAAGTTAAGTCCACGGTACATCATCCCCTTCTAGATACTTGATCATGTTGGGGTTATGGCCTATCGACTAACACTTCCACCTACCATGGACAAAGTACAAGATGTCTTTCATGTATCCCTCTTAAGGAAGTACATACCTGACCCTTCACATGTACTCTATTATGAGGTGGTAAATTTGGAGGATGATCTTTCTTATGAGGACCAACCAGTGAAGATATTAGATTATAGAGAAAATGTTCTATGAAATAAGACAATGCCCCTCGTCAAGGTGTTGTGGAAAAACCTCAAGTTTGAAGAAGTGACTTGGGAATCTGAGGAAATGATGAAGCTGAGTTAACCACATCTGTTTTAGTGTGGGAAAAGGAAATTTCGAGGGAGAAATTTCTTAAGGGGGGAATATTGTAACGGCCCAAAGTTTCATTAATGGAAATCCCTCTTGATCAAATGAAATGTCTCTTTATGTAAAATATTTATATAAAATGTCAACTTCTTTTTTTTATGTTAAGAATTGTGACCGTTTCTTTTATAGCCGTTGAACAGTGATCACATGATCAGTATAAATATAGGGCTTTAACAAACCCAATTTACTCAGACAAAGGAAGTAATGGCCTCATTTAGTAAAATTTCTCCATACGAAGCCCATTTGTCAGAAGCTCGGAAAAGAGGTGGTGCCTTTGGGCTTCAATCATGACCAAGCCCAAGCTGAGCTTCATCATTTCAAGCTCGAACGGGACCATCTACAAGAAAAGTGGAAGTTGATAGAGATTACCACTCGAGCAACGTTATCTATGCCACCCCAAGAGTCTGTCACCATCGCACACATTACCCTTAGGTCTAATGCAGCTGTTTTAAGGGGTTATGTAAACAATCACTAGTTCTATGTTCATGTATATTATTATTTTTATATAATAATGAATATACCTTCTTGTCATTATTGACACTTTGTAAATAGTTTTTTTAAAGAACAAATAGTATTTTTTTAGTTAATATTCAACTAAGAAATCTATTTTGATGAATTAATGGATTTTTGAATTAAATAATATTTTAATAAAATATTATTATTATTAAATTAATTTTTATTAAATATAAATGATCTTAAAATTTTATGAATGCAATTGTAATTTTTATTAATGTTTGAAAGCCATTTTTGTCATAACCCGTGAATTGTCGATAAATGTTGGTTTTTATTTTAAAAGTGAAAATTAACATATTTAGAAAATTATTTAGATAAAATTAATTTTATTTCTGGAATCAGGATGTCGAAATTATCCAATGGTGAATTTTTCATAATTTTCTGAGACAGTCATATTTTTGGGTAAATATTAAATACTGTTTAAATATATAATGTGTTTTATAACATCATAATGACCTAATAGTGATGTAATAAAATACTATAAGCTTTATGTTCTGCCAATATATGTTTTACCATTAAAATAATGTTATTTTGCGTTTGTTTGACTTATTTTACAAAGCATTAATAGACCTCTCAAGACTTATTAAACACCTTGTCTTTTTAAATTATTTTCCATGGGAGTGTGGCTCACCTCCACATAATCAACCGCATTATTTTAAGAATTTCAGACCTTGGAATCATAAAATATTATTTTCCGCTTTCATTTTCCAAAAACCATGGTCAAAAACCATGACCTAATTTGTGGTTTAGATTAGTTTAACGTAAGGGGTCCCAAACCTAAATAATAAAGAATCCACTCACCTTTCCTATATAAACCCACCCAAGCTCCCACTTCCTCTTCATTAAAGCCTTTGGATTTCATCCAACCTCTTCTCTAATCTCTATATAATCCTCCCTAGGTTCCCCAAGCTCCCAAGAAGCCTCTCTCAAGCCTCTCTCAAGCCTTGGAAGCACACTTCCAAGTAAGGGTTTTTCTTCCTTTCACCTTTTTGTCGAATTTTCTTAATATTGTTATGCCCTTTTAATTTCAATTATAAATTCAGGGGTATAGTTTCACACCTCCCCCATACTTCCCTCTTATTGTTTGAGTTATGGGAGAACCCTTTCTCTCTCATTAAATTCTTCCCATGTACTCCTGTAACTATGCCGAAATTCTGAAAGGAACTTCTCTCTCCTCATTTACATTCAAGCAATACTTTTGTATCATGACTCTAAATTCCATTAAAATTATTGGGACATGTATCTATATGAACCCCTTAATATCCATTTCATTTAAATATGATGAGACATCCCTTTCTCTCTCAGCAACAATTTTTATGAATTCTTATGTCACGCCATTACGCTATCGAAATTGCACCGATTTTCTAAGTCAATGACTTTGTGTAGTGAATACAATGCCCATTTCTCCATCAAGGGTATTCACCTTTATGCACATTTACTTATTGATTACAAAGTTTCTTGTATGAATTCCACATTACTTTATTTTGTAATAAATGATTATTTTTAATGAATCCATGTTTTATGATCCATGTGGCACACTTATGCATGAAATGAAATGTTTAAGAAGGGTGCACCCTCATAGCGCTCCAATGCATTGGGTAAAGTATAGTATCATGATACGTCATGTGCAATGAGTTTTGAATCATTCTAATTCAAGTGCAAAGAGGTTTTACCTGTGCTTCATGTGCAATGAGGATTTACTCATGATTCATGTGCAATGGACCTTGGCTCATGCTAATTCCATGTTAAGTGTTGTTGCCACATTTCCATGTTATGATTATCATGCTTTATCATGCCTTTATGTTCATGTTCCTATTATGCTCTATTGATATTCCTATTGTCTAACATGTATTTTACTCCTAATTTATTCCATGTTTCTTCCCTTACTGGGCTTTATAGCTCACCCCTTTTCTTATGAATGTCCTCAGGTTATCCCATACAATCCTAAGTACGAGGGAATGTAGTGGTCATGTAAAGGAAGTTTTCAATAAATATGTTTTATTTCATGTTTTAAGTTGTTATGTAGTGATCCTAAGCCCAAAAGACACAATACTTCTTGATCTTCCATGTTGTATCAAGTGAATAGTTTATGTAATAAATCATGTTTAAGTTTGTAATAAAAGTAGGGTTGTCATAATCATGGAGTCAAGTGTGGTGGATGCCTTATCACAGAGGTATGTGGATGTGGTGGTGTGGTTTCATGGAGTTCCAAGGTCCATAGTCTCATAATGGGATACCCAGTTTACCTCACGGGTCTGGAAAGTATTGAAACATACTTTTGGAACCCAGTTATGCCTCATCACTACTTTCCACCCCCAAATAGATGGGCATATAGAGCATACCATCTAGATGTTGGAGGATATGCTACAGGCATGTGTTTTGTACTTTGAGGGATCATGGGTATGAAAATTTACTCTGGTAGAGTTTTCCTACAATAATAGATATCACTCTACCATTGTAATGGCTCCATTTGAAGCCTTGTATGGGAGGCCGTATCGCTTACCTGTGCATTTGAAAGAGGTTGGGGAAGCAAGTGTTCTTAGACCGGAGGTGGTGTAGAGAACCACAGAGAAGGTTCAACTTATACCTAAGAGGATGAAGGTGGCTCAGGACCAGAAGAAGTCATATGACAATCATAGGATGATACCCTAGGAGTTCTAGGTTGGGGACCATGTGTTCTTGAAGGTATCCCCTCGATGTGGGCAACTGATGTTTGGTAGGGGAAGTAAGCTTTCTCCCAGGTTTGTCGGACCCTTTAAGGTGTTGCGGTGGGTCAGTGAAGTGGCTTATCAGCTGGTGCTACCACCACCACTCACGAGTTCAAATGAATGGTCTTAAGGAAAATCGACTTTATATCACACTTCCATCGAAAATGTTTTTTCTTCCATATCCATGTTTTCTAAAAATGGTTTCATTTTTTTGTATTATCCAAATATTTCATAAAGAATTTTTTAACGTTTTTAATTTTTTAATTTTTTTAAAATGAATCTTGTTGTTGTCTTCTGAACAAGGATCTTTTTTACTTTTTATAGAAAATTGGAATGGAATATTTGTCTTAATGTGTAGATCATGAACAAAATTTTCCACCATCATGACAAAAAAATCATTGAATATTCCATTATATGTTACCCATGATATTTTCTTTTTAATTTATTTTGAATTTTTTTGGGGAATTATTAGTTTTAAAAATTTATTTTCAAAGTGGAAAGACTATTTTCCTCATGAAATGTTTCAAGCACTGTGATTATGTTATAGCCAAGGATGGTTTTTACATTATAACCATGGGAAATTATTATTATATAACCAAGGAAGGTGGCTATTTTATATTCGAGGATATTGGTTATGTTATAACCATGATTGCTGGGACATATATCTCTATCCAATGTATTGGGTAAAAAATGATATCTCATGAGATAAAAAAGACTGGAATTGGGTGTGGATTGAATTTAGTAATGGAATTTATCCACTATGATAGTCTTGGGTGTGAACCTTGACTACTGTGATGGTTCAAGTAGTGAAATCATTCCACAATGATATCCTTCAGAATGATCCTTGATTACAATGGAAATGATTTTCTATGCTTATGTGTATACCATAATCCCATGTCTTCTGCCAATGTTATTCATTCATGGATAATTTTCTTTTATTCCTTTATTATTGATGTCGTATGAACTACCAATATTTATTTTATTAATCAAGATTATGATCTTTTAAAATAAGGGTATTCATTTTAAATGTTATGTTCATGTTCTCATTAACTTATACATATGGTTTGTTTACATATCTCCCTTATTTATCCATATTGAGAATCTAAATCAACCTATTATTATGTTTCCTTTCCCCATGATATATATAAAAGTGAGATGCATGATATATATAAGAAGATTGATAATTGCAAAGAGCTCAGTGGGAGATGATGTAGTTCACATATGAACTAGTTGTTCATGTCTCCATGTTTCCAAACAAAATGAAGTTTTATGGTACTTAGGAAGGTTTTTATGTAATGTAATGAATATAAATCCAAAAGGGTGAGATATTTATATATGAAAATCATTGGTCACTATAAATATGAATAAATATGGACTATGTTCTATCATTCACAGAACCCTATGTGAATCCTTATAGTATCTGCATCTAGTATCCCCTTAGGGACTATTGGGTTCCATAAAACTGACCACTAGGATGGCATGACTCTCCCAGGGAACTATCCATCTTGTATATACTAGGGTAGCACAAAATGTATCTAGAAATTTAATGAGATACCCAGGGTCCACCTGACTTCATGAAAAAATAGGGGTGAGAAATCAACAAAGAAATAAATGAATTAATAAAATCAACACCAATGTTTCTCACCTCACCTCTCACTACCTCATAATAAACAATCCCTTCATTCATTATCAAAACTCCACATGATCAATGCACTATCCATAAATGGAAGGAAAAAATACTAGGGGAACTATGAGTGTATCATAAACACCAACCATTAATTATTATAAGGGTTAAAAACTCCAATGAAAATCTGACAATTTAATTTGTTAAAATGTCCCTATGAATCATTTCATTAAAAACAATTTATAAATCATAACCCTTTCCCATTAAAAACTCATTTTTGAAACATCTTTTTTACCCATTAGAAACCAAAATCGAGCCAAACCCATCCTTTTATTTCATTAAAACTATTTGAAGGATCCAAAAGGCATTTTCATAATTGTATGGAATGTAAATCCATTTAATCTCAATCAATAGCATGAAATCCCTTTTTAAAACCCTTTATACCAAGAATTGGATGTATGAATAAACCATTATAATTCACAATGTGTATCATAGATAATCCTGATCCAATCAGAAATAAATTTATAAAACTGAAACATATTTTGAATTGAAAAATATAGGAACATAATAAAAACCCATACCTAAATCCACGACGTAACCTCTCGTGATAAGACATAACAATTCACCTTGAACACTACAGGCTTCTATAAGAAATAAGATAATCCCTAAAAACCTTGAAAAAAAATCCACAATTATAACCAATTATAAAACAAAATATATACCTATATCCCCCAGGGATTTCATGGAGGAATAGGAAATATGGGAAAATGGAAGAAAGTTGAAGGAATAAGGATAGAAGGAGTTGAGGGTTTTACCTTAATACATCTTCTTGAAATTGAGGTGGGGGAGCTCAAAAGTCAAGGTAGAAGGAATGGACTCCCTATCATGTCCACAGGCTCATAAAATTAAGATGATAATAAAATAGGGTTAAAGCCAATAATAATTTATAGGGTTAGTTTTTGGAAACACCCTAAAAAGGGCACAGAACCATTCACAGTGTGACAACTCTTGTTCTTGGAACAAATGGACCTTATGAATATGTCATGTCATGAGGCCTCTGATTCATGACTCGAATGACCCCTATGAAGAACAATAATTCCTTCTGTGTATTCTTCATGGCGTGAAACCCTAGTTTGTGGAATGAACTGGCCCATGAAAGACACCTAGGGGACTTTGGTAGTTTACAATGTGACAACTTTGGTCAGGGTGTGAACTGTTAGAGGTTTAAACATATTTATTCCCAAGACGTTATAAACACCCCAAAATAACTAGAGAACCACTTAAGAACATAAAATAGCCCAAAACCGTAATAAATAAGAAAAAAGTGAAGGGGGAGTGATAGTTCTGTTATTCTGTATTGATTAAATGTGATCACACAAGTGTTTCAAAGATTAACAATAATCATATAAATCATTAGGTAATGAAGCACATCGAGATCATAGATCACTTTATCGAGATGAAATTTGATTAAGGTGTGTTGAAATTGGAGTATCTTTCACCAAAATATCAAGTTCTAGGCATCAAATAAAATGAAAAATCTAATGAGATCTTTGAGAATCATAATATGTCTCTTAGAGTTCAACTTTCCTCATGGTTTTGAAGAAGTACCCCCACTCCCATAATGGTTTGTTTATACTTGTTCAAAAATATTACAAAGGATTTTTACATTTCTAAAATGTTGTCAACATATGGTATTACTTACTAAATAATTCAGTAAGTTTCATGAGTAAGATGTTTGTTTCTATAATTTTCCTTATTTTTGTTATTTTTCTTATTTATTCTTCATTTCTATTTTTATATCGCTTTTATTTGACCCTCTTTCCTATTCTTTTTGGATGATTTTTTTTTCATGAATAATGTTTTTAGTGTGTTAATAACTATAGATTACATGACATTAAATTTTCTCAACTACCTTACACATAAATGAAATGCATTTTCTACATTTATCCACCTATTAAAATTGATCAAACATGTTATATAAAGTAATTTATTCCAAAATTTGGACAGAGATAAAATTTATTCTTTAAGGATATATTCATCATCTCGGTAATCAATCAATGATACTGTTGGTATTGTTTTTTTGAATCCTTTGGGAATTTTTCAATATTTTTGATTTTTTATTTTATAGGATTCAATATACCATTATTAAAACCCTTTTTATTATATATATATATTTTTTATTTGTAACTCCCTGAGTTTTTATGGGCCATTTTTTGAATAAATTAAAATTTTCATTTATATATTACAATTAAATTAGTCAAATATTTGTTTCACACTAAACCAACTTATTATACGTTACATGAATCACTTAGTTGGAGTATGACACATGCAACACTATGTTTATTCAAAAAATCTCTATTAATTATTTAAATAAGATAAATATAACCTAGCTTCTAAACATAGTTATATTAATAGTAATAAATAATTTTTAAATAATTTTTATAATTTTTTATATAAATAAAACATATTGATAATAAAAAATATTATTCTTTATAAAGTTCTATGTTTAAAATATTATTTTCTTGAAGGAACATTTTTTTTCAATTTTGTGAAAATCAAGAAAATTAAATTTAGAAACTCATAGAAATTGATTTTTTTAATGATACTTCATTTTTAAATTTAAAATATCGAAATTATCTTAGGGTGAATTTTTGTAATTTTTTAGAAAACAGTCAATTTTTTATGAATATTGAAAAACACTATATTATTGTTAAAAGACCAACCTTTTCATTTAAATAATTATTTTACATTAAATTGATTTTAAATCCATAATAGATAAATAAAACATATATTAACCCAATTTCAGTCGTTTGGATATTTTTTTATAATAGAGTTAGATATAAAAATCCGTTGAACATTTTTAACATATTTTTACCCGCCTTCTAGCCACATTTGTATATTATGATTATACATAATTTTACCACTTATGTGAATTCAATTTATTAATTATGACATACATGGTTGTAATCAGGGTGAAAAATTTGTTAAAATGTGATCAAAATAACTTTTGGTGAATGGTACGATTTGAATTTTAATTACTATGGTTATAGGTAAATATGGTAATTAAAGGTAAAAATAATATTATAATAATATAAAATTACCCAAACACTTGTCCTAATTTTATTTAATCAGTTTTTTTTCTAACCAAAATCATCCATAGGTCTAGAATATTATCCTTTTTAAACCACTTGTGATAGATTAAGACATTTATAATATTTTATTTAAAGAAGAGTTAAAAATGTCATATTCAATTTTCAATAACTATTTTATTTTTAAAATAATATTATATAATTGATATGGTCTACAATAAACAGTATTTATAAAGATATGAAAATTTTCTACCTTATGATAATTTATTTATAATTTTTAGACATTATATAATTAAATTAAATGGTGAAACAATAATGATGAAGTACTTGTTTGAGATACCAAATAAATGATATTAAAAATATTAAAATAAATACAATTTTACCTAAATAATGAAATATAAAATTCTTATAGATATACTATACATTTAAGTGAAATACTGAAAGTATTGGTTACACATTATCATGTAGGATTGATATTTTAAAAAAATGTAAATATTGAATAGTATCAAAATAGACAGAAATGAGACTTGAAAATAAAAAATATTTTATTAAATGTTATATAATTCCTAAAAATATAAGGTTTGGTAAAATATCTTGGATAGTGTTACATATGTCTTAAATGATCTAATTTGGGTTCATTTGAAAATTTATAGTAACTATATTTTCCCTTGAGATTAAAAATAAAAGTTATAATGGTAAAGTTTAAATTGTTTAATTAAGGATTAAATCCAAAAGATAAGGTTAATTATATGAACTAAACATGTGTAAAATTCATTGTCTTAGGGGATTTTAATAAATCCCCATATCGAATTATAAATATCTCACTTTTGAGATATTTTAAGTTGATAATCATTTTATTATAAATTAATAGTTTTGGGATTCCCTAATGTGCCCCTCCTCCCTCTCACAAAATGCCACCACCTCTACCCAATTCTTTACACATCTCAAGCCCTATGGATATCATGAAATATAATAAAATAATCTCTAAAATTACCTCCCTTAATCATATACTCCTTCACTTGGGCATAAGGAAAGTCAAGGTATCCTTTTGGAACAAAACAAAAGTGTTTCCCGATTAAGATGTAACGTATTCTATCATGATCATTTCCATTAGTTTCCTTCTCCACCCATCCACTATATTTATTTCATTATTTTATGATAAAAATGGTATCCTCAAAATACTATGATGTTTTTATGTGAAGTTTTCTATATATACATACATACACCCCCACCTAATGGATATAGAACATATTATTTCTCTATACGAAAAACTACTACCTCGTGAAATGATGATTGCTAATTTTTTCTTTTACCACAAATTATGGGGGAAATTATGATGGAATATATATATATATGTTATATTTAATATTTATTATGTATTTAAGATTTTTTATTCCTGTTTAAAACACATAACATTTTACTTTTCATTTGATGTTAATACGGTAATCTTGTTTCAGGAAGTGTGGACTACTACCCCCTCAAAGCGATGTTATTCGCTCACACACCATATGGAATTTATTAAGGATGGGTTTAATGAACATATATGATATATATGATATAATAATTACACTATATTAATTATAAATATATATACATATATATACATATGTAATTTACATACTTTCTTTCAATACGACAATTAAAATGGAAACAACATTCAGGCGTACGTATGACTTACCATCTCCATGAATGATGTATTTTATTTCATACATCTTTATGATATATATTATTTTAATATACATAATATATATATATATATGATATTTATATCATGATTTAAATTATGGGAACATTATATAAGTATAAATACAAACGATATAAAAAATTAAGACACATGCGAAGAACAACGTAAATATTCTCTAAAGTGAAACCTTAACAAAAGATCATTAAAAAGAGGGTAATATAAAGTCATAATCACACCACATGTGGTATTATATATAATATTTTCTTCTATAAAAGATTTATAATAAACTTATATTTATTATACTATAATATTTTTCAAGTACCATGATAATCAAGACACATGGTAAGGGGATTTTTGTCTCACCATTATTTTTGTGAGACACATGACTCATACACTACATGTTTCTTATACATGGAATATATACTATCCATGAATGAATTTTATGAGTTTTATCCAAATGAATATGATATTTCCATATTCTTATAATTTTTTTACATGGGGAATATGATTATTTTGATTATAATGTGATGAGTGTTGATTTCACAATATCTTCAATATTTGGGATTGTTTCACATTAACTCTCTATTGGGTAATATTTATCATCAATTTCCATGTTTTCTAAAAACAATCATAAATTTTTTTATTATCCTATTATATATTTTTATTTCCATTTTAAACCATTTTTTTTACTGAATTTTTTGAAATGAATCTTTCTCTCGTTTTACAAACGATTTAATTTTTGACTTTTCCCATCAAAGTACGAGAAGAATGTTTTTTAAAATATATAGAATGAATATATTTTTATGATTTCTTAATTCCTTATTTATCTAAACATTCCCCTATAATCATACAAGGTTATTTTCAACTAAAATGTTTTCTTTTAAAATTACATTTCATTTTATGAAAAGAAAACTATTTCAACAAAGAATGGATATTTTATTCAAGAAAAATTTTAAATGATTTTCATGATTACTTTATATTATTTGAAAGTGTATTCAAAGAAAAGGGTTTTTAAATTTGTTTTATTTTTTAAAAATTTAATTTTAAGTAAAATTCATCTTCCATGTGACCTTTGAAATTCATTCACCATCTAAGATGACATATTTTGTTATAGTTACAGAATTCCATTTATATTCATTCTATGAATGGTTTATGTTTTGATGGAATAATGTTTCTAAACCCCACATATTTTCATGGGTTATTTTTTTGATGAAATTATTGTGAAACATCTTTCTTTTCCACTGGTGATGATATGATTACATGTTTATGATTCCCATTTTATTTCATGGGTTATGATGTGATTATTTATGATCTTGTAGAAAATATACATTTGACTTCATGTAATAATTTTATACATGGAACTGGTTTTCATGTCCATCATTCTATTCGTGGACCTGGGTTTCATATCCATAATGTTATACATGAACCTGATTGCATTTTCAAAATGCTATGCATGAACCTGATTACAATTTCCCAATGCTATGAATGAACCTGATTACTTGTTCACAATGTTATGCATGGACCATTGTTCATATCCATATATTTATACAGGAGCCTTATTTCATGTCCTTAATTTAAAGAGTGAAATAGTTACTATTTATACAAGTTCAAAAAGTTATAAGTTTATGTTTACACCACAATTTCATTCCTTATGTCAATTTTATGATCTTATGGATTATGTTTTTTTATTTACTTATGATTCATGTATACCTTTGATATGATGGGAATGATATGTTAATGTTATTATAACATTCTCATACCCTTATACTCATGATTATGCTTACATATTTTTCTTGTTTACCCTTACTGAAAATTTCATCTCACCCATTTATTATGATTTTCATCCCCAGGTTATGAAGAAAGGTTTTAGGTAGAAGTAATTATGGTTAAGATCATTATGGGAGATGTTGAAGATCATTCACATGGATAAAAGAATTTTTTTCCAAGTATCCATATACACTAAATTATTTTTGTCGTCGGGCATGTATTATTATAATGTATTGAATATTCATCTAAAATGATGTAATATCCATGTATGTCAAGCCTCGATCACTATAGTTGGTATGAAAGGAGTGTTTTAATAAACCTTTGGACACTAGGATGAGAAAAATTTAGTGAAATACTTAGGTATGTTTCTTACTATATGTATGTGGATGTATATAAGGATAAGTATAAGGATTCGATAACTTTATGAAATTTACTTTAATTTTGTAAAAGGATAGAGTGAGTGGTTTTAAAGCCATACATCCATGTCTGGATACTAAATGTGGTTGTTGGTTTGGAACATATGTACCATGGAGTAACAACTCTGACAAGATGATCCAAGCCTGACATAGGGAAATCTTGTACATGACAACGATCCTAGCTACACATCTAGTTTGACACTCTCGGGGGATATGGTTTGGGAATTTATAATCTCTTCATCAACCATCATGAACAATTTAAATTGGAGTTGGTTACCAAAAACATAGGATAAACATGGTGAGTTATTTTTTGTTAAGGGTGTCATAATTTAGACATCATATAATTTATTTTCATTAATATGTGTTTACTCATTATCATAAACATTTATCGCTAAATTATTCTTGGTTTTAGTCAATTGATGTAAGTCAATGGAAACATGTTAATCAGGAATGCAATGGGAAATAAAAAAATTGTCCTTATGAGAAACCAAATGTTATGGGAGTTTCAACATAAAATATTATCTCAATACTCACACAAGCTATAAACCATGTTGGACTTATAAATGAGAATAAGTGGGAAAAATTTTCTATTTAGTCCTTCACAAGGCAATATCCACCTTCTTTCAATGGGACTTCTGACCCACTTGTTGCTGAATAATGGATTAGTGACACCGAAAAGTTATTTTATATCATTCAGTGTTCCGAACATGAAAAAGTCATGTGGGCTATTTATCATCTAGGAGGTGAAGCTGATCCGTGGTCTACTCTTATTAAGAACATGAGGGATGAAGAATAAATTTAATCAAAAGAATTAGAACTATTTAAATGGATATTCTTTAGTAATTATTTCCCTCATATTCTATGAAAAATATGTATAAGGAATTCCTTGATCTTAAGAAAAAGGATTATGAATCTATTTGAACCTATGAAGCTAATTTTACTGGACATTAAAGGTATGCTTATGGGTTAATAATAATCCCTAAAATCAAAATTAATCAATTCCTTGGTGGACTAAAACCGAGTCTTTGAAAGTCCTTAGCCATAAGGAACTTTTAAAGCTATGAAGAATTCATTAAATGTGCACTAAAAGTGGAAAATGGAAGTTAGTAACTATAATGGTTATAGAGATAAGTAAAGGAAGTTGGATATTGATAGAAAAACTGATGGATTTTCACAAATAGAGAAGAAAAATCCTCAACATAATTCTTTCCGAAATTGTGGAAAATAGCTCTTGAGAGAATGCCTAAAAAGAACAAGAAGATGACTTACATGTGGGAATCTGGGTCATTAAGTAAAAGAGTGCTGGAGTGATGTAAGAATGGCCATTTAATGGAGAGATATCTCATGAAAATTCACCACCCACACATCAATTCTAAAATTGAAAGGAAATGGAGAATTATTGTAACCACTTACCTAATCCAAGGGTCATAGATGATGGTTGACATCAGAAACCTATTAAGGCCAAAGTCAAAGGAAAATCACATGTGATCACTGTTGGAAGTATTGAGTATGATAATGAAATTTTGTAATGATTTAGTGTTTATGTAATGGGATTACCAAATAATATTATGGAATTAAATTTATGGTATTATGGAATAATTGGCCCACTTTGGTTTTCCCATATGTATTTGATAAAATATATTGAATGATACTAGAAACCTTGAAAAGTGATTGAGGCAATAAGGTGATATTTTTTTGAAAACACATGATTAAGGGAAGGATAACCATTAATATAACCATTCTATTGATATAATGATATTATGATGAAGATATGTTGGATATGAATAATTAAATTTGATGATACTTTCTACCTTGGTACTAATTAAGGATATTTTGACATGTGGGTTATGATATCATGGATGAAGTTTACATTATTTAAGACTTAAGAGTAAGGAAACATGTATTTTTTCAATAAGGGTGTATGGTAATTTGGGTTATTTCCCTGTTTTAATAGAATACATGATGAATATATTCACATATTTGGAATGTGAGGACCAAGAAATACCTTATGATATATGGGAGATAATTATTTAGGCTATTTAGGGACTTCTTTCAAAATTTTAGGATTTTCATCTTTTAGAAGGCTTATGGGATTATCAATTTATGGAATTATTAAGTTGACCATCAGATATGTTTTTGAGATTAAAGTATTATCTCACCATATATAGATTTATAATTATTTTATAACTTATTATAACCTTTATGTTGTGGTATAGGTAGATGGAATAAACTATAATTAATATTAGAGATTTCATGATCTACTAATGCTTCAAGAATGAAAAATCTGACTTCATTTCTTTTAATAAGAGATGATGCAGAAATTGTTCAAGGCATGCCCAACAATGATATTGTACCATGTTCAAGTAAGTATTTAGTCTCATGACAAAATCTAAAAATTTAAGGAAAGGATCTTGAAACAAAAAAATTTTATCCTAGTAAATTCTTATCTAGTGAATTAGATGCTCCATTAGATCATCATAGATTTATGGATTTTTAAATGTTAACTTTTTCATAACCGTGTTCTCTATCACTCTCCATCAGAACTTGATAGTTTGATTTCTATTCCATATCCATGTTTTAACTTCCCACCTATGTTATACTATGTGAAAACCCATAGAAGAGTTACATTGGGTAACCATTATGTTTCTAGATTTCTCTTTATAAAATGATGTTATTTTATCTATTTTTATGATGTTGGTTTCTAGGAATAAAACTTCCAAGTATTAAAACTTTGATAACCCAGAAAAATCTCGATGGTGAAATTTATTTTAAGGGGGGTAGAATGTTACAACCTGAGTTATTATGGAATATTCTTTTTTAATAAATTAAAATTTTCATTTATAACTTATAATTAAATAATTAAAATATGCCTTTCACAATAAAACAACTTATTATATGTTACAAACAACACTGATTTGGCATACAATACACACAACACTAAGTTTCTACAAAACAACTCTTTTAAGTATTTAAATTATATAAATAGAACCTAGAAATAACACACATTTATATGAATATTAATAACTAATTTTCAAATACTTTTTAATAGCTTTACATAACTAAAACAAATTGATAATAAAAGATATGATTCAGGGAGAAGTCCTACTATATTTAAAATATTTGTTTTTTCGAATGAACCAATTTTTATGTCCATTTGTGTAGAATAATAAAATAAATTTTAGACACTCATATAAATTTTATTTTATAAAATATACATCATTTTTTAATTTGGAATATCAAAATTATCTTTGGGTAAATTCTTTGTATTTTTCTAAAAACATTAAATTCTTGATGAATAGTGAAAAACACTTCATTATTGTTAAAAAGTGCAACGTTTTCATTTGAATAATCATTATAATTTAAATTTATTTTTAAGTCACAATATATAAAAAATACATATATTAACCCAATGTAGGTAATTTTAATCTTTTTAATAATAGAATTAAATATAAAAATTCATTGAACATTTGTAACGTCTTTTTACCAGCTTTCTAGCCACATTTGCAGATATGCATTAAACCTAATTTTACCTCTTATGTGAATTGAATTTTGAAAATTTTAAATCAATGTTTGTAATAAGTGTGAAAAATGTGGTCTAAGGGGATTAATAAAAGTTTTGGTGAATAGTATCTTTTAATTTGTTTTACTATGGTTAAAGGTAAATAGGATAATTAAAGGAAAAAATAATAGTATAATAACATAAAATTACCCTAAAACTTGACATAATTTAATTGGAATATTTATTTAAACCCAATTAATCTTTAAGAAGAAAATATGATCTTGTTTTATCCATTTCTGTTAGATTAATACATTTATTATATTTTATTTAAAGAAGAGTTAATAATATCGTATTCAAATTTTAATAAGTATTTTATATTTAATATAGTGTTATATAAATGA
This sequence comes from Viscum album, assembly GCA_963277665.1. Classification (NCBI taxonomy): domain Eukaryota; kingdom Viridiplantae; phylum Streptophyta; class Magnoliopsida; order Santalales; family Viscaceae; genus Viscum; species Viscum album. Next base: position 821,307,674 of record OY728141.1, on the reverse strand, counting down.
TATGGTAGGATATAAATATTATTTATAAATATATTAGATTTATCTACTTTATGATAATTTATTTATAATTTTTATCCGTTAAATAATTAAATTAAATTGGGACACAATGATGATGTTGTAATTGTTTGAGATACCTAATAAATGATATTAAAAATATTAAAATAAATATAATTTGACTTAATTAATGACATAAATTTTTTTATATATAAATTTTCCATGTTAGTGATATATTGAAAGTATTTTTTAGAAGTTATCTTGTTGGTTTGATACTTTTAAAAATGAAAATATTTAATTGTATCAAAATTTACATAAATGATACTTTAAAATAAATAATATTTTATTAAATGATATAAAATTCATAAAAAATATATGATTCGGCTAACTAATATGTATAGTTTTAAATATGAAATAAATTATCTAATTTGTGTTCTCTTGTCATGTTATAGTAACTATATTAACCCTAGAGTGTAAAAAGAGAAGTTGTCATTGTAAAAGATAAATTGTTTAACTAAGGATTAACCCAAATAGATGAGGTTAATTAAATATCATAAACATGTCTAAAATTAATTGGTTGAGAATATTTTTACCCATTATCATCTCAACATAGAAATAACTCACTTTGGAGGTACTTGAAATCGAAAATCATTTTATAATAAATTAATAGTTTTGGGATTCCCTAAATTGACCCTCATCCCTCTTATAAAGTGCCACCAACTCTGCCCACTTCCTCACACATCTCAGGACCCTTGGATTTACCAAAAACTGATCAAATAAGCTCCCAAATTCCCTACCTTAATCCTATATGTTTTTTTGGTAATAAGGCCACTCAATGAATCCTTTTTTCACAAATCAAAAGGAGTTACCCGAATAAGAGATAAGGTCTTCTGTCAACCTCCTTTTCATTATTTTCTTTCTCCACACCCTCCACTCACCTTATTCCATTACTTTAAGACAAAACCAATATCATAAATATATTAGGATGTTGTTCTGTGAAGGTTTTTATATACACTAACAAACACCTCCATCTAATGGATATATAACATACTGTATCTGTGTACGATGAACTACTGGCTCATGAAACGATGATTGTTCATTTTTCCTTTCCACCAATTATGGTGGAGATTATGATGGGCACTAAATCAATATATTATATTTATTATATTTATTTTTCCATTATTATTATGTGTTATTTTCTAAAACACTTACCTTTCTTACTTTCCATTTGGTTTTAATATGATAATCTCATTTGAGGAAATGTGAACTACCGCCCCTCAAAGCGATGTGATTTGTTCACACACAACATGGAATGTATTAAGTATGGGTTTCATGAAAATATATGACATATATGATATAATTATTCAAATGGAATATATATATACATATTTCATTTACATATATTCATTCAATGTAACACCCCAAGCTTTCACGATATGCTTCTCTTTCAATAATGCAATAGCTTGCATTGTACGCAAGTTCGAGATTCTAACACACCGCGACCAATCAAAGTAGCCGTTATGAATAGTAATACCCACTTTTTGAAATTATATAAATTTTATATTTTAAAATGGACTTCATTTTTGTATTCAGAATATCGAAATTAGCCTATGCTGAATTTTTTGTATTTTTCTGAGAACATCCAATTTTTTTATGAATAGTGAAAAATAATTAAAAACAACTTTGTTAATAAAAATAGTTTATAGTGATAAATTATACTATTGAGTGGTTTTAAAGTGTATTTGGAATATATTTTTACCATTTTATCCAATGGTGGTCATTAGAATTAATTTCACTTTGAAACTGGACATAAACAATTGTCAATCTTTTGATATATATTATTTCTTAAAAACACGCTATTTGTTTTGACAACGGTAATTAATTATAAAATTAATTAATGAAACTTATATTTTTGAAATTTTGTAAAATATACATCATTTTTGAATTTGTAATATCAATTATAGCTTAGGGTGAAATTTTGGCATTGTTCTGAAAAACTTCCATTTTTGATGAATAGTGAAACCACTAAGTGGTTGTTAAAAAACTGTTTTTTCATTTAATGAAACATTACCACTTATGTTATTTGATTTTCAAAAATCCCACAAACATGTTTGTCATTAGGAATTAAAATGTGGTTCAATGGGATTAAAATAATTTTTTGGTGAATAGTAACTTTTAAGTTTGATTAAACGCGATTAAAGGTAATTAGTGAAATTTAAGGTATAAATGATATTATAAAAATATTAAAATACCTTTACACTTGTCCTAAAACTATTGGATGAGTCATGGCCGACCAAGACAATCCATGGGTCAACTTGGGGACCCCATGGAGCCACTTTGGTAGGAAAAGGACATTAAAAACTTTTTATTTAATGTTAAAATAAAAATTTCACAAACATGAGTTTGTTTACTAAGAAAATTTTTAAATGGGGTTATACAAGTAATATTTTTGACTATAAATATTCATTAGAAAGATAAAAAGATTTCCTACATCATGATATTTTTTTTATAATTTTTAGACATTAAATAAATTAACTATTTTATTACACAATGATGATGCAGTGATTACCTCATTAATTAATGATTTAAATAAAATAAAAAGATAATGTAACATCTAAGACTTACACTTGTCCAAAGCCTATTGTATGAGTATATTTCTAACGCTTATCACCTTACCCTCGAAATATATAATTGTGGGACCTTTAAAATCCGAAACTCAATATATAATAAAGTAACATTTCATTACTTTCTAAGAGTGCCCCTCCTCTCCTCTTATAAAAGGCCCCCACCACTACCACCTTATTCACACCATCAAAGCCTTTTGGCTCGGCCAAACGCTTCCCAAATACTCTCTCATCTTCCCTATATTACTCCTAGAAGCCTCTCTTTGGTCATAATTCTTCCCAAGGAAGCCTTTGGCTCAAATCAAAAAGAGTTACCCGATTTTAAAGTAATGTCTACTTTTATGTTCTTTTGTTTTATCTTGCTTCTCCAACCCCCTATTTTCTTTTTATTCCTTTCTTTTATAAAAACACCAGTATATAAAATATACTAGGATTTTTTTATGTTAAGTATTTGGTTTACACTTACACACACCTTCGTCTAATGGTTAAAGAACATACTGTTTCTGTGGGTGGCGAAATACTGCCTCACGAAACGATGATTGTTCAATATTCTTTTAACACCTCTAATGGTGGCCATTTTTATGACTCTATTTTCATATATGATATATATATTATGTTTATGTTTTCCTTATGCTTCTGTATTTCTCATTTATGGCATACTTTATGATTTCCATTATGGGTAAACACGATAATTTCATTTTAGGAAGTGCGGACTACCGCCCCCTCAAAGTGATTTCAATCGTTAATGCCATATGTGGGATGTATAAAGGATGGAGTAAATGGTATTATACATTATATTATACTGGAATTATATTATTCCTTTATATAATTATAACTTCATTCCATTAAATACGAAATAGAAATGAAAGTAGCGTTCATGCGTACGTACGGCTTATCGTCTCCATGAACGGTGCATTTCATTTCTTACCTCTAAATGTTATGTAATATTATAAATGAATGTATATACTGGATATATATTATGTATATGATATCTACCTCATGAATATAATTATGGACATAATGGATATTATACCACATGAACAAAGTTTAATTATAAGGAGTTTATTTTTGACTCAAGTACCTAAGATTGACAAAACGACCGTTATTAACTTAAATAATTACATAATGTTCATGATATGGTAATAAGTGATATAAAAGGAATAATTAACTTAAAAAAGGTTCTTAATAAGGTATAGATTAACTCTAGTTTATTATTCAGGAGGTTAAAGAGTGGTCGAGTCAAGTCGGACACGAGGTAAGGGAATTTCTTAACCCAATTTCCAATCTTTGGGTTAATCTTCTACTTTAAAATTATGTCATGATATTATTATGTCCTATCTTGTATTTGTACTTTATTTATGTGTACTTATAGTAAATACTCATAATATATCTATTTTATTTTAAAAATGATCTTTGTATGTAAATCCGTCTCAATCTCCTTTCATTGAGGCATATTTTGTTTTATACAAACCTTTCTTCTATACGGTGTATAAACCCCTTTGACATTTACGATTATTCAAAAGGAATATTTTTTATATGAAGCATTTACTAAATGACAAAAGGGAATGATTTTTTGTCGTATGTATGCAGCGACAACGACTTCTCTATCGCCGTGACCATTATTTGAGTTTCGGCTTCCTCTACAAGCCATGCCTTTTTTAAATGAAAAAATACCATGTTTTACTTTTATTTAATTTTGGTATTGAAAATGGTATGTATCAAACATTTTTTACGAGTATTAATATATGAAAACTCATTGAAAATGTATATGTATTTAATGCAAGCTTAAAAATGTCTTTAGAAAACCCGAATCTCGAGTGTGGAAGACAGGAAAGGATTGGGCGTGGACCCATCATGGCCTGTAATTAGTCGAGTAGTCTCAAAATTAGTTATTTTGTTTTCAGAAGATTGCATAATGTTTTCAGAAAAACACTGGAGTATATTTGAGAAATTTTAAATGTAATTATCTTTTAAAAATTGAACTGGTATTTTGATGCCACAATTAATTTCAAATTTTATTCTTAAAAATGGTATTCCTAAATGTTTATATACTATTTTTGATATGAGGAATGCATTGGAATTAATAAGTGACGGGTGGAGCCCGCTATAGCTCCTCGATGCATCGGTAGGTCTCATGAGACAAACTAGTGTCTTGGCACGAGGCCTTGACAAAATCTTATTTGTGGTCTTGGCACAAGGCCTTGGCTACGTGGTTATGAAAGTCTGGCATTATGCATTCCATCATTATGAAAGTGGTTATTGATATTGCATGTGATTATTCAACTAGTAGAATATCCATGTGAGTAAGTAAATGGAATTATTTAATTTTATTTTTTCCATATTATGCTGAAGTTCAAGTTTAAAAAGGCTTTTGTTTTAGTTATACATTGCCTTAAATGTTAATGTTTATTTATAAAAGCTTCCACAATATTGTTATCCTTACTGAGCATTTGAGCTCACCCCTTTCAATGTTTTAATATTTTCCAGAATGTGAAGAAGTATTTTATGAATGACCTACAGGGATAGTCAGAAGAGGATATGAGTGTGGACTATGGAGACTTTGTTATTTTAGTTTTTCACTTTATGATGTAAAGTAACATTTATGAATGTATCTAGTGTTTCCAAGGATACTAAACTAATCGGTCTTTCAAGACTTGATCTTTTGTGATCATGCCAATGTTATGAAGTAATGCACCGACTCTGGGTAACTGGGGTCGGGGTGTTACAGTTGGTATCAGAGACAGTTTAGTACTAACCTTGGAAGCTAGATTTAGATAAACTCTGATTAGAGAACATATCCCAAAGATAGACTTTGAGGATTAGTATAGAAGAACTTCCTAAAATTTTGGTATTATAGAGATTTTGTGAGTTTTCCGAGAAATACATCTCTGTCTGGATACGAGAAGGTAGAGGCGGCTCTGGTACATATGTACCTAGGGGTAAAACCCAAAAACACCGCTTTGAGCTAGACTCGAACGGGAACTGGTGCACGACAACGAGACTTGCTGCACTCTTGGCTACGACACTCTCGAGGGATATGCATAAGATAATTCTCATTTTATTTACAAACCATTATGAATGGTTTATGAGTATATAATTCCTCAAAGAAAACATTTCTTTTTATGATTATGGATTATATCCATAAATCGTTCAATTTATGTTAAGTGTTTTACAAGTATGTAATTATGTATTTTCATTCATAAACTAATCTAGTTTATGCCATTATTTAGAAATGGCGCCTAGTGGGAGGAATGTAAACCGTATAAATGCACGCACTCCGTGTTGGGATTGCCCTCCTGCTCAAGATAATTATTTTGGAGCTGGAGATACAACTGGTGCTGATCAACTTATTACCATACTGGGACAACTCACTCAGGTTATGAATAATAACCTTACTCGTATGGAGCACCCTGATCGACAACGTGGAGGATCAATGTTAGACCACTTCATGAGGCAACAACCACCAAAATTTAATGGGGGTACAAATCCATTAGTAGCTGAGCAATGGATAAACTCCTTAGAAAAAATATTCCATGCCTTGGGGAGTAGCGAAAGGGAGAAGGTTGTCATGGCAGTCTACCGCCTCACTGGAGATGCCGATCAATGGTGGTCGCTGATTCAAAACACAAAGGAAGATGAAGAAGTATCAAGTATGGAATGGAGGGAGTTTAAGGAAATTTTCTTTGAAAAATACCTTCCACATGACCATCGAGCAGATATGGAAAGGCAATTTCTGAGTCTGAGGCAGAAGGAGGATGAGAATTTTGCAATGTATGAGGATAACTTTACAAGGTTAGCGAGGCATGCTGCAGATTATATGTAATGTCCCAGACCTCCCTGGTCCATTACTTTGTGAAAATGTGGTGTTGGAGGTGTTCCGGGAGGTCAAGGTGACTTATCCCCCAGCCGCTGCCTACCGGTAGCTCGGTCTACCGGTAGCTGCTGCCTACCGGTAGCTCGGTCTACCGGTAGCTGCTGCCTACCGGTAGCTCGGTCTACCGGTAGCTGCTTCCTACATGTAGCTCGGTCTACCGGTAGCTTCTGCCTACCGGTAGCTCGGTCTACTGGTAGCTGCTGTCTACCGGTAGCTGCTGCCTACCGGTAGCTCGGTCTACCGGTAGCTGCTACCTACCGGTAGCCGCCGCTTACCAGTACCTCAGTCTACCGGTAGCCGCATCCTACCGGTAGCTGGGTTTACCGGTAGCCGTGGCGTACTGGTAGCTCAGTATACTAGTCGCCGCAGTCTAGCAGTAGCTCGGCTAACACTTTGCCAAATTTCCAGTTCAGTGAACAGTGTTTCTATCGGTGAGGTTCAGTGAACAGTGTTTCTATCGGTGAGGTTCTATCGGTGGACTTATATCGGTGAGGTTCAGTGAACAGTGTTTCTATCGGTGAGGTTCAGTGAACAGTGTTTCTATCGGTGAGGTTCAGTGAACAGTGTTTCTATCGGTGAGGTTCAGTGAATAGTGTTTCTATCGGTGAGGTTCTATCGGTGGACTTCTATCGGTGAGGTTCAGTGAACAGTGCTTCTATCGGTGAGGTTCAGTGAACAGTGTTTCTATCGGTGAGGTTCTATCGGTGGACTTCTATCGGTAGACTTGAACAGTGTTTTTATCGGTGAGGTTCTATCGGTGACCTTCTATCGATGGAATTGTACAGTGTTTCCAGAATCCTAAGAGATACCGATTCCATACTTTGCCAAATTTCACGAATGAACAGTGTTTCCAGACTTCATGAGAGCTACCGATTCCATACTTTGCCAAATTTCACGAATGAACAGTGTTTCCAGACTTCATGAGAGCTACCAATTCCATACTTTTCCAAATTTTGAGTATGTGAACAGTGTTTCCAGCTTCGTAAATTTGACATTTTCTTTGACGTAAAATATTTTTTAAAACCTTATTTTAAGGACTTTAAGGCCGATTCAAAGGCCAAAAATTCTATATTAATTATTCCTAAGGCCAGAATGTTTTTACTTGGTCAAACCGCGTGGGTTAATTCGATCCGTTTTTAATGGAGAATAAATCAGATCTTAAACCGTTGCCTCTCTAATTTTTTTTAAAAGGAACGAGATATCATTCTTCGTTGTTCTTCCTCCTGGTTCTCATATGCAAGATGCTAGAACCGTTCAATCCTATCCGTAGGAGTTGCACAATCAATCTTTACTCCTAGGATTGGTTCTGCTCTGTTTTGGATGCAACCGAGCCGTGTCGATCAATCTTCGATATAAGCATCCTCCGGTGGATGCAGTTGTTGCGAGGGGAGGATCATGACATGTTGTGTGGATAAAGAACGTGAGGAACTGTTTGAGGTAGGGGATTCATGGATTCTCTAATTGTGTATGTGCAATCGTAGAATTAGCATGATTTAGTCCTTTGGATCACAATGAAATTGACCTAATTAAATACTTGAACCGGATTAAAAGAATTGGTTGATTGTATGATGTTGCTTTATACCATGGTAACAGTTTGCTTCATGTTTTCCTAGATATAGTGATATCTATGTTTTCTTTGATTTGTTGTTCGTTCATGATGGAAATTGATAAAGAACGTAAAGCCGGAATTATTTGTTAAATAATTGTCTAAAGATAAATAGGCATGTTAATGAATCTGTTAATTCAAGATGGATTAAAGAACTATTAGTTCGATAAATTAAAAAGGGTTCTGAGTTACCCGCTTTCTTGGAGAGAGATGCACAGGACGTATGTCGTTGGGGAAAAGCGGCAAACCAGTGGGGAAGTAGTAGCGGGGTACCCTTGATATTCTTTACTATATGCTATATTCTTGTATGAGTTACTTGGTGAGAGTAGCCATGGTGAGGTTGGGAACATAGTATACCTGTTTAGGTGATGAGTTAGTTTCACTTGTTGTTCACTGGACTTTAGCATGCTTTCTTTACTTTTGCACGAGAGGCTTGAGGAGGATCCTACTGAGTATACTGTTATACTCACCCTATGTATTTATAAACTGTTTTTCAGGTCACTTGGAGCAGGTTGGAGGTCAAGCTGGTTACTTCTAGCTTGTGGTTGGAGGAGGAGCTGTTTGGGCTGGTGGTCGCTGTCGTTTTACTTTCTTTTGGGTACTTTTAGTTTCCCCTTTCAGTTGTAGCACTTTTGCATGAAATTTCATATATGTACTTGGTTTCCTTTTATATATCAGTTCAAAGTTGGAGTTGATTGGAGTTTATTCTATCTCTCTCTTCCGCATGTGTTCTCTTAGAGGGTAATGCCTCCCATTTGTGTGTGTATTATACCCTCGGTGCTAGTCACCAACCCGGGGCCTACTGGAGGTGGGACTCAGGGGTCATTATCTCCCTTCTCACATTGTCGGCCCAGGAGGGGTACACTTTGTGGGGAGGGGGTCGTGACAGAGTGGTATCAGAGGTCTGTTTGAGGGATAGGATGGAGTTTGGAGTTAGGCACAGGTAAGGATGCATGGGATGGTAGGGAAACGATGTCATTCATGTTTAGAAAGTGGGGTAAACACTGGAGACTGGTAGAGACATAGGCGTTTAGGGCCCCCTATGATCTGTTGCACGGACCTTTAAGTTTACGATGGCTACTAAACAAAGTGATACCGGTTACAGGGTAGAGACCTAGGAAAGGATCATGCATCATTATTCTTTGCGCTTGTGTTTTAATGGGTAGACCTTAGGATAGGTAACCTAAAATAAATAAAACAAAACAATTAATTAATTAATGTTGAGTCTTCCATATTCCAGGCTTAGGAGCTCTAACAGTTGTTATTTTGCAGGTATGGCTCCAGGTCGACGTCCTCGTCAGGTTTGCGCAGAAGATGCCCATCAGGCTGTTCCAGCAGATCGCCGCCAAGTAGAGGTTAACAACGATGACACTTGGAGGAAGACACTTCGAGAGTTTCAGCGCCAGAGTCTACATAAGTACGAGGGATCCGTTTCAGATGCAGTCATAGAAGACTGGTTGGAGGAGATCGAGATAGGCTTCAGTTCGATTCATGCTCAGAAGGAACACTGGGTGTCCTTGGTTATGACGATGCTGCGTGGAGAAGTGAGGCAGTGGTGGTTCTTGTTCCTCGGTGATCGTGAGGAGTCAGCAATCTCATGGGAGGAGTTTCGAGACAGGTTTAGAGTCGAGTTTCTTTCGTCGACTGCAAAGGTGTCCAGTCTCCAGGAGCTTCTCACCCTTCGACAGGGGAGCGCCAGTGTTCGAGAGTATGGAATCCATTTCAGGAACCTTCTACGATATGCTTCAGACCTGTTACCAGATGATGAGCCCAGGGCGAGGCATTTTGAGGAGGCTTTGCATCCAGAGATCCAGCGCCAGGTCACCCCATTTATGCTGAAAACATATCTTGAGGTGCTGGCGAGGGCAGAGGTTGTTGAGAGGACTTTGGCTAGGACTGGATCGTCACGAGAGGGTAATCGTCATGATTCCTCACGAAGCAGAGCTGTGGTCTGGGGTTCCCGGTTTTCAGGACAGAAGAGTTTCCGTTCATCTGGGGGTAGGTCCCAGCCCTTCCCATCTCGTTTCTCCGGAGGCAGAAACTCTCAGACCTATGCCAAGGGATTAGGCACTTGTTTTTCTTGTGGTGTCCGTGGTCATCAGCAGCAGGAGTGCCCGACTTTTCAGAGCAGTCATCGTGCACCGGGCGCTCCACTCCAGGTTCCTCCGTTGAGGCAGTTCCAGCCGAGGCAGCAGCAGCAGGTTGCACCAGTTTTAGATCACCAAAGGGTGGATGGAGCAGAAAGAGGACAGCCCCATGATGCTCCTCGTCCTCAGAGAGCAGAGCGCGGCCGTGGTGGTGGTCATCATCAGGGTCAGAGTGGCCGTGGAGGAGGTCGTGGTCAGCTTCATGCTCTAGCGTTGCCAGCCCCAGGCGAACCAGATGTTGTTCGAGGTACCCTTTGCTTGTTTTCTACCTTGGTGTATGCCTTGTTTGATTCATGAGAAACACACTCCTTCATATCACCTACCCTTGTCCATGCTTTGGGACTTGAGGTAGAGAGGCTTCCAGTGCCCTTGGCATTGACTACGCCAGTTGGAGGTCGAGCTGACTTGTTTGAAGTTTTTAGAGACTGTGAGCTAGTGTTGGGGCAACACCGCTCTTGGGGAGATTTCCTATGTATGAGAATACAACCATATGATGTCATACTTGGCATGGATTGGTTGTATTCGGTGCAAGCTGTTGTGGATTGCTACAGGAAGAAGGTCGTTTTCTTTGATGAAGATGGAGAGAAAGTGGTGTTTGTTGGTGAGAGAGATCCTCAGATGAGTCATAGACGAATTCCATCCTTATCATCCATGATGGTTGGGATGACGCTGAGTTCTTCAGAGGATCAACAGTTGGCGTTTCCTAGGGTCGTAGAGGAGTACCCTGATGTCTTTCCAGAAGAGGTTGTATCCTTACCCCCTCGACGAGAGATCGAGTTTGGGATCGAGCTACAGCTAAGAGCGTCTCCAATCTCTATGTCTCCGTATAGGATGGACCCTTATGAGTTACGAGAGCTACGTATTCAGCTCGACGGTCTGTTGCAGTGTGGTTTTTTTCGGCCAAGTGTGTCACCGTGGGGTGGACCAGTTTTGTTTGTGAAAAAGGCTGATGGCAGTTTGCGGTTGTGCGTCGATTATCGTCGGTTAAACAAAGTGACAATAAAGAACCGCTATCCTCTCCCGCGGATTGATGACCTATTCGATCAACTGAAGGGTGCAAGTTGGTTCTCAAAGATAGACTTGAGGTCAGGATATCATCAGATGCGTGTAAAGGATGAGGATATCCTGAAGACTGCTTTCCGCTGTCGTCATGGGCATTATGAGTTTGTTGTAATGCCATTCGGCGTGACAAATGATCCAGATGTTTTCATGGGGTTGATGAATTCTATGTTCTGTGAATTCTTGGACATGTTTTTTGTGGTTTTCATCGACGACATCCTTGTGTACTCCACATCTTAAGAGGAGCATGTAGAGCATCTACAAGCCGTTTTGGGAGTTCTTTGCCAACATCAGTTGTTTGGGAAGTTGTCCAAGTGTGAGTTCTGGGTTTGAGAAGTTCGTTTCTTGGGACATGTTGTGTCCCAACAGGGAGTAGCTGTGGATCCTTCGAAGATAGAAGCAGTGGTGTCTTGGCCATCCCCCAAGACCGTGTCAGAGGTGCGAAGTTTCCTTGGTCTCGCAGGCTATTATAGGAGGTTTGTAGCTAATTTCTCCTGAGTTGCGACTCCTCTGAACGCTTTGACCAGGAAGGATCAAGCGTTCATATGGACTGATCAGTGTCAGAAAGCTTTTGAGTATCTAAAGGAGAAGTTGGTAAGTGCTCCATTCCTTTGTCTTCCAGTGCAGGGAGTCCAGTTTGATGTTTTCTGTGATGCTTCACATCTGGGGCTAGGCTGTGTTCTCATGCAGTAGAGGTCAGTTGTTTCTTATGGGTCTCAGCAGTTGCATCCCCATGAATTCAAATATGCCACCCATGATCTTGAGTTGTCAGCCGTGGTGTTTGCTCTAAAGTTGTGGAGACATTACCTCATTGGTGAGCACTTTGTGGTTTTCACCGATCATAAGAGTTTGAGGTATGTTTCCTCCCAACGTGACTTGAACTTGAGGCAATGTCGGTGGATGGAGTTCTTGCAGGAATACGACTTTGAAATATCGTATACACCTGGAAAAGGGAATGTTGTAGCTGACACACTAAGCTGAAAGATACGTAATGATGTTGTGCGTGAATCTGGTGATTCTTGGAGAGTGATGGAAGAGCTATCAGCTTTGCATCTTGATATGGGAGAAGTTGGGGGTAGAGGTTTTCTTTTCCAGATGACGGTGCAGTCATCCCTGATGCAGAAGGTAGAAGAGTCTCAGTTGGGTAAACTAGAGGTGGAAGTTTGGAGAGACAGAGTTGTATGTGGTGAGGCCCCTGATGGTTGGTCGGAGGATGAACAAAACCGAGTGTTGTATCATGGGAGGCTTTTTGTTCCCTTGGTGATGCGTGAGACGGTTCTCTGAGAGTTCCATAATTCACCCATGGCGGTACATCCTAGTGTGACGAAGATGTACCGATCCTTGAGGAGTCAGTTTTGGGGGCCTGGGCTGAAGCATACAGTTGCAGAATGTGTGTCTCGATGTTTAGTCTGCCAGAAGGTGAAGGCCGAACACCGTGTTCCTGGTGGTCTTATCCAGCACTTAGAGATTCCTCAGTGGAAGTGGGAGGACATCTCAATGGACTTTGTTACAGGTTTACCTCGAGCTCCGGGAGGAAATGATGCTATATGGGTGGTAGTGTATCATTTAACAAAATCATCCCACTTCATAGCGATCAAGGAGTCGAGTTCAGTTGAAGTTTTGTCGAGGCAGTATCTAGAGGAGGTGGTGAGACTCCATGGAGTACCTAGGATGATCATTTATGATTGAGATCCTCGTTTTAACTCCAGGGTGTGGAGAGGTCTCCAGCATGCCTTTGGCTCTCAACTCTGCCTTAGCACTGCTTTCCATCCTCAAATGGATGGTTAGACAGAGCGAACTATCCAGACTCTTGAAGACATGTTGCGCTCTTGTGTTCTTGATTTTGGAGGTTCCTGGACGAAGCACTTACCCTTGGTAGCGTTCACTTACAATAATACTTTCCACTCTACCATCGGTATGGCGTCGTTTGAAGCCTTGTATGGCCGGCCATGCCGTTCTCCGTTGTGCTGGACTGGGGTCGGAGAGTCAGCAATTCTTGGACCAGAACTAGTGCAGAATTCAACAAAGATGGTTCAGGTGATTCGTGAGAGGATGAAGACATCACAGGATCGTCAGAAATCATATGCTGATCAAAGGAGGAGACCCTTAGAGTTTAACGTTGGGGATCATGTGTTTCTAAAGGTGACTCCCCGCCGTGGGCAGTGAAGGTTTGGTTGTGGAAGTAAGCTTTCTCCCCGGTTTGTTGGGCCTTTCGAGGTGTTGGCTCGTGTTGGAGCTGTGGCATATCGAGTAGCACTTCCCCCTCAGATGAGTCGGATACATGATGTTTTCCATGTATCACAGCTCCGTCGTTATCTTCAAGATGAATCTCATATTATCGATTGGGGAGAGATCGACTGTCACGACCCCCTCCCCACAAAGTTTACCCCTCCTGGGCTGGCAATGTGAGAAGGGAGATAATGACCCCCGAGTCCCGCCTCCAGTAGGCCCCGGGTTGACGACTAGCACCGAGGGTATAATACACACAGAAATGGGAGGCATTACCCTCTAAGAGAACACATGCAGAAGAGAGAGATAGAATAGACTCCAACCAACTCCAACTCATAACTGAAATATAAAAGAAACCCAAGTACATATATGAAATGTCATGCAAAAGTACTACAACTGAAAGGGAAAACTAAAAGTACCCAAAAGAAAGTAAAACGGCAGCGACCACAAGCCCGAACAGCTCCTCCTCCAACCGCAAGCTAGTAGTAACCAGCTTGATCTCCAACCTGCTCCAAGTGACCTGAAAAACAGTTTATATATACATAGGGTGAGTATAACAGTATACTCAGTAGGATCCTCCCCAATCCTCTCATGCAAAAGTAAAGAAATCATGCTAAATCCCAGTGAACAACAAGTGAAACTAACTCATTACCTAAATAGGTATACTAAGTTCCCAACCTCACCATGGCTACTCTCACTAAGTAACGCATACAAGAATATAGCATATATTAAAGAATATCAAGGGTACCCCGCTACTACTTCCCCACTGGTTTTCCGCTTTGCCCCAATGACATACGTCATGTGCATCTCTCTCCAAGGCTTGCCCGCAGACACCTGGGCTAAGCTCCACAATCTGCACCTCGTGCACCACATAGGCTTGCCCGCAGACACCTGGGTGAAGCACCACACCGTCCTCACAACCAAAAGTAACCAGGTAGTTTTCGAGAGCCACCATAGCCCGCATAACGTGTATCATACATCGGGTATAATACCTCAAGCCATTACCGCCCATACTCCGAGTAAGGATCCTCAAGCCATTATAGCCTATACACGTTACACCTATAGTAGTAAATAGGATACTATATCCAGAATATATGTGTGTGAAATAACCACAATCCATTACAACCCTCTACACACATATATGGGTAAAACTAACCACTGTGCCTACCAGCACAAAGATCTACCAAGAGAAGAGAGCGGGGCCAAAGGGGGTAGTCAGCCATTCAACCTCCCATCAGAATGTTGGGGAAAACACCCCCCAGGGCTCAGAATCCCCGGGGTGTCGGTTGCCCTTACCGACAGGGTGGAGTAGCGTATAGAAACACAAAAGTACAGAATATATATGACTCACAACCACACTATGGGCATTACCTAGTCATAGGCACAACTGCAGCTAACGTCTCTCAGACTCTAGGTTGCTACTTCTAAGACTAGGCATCCTATAAGCACACAACCATTTTAAGAGCTTTATTAGATTACTCCATTCTCATTTTATCAGTTCCACTGTACGTTAATTAATTCTTTAAACATTAATTAACCATGAACAATTTACCACATTAAACTAAATTGGCATCACATTCAAAAACTTATCCTTTTTAGGATTCACATCACTATTAAATTCCAGTTTCTCCATCCCCGTGGATTATTACCATTTAAACAAACTTTCATTATGGAATTACTTTCCCATATTCCCAGGAATTCTAGAAACGCATCCTATGGTACTAAACACAAAGGGGCTCAACACGGCGAGTAGATATACTACCCGTCGAGTCTTTGCCGCCTATAGCAAGAGCATACACCCATCCTCCATCGAGAGGCTAAACACGGAAAGCACGTGGAATACCCCGCGTGTCTTTGCCTCCTTCGGAAAGAGGGTAAGCAATACCAGCTGCCTTGAGCAGTGGGGAAAAGTAAAGCAGATAAACCCTCAAACCAAACCACCAACATCAAACCATCACATTCATCTCATACCATCATCCTTGGTGTCCTCCCCGACACCTACATGCATAAAACGATACATCTCGCCACACTAGGCGTCATCCGCTGCCACAACCACAAGTCCCCATACCTCCACATATCACAACAGCCATCCAGGCTCACATCAAATCACAAGCAGCAAGAAATCAAAGATCACAAAATGGGCTCTCGGCCCTTTTACAAGGCATTTGGCCTTCCTACAAAATGAGCACTCAGAGCTCCAAACCACAAGGCATTCAGCCTTACAAGAAAGCGGGTGACTCAGAACCCTTTTTAAATTATTGAACTAATAGTTCTTTAATCCATTTTGAATTAACAGATTCATTAACATGCCTCTTTATCTTTAGCCAATTATTTAACAAATAATTCCGGCTTTACGTTCTTTATCAATTTCCATCTTGAACGAGCAACTAATTAAAGAAAAACATAGATATCACTCTATCTAGGAAAACACGAGGCAAACCGTTATCACGGTACAAAGCAACAACATGAGATCAACCAATTCTTTTAATTCGGTTCAAGTATTTAATTAGGTCAATTTCATTGTGATCCAAAGGACTAAATCTTGATAATTCTACAGTTTCACATAAACAATTATAGAAGCCATGAATCCCCTACCTCAAACAGTTCCTCACATTCTTTATCCACACAACAGGTCACGATCCTCCCCTCGCGACAACTGCATCCACCGAAGGATGCTACGGTACGACAGTACCAACCAGCCCCAAGAAAACCCCTTAGAATCTTGGAAATTACATGGTATAATTATGGAAAGGAGGATAGGAGAAGATAAACCCCAAAAGAATGATGATACAACATACCTTATATCGAAGATTGATCGACACGGCTCGGTTGCATCCAAAACAGAGCAGAACCAATCCTAGGAGTAAAGATTGATTGTGCAACTCCTACGGAAAGGATTGAACGGTTCTAGTGCCTCTTATTTGAGAACAAAGGGAAAGAACAAGGGAGAATGATATCTCGTACCTTTTTGAAGATTTAAGGGGGAGACGGTTTAAGATTCGATTTATTCTCCATTAAAAACGGATCGCATTAACCCATGCGGTTTGACCAAGTAAAAACATCCCAGCCTTAGGAATAGTTAATATAGAATTTATGGCCTTTGAATTGGTATTAAAGTCCTTAAAATAAGGTATTAAAAGTATTTTACGTCAAAGAAAATGTCAAATTTACGAAGCTAGAAACACTGTTCACATGCTCAAAATTTGGAAAAGTATGGAATCGGTAGCTCTTATGAAGTCTGGAAACACTGTTCATTCGTGAAAATTGGAAAAGTATGGAATCAGTAGCTCTTAGGATTCTGGAAACACTGTACAAGTCTACCAATAGAAGGTCACCGATAGAACCTCACCGATAGAAACACTGTTCAAGTCTACCGATAGAAGTCCACCGATAGAACCTCACCGATAGAAACACTATTCAAGTCCACCGATAGAAGTCCACCGATAGAACCTCACCGATAGAAACACTGTTCAAGTCTACCGATAGAAGTCCACCGATAGAACCTCACCGATAGAAACACTGTTCAAGTCTACCGATAGAAGTCCACCGATAGAAACACTGTTCAAGTCTACCAATAGAAGTCCACCAATAGAACCTCACAGATAGAAACACTGTTCACTGAACCTCACTGATAGAAGTCCATCGATAGAACCTCACCGATAGAAACACTGTTCACTGAACCTCACCGATAGAAACACTGTTCACTGAACCTCACCGATAGAAGTCCACTGATAGAACCTCACCGATAGAAACACTGTTCACTGAACCTCACCGATAGAAGTCCACCGATAGAACCTCACTGATAGAAACACTGTTCACTAAACCTCACTGATAGAAACAGTGTTCACTGAACCTTACCGATAGAAACACTGTTCACAGAACTGGAAATTTGGCAAAGTGTTAGCCGAGCTACTGCTAGACTGTGGCTACTAGTATACCAAGCTATCAGTATGCCGTGGCTACCGGTAAACCCAGCTACTGGTAAGCAGTGGCTACCGGTAGGCAGCAGCTACCGGTAGACCGAGCTACCGGTAGGCAGCGGCTGGGGGATAAGTCACCTTGACCTCCCAGAACACCTCCAACACCACATTTTCACAAAGTAATGGACCAGGGAGGTCCAGGCCATTACATTAGATACCTCTCAAAACATTCTCATCCTCGAGAATTAAAAACCAACTCAGAGGAACAGAGGGGTCCGAACAACCACCCCATAAGATACCTCTCATGGGAAAACCACCATGAGTTGTTTGAAAGCTGGAACAAAACTACGACATCCGAGAATATGGAAACAAACAATCCATAACCAAACAATTCAATCATAACATCACACAAAAAAAAGGTACATAAATAAAACATGAAAGGTCTAACCATAAAGGAAACATCATTACATGAAAAGAGTTAAACATTAAACAACTCTGGGTACTGAGCACGTATCTGTGACTCACGCTCCCAGGTACTCTCCTCCATGCCACCATGTCGCCACAAGACACGAACTAAAGGAATAGAACGCCCATGCAACACCTTCTCCTTGTGGTCTTGGATCTCCACAGGTCGCTCCTCGAAGGTTGCATCATCGTCAATATCGATCTCTCCCCAATAGATAATATGAGATTCATCATGAAGATAACGACGGAGCTGTGATACATGGAAAACATCATGTATCCGACTCATCTGAGGGGGAAGTGCTACTCGATATGCCACAGCTCCAACATGAGCCAACACCTCGAAAGGCCCAACAAACCGGGGAGAAAGCTTACTTCCACGACCAAACCTTCTCTACCCACGGCGGGGAGTCACCTTTAGAAACACATGATCCCCAACATTAAACTCTAAGGGTCTCCTCCTTTGATCAGCATATGATTTCTGATGATCCTGTGCTGCCTTCATCCTCTCACGAATCACCTGAACCATCTCTGTTGTATTCTACACTAGTTCTGGTCCGAGAATTGCTGACTCTCCGACCCCAGTCCAGCACAACGGAGAACGGCATGGCCGGCCATAAAAGGCTTCAAACGGCTCCATACCGATGGTAGAGTGGAAACTATTCTTGTAAGTGAACTCTACCAAGGGTAAGTGCTTCATCCATGAACCTCCAAAATCAAGAACACAAGAGAGCAACATGTCTTCAAGAGTCTGGATGGTTCGCTCTGTCTGACCATCCGTTTGAGGATGAAAAGCAGTGATAAGGCGCAGTTGAGAGCCAAAGGCATGCTGGAGACCTCTCCACACCCTGGAGGTAAAACGAGGATCTCGATCAGAAATGATCGTCCTAGGTACTCCATGGAGTCTCACCACCTCCTCTAGATACTGCCTCGACAAAACATCCACTGAGCTCGACTCCTTGATCTCTATGAAGTGGGATGATTTTGTTAAACGATCCAATACCACCCATATAGCATCATGACCTCCCGGAGCTCGAGGTAAACCTGTAACAAAGTCCATTGAGATGTCCTCCCACTTCCACTGAGGAATCTCTAAGTGCTAGAGAAGACCACCCGGAACACGGTGTTCGGCCTTCACCTTCTGGCAGACTAAACATCGAGACACACATTCTGCAACTATACGCTTCAGCCCAGGCCACCAAAACTGACTCCTCAAGGATCGGTACATCTTCGTCACAGCAGGATGTACCGCCAAGGGTGAACTATGGAACTCTCAGAGAACCGTCTTGCGCATCGCCAAGGGAACAAAAAGCCTGCCATGATACAACACTCAGTGTTGTTCATCCTCCGACCAACCATTAGGGGCCTCACCACATACAACTCTGTCCCTCCAAACTTCCAACTCTAGGTCACCCAACTGAGACTCTTCCACCTTCTGCATCAGGGATGACTGCACCTTCATCTGGAAATGACAACCTCTACCCCCAACTTCTCCCATATCAAGATGCAAAGCTGATAGCTCTTCCATCACTCTCCAAGAATCACCAGATTCACGCACAACATCATTACGTATCTTTCGGCTTAGTGTGTCAGCTACAACATTCCCTTTTCCAGGTGTATACGATATTTCAAAGTCGTATTCCTACAAGAACTCCATCCACCGACGCTGCCTCAAGTTCAAGTCACGTTGGGAGAAAACATACCTCAAACTCTTATGATCGGTGAAAACCACAAAGTGCTCACCAATGAGGTAATGTCTCCACAACTTTAGAGAAAACACCACGGCTGCCAACTCAAGATCATGGGTGGCATAGTTGCATTCATGGGGACGCAACTGCCGAGACCCATAAGAAACAACTGACCTCTGTTGCATGAGAACATAGCCTAGCCCCAGATGTGAAGCATCACAGAAAACATCAAACTGGACTCCCTCCGCTGGAAGACAAAGGACTGAAGCACTTACCAACTTCTCCTTTAGATACTCGAAAGCTGTCTGACACTGATCAGTCCATATGAACGCTTGATCCTTCCTGGTCAAAGCTGTCAGAGGAGTCGCAACTCGGGAGAAATTAGCTACAAACCTCCTATAATAGCCTGCGAGACCAAGGAAACTTCGCACCTCTGACACGGTCTTGGGGGCTGGCCAAGACACCACTGCTTCTATCTTCGAAGGATCCACAGCTACTCCCTATTGGGACACAACATGTCCCAAGAAACGAACTTCTCGAGCCTAGAACTCACACTTGGACAAATTCCCAAACAACTGATGTTGGCGAAGAACTCCCAAAACGGCTCGTAGATGCTCTGCATACTCCTCTTCAGATGTGGAGTACACAAGGATGTCGTCGATGAAAACCACAAAAAACTTGTCCAGGAATTCACGGAACACAGCATTCATCAACCCCATGAAAACAGCTAGAGCATTCGTCACGCCGAATGGAATTACAACAAACTCATAATGCCCATGACGACAGCAGAAAGTAGTCTTCGGAATATCCTCATCCTTTACACGCATCTGATGATATCCTGACCGCAAGTCTATCTTTGAGAACCAACTTGCACCCTTCAGTTGATCGAATAGGTCATCAATCCGCGGGAGAGGATAGCGGTTCTTTATTGTCACTTTGTTTAACCGACGTTAATCGACGCACAACCGCATACTGCCATCAGCCTTTTTCACAAACAAAACAGGTGCACCCCACAGTGACACACTTGGCCGAACAAAACCACACTGTAACAGACCATCGAGCTGAATACGTAGCTCTCGTAACTCAGAAGGGGCCATCCTATATGGAGACATAGAGATAGGAGACGCCCCTGGCTGTAGCTCGATCCCAAACTCGATCTCTCGTCGAGGGGGTAAGGATACAACATCTTCTGGAAAGACGTCAGGGTACTCCTCTACGACCCTAGGAAACGCCAACCGTTGAACCTCTGAAGAACTCAACGTCATCCCAGCCATCATGGATGATAAGGATGGAACTAATCTATGACTCATCCGAGGATCTCTCTCACCAACAAACACCACTTTATCTCCATCTTCATCAAAGAAAACAACCTTCTTCCTGTAGCAATCCACAACAGCCTGCACCGAATACAACCAATCCATGCCAAGTATGACATCATATGGTTGTATTCGCAAACATAGGAAATCTCCCCAAGAGTGGTGTTGCCCCAACACTAGATCACAGTCTCTACATACTTCAAACAAGTCAGCTTGACCTCCAACTGGCGTAGTCAACGCCAAGGGCACTGGAAGCCTCTCTACCTCAAGTCCCAAAGCATGGACAAGGGTAGGTGATATGAAGGAGTGTATTGCTCCTGAATCAAACAAGGCATACACCAAGGTAGAAAAAAAGCAAAGGGTACCTCGAACGACATATGGCTCGCCTGGGGCTGGTAACGCTAGAGCATGAAGCAGACCACGACCTCCTCCACGGCCTCTCTGACCCTGATGATGACCACCACCACGGCCGCGCTCTGCTCTCTGAGGACGGGGAGCGTCATGGGGTTGTCCTCTGCCTGCTCCATCTACCCTTTGGTGATCTAAAACTGGTGCAACCTGCTGCTGCTGCCTCGGCTGGAACTGCCTCAATGGAGGAACCTGGAGTGGAGCGCCCGGTGCACGATGACTGCTCTGAAAAGTCGGGCACTCCCGCTGCTGATGACCACGACCACCACAAGAAAAACAAGTGCCTGATCCCTTGGCATAGGTCTGAGAGTTCCTGCCTCCGGAGAAACGAGATTGGAAGGGCTGGGACCTACCCCCAGGTGAACGGAAACTCTTCTGTCCTGAAAACTGGGAACCCCGGACCACAGCTCTGCTTCATGAGTAATCATGATGATTCCCCTCTCATGACGATCCAGTCCTGGCCAAAGTCCTCTCAACAACCTCTGCCCTCGCCAGCACCTCAAGACATGTCTTCAGCATAAATGGGGTGACCTGGCGCTGGATCTCTGGACGCAAAGCCTCCTCGAAATGCCTCTCCCTGGCCTCATCATCTAGTAACAGTTCTGAAGCATATCGTAGAAGGTTCCTGAAACGGATTCCAAACTCTCGAACACTGGCGCTCCCCTGTCGAAGGGTGAGAATCTCCTGGCGACAGGACACCTTCGCAGTCGATGAAAGAAACTCGACTCTAAACCTGTCTCGAAACTCCTCCCATGAGATTGATGACTCCTCACGATCACCGAGGAACAAGAACCACCACTGCCTCACTGCTCCACGGAGCATCGTCACAACCAAGGACAGCCAGTGTTCCTTTCGAGCACGAATCGAACTGAAGCCTATATCGATCTCCTCCAACCAGTCTTCTATGACTGCATCTGAAACGGATCCCTCATACTTCTGTAGACTCTGGAACTGAAACTCTCGAAGTGTCTTCCTCCAAGGGTCATCGTCGTCAACCTCTACTCGGCGGCGATCTGCTGGAACAGCCTGATGGGCATATTCTGCGCAAACCTGACGAGGACGTCGACTTGGAGCCATACCTGCAAAATAACAACTGTTAGAGCTCCTAAGCCTGGAATATGGAAGACTCAACATTAATTAATTAATTGTTTTGTTTTATTTATTTTAGGTTACCTATCCCAAGGTCCACCCATTCAAACACAAGTGCAAAGAATAATGATGCATGATCCTTTCCTAGGTCACTACCCTGCAACCGGTATCACTTTGTTTAGTAGCCATCATAAGCTTAAAGGTCCGTGCAACAGATCAAAGGGGGCCCTAAACGCCTATGTCTTTGCAGGTCTCCAGTGTTTACCCCACTTTCTAAACATGAATGACGCCGTTGCCCTACCATCCCATGCATCCTCACCTGTGCCTAACTCCAAATTCCATCCTATCCCTCAACCAGACCTCTGATACCACTCTGTCATGACCCCCTCCCCACAAAGTGTACCCCTCCTGGGCCGGTAATGTGAGAAGGGAGATAATGACCCCCGAGTCCCGCCTCCAGTAGGCCCCGGGTTGGCGACTAGCACTGAGGGTATAATACACACACAAATGGGAGGCATTACCCTTTAAGAGAACACATGCAGAAGAGAGAGATAGTATAGAATCCAACCAACTCCAACTCATAACTGAAATATAAAAGAAACCCAAGTACATATATGAAATGTCATGAAAAAGTACTACAACTGAAAGGAAAAACTAAAAGTACCCAAAAGAAAGTAAAACGGCAGCGACCACAAGCCCGAACAGCTCCTCCTTCAACCGCAAGCTAGTAGTAACTAGCTTGATCTCCAACCTACTCCAAGTGACCTGAAAAACAGTTTATATATACATAGGGTGAGTATAACAGTATACTCAGTAGGATCCTCCCCAAGCCTCTCATGGAAAAGTAAAGAAAGCATGCTAAAGCCCAGTGAACAACAAGTGAAACTAACTCGTTACCTAAACAGGTATACTAAGTTCCCAACCTCGCCATGGCTACTCTCACCAAGTAACGCATACAAGAATATAGAATATAGTAAAGAATATCAAGGGTACCCCGCTACTACTTCCCCACTGGTTTGCCTCTTTGCCCCAACAACATACGTCATGTGCATCTCTCTCCAAGGCTTGCCCACAGACACCTCGGCTAAGCTCTACAATCTGCACCTCGTGCACCACATAGGCTTTCCCGCAGACACCTGGGCGAAGCACCACACCATCCTCACAACCAAAAGTAACCAGGTAGTTTCCGAGAGCCACCACAGCCCGCATAACGTGTATCATACATCGGGTATAATACCTCAATCCATTACAGCCCATACTCCGAGTAAGGATCCTCAAGCCATTATAGCCTATACACGTTACAGCTATAGTATTCCATAGGATACTATATCCAGAATATATGTGTGTGAAATAACCACAAGCCATTACATCCCTCTACACACATATATGGGTAAAACTAACCACTGTGCCTACCAGCACAAAGATCTACCAAGAGAAGAGAGCGGGGTCAAAGGGGGTAGTCAGCCATTCAACCTCCCATCAGAATGTTGGGGAAAACACCCCCCAGGGCTCAGAATCCCCGGGGTGTCGGTTTCCCTTACCGACAGGGTGGAGTAGCGTATAGAAACACAAAAGTACAGAATATATATGACTCAAAACCACACTATGGGCATTACCTAGTCATAGGCACAACTGCAGCTAACGTCTCTCAGACTCCAGGCTGCTACTTCTAAGACTAGGCATCCTATAAGCACACAACCATTTTAAG
Organism: Viscum album; assembly: GCA_963277665.1. Lineage (NCBI taxonomy): Eukaryota > Viridiplantae > Streptophyta > Magnoliopsida > Santalales > Viscaceae > Viscum > Viscum album. Next base: position 821,283,550 of record OY728141.1, on the reverse strand, counting down.
AGCTTTATTAGATTACTCCGTTCTCATTTTTCAGTTCCACTGTAAGTTAATTAATTCTTTAAACATTAATTAACGATGAACAATTTACCGCATTAAACTAAATTGGCATCACATTCAAAAACTGCTCCTTTTTAGGATTCACATCACTATTAAATTCCAGTTTCTCCATCCCCGTGGATTATTACCATTTAAACAAACTTTCATTATGGAATTACTTTCCCATATTCCCAGGCATTATAGAAAAGCATCCTATGCTACTAAACACAAAGGGGCTCAACACGGTGAGTAGATGTACTACCCGTCGAGTCTTTGCCGCCTATAGAAAGAGCATAGACCCATCCTCCATCGAGAGGCTAAACATGGAAAGCATGTGGCATACCCCGCGTGTCTTCGCCTCGTTCGGAAAGAGGGTAAGAAATACCAGCTGCCTTAAGCAGTGGGGAAAAGTAAAGCAGATAAACAACCAAACCAAACCACCAAAATCAAACCATCACATTTATCTCATACCATCATCCTTGGTGTCCTCCCCGACACCCACATGCATAAATCGATGCATCTCTCCACACTAGGCATCATCCGCTACCACAACCACAAGTCCCCATACGTCCACATATCACAACAGCCATCCAGGCTCACATCAAATCACAAGCAGCAGGAAATCAAAGATCACAAAATGGGCTCTCGTCCCTTTAACAAGGCATTCGTCCTTCCTACAAAATGAGCACTCAGAGCTCCAAACCACAAGGCATTCAGCCTTACAAGCAAGCGGGTGACTCAGAACCCTTTTGAAATTATCGAACTAATAGTTCTTTAGTCCATTTTGAATTAACAGATTCATTATCATGCCTCTTTATCTTTAGCCAATTATTTAACAAATAATTCTGGATTTACATTCTTTATCAATTTCCATCATGAACGGGCAACTAATTAAAGAAAAACATAGATATAACTCTATCTAGGAAAACATGAGGCAAACCGTTATCACGGTACAAAGCAATAACATGCGATCAACCAATTCTTTTAATCCAGTTCAAGTATTTAATTAGGTCAATTTCATTGTGATCCAAAGGACTAAATCATGATAATTCTACTATTGGACATAAACAATTAGAGAAGCCATGAATCCCCTACCTCAAACAGTTCCTCATGTTCTTTATCCACACAACAGGTCACGATCCTCCCCTCGCGACAACTGCATCCACCGGAGGATGCTGCGGTACGACAGTACCAACCAACCCCAAGAAAACCCCTTAGAATCTTGGAAATTACATGGTATAATTATGGAAAGTAGGATAGGAGAAGATAAACCCCAAAAGAATGATGATACAACATACCTTATATCGAAGATTGATCGACACAACTCGGTTGCATCCAAAACAGAGCAGAACCAATCCTAGGAGTAAAGATTGATTGTGAAACTCTTACGGAATGGATTGAACAGTTCTAGTGCCTCTTAGTTGAGAAAAAAGGGAAAGAACAAGGGAGAATGATATCTCGTCCCTTTTTGAAGATTTAATGGGGCGACGGTTTAAGATCCGATTTATTATCCATTGAAAACGAATCGCATTAACCCACGCGGTTTGACCAAGTAAAAACATCCCAGCCTTAGGAATAGTTAATATAGAATTTATGGCCTTTGAATTGGTATTAAAGTCCTTAAAATAAGGTTTTAAAAGTATTTTACGTCAAAGAAAATGTCAAATTTACAAAGCTGGAAGCACTGTTCACAAACTCAAAATTTGGCAAAGTATGGAATCGGTAGCTCTTATGATGTCTAGAAACACTGTTCATTCGTGAAAATAGGCAAAGTATGGAATCGGTAGCTCTTAGGATTCTGGAAACACTGTACAAGTCTACCGATAGAAGGTCACCGATAGAACCTCACCGATAGAACCTCACCGATAGAAACACTATTCAAGTCTACCGATAGAAGTCCCCCGATAGAACCTCACCGATAAAAACACTATTCAAGTCCACCGATAGAAGTCCACCGATAGAACCTCACCGATAGAAACACTGTTCAAGTCTACCAATAGAAGTCCACTGATAGAACCTCACCGATAGAAACACTGTTCAAGTCTACCGATAGAAGTCCACCGATAGAACCTCACCGATAGAAACACTGTTCAAGTCTACCGATAGAAGTCCACCGATAGAACTTCACTGATAGAAACACTGTTCACTGAACCTCACCGATAGAAGTCCACCGATAGAACCTCACCGATAGAAACACTGTTCACTGAACCTCACCGATAGAAACACTGTTCACTGAACCTCACCGATAGAAGTCCACCGATAGAACCTCACCGATAGAAACACTGTTCACTGAACCTCACCGATAGAAACACTGTTCACTGAACCTCACCGATAGAAACACTGTTCACTGAACCTCACTGATAGAAACACTGTTCACAGAACTGGAAATTTGGCAAAGTGTTAGCCGAGCTACTGCTAGACTGCGGCTACCAGTATACCGAGCTATCAGTACGCCGCGGCTACCGGTAAACCCAGCTACTGGTAAGCGGTGGCTACTGGTAGTCAGCCGCTACCGGTAGACCGAGCTACCGGTAGGCAGCAGCTACCGGTAGACCGAGCTACCGGTAGGCAGCGGCTGGGGGATAAGTCACCTTGACCTCCCGGAACACCTCCAACACCACATTTTCACAAAGTAATGGACCAGGGAGGTCCGGGCCATTACATCGACATTGACGATGATGCAACCTTCGAGGAGCGACCTGTGGAGATCCAAGACCGCAAGGAGAAGGTGTTGCGTGTACGTTCTATTCCTTTAGTTCGTGTCTTGTGGCGACATGGTGGCATGGAGGAGAGTACCTGGGAGCGTGAGTCATAGATATGTGCTCAGTACCCAGAGTTGTTTAATGTTTAACTCTTTTCATGTAATGACGTTTCCTTTATGGTTAGACCTTTCATGTTTTATTTATGTACCTTTTTTTTGTGATGTTATGATTGAATTGTTTGGATATGGATTGTTTGTTTCCATATTCTTGGATGTCGTAGTTTTGTTCCAGCTTTCGAACAACTCATGGTGGTTTTCCCCTGAGAGGTATCTTATGGGGTGGTTGTTCGGACCCCTCTGTTACTCTGAGTTGGTTTTTAATTCTCGAGGACTAGAATGTTTTGAGAGGTATCTAATGTAATGGCCCGGACCTCCTTGGTCCATTACTTTGTGAAAATGTGGTGTTGGAGGTGTTCCGGGAGGTCAAGGTGACTTATCCCCCAGCCGCTGCCTACCGGTAGCTCGGTCTACCGGTAGCTGCTACCTACCAGTAGCTCAGTCTACCGGTAGCTACTGCCTACCGGTAGCTCGATCTACCGGTAGCTGCTACCTACCGGTAGCTCGGTCTACCGGTAGCTACTGTGTACCGGTAGCTGCTGCCTACCGGTAGCCGCCGCTTACCATTAGCTCGGTCTACCGGTAGCCGCATCCTACTGGTAGCTGGGTTTACCGGTATCCGCGGCGTACTGGTAGCTCGGTATACTGGTAGGTGCAGTCTAGCAGTAGCTTGGCTAACACTTTTCCAAATTTCCAGTTCAGTGAATAGTGTTTCTATCGGTGAGGTTCAGTGAACAGTGTTTCTATCGATGAGGTTCTATCGGTGGACTTCTATCGGTGAGGTTCAGTGAACAGTGTTTCTATCGGTGAGGTTCATTGAACAGTGTTTCTATCGGTGAGGTTCTATCAGTGGACTTCTATCGGTGAGATTCAGTGAACAGTGTTTCTATCGGTGAGGTTCAGTGAACAGTGCTTCTATCGGTGAGGTTTAGTGAACAGTGTTTCTATCGGTGAGGTTCTATTGGTGGACTTCTATCGGTGAGGTTCGGTGAACAGTGTTTCTATCAGTGAGGTTCTATCGGTGGACTTCTATCGGTAGACTTGAACAGTGTTTCTATCAGTGAGGTTCTATCGGTGGACTTCTATCGGTAGACTTGAACAGTGTTTCTATCGGTGAGGTTCTATCAGTGACCTTCTATCGGTGGACTTGTACAGTGTTTCCAGAATCCTAAGAGCTACCGATTCCATACTTTTCCAAATTTCACGAATGAACAGTGTTTCCAGACTTCATGAGAGCTACCGATTCCATACTTTTCCAAATTTCACGAATGAACTTTGTTTCCAGACTTCATGAGAGATACCGATTCCATACTTTGCCAAATTTCACGAATGAACAGTGTTTCCAGACTTCATGAGAGCTACTGATTCCATACTTTTCCAAATTTCACGAATGAACAGTGTTTCCAGACTTCATGAGAGCTACCGATTCCATACTTTGCCAAATTTTGAGTATGTGAACAGTGTTTCCAGCTTCGTAAATTTGACGTTTTCTTTGACGTAAAATATTTTTTAAAACCTTATTTGAAGGACTTTAAGGCCGATTCAAAGGCCATAAATTCTATATTAATTATTCCTAAGGCCGGAATGTTTTTACTTGGTCAGACCGCGTGGGTTAATGCGATCCATTTTTAATGGAGAATAAATCGGATCTTAAACCGTCGCCTCTCTAATTTTTTTTAAAAGGAACGAGATATCATTCTTCGTTGTTCTGCCTCCTGGTTCTCATATGCAAGATGCTAGAACCGTTCAATCCTTTCCGTAGGAGTTTCACAATCAATCTTTACTCCTAGGATTGGTTCTGCTCTGTTTTGGATGCAACCGAGCCGTGTCGATCAATCTTCGATATAAGCATCCTCCGGTGGATGCAGTTGTCGCAAGGGGAGGATCGTGACCTGTTGTGTGGATAAAGAACGTGAGGAACTATTTGAGGTAGGGGATTCATGGCTTCTCTAATTGTGTATGTGCAATCATAGAATTAGCATGATTTAGTCCTTTGGATCACAATGAAATTGACCTAATTAAATACTTGAACCGGATTAAAATAATTGGTTGATCGTATGATGTTGCTTTATACCGTGGTAACGGTTTGCCTCATGTTTTCCTAGATATAGTGATATCTATGTTTTCTTTGATTTTTTGTTCGTTCATGATGGAAATTGATAAAGTATGTAAAGTCGGAATTATTTGTTAAATAATTGGCTAAAGATAAAGAGGCATGTTAATGAATCTTTTAATTCAAGATGGATTAAAGAACTATTAGTTCGATAAATTAAAAAGGGTTCTGAGTTACCCGCTTGCTTGTAAGGCTGAATGCCTTGTGTTTTGGAGCTCTGAGTGCTCATTTTGTATGAAGGCTGAATGCCTTGTTAATGGGCCGAGAGCCCATTTTTGTGATCTTTGATTTCCTGCTGCTTGTGATTTGATGTGAGCCTGGATGGCTGTTGTGATATGTGGAAGTATGGGGACTTGTGGTTGTGGCAGCGGATGACGCCTAGTGTGGCGAGATGCATCGGTTTATGCATGTGGGTGTCGGGGAGGACACCAAGGATGATGGTATGAGATGAATGTGATGGTTTGATGTTGGTGGTTTGGTTTGGTTGTTTATCTGCTTTACTTTTCCCCACTGCTCAAGGCAGCTGGTCTTGCTTACCCTCTTTCTGAAGGAGGCGAAGACACGCGGGGTATGCCATGTGCTTTCCGTGTTTAGCCTGTCGATGGAGGATGGGTCTATGCTCTTGCTATAGGCGGCAAAGACTCTACGGGTAGTATATCTACTCGCCGTGTTGATCCCCTTTGTGTTTAGTATCATAGGATGCTTTTCTAGAATGCCTGGGAATATGGGAAATTAATTCCATAATGAAAGTTTGTTTAAATGGTGATAATCCACGGGGATGGAGAAACTGGAATTTAATAGTGATGTGAATCCTATAAAGGATCAGTTTTTGAATGTGAATCCAATTTAGTTTAATGTGGTAAATTGTTCATGGTTAATTAATGTTTAAAGAATTAATTAACGTACATTGGAACTGATAAAATGAGAATGGAGTAATCTAATAAATCTCTTCAAATGGTTGTGTGCTTATAGGATGCCTAGTCTTAGAAGTAGCAGCCTGGAGTTTGAGAGACGTTAGCTGCAGTTGTGGCTGTGACTAGGTAATGCCCATAGTGTGGTTGTGAGTCATATATATTCTGTACTTTTGTGTTTCTATAAGCTACTCCACCCTATCGGTAAGGGAAACCGACACCCCCGGGATTCTGAGCCCTGGGAGGGGGGGGGGTGTTTTCCCCAACATTCTGATGAAAGGTTGAATGGCTGAGTACCCCCTTTGGCCCCGCTCTCTTCTCTTGGTAGATCTTTGTGCTGGTAGGCACAGTGGTTAGTTTTACCCATATATGTGTGTAGAGGGCTGTAATGGCTTGTGGTTATTTCACACACATATATTCTGGATATAGTATCCTATGGACTACTATAGGTGTAACGTGTATAGGCTATAATGGCTTGAGGATCCTTACTCGGAGTATGGGCTGTAATGGCTTGAGGTATTATACCCGATATATGATACTCGTTATACGGGCTGTGGTGGCTCTCGGAAACTACCTGGTTACTTTTGGTTGTAAGGATGGTGTGGAGCTTAGCCCAGGTGTCTGCGGGCAAGCCTTGGAGAGAGATGCATAGGATGTATGTCATTGGGGAAAAGCGGCAAACCAGTGGGGAAGTAGTAGCGGGGTACCCTTGATATTCTTTACTATATGCTATATTCTTGTATGCATTACTTGGTGAGAGTATCCATGGTGAGGTTGGGAACATAGTATACCTGTTTAGGTGACGAGTTAGTTTCACTTGTTGTTCACTGGGCTTTAGCATGCTTTCTTTACTTTTGCACGAGAGGCTTGAGGAGGATCCTACTGAGTATACTGTTATACTCACCCTATGTATTTATAAACTGTTTTTCAGGTCACTTGGAGTAGGTTGGAGGTCAAGCTGGTTACTTCTAGCTTGTGGTTGGAGGAGGAGATGTTCGGGCTTGTGGTCGCTGTCGTTTTACTTTCTTTTGGGTACTTTTAGTTTCCCCTTTCAGTTGTAGCACTTTTGCATGACATTTCATATATGTACTTGGTTTCCTTTTATATCTCAGTTCAAATTTGGAGTTGATTGGAGTTTATTCTATCTCTCTCTTCCGCATGTGTTCTCTTAGAGGGTAATGCCTACCATTTGTGTGTGTATTATACCCTTGGTGCTAGGCGCCAACCCGGGGCCTACTGGAGGCGAGACTCGGGGGTCATTATCTCCCTTCTCACATTGCTGGCCTAGGAGGGGTACACTTTGTGGGGAGGGGGTCGTGACATTATATACGTAACCCAAGAAGTAAGATTGATCGTTTCTTTGATGGGTTAAAATCATTTCTCCGTCGAGCATTAGTCTCACAAACCTTCTCGTCGTACGAAGATATTGTCTCGTGTGCTATCAAGACGGAAAAGGAATTCTCTAAGTCTTATGACTTTAAAGAAAAGCAAGAAAAGAATAGATCTTCTGATCAATATGGAAATGGAAATAAGGGGAATACGGGAAGAGTTGAATATGAGTCCTGTAGTAAATGTGGAAAGAAACACCCCGGTACTTGCTTGAAGGGAATGAGAGTCTATTACAAGTGTGGGGAAAATGGACACCAAGCTTGTGATTGCAAGGGAAAGAAAGAGGCTATCAATGTTGAATGCTACAATTGTAGGGAAATGGGGCATTATGAAAATGAATATCCTAAGAGTTAGGGAGAATTACCTCAGAAAAGGCCAAGGGATCAAGGCCAAGCTTATGCTGTTACTACAGATGAAGTGGAATAATTATTGTATTTGTGCTTTTGGACTCAAGAACTATATTATGGTTATAAAAATAATGTGATATATATAAGGATTGTACTGCAGTACTTGTTGTTTTTATTAAGGTTTTAATATGATTAAGGTAATCATATTTTTAGTATGTGACAATAAGAGAAACTTTACTTTGTTTGAGTAATCTGATGATACAATTGATTTTGGAATTTAGAGACCTTTTAGATAAAGTCTGGACAGAGGTATCTTGGATAACTATAAAGGTTGGAATGGATTAAGTTTAACTTTTGAGATTATTGTTTAATGTTAAAACATTTATGAAGAGTATTTTTGGAATATTATAATACTATAGTTTTAGGAAAAGGACAACCTGCAGGTTGGGGGATAACCCGTCACGTCAGACCAAGCTGCAGGAATCAAACCCACAACCATAGTGTGACATGCCTTTATTACCTACCACTAGCCTACAAGAAGTCCCTGGTTATTACAAAATAGTTTTACTAATCTAAATGGCATGTGTTAATATTTTGAACCTTGTATGATTAGGATAAATATAATATTTTTTAATTCTATTATCTTTTTGAGTGAAAGATAAGTTTGTGGTAGAAATTAGTTGAAGGATGGAACTCTACTTGTCAAGCATAAATATATATATACCTATCTCCTATTCTATGAATAAATTAATTCTTAAACTTTAGTAAAGGGATATTAAAACAAAAAAAATGTGTTATCCTAATACCTTATGTCTTGTTGAACTGATAATATTTTAAATCAACATAGATTGAAGGCTTTGAGGCCCTCAATTTTACACTTTTTTGTGATTGATGACCTCAATCACTCCCTAAAAATATTTATGTTTTTCCTCCAATTATATGTCTCTAATTTCCACCAATGTTCTCCTTATCGAGATCATAATTTGGTGGTGACTTTTTCATTCCCCTTTCCCTCTTATTAAGGCTAAAATTTATTAACCTTATTTCTGATGTGGGTTTTCCACAAAGGTATTTTCTATTTTCAACCTTTTATTTTCAACGAAAAATTTAAAATTGCGAGGATGCAATTTATTGAAGGAGGGGAGAATGTAACACCCCAAGCTTTCACGATACGCTTCTCTTTCAATAATGCAATAGCTTGCATTGTACGCAAGTTCGAGATTCTAACACACTGTGACCAATCAAAGTAGCCGTTATGAGTAGTAATTCCCACTTTTTGAAATTATATAAATTTTATATTTCAAAATGGACTTAATTTTTGTATTCAGAATATCGAAATTAGCCTATGTTGAATTTTTGGTATTTTTCTGAGAAATTCTAATTTGTTTATGAATAGTGAAAAATACTTAAAAACAACTTTGTTAATCAAAATAATTTATAGTGATAAATTATACTATTGAGTGGTTTTCAAGTTTAATTATAATATATTTTTACCATTTTATCCAATGGTGGTCATTAGAGTTAATTTCACTTTGAAATTGGACATAAACAATTGTCAATCTTTTGATATATATTGTTTCTTAGAAACATGCTATTTGTTGTGACGGCGGGAATTAATTATAAAATTAATTAATGCAACTTATATATTTGTAATTTTGTAAAATAGACATAATTTTTGAATTTGGAATATCAATTATAGCTTAGGGTGAAATTTTGACATTGTTCTGAAAAACTTCAATTTTTGATGAATAGTGAAACCACTAAGTGGTAGTTAAAAAATAGTTTTTCGTTTAATTTAAACATTACCACTTCTGTGATTTGATTTTCAAAAATCTAACATACATGGTTGTCATTAGGAAGTAAAATGTGGTTCAATGGGATTAAAATAATTCTTTGGTGAATAGTAACTTTTAAGTTTAATTAAACGCGATTAAAGGTAATTATTGAAATTTAAGTTAAAAATGATATTATAAAAATATTAAAATACCTTTACACTTGTCCTACCCCTATTGGATGAGTCATGGACGACCAAGACAATCAATGGGTCAACTTGGGGACCCCATGGAGCCACTTTGGTAGGAAAATGAAATTAAAAACTTTTTATTTAATGTTAAAATAAAAATGTCACAAACATGAGTTGTTTTAATAAAACAATTTTTAAATGGGGTTATACCAGTCATAGTTTTGACTAAAAATATTCATTAGAAATATAAAAAGATTTCCCACATCATGATATTTTTTTATAACTTTTAGACATTAAATAAATTAAATATTTTATTACACAATGATGATGTAGTGATTACCTCATTAATTAACGATTTAAATAAAATAGTAATATAATGTAAAATCTAAGAGTTAAACTTGTCCAAAGCCTATTGGATGAGTAGATTTTGAACCCTTATAACCTTACCCTCGAAATATATAAGTGTGTGACCTTTAAAATCAGAAACTCAATATATAATAATGTAACATTTCATTACTTTCCAAGAGTTCCCCTCCTCTCCTCTTATAAATGGCCCCCACCACTACCACCTTATTCACACCTTCAAAGCCTTTTGGCTCAGCCAAACTCTGCCCAAATACTCTCTCAACTTCCCTATCTTACTCCTAGAAGCCTCACTTTGGGAATAATTCTTCCCAAGGAATCCTTTGGCTCAAATCAAAAAGAGTTACCCGATTTTAAGGTAATGTCTTCTTTTATGTTATTTTGTTTTATCTTGCTTCTCCAACCACCTAAACTCTTTTTATTCTTTTATTTTATAAAAACACCAGTATCTAAAATATACTAGGATGTTTTTATGATAGGTATTTGTTTTACACTTACACACACCTTCGTCTAATGGTTAAAGAACATACTATTTCTCTGGGTGGCGAAATACTGCTTCATGAAACGATGATTGTCCAATATTCTTTTAACACATCTAATGGTGGCAATTTTGATGAAACTATTTTGATATATGATATATATATTATGTTTATGTTTTCCTTATTCTTCTTTATTTCTCATTTATGGCATACTTTATGATTTCCATTATGGGTAAACGCGATAATTTCATTTTAGGAAGTGCGGACCACCGCCCCCTCAAAGTGATTTGAATCGTTAATGCCATATGTGGGATGTATAAAGGATGGAGTAAATGGTATTATACATTATATTATACTGTAATTATATTATACCTTTATATAATTATAACTTCATTCCATTAAATATGAAATAGAAATGAAAGTAGCGTTCATGCGTACGTACGACTTACCGTCTCCATGAATGGTGCATTTCATTTCTTACCTCTAAATGTTATGTAATATTATAAATGAATGTATATACTGGATATATATGATGTATATGATATCTACATCATGAATATAATTATGGACATAATGGATATTTTACCACATGAACAAAGTGTAATTATAAGAAGTTTATTTTTGACTCAAGTACCTAAGATCGACAAAACGACCGTTATTAACTTAAATAATTACATAAGGTTCATGACATGGTAATAAGTGATATAAAAGGAATAATGAACTTAAAAAAGGTTCTTAAGAAGGTAGAGATTAACTCTAGTTTATTATTCAGGAGGTTAAAGAGCGGTCGAGTCAAGTTGGACATAAGGTAAGGGAATTTCTTAACCCAATTTCCAATCTTTGGGTTAATCTCCTACTTTCAAATTATGTCATGATATTATTATGTACTATCTTGTATTTGTACTTTCTTTATGTGTAATTATAGTAAATACTCATAATATATGTATTTTATTTTAAAAATGATCTTTGTATGGGAATACATCTCAATCTATTTTCATTGAGGCATATTTTGTTTTATACACAACTTTCTTTTATACGGTGTATAAACCCCTTTGACATTTACGATTATTCAAAAGGTATATTTTTTATACGAAGCATTTACTAAACTAAAAAAGGGAATGTTTTTTTTGTCGTACGTATGCGGAGACAACGACTTCTCTGTTGCCGTGATCATTATTTGAGTTTAGGCTTCCTCTACAAGCCATAACTTTTTTAAATGAAAAACAAATACCATGTTTTACTTTTATTTAATTTTGGTATTGAAAATGGTATGTATGAAACATTGTTTACGAGTCTTAATATATGAAAACCCAGTGAAAATGTATATGTATTTAACGCAAGCTTAAAAATGTCTTTAGAAAACCTGACTCTCGAGTGTGGAAGACAGGAAGGGATTGGGTGTGGACCCATCATGGCCTGTAATTAGTCAAGTAGTCTCAGAATTAGTCATTTTTTTTCAGAATCATGCATAATGTTTTCAGAAAAACACTGGAGTATATTTGAGAAATTTTAAATGTAATTATCTTTTAAAAATTGAACTGGTATTTTGATGCCACAATTAATTTCAAATGGTATTCTTAAAAATGGTATTCCTAAATGTTTATATACCAATTTTGATTTGAGGAATGCATTGGACTTAATAAATGACGGGTGAAGCCCGCTATAGCTCTTTGATGCATCGGTAGGTTTTTTTTTCAAAACCAAGCCGAGAGAATTTATTAAATGAAGAGTTTACAATGTAATCTCGAGGTGTAATGAAGTTGCACCATCAACCATTTAGAAAGCAGCCAGAACATAGGGTAAAAAAAAGAATAAGTAGGCTGACATACTTCAAGAGGAGGAGGGACTGCAGCCGAAGCAGTCCAGGAGAATGCTAAGCCATCTAGGCTTTAAGTTGGTGAAGGGGGGCCTCCAGGTGCTCAAACTATCCAGAACATCCAACATGTAGAGCCAAACACCAATAGCAGGCAGGGACAACGGAACAGGCTTCAAAATCAGGCGGGTAGAAGCAGTCAACAAAACATTAAAAGCAGAGGGCAAGCCAAACATCTTCATGAAGTGAACATCCCTTATGAAATCCATAAGAAGCTGATCAGAGAACTCCAAGTGCATCAAATATAGATACTTAGCTATAGAGGAACAGACCATCATAACCAGCAATATCACCCAGCTGTTCAACATTTTCAGAGCAGAACCTGTTCTAAGATACACAGCTAGAAGAAGTCAAATAGAACAAAGAAGAAAACAAAAAAACCAGTTTTCCCCATGGAGAACATTCAAAAATAATTAGAAATCCAGAAAATACAGTCAATTGATGATGCCAAAACACATAACCTTCCTTCTAGGAATCAGAGCAAATATAGCCAAACTGACTCAGGTGATCAGAGACAGAAAACCACAAAGCAAATCAGATCAGCCAGAACAACAAAAAGTTGAGACCAGTGCACCAGAAGAAAGACCACACAGAGGGTCTGCAAACAACAACATCAAGAAAGTGGTGCTTTCAACTTCAATTTCTCAAAGTAAATGAATTTCATAGCATTTTGGAATTGGTCTTCATTAATAATCCCCTTTTGTCTCTCCTGTTTCGACAATTCTTGTTGCTTTCTCATATGAGCAAGCCACCCTTGCATTTCCTCTTCCGTTAATTGAAATGAGAAGTAATATAAAACAACGCTGGATTTCTCACATATTAATTCCCTTTTATCTTTTTCAGGGTAAACATTTTTATTAACCTCAGTCAACCTAGTGGTGATGGTTCTTTCCACTTGAGAGTAATCCTTACATCTTCTAGTCTTTTTTGGGTTCAGGGTGATGAAACCATCAGCATCTACCACTGATTTTTTTTTCATTTCCTCGCCATGGTTTTCAGATATTCTTCTTCTAATTGTCCGGGCTTATCCTCCTCTTCAGATGATGATCCACTGCAAATGGATCCATCTCTATGAACCTTTTCAACTACCTCTTGATCTGTGTTAACAGATCGAGCAGGACAGCCCATGTCTTTCTTATTCAACGAACAATCACCAAGATTGTGATTTTCTATATTGAGCTGAACAGAATCATTACTATACACAACATTTTGTTGATTAACCCTATTATCCACAGAAATTGAATCTATAGCATTGACTTCCGTGACAAAATCTACAGATTAGATCGCAGCCCTATTGTCCACAGAAATTGAATCTGTAGCATTGACTTCCGTGACAAAATCTGCAGTTTGGATTGCAGAGATATGAGAATCTTCCTTATCCTATCTAACCTCCAAATTAGTTTCTCTAATCTGTTCATTAGGCACCTTAGAGGTACTTGGCAGATTAGAGTTGTTAGGGATTTTAGAAGGGGCTGTTGTCTTGGAAACTTTTTCCACCCAACAAGGCTTTAATTGCTTAGTAGAGGGAGATTCTTGTTTCCCACAATTCTTGCAAACATGACTATATTTAAAACAATTTCCACAAAATTCAGGAAGGTTTTCAAAAACCACATTCTAAACAAAACCTCTGTCCCCATTTTGAATCCAAAAACAGCTTGGAAGGTCTTTAGAGAGATCAATCTTGGTGCATACCCTTGAAACCGAGGGCCTTGTCAAATTAGAGGTGGAAAAATCCAATTTAATTGGAGTACCAAACAGTTTAGCAATAGCAAATAAGGATTCTCTTTTAAACAAGTGAATCGGTAGGTCTGGAAAAGCAAGCCAGATTGGAGCGATGGGGGATTCAAAGCCATTGACGTAGTCCGGCGACCATTTAAGAAATTTCATGGAGGATCTCCAAAAATTCCAAAAACTACGCATCCAGAATCTGTAATAGTCCGAATCTGATGTAAATCTAAAAAGAACATTCCAAGAGTTTAAGAAACCTATTTTGAAGTCGGTAAAGCCTATCTTTTCCAGTGTATTTATTAGGAACGGAAGAGAAGGTCACTGCTTAGATAAATTACCAATCAAGGCATACTGTAAATCAGAGGCAAGTGAGATTACCTCTTCCTTCGTGAAAGATATAGCATTTAAACCACGATGTCTGAATGCTTTAAGAGCTATAAGCTCAACCTTTCTTAGGTCAGTGGATGAATCGGCACCCACGACTACATCGGCGAAGGATCTAGCATCTCGAAACCCTCTCCTAGGGTTTGCTTCACAATCGCCTGGACCCGACAGCTCCTTAGCCTCTGCTCCCGACATCTCTCTTTGTGGTATGCATCGGTAGGTCTCATGAGACAAACTAGTGTCTTGGCACGAGGCCTTGACAAAATCTTATTAGTGGTCTTGGAACGAGGCCTTGGCTACGTGGTTATGATAGTCTGACATTATTCATTCCATCATTATGAAAGTGGTTATTGATATTTCATGTGATTATTCAACTAGTAGAATATCCATGTGAGTAAGTAAATGGCATTATTTAATTTTATTTTTTCTATATTATGCTGAAGTTCATGTTTAAAAAGGCTTTTTTTAGTTATACATTGCCTTAAATGTTAATGTTTTTTTTATGAAAGCTTCCACAATATTATTATCCTTACTGAGCATCTGAGCTCACCCATTTCAATGTTTTAATATTTTCTTGGATGTAAAGAAGTATTTTATGAATGACCTGTAAGGATATTCAGAAGAGGATATGAGTGTGGACTATGGAGACTTTGTTATTGTAGTTTTTCACTTTATGATGTAATGTAACGTTTATGAATGTATCTAGTGTTTCCAAGGCTACTAAACTAATCAGTCTTTCGAGACTTGATATTTTGTGATCATGCCAATGTTATGAAGTAATGCACTAACTCTGGGTAACTGGGGTCAGGGCGTTACATTCAATATGATAATTAACATGGAAACAACGTTCTTGCGTACGTACGACTTACCGTCTTAATGAATGGTGTGTTCCATTTAATATTTATTTATTCTATATATTATTTTAATTTAAATATAATATCTATACATGATATTTATATTATTATTTACATTCTAGAATAATGATATATATATAAGGACCAACAATTTATAAAATTAAGACACATGCGAAGAAGCGAGTGAATATTACCAGAAGTGATACCTTAGCAAAAGATCGTTAACATGCGGGTAATATAAGGTCATAATAATACTATATGTGTTATTAGATATAATATAATTACTCTATAAAATATGTATAATAAACTTATATTTATTATACAGGAATATTTTTTGAGTATGAATAGAATCAAGACACAATGTAAGGGGATTTTTGTCTCACCTTTATTTCAGTGAGACACATGCCTCATACACTACATGTTTCTTCTACGTGGTGTATATACTACCCATGAATGAATATTATGAGTATTTTAAAGATGATTATAATATTTCCATATTATTATAATTTTCTTTTTTACATGGGGAATATGATTCTATATATTATATACGGATGACTGTTGATTTAACATTCTCTTCCATATTTGGGATTATTTCGCTATAATTCTCCATTGGGTAATATTAATCATCCATGTCCATGATTTGTAAAAATTTCATCATAAAATTTTTATTATCCTCTTATAGATGTTTTAAGTCATTTTTACCCATTTTTTGACTTTTTACTACATGGTTCAGATGTAATCTTTCACTCATTTTCCAAACAACATATTGTTTGAATTTTCTGGTAAAAGTATATTTTAATTTTATTTTAACCGATACAAAATGAACATATTTTCATACTTTCATAATTCCTTATTGTATTTATTATTCCCCTACAATCTTACAAGGTTATTTTCAAATAAAAGTTTTTCTTCTAAGATTGCGTGACATTTTATGAAAAGAAGACTATTTCAACAAAGAAATGATATTTTTCTCAGTAACTATTTTAAATGATTTTAATTATTCCCTTATATTATTTTAATGTGGTTTCAAAGAAAAATATTTTGAAAAATTTTATATTTTAAAAAATAATTTTTATGTAAAATTCATGTTCATTGTGACCTTTCAAATTCTATCACCATCTATTATGACATACTTTGTTACAGTTCAAGAATAACATCCATATTCACTGTCTAAATGGTTTATGTTTTTGTAGAAATGATGTTTAAGAACCCCACTTATTTTAATGGGTTATTCTTTTGATGAAATGATTATGAAACATGTATCTTTTCTACAGGTGATGATAAGATTTCATGTTTACGATTCCCATTTTATTTAATCAGTTATTATGTGATTGTTTATGACCTTGTGTCCAATATATATGCATGATTTCATGTCCTAATTCAATGTGTGGACATGGTTTTCATGTCCATAATTCTATGCATCGAACTGGTTTTCATGTCTATAATGTTATGCGTGAACCTGATTACATGTTCACAATTCTATGCATGGACCTTATTACATGTTCAAAATGTTATTAGTGAACCATATATAGTTTTCACATTGTTTTTCATGGACCTATTTTCATGTCCATATGTTTATGCAAGGGCCTGACTTCATGTACTTGATTTAATGAGTGAACGTGCTAATATTTATACATGTTGAAAAAGTTATAAGTTTATGTTTATACAACAATTTCATTCCTTATGTAAATTTTATGATCTTATAGATTATGTTCATTGATTTAATTATGACCCATGTATACATTTGATATGTTGGGCATGATATTCTAATGTTATGATCACATTATAATACCCTTATGCACATGATTATGCTTACATATCTTATTTCTTTACCCTTACTGAGAACTTGAGCTCACCCCTTCCTTATGTTTCCTTTCCCTAGGCCAGGAAGAAAGGTTTTAGGTAGAATTATTAAAAGTGGAGATCATTATGGGAGATTTTGATGATCTTTCACAAGTATAAAAGAATTTGTTTCCAAGTTTCCAAAGACACTAAACAATTATGGTCCTCGAGCATGTAGTATTGTAATTCACTGAATATTCATTTAAAATAATGTGATATCCAGGAATGTTAATCCTGGGTCACTATAGTATATATAAATTGAAAAAACATTCAAATTGAAAACATACTAGCTCCATTAGTTCCATAGAAGTACTTTATATTTTTATACGTGAGTATTAAATATATAAGTATTTAACCATTATTTTTTCCTTGTCCATATTATTTGATTTTAAATACGTTTGTTGAATTGGGTAAAAAATTATAACATTTTACCCTGTATCTCAAATTGGAAAACGTACTGGTTTTTTTTCATAACATTCTCCATACTAATTTATATTAAAAAAATCTGTTTTTAGGATTCTAGGGCCATGGGGCTATAATTCATTAAACTCGAGCTATAGATAAATCTAGAAAAATGCGGCTCAATGGAAGATCATGGAGTGAATAAATTATGCGTGAGAATATTTGGAATTACCTTTACTTAATATTCCATAACATTAGGTATAGTGGTCTAATTTGCCTAATTTGAATAATATCATAAAGAGAATTTGATGTGAATGAAACATAAGAAATATCATTTCAAAACACCATCCCTTGAAATGATAAAAGATGAGTATCAAGGATGAAATTTGAAAATTCATGAAACATCATGGATTGATATGATTGACTATTTTGATCAAGTTGATATGTCCACTATAAAAAATATTCTTTAGTGATGATTCCATTGAAATTTTTAGATACATAGAACCACGAGAGGAAATTCCATCACGAAAATTATTTATTGTAATGTATATTTTGATTGAAAAAATGATTTATTCATGTGGTTTGAATACATGAAATGAATGCATAGTATTTACACTGATCAATTGTGTGTGTGTGTTGCAATTTAATATCTCATCATCCATTGTACAACGCCCACTCTATAGCTTCTCTCTCACTTCATTATCATTTAGTTTCCTTTGAAAAATATTGGTAAATTTTTAGCATAATTTGGAATGCTTGAATAAAGCTATGTAAAATGTATATTTATTTTAATTATTTATATTTATTTTTTTCACTTATTGGAGAGAGTTTCTTCCTTCTTTTTATTTGATTTATATGAAGTGTATGGACACCTAATTGTCGATGATGGTTAATCATTTTCCAATTTTGTGTTTTTATATTGAAATGTCTACATGTGTCCTTCATGATTATATCATACATTTTTTTGATAAGGGAATGGATAGATGAGTCCTAAATTCATATCTCATAAATTTTCTTTCATCTTTAAATAAGCATGTTCCTGCTTATTATATGGAATAAGTTGTTAAAATTTATTTTAGCTTTTAGTCTGTTCTTTAAAGTTCAATGTAGGATGGAACGTGTTCATTTTGTTCCATCCATATGCTCTCAAATCACAATCTCAAAGAATCAATTTAATCAATAATCATGTCTCATTTGATTTATAGAAGTTGGTTGTATCATTCCCTATTAAGAGAAATGGGAAATAAAAAACTCATACATGAAAGAGTGGTGGATGAAAATGATGACACACCCAAGGCCAATTGGGATTGTAGTTTCAACATAGAAAAACAAAAAATTTGAAAATGATATAAACAGATAGTAAAAAGGATTTCAAAACATGTCAAGAATGTATCAGGAGAGAGTCCAACGTAGTGATTACCATGAAAAAAAATCATACTCTAGTTTAATTGACGCAACAACCATATATTATCATTGATTATCTTAACTAAAAATCATGATAAAAATAAAAAACAATTCCATGGTTTTCCCCTATTACTTCCTAAATCATGAAATAAATTTAACTGACATGATCCATGATCTATAATTCTACTATTTGGTTTCCTCTCCTCCCTATGTGTTGACCTCTTATTTAGTTGTGTCTCCTTAATCATACATGAGGTGAAAAAAATACATCCATGACAAATAACCATGTATTTCTTCCCTACCAATTACTTAAATCTTCTTCCAATCTCTTTGACTCTCCATCATGTCTGACTCCCCTCAACCCTCAAACAAATTCTCTCCCCTCAGCTTTTCAACATGTCAGTCTCCCTGAATCCTTGTTCTTCATCAAAACCATACAACTTTACTATTTTATTTGGTTTAATATATTCAACCCTCCATCAAATTTTGATTGTCTCCCACCACATCTCCCCATAAAACCCTAGGTTATTTATACTTCCTGGTTCTATTCTATTCGATCATCGTCAGCATTTGACCTCTCATTCTTGGTTATTTTAGGAAGAAACTGATTTTGAATCATGATTATTAATTCATTTAGTTATTGTTATATTTTTAGGGAAAAACCGGAATCTATATTTGAATGGATGCTACAACCATATGTCATCATTGGTCTTCATGAATTCTCCTTCTCCCTTCATAAAGTATGGATGAAATAGAACTGTAGTGGTCTAAGATCTATAATTATACTATTTTCCATCCTCTTCTCCCCACATGGTCATCTCTCATTTAGTCGTATCACCTTGATCATACAATGGGAAAAAATCATCCATGCAAACTCTCCATGTCAAGATCCCATACCCATTACTCAAAATCAAAACCCTTCCATTGTTTCAGTATTCATCTAATCTCTTAGACTCTCCACTTTGTTTGGCTCCACTAAACCCTCAATTGCATCTAGCACCCCTTATACATCCAACATGTTCCGCTCCCCACATCAATGTTATTAATTGAAACCATGAATCCTTGCTATTTTCTCTAGTCAAATATATCAAACACTCCATCATGGTCGGATTCTCTCCCACCACTTCTCCCCCGAAACCCTAGATAATTTTATAATCCAATTCTATTCTATTAAAACCTCATAATAATTTGACCTCTCATTGTTGGTTACTCTGGGTAGACACTGCTTCTAAATCTTGATAATTAATCTTTCATGATATTGTCATTTTTGGTGATTGAAATACATGAATCAGCAGTTGATTACACTTTGAATATCCATTCATAGTCACCATAAAATGTTCTATTTGTTTCATTATTTATTCTATGTCTAAAATCATAAACTTGGTTGGTTTCACCTTTTCATATCACATTATTCATAGTCAACACACTATATCTCCTGCATCCCTGTGATTTATGTGATACTTATATAGTGCAGATGTTACAGTCTCTACAATCAACTATTCAACTTATTTATCATTTTTTCAATCCTAATTTAAAAGAATATATATAATTTGACTTTGTATTGTTGAGGTAATTATAATTATTATTTTTTAATGAAATTTCAATGTTATTGAAAATCAATGACGTGCAATTTCATTTTAAAGTACTTTCATCTTTTATACATGTATATTTCACTTTTATTTTACTATAGAATCATTTTATATAAAAATAGTTGTGTGGTGGTAATAGAAAACTATAATGGATGTATATTCATTTATCATTTCTTTAAAAACTTTTATACACAATTAAGATAATATCCATATCACATATTGATTAAAATGAGGGAATTCAATTTATTACTCTTCAAAAACGTAATGAATACACTAAGTTCGTAAAATATACATTTCATAAATTTTACAATATTTATACAATTTATTAACTTTCATACATTTTACAGCCTTCATAAATTTTATTCTACCGATTATACATACTCTTCAAACAACTTATTGTAGTATATCAATTTTAATATTATCTTATATTATGCAGAAAGTTCTTGAATCACTTTTCAGTTTATTTATTAAGTAGTACAAATAAAGTTTATAATATATTTCATTATTGATTTTTAAAAAATTTATAAACTAAATTAATCCACTGAATTCATGTTATTTAAATATTATATTCATTTTATTCACTAAACAGGTTACATTTAATTTATTAACATTGTGAGTTCTTCATATGGTTTATTAATATTCATAATTCTCCTCCAATAATTATGTAGTTTCTTTCTTATTAAAACCAATTCAATTCATTATCTTTTTACAAATTTGTTTTAAAATTCTGAGTTCAAACCAATTGAACATAATGCATATTTCAGACTCACCTATCTATCTATAACAAATTCAAATCTCAAACACTCATCTATGACAATATGAATAATTGGATATTGATAATATAATAAAAATTATTGGAAGATTGATGAATAATTTTCTTCCCATTCATATTGAATATTCATCAATTACATTCACTAGAAACTGATTATTATCAAAAAAAATTATAATAACAATGAACTTTGAGAAGAATCTGAAAATATTTGGGGAACAACATAGTGATATCAAAGAAAGAACATTTAACTCTTGTTGAATGGACACAAAACCCTTATATTATAATTATATATGGTTGCACACAGAGAATTAATAATGTAGGAAAAAATAGAAGAATACATGGAAGAATACCTAATTAATTTTACATCCAAACATTCATTGGTTTTGAACCCCCAAAACAGTCTTTATCTTCTATGAGCTTTTACCAAGATTCTTCCATTTTGAAACACAATTTCACAAACCTTAAACTAGATAAATGAAAAAAACATTCACATTACAAGGATATAATGTATTTATACATGCTTGGTATACTCAGCTCTACAACAACAATCTATTTTTGTTTTCTTTCAATCTAACTTAATATCTTTGTATGCAATAAGGATATCACATTTCATACATGCTCATTCTATGCAACTAGTCAATTAATCATACAAATCACACATGATACCTACATAATGAGTTATCACATTACACATGGTCCCAAGATCTAAACCCCATTAAGGTTAGAGATCCAAGAAAAGAAAAATATACCATTTAAATATAGCATACAAATTAGGGGTGTTGTTATGTGTAGCAAGACAATGGAACTGCTATTAAAATGAAACAATTTATCTTGACAAGGGAAGATCACAACCATTTTTTTAATTTATTATTTTAAATTTAGAATGAGAACTTGAATTATATTACCAATTTTATAAAATAGTTTACTCTGATTATTGAGATTCCATGAGTTTTTTTAGAATGATAACTTTAATTATGTGAAAAAATTCTGGAGGAAAATATTTGGCTGAGGATATATGACATCATCCCTCAAGACATAGCAAGGAAATGGGACAGGGCATACATTTTTTATATTATTTAAGATGAAAATATGTAAAATCCCAAATGTAACTAGACCTAGTATGGTATAAATTAAAATATAAAATGCTACCAACCCATTTTTGATAGTGACAAATCAAAGATAACAAATAACATTGAACAGTTAATTCTAAAAAATGATGTCAAAAACCTAAGAAACCATATTAGTACGAATGATATGGATAAAACTAAAAATGTAAAAAATATGGATTGAGAATGCACATACATGATAATCGAATCTACAAATATTATGTTCTCTTTCTCAGTGCCAACGTTGAAGGTACAATTATGACATATATCAACAGTAACAAGATCATTTCCCCTTCACTATCCATGTCACTCTAGATATTGACATGAAAGACGAAAACTATTCCCAATATATTATTCACATTTCTCCATTTCCTAGGTGGTGGATAGTTCCACATGCTACCTCATTTGTTGCAATAACATTATTTAGATGTTCAACAATTTTAAAGTAAGCAATATAAGAATTAAAATCAGTGAAATAAAAAACCATCCCAGTCTTATTATTGTATGTGATTATGATGCTGTGGAAAATCACATCAACATCACCATAAAATGGATCAGGGTACAATGAGTATTTTTCATTAAGTAGAGACAATGCCCCACTATTCCATACATTGGTATCAACTTCGTAAACCCAATATCCTTTGTAGTTATACATAATACTGAAATTCTAGAATGCATCAAAATTACTCACTAATCATGCCCCTATGCAATCATACCAGGGGGTCAGGCAATGATTCCCAAGTTTCTTTAAAGTTATATTCCTCAAAATCCAGGTATCACACATCACCAAGAAAAAAAATAAATCTGTTAACAATTAAATAAACCTTCCCATCAATCAGAGTGACTCTTACATTTTGCTTACCTCACTGTGTAGAAGATAATATTACAGGTTTGGATGAAAAGGAATTGGTTCACTCCAGCTTATACATAGTGGAGTTAAATGTAGGAGTGTAAAATGATTAAACTTTATCTCTCTTAAAAAGATATAGATAATAACCTACACTAAATATATCCATTACTCATGGAAGATTCTCCACCTCCAAATCAAGAACGTTCTCGAGAGGAGGAATATTTTCATTGTGCTCCCAGAAGATTAAGTTGAGTCTTCTAAGAAAATGGAGTTCAATTACATATATACAGAGATTTTTGGGACTCATTTTTATAGCCTAAATAGTCAAAAGTTTGGATGAGAGAGTAAAAAAACGTTTGTTAAGGGGTGACTAACAAAATAGATCAGAAATAATTTAGAGACAAACGATTGTTCGGTGGTAATAGCTCATTTTAAATGAGGGATTTGGGGAGAAATGGGATCAATCTGAATGATTGAAAGTGATTTCTAGATTTGAAGATTTTCTAGCTCAACGATTTTGATCACTATAAAATAAGACTGATTCTGAACGAAATCAATATGATGCTGTGGATATTTTTAAAATCGTATATTATCCATAACATATTTTATTTTATTTTTATATTTTTTTGTTGGATTATTTTTATATAAATTTTAATATTTGGTATTATTACTAAATAAACAAACAATTATGTTTCAAATTTCAATATAATCTATAAATTATTTTGATAATTTATATACAAATAGTTTGAATATAAATAGTTTTTGATTTTAATATAAATTCTTTTGATAGTTGTGGAAATTTTAAATAACTGAAAATTATATTTATTTTAATTAATTATAAATGATAAAATTATATTTAATATTTATTTTTAAATTGTATGTTGATAATATTAAATTTATTGAAAAATTATAGTTTTTTTAAAATATATTTTATCAAAAAATATATTTATAAAATTATAAATTCTTAAATTATATATATTAAAAAAGGATAAGATTATATTTATTTTAATAATAATTCATAAATTATAAGATTATATTTCTTCATAAATTTTCATTTTAATAAAATTATATTTATTTAAAAATTATATATATTTGAAAATATTATTTATTTGTAACTACTAAAATCATATTTACTTTAATATTAATTCATAAATGATAAAATTATATTTATTTTATATTTAAAATTATATTTGTTTTAATTTATATGTGAATAAAATTTTTTCAATTTTTTCATATTTTTATATTAATATTTTTTTACACTTATTAAAATTAAAAGTTTTCAAATAATAAATCTGTAATGATGAGTATGAAAAAGATTAGAATATAATTAAAATAAAATAATTATATATAATGATTATGTAATTTTTTTGATAAATATATTGTCTACCGTAACTAAATATTTTTTTTTCAAAAAATTAATTAATTATATTGAGATAATTTTTAAAGTTAATTGTATATATGGTGGTCGCGTTATAAAAATAGTGAGTATAATTTAAAACAGAGTTTATATTTTAATATATGGATGAAAGGAAAAAAATATAATTTTTTAGATATAGTTTATTTTTGACATTTACATAAAAATAATTTATTTTCTTTTCTTTTAAAAATTTTCAACAGATATGGAGGAAGGAAACACCAATAATATATTTTATTTTATTGAATCTTGTATTGAAAAAAATAGATAGAAATAAAAATCATTTAATTTTTTTATATAATTTAATGAATAAATAAATCATTTCTTTTCTTTTACTAATATAACACCAAACATAGTGTAAGATTAAAAAAATGGTTGTTATGTGGTAACTAAACAGTCACCAGTATTATATATATAGAAAAAAATAACCAACGATAATGAAATTGTGATAATAATGCATAAATTTAGAAATTAGCGTAATAAATTTGGACAAATTACACATTCAGGATGCACAAAAAAATATAACGAACAAAAAACTGTTAACAACACATATCTGGAATGGAGATATGAAAAAAATGATGCCCTATGATGATATAAGAGGCAAATAGGAGATGGAAGATGTAAGGAAGGAAAAAACTATGTGGAGAGAGAAACATAAAGATATTTGGGCTTGAGTGGGAGGGAGGGAGATGCTGCCGATGGAAGGGGATGGAAGTGAGGTAGGAGACGAAAGGTGGGGGGATGCAGGAGGAGTGTTAGGCTTCACTTTTGGTTTCTCGCAATCACAGAGTTAGAGGGAGGGGGGATGTTGTGGAAGCTTACGGTTTGGGGACTACTATTAAAGGAAATATGAGACGTGGGTTTATGGGCCTACATGTTAGGTTTTTTTTATAATGAATTACCTAGATAAATTAATCTTTGTATCTTTTACTAAATCTTATATGATTTTTTTAAATGTGTAGTAACTTATTTGATTAAAATAAATAAATGGGGATTTACTTCAACTATTTGAATTAGGATTTTAGTAGACAATTTAAGAGTGGGAATTATGGAGATTTAAATTGAAGTTCAATTTGATATAATTGGAGGTTTAAGATGAATAGTTTTTTCCATTTCAGGTGGTTGAAGATGCATGTCATACGATGAGAAATTAAATGGAATATTGGTCATTTATTATTGAGATGTAATTTTCATAAATATATTGATGATTTCTTTAATTGAGGGGACTATGGAAATATTCTAGAGTAATAATTCAGTTTTAATAGGATTGTTTTTTATTACTTTAAATATGTGGGTCCTGTGGATTGGTGATGGATTCGAAAGTGAGATTTCAGGAAACAACTCATAGCAATTTTTGATGATGTGTGAGATATATTATCAAAAGTAGTTTAGAAGAAAGTGTAAACTATGCAACATATTTTGTAATATTCAGTGCTATTATAACGACCATGAAAGTAAAAAACCCATAAATACATGATTTATAAAAAGGGTTTAACCTCCCTACATTTTTTAGAATCTTTTTAAATTTTTGTTTTAGAGAAATATATAAAAAATACATAAGAGATTGGAAAATTTCAAATGGTTCACATGTTTTTTCAAAAAATAGAGCTCTATGTTTACACCTCTATTTCAATAAAGACACTACATACGTTTAATATTGGTAACAATAGTTGGAATCTTGATATTGATAACATTTCAACACATATTAAAATCCTATGAAATATATTTGAAATTGTGATATGAGAAAAGAAAGCCTAGTGAGGTGTATGAAAATAAAATAAATCCCATAAGTCCAGTGAAAAACAAGACAACCCATTATTATGTTTGTATTTTGCATAATAAAACTCTAATCACATAAATAAAACACGTCTACAAGTGAAAATCAATTTTCCCTCGAAGAAAACATTTGAAAGCCACTTGCAGGCATATGAGAAGACATAAAGACATCCCAAGGCATGTGGACACTCATGGAAATGTTCCTTTCACTATGAGAGAATATATTTTTTGTGATGGGTCATTTGTGATGGGTGGATGATCTGTCCCAAATAGTATATTACCATGGACTAGTTGTGACGGGTCCCTATTCGTATCACAAATAGTTTGTTGTAAATAGGTATTTACGATGGGGAATTATTCCCCATATCAAAAGGTTTCGGTGTGCAATGTGCGTGAAACTGTTGGAAGGCTATTTGCAACGAGTACCTATACCCATAGCAAATAGTGTCTTTGGATTTTATTTATTTGTGATGGGTGTACACTCATATCATAAATAGTATGTTGGCATGAAAGTCCTTGCGACAGGAGCCGTCGCAAATACTTTCTTTTTATCGCTGCCACAGTTAATAAGCGGGCAACTTTTGTGATGGGTCCCGTCGCAAATGATCCAACCTATATACCCCTCCGATGTTTTCTCATTTCACTCTTCTCTCAACTACTCTCTAATTCCATGGTCTCATATTTTACTTTTAATTTTGTCAATGTTTTAGATTTCACAGCGAAGCAATTTTCAAGGGTCGCATCCAGCAAAAGATTCACTTTAAAAGTATTTATTCATTTTATTTATTTTTTATTAGTAATAATAATTATTAAGTATAAATAATTAATAAAAATTATTAAAAAAATAATGAATAGAAATAATTATTAATAAATCTTAGAAATTAGTAACAAATAGTTTAAATTAGTAATAAATAATAAAAATTAGGAATAAAAAAGTTGTAATGGATAATAAATAGTAGTAATTTTTAATAATTAGTAATAATAAATAATAATTAGTTTAAATTAGTAATAAATAGTAGTAATCAGTAATAAATAGTAGAGAATATAAGTAATTGTTAATTAGTAATTAATAGTAATAAATAGTAATAATTAGTAACAATTAGTAATAATTAGTAACAAATAGTAACAAATAATAATTGGTAATAATTTGTAATAATTAACAATAATTAGCAATAATTTTTAATAATTTGTAATAAATAGTAATAAATAGTAATAAGTTGTAATAAATAGTAATAACTAGTAATAATTAGTATTTAATAGTAATAAATAGTAATAAATAGTAATAAATAGTAATAATTAGTAATAATTATTATAAAAAAGTATAAATATATATTAATAAATTGCATTAATTAGAAATAATTTGTAATAATTTGTACAAATTTGTCATAATTAGTAATAAATAGTAATAAATAGTAATAAATAGAGATAATTAGTAATAATTAGTAATAGATAGTATTAAATAGTAATAAATAGTAATAATTAGTAATGATTAGTAATTAATTGTAATAAATAGTAATAAATTGTAATAATTAGTAGTAATTAGTAATAATTTGTAATAATTAGTAAAAATTATTTTTTTTTAAAAATTGTAATAATTATTAATAAATAGTAATAAATAATAATAAATAGTAATAATTAATAATAAATACCAAGTAATATTAATCAATTGTAATAAATAGTTATAAATAGTAATATATAGTAATAATTAGTAATAATTGTTAATATTTAGTAATAGAGTAATAAATAATAATAAAGAGTAATAAATAGTAATAAATAGTAATAAATAATATTAAATAGTAATAAATAGTAATAATTAGTTGTAATTAGTAATAATTAGTAATAATTAGTAATAATTATAAGTAATTAGTAATAATTAGTAATAATTACTAATAATTACTAATAATTAGTATTAATTAGTAATAAATTGTAATAAATAGAAATACATATTAATAAATTGTAGTAATTAGTATTAATTAGTACTTATAGGTAATAACTAGTAATAATTAGTAATAATTAGAAAAAATAGTAATAATTTGTAAATATTAGAAATAATTAGTAACAATTAGTAATAACTAAAAATAATTAGCAAGAATTAGTAAAAAATAGCGCTAATTAGTAAAAATAGCAGCAAATAGTAATAATTAGATGTAATTTTTAATAATCAAGGAAAATAAATAAAAAATGGTGTAAATAGTAATTATTAGATGAAATTAGTAAAAAATAGTGATAAATGAATTTAATTAATAAAAATTAGCGATACTTAGTAAAAAATAGCAGTAATTAGTAGTAACATGCACTAATTTGTAAAAATTGTTATAAACTAATTAAAATTAGTAATAATGAGTTACAATTAGAAGTAATTAGAAATAATTAATGTTAAATAATATTAATTTTCATTAATTCGAAATAGTTAGTGTTAATTAGTTTTAATTATCATTAATTTGTAATAATTATTAATAATTACTAATAATAAGCAACAATTAGTAAAAATTAGTCATAATTAATAATAATTAGTAATAATTAGTATTAATTAAGAGTAATTAGTTTTAATTAGAAGTAATTAGTTTCAATTAGTGATAATTAGTAATAAATAGTTCCAATTGGTGAAAATAAATAATAATTAGAGCCAATTAGTATTAATTTGAATTAATGAGTATAAATTAGTAATAATTTTTAAAAATTACTGGTAATTAGTTGTAATTAGTTATAGTTAGTGGTAATTATTAATATTAGCTATAATTAGTAATAACTAGAAATAGTTATTATTAATTAGTGGTAAGTAATAATAATTAGTGGTAATTAGTAATATTTAGTGGTAATTACTAAAAATTAGTGGTAACATGTAATATTAGTAAACATTAGTGGTAAATAGTAATTAAAAATGAGAATTCTGTTCCAATCATGTCCAAATTTATCATTAGGGTTACAGAACTAGGATAAATATGATGTGATGCGTCGATGATAGTAGCAAAAACATGAGGGCAAGATTGTCCTAAGTTAGTGCTATGCAAAATTTGGACAAGGTTGGAACCAATTTGTTTCATCACTTGAATATAGTACAATATATTATTTACACCATTTTAGTAAATCATAGAGTTTAGAATCTTTGGGTGATTAGAAATGAACAATTTATGCCAACTATGTCCAAATTTTTTCAGTTACCGCCATAACTTGGATATACATGTTGTGATAAGTCGATGACAATAGTAACAACATGAGGACATGATTGAAAAAAATGGTGTAATGAATAATTTGGACATGGTCAGCACAAATTGTTTTCATCATATGAATATTGTAAAAACTATGATTCACTATAAATTACAATGAAATAATAGAAAATATTTTAAATTACATGAAATGTGAAAATGAAATAGGTCATCAATTTTTGGGTCACGATCAATAATAAATTTTTACATACATGGTTGACACAGATTTTTTAACTTTTATGACCCCTTGATAAGAAATTATATGATTTACACATTTTTAATAATTTATAATATATTTTCTTACATTAGAGTAATTTTAAAAAATTATTAATTTATAAAAAAATATGTTAATTCTAGTAGTAATTGGAACAAAACAGCAGTAAATAGATAAAATATATAATATTTACAAGTCAATCCTAATTTTTTATTTTTTTTTGTTTTTCTTTGAGTTTTTATTATATACAATTAATCATAATTAGAAATAATTAGAAAAAATAATAAATAATTACAAGTCAATTCTAATTTTTTAATTTTCTAATCTTTTTTTGGATTTTGTTTTTCTTATATCAACATAATCATAAAAAATTTATTTATTTTATATTTTTTAGAGAAATGTGGAAAAAATAAGTTGACAACATTTTTTATTACATTATCATGATTTGATAAGTCAACTCAAGAATCCAAGTGGTTTCGGTATAAATAATTTATCTATTGAGGGAATTGAATGTTTTTTATCATTTACCACAATAAAACAAGAATTTTTTTAGAAGGTACAGTGAAGATAGAATGTAAGAAATGTGATATGAGGATGCTTGACACATTTGAAAATGTTGGGGGTTATCTATTGTGTTTTGGTTTTTAAAAAGATTATGTTTTTTTGTATCAACATGGTGAATGAAATTCTGTATAAGATACTAATAATATGGTTCCAGATCCATCACGATTTCAAAATTTAGTACATGATGTGGCTGGTCCATCATCTCAAAAAACTGATGCTCAGGATGATATTGATTTAACTCTTCAGTTGGAACCATCCCAATTTTATGAGTTGTTGAATTATCCTGAGGGTTCCTTATATCCTGGTAACAAGATTTGAAAATTTCAAGTGGTTTCAAAATTTATGACTATTAAATAAGATAATTGAATATAAAATAGCTATTTTGAACAGATATTCTCTATGGATAAAGCATTATTACATGAAAGAAATGTGTTGACTACAAAATTCTATGAGAGTAAGAGGCTGGTTTGTTATTTGGGTCTTTTTTATCAAAATATTCATTCATCTTCAAATGATTGCATCTTATATTATGATTAGAATGACCCATTAGTTAGTTTTCCTACATGTGGAATATCATTTTACAAGGAACTCAACTGGGAAAATATGGATTGATTCATTTAAAATAATTGAGTTATTTCTTGATTACACCTATATTGAAACGTTTATTAATGAATCAGATCATGTCGTCATTGATTTCATAGAAAAAACCAATATTTAAATATATAAAGGATTAAACCATCCTACTGATGGAAATTAATGGAAACATTTTTACTACGTACATCCATCTTTTTATTCAGAAGATCTAATTGTGTGATTGTGTTTTTCTAATGATGCTTTATGTCCATTGGTTCTTATGATATTTAATATTCTTATTGGAACATCTTTATAACTCTATCATATTTTCCTTAATGAATGAAACTAAAATTTTTAATGATTTATTCAAGGTATAAGAGAGATAGAAAAGAATGATCAGGGAGATGGAAGAGGGAAGGGGGCCAGGAATCAAGGGGGTATGAAATAGTGAATTCCAAGAGTGTCTTCATGCACCAAATTCACTAAATCGTTGGGGAGGACCCAATTCTTAAGTATCATGATATTTGTTATTCTGGAGTGGCATAAAAATCCCTAAAGTCAGCTGCGATATTTCCTTTATGCCATGTATGAGAAAGATCCATTTGGTTGTTCATCAACACTTTACATCTCTGAATGGTATACTCAATATACCATGGTGTAGGCCCATGACCACTAAGCATGTTAATGATGGTCATAGAATCAGTTTCAACTGCTCTAAGAAAAAATATTCTTTTGATTACATAGGTTAAGAACAGTGATAAAGGCATGGTCCCTCTTATTAAGAGAATTTTTAGAGCCCAAATGAGCACAAAACACCATAACCATCGAGCCTCTGGCATCCCAGATCACCCCTCCACCCCTCATCTAGCCCGAATTTCATGAGACATCAGTTTTCATTATAATCCCATCAGGATGAGCATACCACTACACCCACCTGGCCAGCCTGCGACTGGGATTATCAGGTACTAACGTTCTGGGGATATTGTGACAAATGGATGGGGCTATCTAACAATTCCTGCAGATTCAGGTTAGATCAATATTAATTATTATGGTCTTGTTCACAAATATTTTTCTAGTACATAAATCACCCTAGTGGAGAGTCCCATTATGTTCTCTCTATATACACCAATATCTAGCTTCAAAAATAATGGCTCGTGTTGTTCTCTCCAAACCATTATTTGTGGCACCCTAAAACAATCGGCCAAAGAAGTCATATCCCGAGTCCAACTATAGATACTATCCTCTGAAACATCCAAATGCCTGCCACCCCATTTGTACCCAGTCTCAATCAATTAATAGATACTTAGTGTCCTGAGTTTTTTGAATGCCTATAGTAGATACATTTTGATGAAATATTCATACTTAAGCGCATAATTTTCATTTTGGTTGGAAACACATTATGCCACACTCTCCAAACCAGGAAGTTGATCTTTGATGGGATTTATTTGGTACATAGAACATCACTCCACTCAACCATATTTTTCCCATTGCATGTAGATTATGATATTCCTTGGTCGAGAAAATTCCATATGGATATCCTGTGAAGACACATTGATCCAGATCTGAGTTCATGACTATAGCGTTAAAAACGGTCTGCTGATCTCTGTCCAATTTGGATTACATGAATCTAAGGTAAGTTGTCACCTGTTTTAACATGATGTTTGGAACTGTACATCCAAGAAACTGTAGCACTGAACTGACCCAACTGCACTGCCACAGGTTAATGTCACCTCTTCCCACAATCCAGCGTGAGGGCTATTAGAGCTATCAAAAATGCAGTTGAACCATGTTCCAGGTGGCTGAAGTTCTTTCCCTTTGATTCCCCCGCTCACCCTCATGTCTGATCTGCATAGTTTTCCCCTAGTTTTTCTTCCCTTCAACCACCTCCCAATAATATTTGGCATGGAGGTCTTCTATAGTCCCTACCAAAATTTTGACATTTATCACACCATCCATGAATGGTCTAAAAACATTTCCCACACTTATGACATTAACCCCACCCTATTTGAATGATCCATATATCTTTTTGAACTTATTAATTATAGGACATCTGAAATATAATATTATGACTATTCTTATCCCTTTATTTATGATGAAAATTTATTATGGATTAATGGTTCCAGTACATATAATGTTTTTTTTGAAAAAAAATAATTAAAGCTACATTAATGTTGATAATTAGTGACTTCCAAGTATATGGCATGTTCTCTGGATGGAGTAAACATGGTCCAAAATCATATTAGTACTATATGAGAAACAATAAATCATTTATTCTCATAAATGGAAGAAAAAATTGTATCTTCAACTGTCATTGAAGATTTATTCCTACTGATAATTCTTTTCGAAGGAACAAATATCAGTTCAAAAAAGGTACAATAGAAAGAGATGTACATTCAATAATGATCTCAAGTATTGAGTTAAAATCCATTATCTCTTCATTAAATCTCATTAACATTTAATTGACTATAAAACAACATAAAATATATGGATTTGGGAAAGAACACAATTAGATTAAATGATTTTTTGAGGTCTTCCATATTAGTATGATTTTTTGGTCCATCAAATTTTGGATCTCATGAATATTGAAAAGAACTATATTGATAATACATTTTTTACAGTTTTGAACACACCGGGTATGTCTAATGTTAATGTAAAGGAATAATTAGATCTATCAAAATTTTAAAAGTGACTAAAACTTAAACTATTTGAAAATGATAGATCAATCATGTTAATGAAGCCCAATGTTTCTTATACTGTTTCTAAAGAAAATCATTTATTATTTTCTCAATGAATTTTATATTTGAGGCTTCTAGAGGGTTATGATTCAAATTTGGCTAGATGTGTCATAAGTTTTCATATTTCCGGATTAAAAACCCACGACCATCATGTAATAATTGAAATACTTGTAATAAAGAGATTTGGAGTTTTTTTTTGAATTATATGATGTTAGATGTGCTAATAGATATATCATATTTTTTCCAATCCATTTGTGCAGAAATAAATGACCACAACACACTATTTATTTTGGATTTGGTGCCCAAGAAAAAACTTCTTTGTACATTAGGATAAAAATTTATTCATTGTTTTTAATATTAATTAACTACTTATCATATCATGATTGTTCTACTATGTGACATAGTATGTGAAAACGTCCCTAGAGTAGTTGTCGCACTAAAAGTAGTTCCCTACTATGATTAGAACTTGGAAGTGCTATAACTTTATTCTAGAATATATGTTCTATGGATTGATGATAACATTTGAAGGGACAAAAATGATACATGCTATTTGGGGTGGAGACAGATATAACATTGAGGAAACTTCTCATTGTTTACTCTATTGGTAATATCCACTAGGATATTATGATATCAAGACCCGTTGGTAAGAAATCCACATTTATAAGTGTCATTGAATGTTCCTACCAGCAGATGTGTGTATTGGTTCATAGAATTTACGATTATGACTAAATGAAAATTCCTCTTTTTCCCATTTTTAAAAGAAGATTTTAAAGGATGAGTGGAAACCATATTGAATCAATCATTCAAAATCAAAATTCAAATTTATAAAATCAATCATAACATAGAACCTAAATGATTTGAGAACCTACGTGTCATGTGCCATCATCACCTATATTGAGGTATAACAAAACCAAATTCACATCACCATCATCACCATCGTACCATCAATATATCACCATAATCATCACCAACTTGGAAACCACTTTCATTATCATCACCTAGTTTGATATATTAATGAAAACCATGACGATAGATGCTGGATGTGAGGTAGGATACATTCGGTGAATCGCGAGTAATATTGAATTCATGAATAATGTGAGAAAGTATTTATCCCTTATATTCATAAATTTAAGTTAATATCTGGGTCCCTTTAATGGAAATTATATAGCCTCAATAAATCCATGGCCATGCTATTCTACAGAAAAGTTCTACATCAATAAAGTCAAAGAATGAGATATCGAGCATATAGTTTGCTAGCACTGGCATGGATCTTGCTCGATTATAGATCTTGTAATGAAGGGATTATATTACGCTGTAAGAATTTGTATGAGGTGGAATGTCGTTTTGGCATTAATGAATTTCTCTATGGGTGCCTTGGTGTGTTTCTAGATGCTCTTCTTAGACATTAAGTAGGTTCACCTATTGCCACTGAGAAAGAGTCCTAGAGGGTCACACACTATGTGAATTTAGAATCTTAGTTAAATAATTTAGTATTTAACAAGTTGAATAAATATTATTCACATAAATGGTTTAATAACTATTCATGTATGCCAGACCGTATTTTTTCCATCACTAGTTATTTGAGAGAATATATTGTCAGTAGAAAATATATCAAATAATTATTCTATTTTTTAGGAATGTAATATTTATTTATTTATAGGTGTATAATGTTGTGATATTTATTTAATAAATTAATAGTCATTATTCATGGCCTCATAATTATTGATAAGGAATAGAGGAATGAGTATAAGGTTTCAGTAATAAATAATAATCTTAAATATTAATATTATAAATAATATTTAATTATAAAAATTTTATTGCTAATAGTGTGTCGAGAAATAATAATATTACTATTATTATTTTACATTTTCATTTTTTGGGATTAAATAAAATCGTAAAGGAGCAATTCAATTATTTTATTCTTACCCTAGTAATATAAAACCATGATTATATTATTATCTTAGTAGCATAACCATGCTAAATGTTGTTGTGCGCAACAAATTAGAGAAAAACCACTCAATCTTAGAGTCTTTTTCCTTATCCAAAAATAATATCATGAACCAAGGAAATCCTCCTCCACTAGATCAAGGAAAATGCTTTGGAATTAGTTCTCAAGATGATCAAAGGAGTATGATGCAAGCACAAGGATCTTCTATGATAGTACTGAGAGACTCCTTCAGCAACATTTGGAGATTTTTGGAACACTTCTGGATCACCGCTAGAGAAAATATACTCTTTATTTATACAATGAAATGACAACGCACTATAGATCTGTTGTTGAATGAATCAACAAAGAAATAATAACCTTGGAGGTAATTCTTATTTAAAAAAATGAATTAGAAAAAAAATGTGTTGATCTACTGTCTTGGGTTTCGTAGTGATTAACCTTTGTCTTATTTCATTGATTCAATTCCATTGATAATGGAGTTCATCATGAATAGATATAATATTGATAATCTACTATAGAAAATATCAAAGTTTGGCATTGCCCATCCCACACTTTTGTTGTGCCCAGAACATACAAGTGATATCAAAGTTGAATGATTATTTCTTATAATTATTTATAAATTATTGGTGATTTCCACATTTATAATTTAGTTTTTCAATTCATGTTTAATCATTATTTTAATCTTAATTATGATATATTTTTCTTCCTCTATTTCTTCTCACAGTTCTAATAGAAACAATCAATTTTCTGAATAAAATAATATAGGGGAACTCATCTGGAGGTTCCAAATATTCTTCCCAGATAAAAAATAAGTACATAATGTTTATGTGTAGTTACATGCATTATAGTTGTGTTCAATGCACCTCGACTTAATTTTTAAATTACCCAACCCATGTGAATTCATGACATGAATTGTAGTTAATTCTTGTTCTACTTGATGATTGTAATAGACTGGCTCTTGGTCAGTTGTACTACACATCGTGTGGCCCTAGTGGACATGGTTTGTAGTCCCTTCAGGTTAGAGCCGGACCATGTATTCTATACACCTTCTTCCTGACTGGTGAACATTTAACATAGATTTTACGTAGTGTGTATCCCATTGGACATGTCATGTACTCCAAAATTTACAAGGTACGATTCACAAGCCGAGTCCCTAGGCATGTACCTCAGATAAATGCTGAAGGGTGTACATTTTATGTAGATCAGATCTAAATTCCATGAAATTTTAAAAAATTATGATAATTTAAAATAAATATTTGATTAATATCTATGTAATGTTCAGATCTGCATATCATGTATAAGTCATATTACATGTTTTTTCTCAATGGGAATTGAATCATAAACCACAGTTGAAAAAATCATGTGATTCAAGTAATCAGCCTTGAAGTAAACATTGTGATAGTAGGTATTTAACCATGTATTCCATATTTCATGAGAGTAAAATAGAATATGAGTATAATACATGTTTGGACGATCTAGATGGGTAATCACCATGTTACCTCCATGTTATATTTATGTACAAAGTTAATTTTAATTTAATATTTTTATTTTTAATAAAATTCTAACAGATTAGAATCTCAAGGAAATTAAGAAAACAATTAAGATAAAAGGATTGATTAATTAATGAGAATAATATTTGGAATTAAGTTCAGTTTATTGTAAATATGAATATTTAAGAATTTAATTATAGTTTTATTAAATGCATAAATTCATTGCATTCATGTGTATGATCTTGAGTTTGACTAGAATATTGTATGTAATTGGTTACATTTAATTTAATATTAAATTAAATTATTAGCATGTGTTCCTTATCTCGTCATTAATATTTAGGGCATGTGTAACCATGGTTTATGTTAGGAAAATACCTTTTACCCCTCACCTATGTGTGAGTAAAAGAATATGTAATGGATGGATCTCCCAAGATATTGGAGGCGGTTCAAGTTCGGAGTTGAGGTGAAATTAATCCAAGGAGATACAAAGCTTGACAAGTGGAAATCTATAAATAAGAACCATAATTTTTCAAGATGTTTCTACATAGGCCATCTATTAGTGTATGAACTGTTAGAAAAACTAACCATTTGTATAATCTTATAATCATACCCTTTATTTTATTTTTATCAGTTGTATGGTTATTTCACAATGGATGTTTTCTCACGATCACATAATTAATGAATTAACAAGAATGAAACATGGAACTAAAATGAATTGGCTTATGCATAAATATTATCTAATATATTTCTAATCAATTATTTAAATCCAACATAACATTAAAATGCAACTGATAAAGATAATAATTGGAAATATATTCAAAAACGATAAAATATCGTAATAAAATATTAAATCAGTATAGCCTTGCATTAATTTTCATAGAATCAACCCATAATTCAAAGTGTATGTCCAGTCAATGTTGAGGTTCTTTAAATTATTGATAAATTCTAATTTGAGTTTGTGGGTTGACTTAACATGGTTGGCATCAAGTGTTTACTGCCAAAGCAGGACTTGGTGTAACTAAGAGGCAAAGGTTGGGGAAATATAAATTAATGAATTCAGGATTGGGGAGTCCACTAAATGGATTAGGGAACTGTGTGTAAATGTAGTTGGAATTTGGAATACGTACCTAAAATTATTCGATTTTATTGATAAGACAATGTTAGGGTAATGAGAATGGGAATATGGATATTTTCCACTAGAATATCCAAGCAATAGGATATTATGGAGCCTATGGAGAGGGATATATTTTTTTTGATAAAATATTGGGAGACTAATAAATATATTATTTATTTGTATAAATTTATTTGATAAAGTACTAAATCAATGGTCATCCTATTTGTGGAAAAGACATTAAAAATGGGACTAAACATATTGGTGTGATCCATACTCATGAAGGAAAACCTTCTCACCAGCACAAATTTCTAGGAATTGAAGAGATGTTTACACATCATCCTTCACCATGAAAGGAAATTATTTGTGCTTGAAGAATGCATTCTAGTTGCGTCTGGTAATGAGGAAAGTGATGAAGATATATCTCACTATGATAAACATCTGAATGATGTTATAGATGTTTAGTGCTTCATGCTATCATCCATGTCCAATGAGATCTTGAAGTAACATGAGAAAGTGGATGCATATAGCATGATGTTTCACTGTTATGATCTCTACAAAGGGAAGGAAATACAAGAGAGGTATGAGATCTCCAAAACTTTGTTCATGACTGAGGCTTGAGAGTCTACACTAGCTCGACCTCATGTAGTCATGCTTACTGTCTACATTTTATACCTATAAATCTTAGTGATTAATTTCCAATAGGAGTTGTGTAAATATATCATACATTCAGCACTTTCCAAGACCTTCAACATCTTTATTATTAATTACAATATAAGTAATAATGAGAAGATTCTATCAGAATATTTGAAATTCATTCTCTAAGTGGATATGGACATGGGGAATGAAAAAAACCATGGTCCTTATTGAGAATAAGACAAATAAGGAAAAGAAAAATAGGCGGAAGACTTATAAATAGTCTAAAGAT
The DNA here is from genome assembly GCA_963277665.1 of Viscum album. Classification (NCBI taxonomy): domain Eukaryota; kingdom Viridiplantae; phylum Streptophyta; class Magnoliopsida; order Santalales; family Viscaceae; genus Viscum; species Viscum album. The sequence continues at coordinate 821,244,368 of OY728141.1, read as the reverse complement.
CGTGATCATCATCTTACCAAGAAGAAAGAGAACCATATAAAGGCAAAAGAAAAGGAGGAAGTATGTTTTTCATGTTCCAATTCAGGATACTAGAAAAGGAACTAGAACCAGATCCAAGGGGAAACTAACAATGTGTTAGTTATCAATTGCAATCTTTCTATTTCTACATATTGGTTATTAGATACAACTTTTGGTTCTCACATCTGCATCCAAATACAGGGACCAAGTAGATTTCTTGAAATTTCTATAAGATAGGTGGATCTACAAGCTACCAATGGTGCGAGTGTAGATTCTCTCTCCATTGGATGATACCACCTTTTTCTACCTATAAGAATGATTTTGGTTTTATGTTATTGTTATTATGTACCAACTGTTACCAAAACATAATTTTTGTATCTTGTTTAGAAATAGATTGGTTTATTTTCATTTTTGGAAATAAAATTCATTTCATATATAAGGATAAAATATTTTATGGTATGGCACATTAAAACAATGCTTTCTATGTATTAAATTACAATAACCAAGTGTTGGGAATTGATAACTAATCATCTTCACATGACTCATATAACACTCATTTGTGGAATCACCTTCTTGTCATGTAAAAGAGAAGTGTTTGAGAAATATCTATCAATATGGTTATTTAGACTCTTATAAACTAAAACCACTTTATACATTCCATTCTTGTTTACAAGGGAAAATGAAAAAACCACTATTCATTAGATAGGGTGAAATGGCCACAAAGATTCCAGGATTGGTACAAACTAATGTGTGTGGAACATTTTCAGTAGAAGCTAGAGGTGGGTATTCATACTTCCTAACATTTACTAATTAATTAAGTAGATATGGAAATATTTACATGATGAGGTATAAGTCTGAGTTCGTTGATAAATTATAGGAATTCTATAATTATGTAAAGAATAATCCTGATAAGAAGATAAATAATCCTTAATAAAATCATGGTTGGGAAAATATTAACTAAAAGTTTATCAACATTCTATGAAATTTTGGGATTCTATCTCAACTCATTCCACCATACACACTATAGTGGAATGATGTTAGTGTAAGGATGAACCGTACCTTGTTGGATATAGTACGATCGATGATGAGTCTTGCAGATCTTCTATTATCCTTTTGGAGAAATGCATTACAAACTACGACATACCCATTAAACAGAGTACCAATAAAGTAGAAAATTGAATTCCCATTGAGTTATGGAGTGGAATGAAACCCATTTTATCACTTACATATGTATGGGGTTGTGAGGCGTTTGTTAAGAACTTATCAGGAAACAAACTAGCACCCCAGGGAATGAGGTTTATCATTATAATGTATCCCATTTAGAAAAAGGGATACTACCAATACAACAACAATGATATGAAAATTATTGTCACTAGAAAGTCATATTTCTTGAGAGGGAGAACATCCTCAAAAATTATAGTGGGAGAAAGATTGAATATTATGATGTTGATGCTCAAGATACATAGGAGTTTCTATAGGAAAAAGTTCTATAGGTCCTCCAAGATGAAGTAGTTCCCGATACACAAGTACTACGTAGGAGTGTAAGAGAGGTAAGGGAACTACAGGTATATGGTTTTCTAGTCATTTTGGATGGAGACTCATTATTTTTGGAAAATGATGACCCTATCTCCTACATGGAGGTATTAGAGAGACCAGAATATGCAAGATGGCTAGAAGATATGAATTTTGAGATGGATTACATATATCATAACTGAGTTTGGGTTCTAGTCGATGTGCTTGTTAATGTAAATCCTATTGGGTGTAAATGGTATTCAAGAGACAACTAGACATGGAAGGTAAAGTAAGTACCTATAATGCAAGGCTAGTGGCTAAAGGGTTTAAACCACATCAAGGAATTGACTATGATGAAAATTTTTCCCCAGTTCACCTGTTTAAATACATCCAAATTATACATTTCATTGCAGCTTACCATGTTTATGAGATTTCGAAGATTTATTTCAAAACTAAATTTCATAATGGGAATATTTAGGAAAACGTCGATATGACACAACCTTAATGGATTGCGACTCTAAGTAATTCCAAAAGTTTTTTAATGTGGCAAAGATCCATTTATGGATTGAAGAATGAATCTAGGTCATAGAAAATTTTATCCAATGAATCCACAAAATAATTTTTTAATTAAGATTGAATGTGAGCTGTGTGTTTTCAAAAGGTTAAGTGGGAATGAGTTTTTTATCCAAATAGTATATCTTGATTACATATTACTTATTGGAAATGATGTACTAGTCTTACCAATATGTTAAAGAATTGTTGTATAAGTGCTTCTCCATGAAAGACATGGGTGAAGAAGCCTACATTTTGGGGACTAAGATAATTCATAGATGAACCAAGAGGCTTATTGGACTATGTTAATATATATATATTTAATAGATACTAAAGGGAATTATAATAGAACACTCTAAGAGGTGATTGGTTCAAGTGTTAGATGGATTTCATCATTCTAAGAGAATTTATACCCAAACACCACAAGGGAAAGAGATCATGAGTATGATCCCATATGCTTTAACGATAGGATAAATCCTATATGAAATGTTATTTACTAGAATTTATGTTCCCTATTAACTCACCATAGTAGGTAGATATCACGAAGATCCAGGAAAATAGCATTGGACTGCTGTTAAGGCTATCCTTATGTTTCTGAGAAGAACTAAGGACATGTTCCTTGTGAATGTAGGAGACAAAGAGGATTTCATCAGAGGGTATGCTCAGGATAGTTTATAGAAAGATCATAATGATATGAATTTTTAATAAGGATTTGTTTCCATCTCAATGGAGGATTTGTGATCTGGAAGAGTTCAAAGTAGCTAGTTTTCGTTGATTCAACAGTGAAGTCTGTGTATATAGTGGCTTCTGATGCAGTGAAGAAAGTTGTTTGGATTCATAAAATTGTCTAATATCTTGATTTGGTACCTAGAAATAAAGACCCTGCCACATTGTATTGTAAAAATATTGCAGTGGTAGATATTTCCAAAGATCCAAGTTCACACCAACGAATAAAGAACATACTCCAAAAGTATCACCTATTAAGGGATTTTCATCAGAGGGGTAAAGTAGTGGTGAGAAGTGTACCCACATAATAGAATGTGGTGGTATCCATATCTAAATCCCTATCACAACAGAAGCATGAGTATTATGTTAGATTTATCAGACTGATGGTTTTTAGCAGCTGGCTCTAGTGCAAGTGGGAGTTTGTTGGATTAGGCTCCCAAGATCCAACATCAATGTACACTATGATAAATATGTATTCATAGTTTTTAATATTAAGTAACTATATATCACATAATGTTTGTTCTTATTCCTGACATATTATGTGATAAAGTCTCAAGATTAGTTGTCACACTAAAAGGTCATTGAAGTTCCTTGATATGATGAGAACCTGGAAGTTCTATGAAACCATTCATGAATATATCTTCTATGGATGGATGGTATCATTTTAATAAACCAAAATGATATAGGCTATTAGTTGTGGAGACTCATAGGACTTTGAGCCAACATCTCATGGTGTACTCCCTTGGTAATATCCAGTATGATATTATGATAATGAGACTCTCCATAAGAAAATCCACATTTATAAGTGTCAATGGATGTTCCTATATGTGAATGTGTTTAATGGTCATTACACTTTAAAATTTTTATTAATGAATATTACGAGTCATGTACTTTTATGTTTTGATGAAAACAATAGTGATATATATTCACAGTGAGGTAGGATATGTTGGGTGCCTCACAAGTAATACTACTTTAATAAATAACGTGTGAAAGGATTAACCCCATATGATCATTAACACTAGTTAATATCTCATTCACTTTGATAGAAATTATATAGCCTAAATAAATCCCTAGCCTTGGTGATCTATAGGAATTTTGTATTTCTAAAATTTCTAAGAAAAAGATATCAAGCACATTGGTTGATGGCATTGGCACACAACCTTCTCGATTAAGGATATTGTGATAAAGAGATTATATTAAATTGTACACATTCATATTATGTGGAATTTCATTGGGGAATTAAATTCTTCCTCTATAGTTCCTTGGCATGTTTCTTGATGCTAACCCTAGATATTAGCATGTTTTCCTAATTCCACTAATAATGAGTCCTAGAGGTCCACACACTAAAGGTATCTAGAATATCAATTAAATAAATTATTATCTTACAAGTGTAATAAATATTATTATCATATGTGTCTTAATAATTATTCATGTATTACTTATCTCATTTATTTCATCACAAGTTATTAGAAAGAATATATTGTGAGGGGAATATTTTATAAATATTTATTTTATATTTTGGTGAATATAATATAAATTTATTTATCATTGAATAATTCTGTGATATTTATTTAACAAATAAATAGTCATTATTCATGTCTTGATAAATATGGAGGAGGAATGGAAGACCAAGATTAAGGGTCTGGTGAGAAATAAAAATAATAAATATTATTTAGTTAAATAATATTTAATTATAAAAATTAAAATTTCAAGAGTGTGTTTAGAAATAAATAATATTACTATTATTATATAGAATGGGGATTTGTTGGAATAAAAATAATATAATAAAGGCCTTTTGAATTTTTTTTAACCCTAGTAATATAAACACCTAATTATATTATTTTCACATTATCCTTGTCATGCCAAATGTTTTTGTGAAAAACGAATTGGAGAAAAAACTCTCAATACTAGATTGTTAATCCTTCTCCATGAATTATCTCAAGAGTAAGAGTGATCCTCCTCCATCAGATCATGAAGAATGATTTCAATGTGGTTCTCAAGGAAATCAAAGGCAAACAACACAAGAGAAAGGATCTTTTGTCCTAGCACCGAGAGACTCCTTTGGTGACCTTAGGAGATTCATGGAGCATGTTTGGATCACCACTAGAGGAAAAAAACCATTTATTCCTACAATGAAATGAGAGCGCACACCTAATTTATGGTTGGACAGATCAATTAAGAAAGAATAACCTTATAGGTAATTCTTATTTTATTAAATTAATTATAAACAAATGTGTTGATCTCCTATATTGGGTTCTGGAGGGATTACCCTTTTTTTATTTCTCTAATTCAATTCCACTTATCCTGGAATTCATCACACATAGATCGTAGATTTTTCATCAACCATGGAAAAATGAAAAGTTGTGAACCACCCATTTCGTGCTTCCACTATGTCCAGAACCTACAAAGTAGACTGTAAGAAGATGTTGTTCTGATTTTATTTAAATTAGAAAAAAATCATCCCATTGAATTTCTATGACTCAATAGAACATTTGATATTAAATTTTTTACATCAATCAAAATACAGTGGTCTAGTACAATTCTAATGGATGTAGCCATTCCATAGGTTCATGAAAAAATTGAAAAAAATGTATGTATCAAAGCATGGGTTGAAGGATCAATTAAAGAGGATTATTTTTGGAGGAAATATTTTTTTTTTGCTCATATTATTTTCAATCTGAATATCCCTCAAAACATAACTTCATGGGTCATAATGAGGGAAATGTTGATGATGATATATAAAATCAATTATCAGTTTTCAATTACCCTAAACATGGATTTGGTGGAGTTAATTGTTAGGTCCACTTGTTTAGATACCCTGAGAGGGGGGGGGGGTGAATCATGGTATGAAAGATCAAAACATATTCCCCTATTAATATTGTTTCTTTGTTAGAAAAAAACTCTCTTCTCTCTCCTTCCCATTGAAGAGTACCACCAAATATTAAAGGAATAATAGGACACAAGAATTTTACTTGGTTCACCCACACTGGGCTACGTCCAAGGACCATACACCAGTGATGTGTTGATGTACCAAATCCACTAAAAGAACACTATTTTTTACAATGTATGGAGCAGACTCACTGTCCCTCCTAGTTTACAACCAATTACAATTTGAAAGCTCACTGCTCTCTCAACTAAAGAGATCTCACTGCAACTTCAGAAGATCCACTCACAGTTTAAAGACTTGTAGGTCCTTTCATTATCTCTAATTAATGAAGACTCCACTATATGTAGATGATCTATTAAATTCAAATTTTCATCCACTAATGAATACCCCTTTACTGTAGGTGTACTGGGAAACTTACAACTTTCACGCAACACTAGGGTGACTTGTGTTCCCCTTTAACTAGTGCACAACCTCTACCTTTGTTGCGGGAAAACCAACTTGCGTGCCAATTTTATACTTGTGTTACACTACTTATGAACCACTACTTGTGTTCCAATTCTTGAACACCACCACTTGCACGCCACTACTTACGCACCACAATACATGCGTGCTACAATACTTGCACGCCACTGACTGTGAAACTCACTACTTGTATGCCACTCAGAACATGCACGCCACTTCCACTTTCATGATCCGAGCTCAGATTTTCTCTAAGGGTTGAGCTTCATTACAAATTAGGATGGGTATCCCTCTATTTATAAGAATTTTGGGGACCTTGCGCATTATGTGTACCAATCACCTTGTGTGCCACTTCGTGACTAGCGCGCTACTCTGTAACTTGCGCACCCATTCTGGACTTGCGCACCCATTGATGACTTGCACACCCCTTGATAACTTGCGTGCGCCTTTATTTACTTTGTAATATTTTGGGATATGAAATTGAAATATGACTTTCACGCCACTTCTTCACTTGCACAAAAATTCTTAACTTGTGTTCCACTTAATTACTTGTGCGCCACTTCTTCACTTGTGCGCTAGTTCATGACTTGCATGAAAAATTGTTTCCTTTGTCATATTTTGATGTTTGATTTTGAAATATGACTTGCCCACCACTTTAAGAAATGTGGGCCACTTGATGACTTTCACGTCACTTTAAGACTTGTGTACCACTTGAGGACTTGCATGCCACTTAATGACTTGAATGCCAATTCTTCACTTGCACGCCACTTTCTTTCCTTTTCCATATTTTGATACTTGATTTTTAAATATGAATTGTGAGAAACTTTATTACTTGCACTCCACTTGAGGACTTGAATGCCACTTAATGACTTTCACGCCACTTAATGACTTGCGCGCCAATTCTTCACTTGCACCCCACTTTATTTCCTTTTCCATATTTTGATGTCTAATTTTGAAACATTCCTAGTGCACAATATTCCTATCAACCAATTTGTCAACAAAAATAATCACTTCAAAAATGAATCAATGAATCCCTGAGATATTTTTTCCCAACAATCTTTCCCTTTGGATTTTTTTACAACACTTTCATAACTTGATAGCTCGTTAAATCTTCTTCTATAATTAACCACCATTCTCCTCTTGTGATTCTAATAGAGATCAAAGATATATTAAACACATACTCTAAGCCCACATGAGAAATGGTCAGTGTGAGAAACAAGAGTATAATGAAAATTTCATCAATGAATCACTTCATTCCTGAAACCAATTCTTGAAACCAATCAACTGTTTTCATCACGAACCTCTTCTATGATGATATATCTTCTATAATTGATCACTGATAGCATCCTTAGATTTAAAACTCTCACACTATCTCCTTGATCTCCCACTATCTCACAGCCCCACCTGTCAGCTTCTCCCCATGTCTTTGACTAGACATTTTCTCCTTTCTTTAACCACAGTTTCTCCCCCTTTAGGAGTCACTCTTTCTCCCCCTTTTTCAATGAACACAACAGTCACTCATTTGTGTTCTGTAACAGATTAGAGAGCATTGATTAGTAAAGTAAGGAAAACATACCATATCTTGGGGAGAGGGGGTATTCCATATCCACATTATTTTAAGTGTAGGGATTTGACTGAACTACCAAATCCAGTTGATGTTGCTCGAACACTTCCTTAGGTAAGGAATTTGTTAGAAAATCAAAAATTTGTAGCTATATAGGCACATATTCCAACTTCACTAGACCTGGATCCACCTTCTTCTTAATTAAATGATATTTAATTTCAATTTTATTGGATCTTGAATGATGGACGGGATTTTTTATAAGATTTATAGCACTTGAGTTATCACAATTAATTCTGACCAGATACTACACTACCACTTTCAAGTCATCAAGTAGCTACTTTATCCACAATAACTACATGCATGCTTGGGTGGCTACAATATACTCAGCTTCTACAGTGCTCAATGAAATTTAATCTTGTTTCTTTATTAACCAAGAAATACACAATACACCAAGATAAAATAAACACCTCCAAACGTTGATTTCTTTTCATATGCTCAACCAGACCAATCTGCATCTGTATATACCAAAAGCTATGGTTGATATTTTTCAATATACATTAAGCTGAAATCAACCATTCCCTTGATATAACAAAGTATTCTTTTAAGAGAAATCATTTGTATTTCCTTGGGATTACTTTGATATCTTTCTACTTATCATGTGGAGAATAAAATGTCAGGACTTTTCATAGTCAAGTACTGTAAACATCCAATAATTTTTCTGTATTCTTTGATATTAACCGCCTTTCCTTCATCATATGTTGAAAGTTTCATCCAGGTAGCAACCAGAGTCTTTATTTCCTTAGAATTATCCATCCCAAATCTCTACAAAACCCCCTTGCAATATTTTTATTGATATATATATTTTCTATTCCTTCCTTGTGTTACCTGTAAACTAAGGAAAATTGTCATCTCACCAATCATAGAAATTTCGAACTCATGTTTCATGAATTCTAAAAACTGTCTCCACTATGCTTCATCTGATCCTCTAAATATTATATCATCAACATATACCACCACCATAATCCTTTGATTACTATCATTCTTCACATATAAATTTCAATCAACTCCACCGTGCTGGAAACTATGTTTTATCAAAAATTGATCTAGCCTTTAATACCATGCTCTTGGTGCTTGCTTCAACCCATAAAAGCCTTATTCATCCAAAAAACATTGTTCTCATATTCATGAATGAGAAAAAAAATTTGGATGCTCAATATACACTTCTTCTTCTAGAACCCCATTAAAAAATGCTGAGTTGACATCCATCTGGAACACTTTGAACTTCTGTTTCATTGGAATGGCCAAGAATAAACTGATTGTTTCCAGCCTTGCCACAAGTGAAAATGCCTCATAAAAATTGACACCCTCTATCTGGGAGTATCATTTGCACACGATACATGCTTTGTTTCGGATCAAAACACCATCATCATTTATTTTGTTGCGAAAGAACCATTTTTTCCAGATGACATTCATATCTCCCAGCCACGAGATAGTCTCCCACTTCTAATTCTTCTTAATATGGTCTTTTTATTCATTCACCGCCTGAAACACATTTTCATCTTCATCTACATCAACATAACATTTAGGTTCAACTTGAGATAAAAGTGATGTCTGCTACAGTGAATTCATTATTCATGTCTAAACTGGAGCTTTATGATCACAAATGATATTATTCCTTTCAATTTTGGCTCAACTATTTAGCTTCATTGCAGATACAGACCAGACTTCTTCTTGTTCATCATCAGTATCTTCTTCCGAGTCAACATCTACTACTTCTGCGCCTTCTGTGTTACTTTCCTCTTAATCACTTTTATCAAGAAATTCTTCACTATACTTTTGTGTATTCTATTCATTTTCCCCAATAGTGAAATCATTACTCTCAACTACTTTTCCCATCCTCTTATTGAAGAATTTGTATGCATTTATTTTTCCTGAGTAGCCAAGGAATATCCCCTCAACTCCACATGACTCAAATTTCCTATTTTTTTCTTTGTTGAGAATAATGAACTTACTTCCAAAGATTCTAAAGTATTTCAATATTGTCTTCTTTCCATACCACATCTCATACAGAGTCTTTCCTCCCTTTAGACAGAATAGAGCCTTGTTAGAAATGTAGAACAATGTCATTACTGCTTCCTTCTAAAATTTCTCTGGTAGGTATTTCTCTATAATCATTATTATTTCCATGTTATTGATTATTTGATTTATCCTTTAAACCAATCCATTATGTTGATGATTTATTAATAAATAAACTTAATGCCTTATCCTGTGTTTCTAAAGATAGTATTACACCTGATTGTTTGTGAATTTTGTACCATTATTAGTACGATACTTCAGAATTTTCTACCCAAGCATCCTTTCAGATTTCCTATGATACTATTTTAGGAAAATGAACTCATCAGACATATGGAAATTGAAAAATAACCATGAAATTATTCTATAATTATCAATTAAGAAAATGTAATATCTCTTTCCATCAATGGATCATGGTGAGATAGGTCCACAAACATCATAATGCACCAATTCGAGCACTCTTGTTGACTTCTTTTATTTCTATTTGTATGTTTTATGATGATCTTACCTTGTTGACAAGCATTTCATGTATGTGTATGATCACATGATTTCTTTGGGAGATCCCTAGATTTATTACACTTTACCAGATCTTCCATGGAAGGTTCACATAGATGACCAAGTCGTTTATTCCAGGATTTGTTTTCGTTCTATAGTTAAAAAGCCCACATCTTCATCACCAACTACAAGGTAAAGATATAAATTTGTCCTTTCTCCCAACATAATAACTGAATTATCTCTTCCTTTGACAATAAACGTATTTTTAGTAAAACTTATAGAAATACCTGAGTCAAATAGTTTACTGATGCTGAGAAAATTGTGACTGAGACCTTCTATTACTAAGACAGTATCATGTCTTATTTCTTTGCCTCAAACCTATACTTTTTTGAGCCAATATTATTTTGGCCTTCATCATTTTCAAACATGAAAAATCCTTCATTTTCATATTTTATTCTTGTAATAAAATATTTATTACCTATCATGTGAGATGTTCAAATGCTATCAATGATCCATACACTTGAGTGGTCTGACACTTTAAAGGAAATTTTTTCAACCACTACCTTCTAAAATCTTTTATTATTTATCCATGTCTTTGAATTCATACTCAGAATGGGTTGAAAATCATAATCTTCTTTAGAGTATGATGGACTAGCTTCATCTTATAGAGCTGCAAATCAATTTTGTGTTTCCATCTCATTTTTTGATTCTCTAATTTACTACTTGCAACTGATCATAATCTATTTTGTAACATTACTATGAATGATTGATTTACAATATCTATAAATGTTCCCAAATCCTCCACACCAAATTTTTTTCCTTAAAATATGTCCTATAATATTGTTCTCTATTTGGAGGCCATTGTTGCTCTTGTGACCTTTGATATCTCTTTAAGATGGAACATAAAGTATGTGAATGTCCCATATTTCCACATCAAAAACACAAAATGTAGAGTGAATTATTGTGTATCACTTCTAGACGTCTAAATTACCCTTGGGTTCTCTGAATCTTATGATTTGTCTTTATACCCAAATCAGTCTTCAATTTTAGAGCGGGTGCTTGCTGCCTAACATTAACTTTCACAGTTTTCTATTTTTGTTCAAGCCCCACATCATCCTTAACATGTGAACATAATTGCTTCTTCTTTTCTACTTGGTTGTTATGCTCCACTTTAAACTTCTCAGTATTCTAAAAAGATTTGATTTTCTGGTATCGTACTAGGAGTTATGATTTTTTATTGATCCTTTACTTTTCTTCTTAGACTGACAACTTATTCTTCACATTCTTTAATTCACTTGATTTGATCTTTCACTATGTTATTGAAGCCAGCAATTTACTTTTTATGTTCTTCATCCTTGATTGTATGTTCATTAACCTTTTCTAAGCTCTCTGGCCTCGAGACTTATGTTTTCCAATTTGTTTTACTAGATCAGACTTCTCTTCTTCCTATTTTTTCATATAGAGTTTGAAATAATGTACCACTTTGTTGGATTTATTCATTTTTTCTATCCAAATATCTATCTCCTCATGATATTCTTCTAATTCAACTACCACATCAACTCTTCCATAAACTTCTTCTTCTTCTTTATCAGTGTTGGTTTCTTTATTTTTATAATAACTACTGACAACTGTAACTATTAAATTTTCTCCATGATCTTTAATGTTCTCTATCTCTTTAACCTTCTCAACCCTAGACTTATCCGAACTGTCACATTCTTGTAAAAGAAGATTTTTTTTCTTAATGAAATTTATCTTGAACTGTTTTTTGCCTTTCAAAAAGGCTGAATAATTCTTCTTGGAAATTTCGACTTCATCCTCATCATATTCTTGGAAATTCTTGGGGAACCATGTAATATAATGTCCAATAATTCCAAATCAAAAACATAATAGTGAAGGTTTACCTTTGAACATTCCTTTTCCTCTTTGTAGGTCTGACGAAAATAATGATTTCACCTCGTCTATCTCTTCGTCTTCTTGAGAATCTTCAATGGAGATCTTCTTCATGGCCTTGAATTCCACCTCTTTAGATTTCCCATTTTCCACAGCATCATTATCCTCATTTCTCATTTCATATGAAACAAGGGTGTTGTGCAGGTTTTCCAATGTCATTTCTTTTGGGTCTTTATCTTCCAAAACCAAAATTCTCAGACTAAACCAATGTGGTAGTTTTTTCAAGATGCACTTCACAATTTTTATGTATTCAATAACTTCACCAAGACCTCTCATGCCTTCCAAAATGATATTTACCATATCAAATAATGCATCAATAGACTCATTCGGGTTCATTCTCAGATCATCATACTTGTTCCACAGAACGTGCATCTTTGCCTCTCTAACCATTGTATCTCCTTCATATATATTCAGTAGATTTTCCCACATATCAAGTGATGTTTTTCGTGAAATCACCTTTGTATAGATATAATTGGATAGGGCTCCCCATAAGGCATTAATTCCCTTGGCGTCAGCATCCAGTTCCCTTCTTTCAGCCTCTGATAACGCACCACTATGGATGTTTGATGAGATACCATTCATCGATGCTATAAAAACATCCATTCCCAAAGATCGAAAGTAGTTTTGCATTCATATGTTCCATAAATAAACGTTTTTCTCATAAAATATCAAAATACATTTATGATTTGTGACCTCTATTGAGAGAGGAAAATTGATATCAACACTTTCCTCTGATACCAATTGTTAGGTCCACTTGGTTAGATACCTTGACGGGGGGGGGGGTGAATCACTGTATGAAATATTAAAACAACTTCCCTTGTTGATATTGTTTCGTTGTTAGACAAAACCCTCTTCTCTATCCTTCCCATTGAATAGTATAAACAAATATTAAAGCAAGCACATGACACACCAATTTTACTTGGTTCACCCTCACTGGGATATGTCCAAGGAGCATACACCGGTGATATGCCGATGTACCAAATCCCCTAAAATCACACTACTCTTTACAATGTTTTGGAGAGGACTCACTATCCCTCCTATTTTATAACCAATCACAATTTGAATGCTCACTGCTCTCTCAACTGAAGAGATATCACTGCTACTTTATATGATCTAATCACATTTTAAAGTCTTGTAGGTCCTTTCATTATCTATAATGAATTCATCCTCCACTATATGTAGATGATTTATTGAATTACAATTTTCATCCACTGAGGAATACCCATTTACAACAAGTGTACTGGGAAACTTCCAACTTTCATGCAACCCTAGGGTGACTTGTGTGCCCCTTTAAATGGTGCGCAACCTCTACCTTTATTACGGGAAAACCAACTAGTGCGCCAACTTTATACCCGCGCACCACTGTTTTCATGTGACTACATGCACAAAAATACTCATTTGCCACCACTTGTGCACCACTACTTGCACACCACAATATTTGCATTCTACAACACTTGCATGCCACTGACTGTGCAACTCACTACTTGCTCGCCACTCAGAACTTCCCTGCCACATCCAATTTTGTGATATGATCTAGTATTTTCTGTAAGTATTGAGCTTCATTCAAAATTAGGATGGTTATCCCTCTATTTATATGAATTTTGGGGACCCTATGTGTAACGCCCCTGTTTCAGAAGCCACCCAGAGGTGCCCCGTACCTGGTTGGGCACATGGACTCAAGTGAATTTCTCAGAACTCCAGAGGCTATCGACTAGCAGTGAGGGCCTTGGGTGTGATAGTGGGGATACTATGCCCTCATTGGAAAAGTACACAATGGAAATACACAAATACAAACAATAGTAGAAGCAGTAAATATCAAACAACAGTAACAGTGAAAGACTGATAAAGGAAACAATTGGAGCAGATATATATAAATGATGCATGATACATATATGTCTAGGAAAATAGCCAAACAAGTCCCAATGATGGAATACAATAGTGCTAAAACAAAGTGAAAAATAAAGCAGATAAACTCCTCAGCATCACAAGCCATAGCTTGGTCCCATGCTCTCCAACTCCAAAACAATCAATAACCTAAAGTCGAAGGGCACTTGCCCCTATCTATACATGAAACAATATAATCTGTTTGGGAATAAAAAGCATGAACCAAACAGGGTGTGAGACAAAATCCCAGAAGGAAACCACCCGAAGATCTGTGCCTAACAGTCAGTGAATATATGCCAGGTAAAAGTACAGAAAGCCGTAAATAGGAAAGTACTCAACAACAAACAATCCATAGTTTCTAGCATATAATTTACAACCAAGTAAGCATCCAATCAAGAAAGTAGAAAAAACAGGTAACCCTCTAGGTAGTTCCCACAGTCTAAACCCTATGGTTCAACCAAAAAGTACTAGAAACCCTCTGGGAGGAACGTACAGTCTCACTCCTCTAGTTCAGCTAAAGAATAGACTCTCTAGGGAAGCACTCACCATCAATTCCCCCTATAGTCTCATATCGTACTAAAGGGGATATGGGGAAGCACTCAACGTCTCATTCCCTATGTGGCCCACATCGAGGAACTACAGACACTCTGAGGAAGAACTCAACGTCAATTCCCCCTGTGGTCTCACATCGTATAATAAAGACACTCTGGAGAAGCCCTTACGTCCATTCTCCCTATGGTCTACTACACTAGGTTCCCACATCCCTGTGTAAAGTCGGAAAGTATCGTATCGCGTAACGGCCAATTTGAACCTCAAGAACTACTTGGATAGTTGTCTATAGGATAACAACATGTCAGAAAAAGAACAATCCATCCTACAATACTAGGCATGGAAACTGGAAAAAGCCTAACATACAAAACTAGACCAAACGGTCATAAACAAGAAAATCATTAATGGAAAACATCCAAAGAACAATGAATTACCTTATTCATAAACAATAACATTTACTCAGGCATATAAGCAAAGCAGACAAACAACAAGGGCAAAAAAGGAAACATATAAAACCTCGTTCAAGGGTATGGGTAGAATTTGCACAAAATACTCAAAGACATTCTACCGAAAGGCACAAACCACCTACCTTGATGTTAAGAGATTGATATACTTGAACCATGAGGCTTTAATCTCCTTAGGACATCATAGATCTATAATGATGCATAAACATTCAACCCATGATAACTTGGAAAAGAGAAGGAATTGGAAAATGAAGCTCTAGGAGAAGGAAGAGCTTACCGCTGCGGTTCCAACACAATTGAAATCGGTCGATTCAGAGAACGAATGGAGGCTTGGTGGCTCATTGAATATCCACATCCATACCCTCACTCTCAGATGAAACAAAGCTAAAAGAAGAGTGTTTTTTTTGTCAGACGTGACCCCTGTGCATTTAATGAAAAAAATAAAGTACACGGCGTGTACTGTTGGAGTACACGGCGTGTACTCACCTTTTCCGTACTCCACTTTAATCTACCTCCACATCACCCCACATGATCGTGTGTGTGGCCATGACACGGGCAGCACACATCCTTCAGCGGCAAGGAAGTACACAACATTTACTCATAAAGTACATGGCGGTTAGTTAAAAAATTTCCAGAAACTGCTCTTTTCTAAAAAACTCCATAAAAAGTAAAAACATACATGAAAAGAAGGTTCGGGTTCTTACACAACATGTGAGGTGCACCACTCACCTTACACACCACTTAGTGACATGCACACCACTCTGTAACTTGTGCTCCCATTCTCAACTTGCATGCCCATTGATGACTTTCACACCACTTGTTACCTTGCAAACCCCTTTCTTTATTTGTCAAATTTTGGGGGTGATGAAATTGAAATATGACTTGAACGCCCCTTCTTCACTTTCATGTCAATTATTAAATTGCGTGACACTTAATGACTTGTGTGCCACTTCTTCACTTTCATGCCACTTCATGACTTGCATGCCACATTCTTTCCTTTTTCATATTTTGATGTCTGATTTAGAAAAATTACTTGTGCACCACTTTAAGACATTCACACCACTTGAGGACTTGTGTTCTACTTAATGAATTGTGCGCCAATTCTTCACTTTCATGCCAATTTATTTTCTTTTTCATATTTTGATGTTTGATTTTGAAATATGACTTGCATGACACTTTAGGACTTACACACCACTTGAGGACATGAAAACCACTTAATTACTTGCACTCCAATTCTTCACTTGTGTGACACAGTATTTCCTTTACCATATTTTGATGCTTGATTTTGAAATATGACTTGCAATCCAATTTAATACTTGCGCTCTACTTGAGGAATTTAAATCCACTTAATGACTTTCATGCCACTTAGTGACTGGTGTGCCAATTCTTCACTTGAAAGACACTTTATTTTCATTCCCATATTTTGATGTTTTATTTTGAAACAAACCTAGTGTGCAATATTCCAATCGCCTGATTTGTCAACAAACACAATCACCTAAAATATGATTCAACAATACCTTGAGGGATTTTATGGAGTTAATGAACGATGGATTTCAGATGATGAACATCACATATCTCATATATATGTTTTTCTCAACTGTGATGAAATGGAACCATTTGTACTGTGAGTGACCCTATAACATATTCTATAATTTTTTTATAGTAAATTAATATTTTTTAGTTTATATAATAATCATATCATGAAACCATTTCCACAAATTATAACAGATTCTCTTAAAGAATTTCGATAAAATAATTTTTCCTACCAGTTTCAAAAACAAGAAAAATAATATTTTTTATTCTTTAACATATAAAATTAATTTATTACATGTTATACTAATAATTATTTTACAATTTTTAAGTTATGTTAACATACTAATAAAATTGATAATAGATTATGTTTGTTGAATAACCCACCATCCAAAATGGTTAAATATTTTAATTCTTATGGTGGGAATGGTTTTCAAGTTCATACATCATATGTGGAATAAAAAAAAGAATAATGGTGATCCCTTGAGATGATCTCATCATAGAGAATGTGAAGCTGGATTTTACAGCATGTTGGAAGAAATAATTGATCTAAATTATCTGGGATAGAATTACATAATGACGTTTAAATGTTAGTGGATGGATACTGAGAGAGGCATACATGTTCATATGTGTCGTGGAATTAATGATATTAAATATAAAATCCTTATTCCAATAAATGAAATATTTTTATTCGCTCATTAGACACATCAAATCTATTATGAAAATTATTCTTCTAGTTCAAAAGAGTTAATTGATTGGTGGATCATAATAAAAATGATATCTTAATAAAAATAGTTTATACGAAGGGATCATGGTTCCACTAAAGTGTAAGGATTTGAAATTTATCATGAGACTGCTCCAAATACATTTTCACATGAAGATACACGAATATCGATGATAACACCCCATAGTTAAGGGTTGATGGTGATGATGATGTTATTAATGTAAAAAATGAATTTGAAATGGAAAGATATGATGAAACTGAAACTCTTATGGAAGTTGATGATACTAAGGATGAATATGAGGATATTGAATCCATCATATATGAAATGAGGATTGAAATAAAGATTGACATATTTAAATTATATTTATAATCATATATTATATATATCTATATATAATTATTGTTTTCAAATATTGTCTAGCAACAATAATTTCATATTTTAGATGTACTGAGATCGTTTTATTGAGTTGGAGGAGACCTATTTACCTGTTGATGATCTTGATGTTGCATCTTCTAACCCTCATACTGCTGGTGGTTTAGTAGGGACTCAGAGGGGGAGTGGTCATGCATGATTGATGATTCCAAACCCTATCCATGAGTGATGTCCATGTCTTAACTCTGATCCATGAAAGTATAGGTATGTTTTATTTTTTATTTTAATTATTTTTCATTATTTTTCATTAAATTATTTATTTACTAATTATATGATTTTTTTCACAACATTTAAAATATATTTGTTCGAAAATAGAGTGATATATTGAAGAATTATTTATATAGGGAATGAGTTACATGGGATAACATTCCCATTGATTTTTAGAATCACATGTTCAATTATTGGTTGGTATGTAAATAAATAATATTTATTTTGAAATTTATTTAATCAATAACGGTATATTATTAATTATTTTTATGGTTTATGGTATCTAATCGATGCTAGAAAGTGTAATTCTATCTAGGGGTAGGGGAGTTATGTATGTGTGAGTGTTGCTATCATTTTTTATATAATTTGAGAAGGAAAACAATGTAAAAAGCAGGAGTCACAATGTTTGATGGGTATTGTGGGGCCCATCAACCATATTACATTTCATCTCAGGTTTGCGAGGGATTATGTTCACATTGAAATTTAGATTTTTTTCAAAGGAGATCATCACTAGGTCGGAAAAAATGGGGTAGAAAGGAGGTGACACATTGAGTTTGTAGTTGTATATTCATTATGCATAGGCAACATATGGTTAATACCTTTTCTTAAAATTATATAAATTTAAATGTAAAATGATTATTTTATATTCCAAAAGTGGGTCGAAAAGCCCAAAATTATAGAGTTAAATGTTTATAGGATGATGTAAAATGATCTGGCCAATAGAGATATAAGAGGTGATCACCAACATTATATTTCAGTCTTTATAATTTCATTTGATATTTAAAATATACTACAGATAATACTTTCAAATATTTTAATTATAAATTGAAATTAAAGGAGTAATATGAGGCCAATTTATCTCAGAAACAGGTTTAGAGTTAGGCTGAGACTGAGGATGGGACCAATGAAGTAGGTTTTGATGATGTAACATGGATGAATGTAGTCTATTTTGCCTTCTAAAAAGGATGAGTTGTTGGTATCAACTCTTGAATGATTCCTAGGAGCTATTCTAGTACTACTACAATGTTGTTATGTATCTTGAGAGGAGAACATGCAGAGTCATCATCATCGTTTTTATAGTATGAGGAAAAATTGCGTACTCAGGGTGAGATTATAGAGAGCATGCATAGGGAGCATGAAGAGCTCTGTCAACTATAGTAGGAGTAGTGAGAGGAGATTCGTTGATGTCATTATTAACAACACGAGAAGATGATGGAGTACATGCGATGTTTGGATCATGGTTTAGGGATGGAGTTCTCTCCACTAGTTCCAACAACTCCTCCATCTCCTCGACATGACTCTCCCCCTTAGTGATTTATTTAATATTTATGATAAACATTCGAATGTATTTTTTTGTAATATTTGTATTATTATATATATTCAGATTTCTATATATTGCGTTTTTTATATTGTTGTGAATATTGTGTTATTTATTATTTTATTATTATATTATTTATTTTTTATTTTTTATTATTTAATTATTATTTAATTATTAATATTATTTATATTATTGTGAATATTGTGTTTTTTATTTTTCTCTTATTTTAGTTATATTTTTACTAATTTTATTAGTTTTATTAGTTTTTATTATTTTATTACTATTAATATTTTATATTTGTTATAGTTATTATTTCATTATTACTATTTACTATTTACTATTATTATTATTATTTAATTATTATTATTCTATTAAATTTTATTAATATTAATTTATTAGTTTTTTTCTGATAGTCCCGTCAAGAAAAGGTACTAGCAATCGTCCTTTCATGATAAATTTAGAAAAAAACACGATAAACTACTTTTGATGGGAAGGAATCCCATTGAAAATAGTTTTATTACTATAGACTATTTCAAAAAAAATCTATTTACGAAACCATTTTCAGAAATGAGTCAATTGTGATGGGACCCCCTTACAGTTGAACTTTTCTGATGGGACACCGTCACAAATGAATTATAAAAAATGGTTCAATTTTTAGTTGTATTTGAAAAACCAACATTTCACCTTTAAACGTTTCTCATGAAATAAAAATACATCCATAAAAATATTTATTGAAAGAATAATATAGGTTGCCTGGGGCATTATATCCATAACCCATGTTCACTCATTTTTAAACTAATACTGGGATCTATCCCAGCAAACCTACAGACACACTTTTTGAAATTCATTGGTTAATATTTTATGAGCATAAAATATACCAAATATTTTAAATTACCATTTTATAGGGGGACCTATACTAATTTTTTTTAAATTTTTGTTATATAGTGATGATTACACCTTAATCCCATTCAGAAAATGAATTCATCTACAACTTTTTTCCTTCGATGTGATCGAATCATTCCTTTCCTTACATTATACTTATATTTTGGTTTGATTCTTCCTTCTTACAATAATTATTTTGTTAAATTATTAAGGTATGTTTATTTTTTTTACCATTTTCTCATTTATTATCCATGTGTTTCTATATTTTATTCACTAAATTGTGAGTGGTCTAAAATTTATTTTTCATACCATGTGATTGGATATGAATCAACATAATTATTGGAAATATTATTCTCCCTATGGGTGTCATATCTATGTGTTGTGATTTAATTTGAAAGGTGTGAGTAATATGAAATTTATTTTTTAAAATTTGCATGTATTTAGTTATAATGTATTTTGGGTTTTCATGATTTCCCAAAACATTATTTTTGAAAGAATCTATTCTTGAACTATAGATGTTTGAAAATAAATTCATGTTTTAAAGTTTTTTTGGATTTTTTATTGAATTTTAAAATTTCAATGTGATCAAGAGATTAAGTTATGTTCCATAATTTACGGTGTTTTATGGAATAAATAAATTTCTATCACACTTTATAAATACATATTATTACAATAAATTATCTTAATTTATTAATTATGTATCAAATTTATTTAAATAAATTTGAAATTTATTGTTCTTATAAAATGATTGAAACCCCATTTCATAACTATTTTTTTCTTTTTGTGTGGTTTTATGTATAGTTATTAATCATTTGTATAAATAATTTTAATATTATGGTTTCATATATATGGTTTTCATTATATTGTTGGATAGAGTAGTGAATTTAAGTATTTAGGTGATAAATATAATGTCTAAATTATTTCCAAATAGCCTCTTCCTTGATCAAATTTTAGTTCTCATGATAATTTTTTTGGGTATAATAATTATGTATTCAGGTATGTCAAATTTGGTATTTATGAAAAAAATATATGGTGATTAAAAATGGATTGGACTTTAATCTTTTTTCAATATTTTTCATTGTGTTTGAAATGAAGTGAATAGGTCTAGTATCATTAAATATTTTTTGGATTTTACTTTTGTATAATTTGAATTATTTTACTAAATGACATATATCATTGTTATATTTTATAATTTAATAGATAAAATATAGATGTATTATATAGATCATATCTCAATCGATATTAAAAATGAGTTGGATTGTTTATTAAATTTAACTTTTTAAAAAATGGGTTTAATAGAGGTCTTATAAAAAACCCATGTCTTAATTGTGTCTAAAATAAGTCATAAAATGTATAAAAAAATTGGTTTTCAATCAAATTGTTATGTCTAGTATCATAATATAGAAAAATGTAAGTCTCAAAATGTGAATTATCTGAATGGGGCCAATGAGCTTGTACCCGAGTGGTAAGGGATCCTGCTTGGTATCCAAGAGACCCAGGTTCAAAATTGGGTGGAGGAGAATTTAATAGTGCACTATAGCAGTACTGCAGCAGGCAATATTCAGTACTATAGCAGGCATTGTTCGGTACTGTAGTAGTAAGGACTATTCACCCGATTTGGCCTTCGGGCCACCGGTTTGGGCCTATGGGTCTCAAGGGCCTTCGAGTCATCAAGGCCTTTGGGAAAAAGAGACTATAGAGCAGCCCAATTCACACAGGGCATGCCCTAGAAGAGGATACGAGAAACAAGAATAGCAGTCACCAGAAGTAGAGCTAACCGAATTGGATGAATGACAGGGTATGACAACTTCCATTGGGACCAGGCACCGTGCAACTTTGTACGGGGCAATGCTAGCCGATCAGCAATGCATGGTGGGGATCTAGAAGATCAATGATGCAGAAGATGGAGAGGGGTAGTTCTAGTGGGTTGGGCCTATGGGTCATGTAATGGGCATATATGCCTCTCACCCTTTGTGTCATGTACTACGGGTCATGTCGGGATTTGTGCCTTGGGCCTACGGGTCATGTACGAGTTCCCCTTCAACCCTTAAAAAGGGGATTGTCCATAATAAAATAAAAAGAAGGCCTTCGGGCCATTTGGGCATTATCTGAATGTGAGGACTCAGTTAGAGAATTTTATACATGAATCGTTTCTATTTATTCATCATCATGAGAAATAAAGTATTTCAATGAATTAAGATAATTATATGAGAACACTTGATTTATTTAATTAAAATGATGATGTTGACTATAATTCCCCAAGTTTTTAAAAGTGAAAACGATGTTTGATAGTGTATGGGATACATAGAACCAAACCCAAAAAAACATGATTATTTAAATATAACAGTTATAATGTAGTCATTAAATTTTCTTATACAAATAATATTATGTAATTTATGTAATATATATATATTTCCTACAATCATAATTTTATTGATAAATATTTACTAAATAATATCTCAATTTTTGGTAATGTATTTTTATACTTTAAAATATATTTTCTTCAAAAATGTTTTTTTTATTTTTGTGAAATGTATTATAATTATTTTCTATAAATTAAGAAAAATTATTTTATAAAATGAGATTAAATTTTAAAATGGTCATATCAAAATTATCATAGTGTTATATTTTTTGGATCTTTTGGAAAATATTTATTTATCAATGGGTAGTGAAAAATACATTTTTTTGTAAAACAATCATTTTTTTCTTGATAAATGCAGTAATATAAAATTATAATTATTTTTAAATGTGATTTCAAAGTAATAAAATTATTATTTATTTATATTTAATTTTATTAATTACATTTAAATCTTCTTTATACCATATTTCAGAATTAGTTTATATTTAGTCTTGAAACACATTTTGTTGAAAACTATTATAAAAATCATATTGTTTATCTGTTTAAATTAATAAAAATATCACAGAATGGTGAATTTTTTAAATAAATTTTTTATATTATATATCTATATTTGAGAATTTAGATTCTGATAATGAAGATTACTAGTAATAGAGTAAATTTAAAACCATATTTTCATTGAAAAATGCGTTTTTTGGGAAATAGCTTTTCGTGGCGCTTGCGAGTTTTATTATAAATTCCTTACATCAAATTATTTGAATCTAATTTGATAAAATTATTTCAATATTTCGAAACAAAATAATTAAAATTAGGTAATAAGTTGAACTTAATCTTTGGAAAATTTGAATTGTTACTGTAGTAAATAGTTACTACTACCGTAAAAGTAAAATAGCTTAATTAATGGTAAAAAATAATTTAACAAGGTCCAAAAAGGTAACCATAATAGTATTAATATTTATATTTTATATAAAATAAATAAATTATTATATTTATTCTTTATTTTTTTACTTTATAAAAGATTATGTAACGAGTGCGATATAAACTCAACTTTAATGTGAAAAAATTCAAATTGTATTTTTTTTTGTAATATTAAATTTCAATTAAGACCTCCCTTTTGATGAATTAAAGATTTTTTTAAATAAATTATATTTTAATAAAATATTATAATTAAATATTATATATTTAATAAAAATGATAATATAATTTCATGTAATTTTTATGGGTGTTTGATAACTATTATAATCAAGAAAAACCAGCATTTATCATATATCAGAGATTTTAATTTAGAAGTGTAATTTATAATTTTTATAAAATTACTTTTATAAAATAAATATATTTTTTGGAATCAGCATGTTGAAATTATCCAATTGCGAGTTTTTCCTAATTTTCTGAGACAATCAAATTTTTGGGTAAAAATTAAATACTGTATTAATATTTGCAATATACTATGATATCATAATGACCTAAAAGTGATGTAATATTTTCCATAAAAGTTATAAAAAATCTACATTTTACCTGTAAATCAATGTGTTATTCAGGTTATTTGATTAATTTTATAAAACATTTATGAATCCATAAAAACCAATTTTTTGTTTTATGATTTTAAAATTAATATTTTATAAACATGACTTATTTCTACATCACCATGGGTTTTATTTTAATGGATTCGATTCATGGAAATATAAACTAATTAAAACCAACCCTCTTTGGTGGAAACCATTATAAAAAAGCATTTAAAGGATTCTGTCATTTATTACTTTATTTTATAGAGTCCAAAACCTATGTTTGTAAAATAATAAAGAAATACTCTCTAGTTTACTATATAAACCAACTAAAACTCCAATTAATATTCCCCAAAACAATTGTGTCATTAATTTATTAAGAAATTTGTCCTCTATATCTCTTGCAATGTGTCCTCAAGATCTCAAGATTATCCTCCCAAGCTTTTGGAATCCTCCTCTCAAGGTAAGGGACATCTCTCTGTTTTTCCATTCAATAACACTCTATGTATATATCTTTTTGAATATTACTAATTTGTGTTGTAATTCCTTTATAAATGTCCCATTAATATCCAATTTATGTAATTATAATGTGAGATCATTTATCTACTCTCATTATAACCTTTTCCTAATTTGTTACTATGATGAGCTTTAGTAAGAGATATTCTCATTCTCCTCTTTCTTCAAGCACCTTCATTAGGTAATGGATTTTTATTCCAATTACTATTAACGGTATATAATTTTACACATTCCTATTAATATAATTATTATGAAAACACATTGATATAACCCTTTCACTCGCAGTAATCTCTCCGATGATTCATTATGTACCCCAGTTATGGTGAAGAAATTCTCCTATGATTTTCATTGCCAAAATTGTATTCAGGAACACTTTATTTGATTATTCCTTTTAAATATCAACACTTTATGATGTATTATGTTCATATATAACCAAATTAATCCCCTTATTATATAAAAGTGATGATATACGCCTTTCACTCTCATTAATCCCTCTTATAATTCATTTTGTACCCGTAATATGCTCCAAAAATTATCATGTGTTTTTCCCATGCCAATTTTTGGATTGTTAATACCATCAATATTTACATTGAATGGTGTTCAACTAGACATACGCATACTTAAATGATTAGTTACTTCATTTTATGTATTACATACTATTGTATTGTGGAATTAAATGTAATGAAATATGATCCTATGTTGGATTTTCTATGTGGCACACTTATGCATGTAATTGATATGAATGTTATGAGTGTTCCCAGAATTATATCGCAATCCAAGGAATTGGGTAGTATTTTAGTATCCTGATATGTCACGTACGGGATTAGGGAGTAAACCTAATCTATGGTGGGACTTTTTCCACCATTTTATGAATTCTTAGTTGTTATCCTTAACCTATGCTTAGGATGCCAGGTCTCATGTTGTTTCCACATTCCCATATTGATCTTATGTTATCATCATATATCATGATTTGAAGATCATATTTATGATTCTTACCTCTTTTATGAACTATTGAATTTTCTAGTTATTAACTTGTAATAATATCATTGTAATATGTTTTTTACTCCCTTACTGGGCTTTATAGCTCACCTCTTTCTTATGCATCTCCCTAGGTTATACTATGTAGTTTTAAATGAGAAATAGAAATTTAGAAACATGTTAAAGAAGTTTTCAATAATGTTATGGTATCGATGTATCAAATTGATGTCTTGTGTACCTAATCTTTGAAATACACTAGAATTATAAATCTTCTGGATTGTACTTTGTGTTCTTTTATCTAACAAATCACGGAATAATGACTATTAAGTATAGGGGTTTTCCTATTGAGATAGTGAACTAATTGGTAATGTCATGTCTCGAGTATATCAACAATATGTTAAAATGAAAATATTGAATTTTTAATATTATTTTCTCCTGGAAAACCATGTGTAGTACACATAATTATTCCACCGATTATATTCGTAAATTTTTGAAGGTCATACTTAATGAAGATTCAAATATTCCCTTATACCATTATATGGAATGAAATTTAATTTAACAACTTGGATTTTCTATAATTAAATTCCTGATTGCTTAAAAGATTTTAGTTTATAATTGGAAGAAACCATGTGCCAAGATGATTGTACAAAATGAGGCATGTGTCAATGGAAGACAAATATAAATGTAACACTATCTATTATGCAATATAATGTAATGTTGAA
This sequence comes from Viscum album, assembly GCA_963277665.1. Lineage (NCBI taxonomy): Eukaryota > Viridiplantae > Streptophyta > Magnoliopsida > Santalales > Viscaceae > Viscum > Viscum album. Next base: position 821,218,067 of record OY728141.1, on the reverse strand, counting down.
CTATCCATTGACTTTTAGGCTCTAAAATCTTTTCATGTATGATAAAATCTAAAAGATATTTTATGAAATGAAACTATATGAAATATGGTTAATGATTGGTTTATTTATCCTATAGTAAGAGTAGTATAACATGAATTTGATACTTTATATCTTAATTTTTTAACTAAGGTGTGTAATGTAGAGTTTGGCCTATCATTTTACAGTTTTAATCCATCTGGTTAGATGATTACCTCACACAACATATGACTAGTTTTGATTCATATTTATAACCTTCCTCCATGTATGATTATGAAAACACCATTCACTTTCTTATGTATACTAAAATCTAGACCTTCTAATCAGAAAATGACATAGGTTTAAACTTTCATCCTTTAATAAAAGTGTTGAATCATCTATGGAATATCGGTGCGTGCACATACGATGTTTTTTGGAAAGACAAATTTTACATATTTGTTACACATATGTGAACATAAAATGATTTTCCTTCTTATTAAATTATGTATGATGGGAGAATGAAGATAAAACATTCTTGTCCCATTTTAATGAAAAATAGACAATCTTGATGTAATGTCTAGGGTTTTTGAATAGGTCAAAATTATGTAATATTTTTTGATTTTTCTTTGTTTTGTGGTCAGGAAAACGTTTCTCTTGATCTTTGAAACCTAATATTGGGAGTTTGACTAACCAAAGGACATTTTTTAGACGGGTTTAAAGTCTTAGAACTTGCCTAGGTGTTTTAGATGGATTTAAGGTGCATAGGGCCCTAAAAAATAAGTTTTATTAAAGTGAAGATAGAGGTGAACAATTATATTTAACCATTCATCCTACATGGAGTTACTATGAGGTCTACTATTGCACTGGACATGGGTTTTCAAACTGTGTGGGTGGGAAATCATGGCCATACAGGACCTCTTCAGTTTTTAATTGAGGATAATCACATGGTTTTTACATGGTTTGTAAAATCGTGCGCCTAACTAAGCATAGTGTGGTTCATAGACAATGATCACTACCTGGATGACCCACAGTTATCCACATAATTTGGTTCATTTAAAAATTTAAAATGACCAAATGCACCTCTATTTATGTTTTTCTACACCTTTCTCCTACATCTCACCCTCGCACACAAGGGGATTCTCCCTTCCCCCCATTCCTTTTGCTTTGGCCTAAATTCATCATCCAAGATCCGAATCATGATCTGTCATTCTAATTAAAATGGAATTGGTAAGGGATAAAACCCTATTATCTCATTTACTTGTTTATATTTTTTCATGGAATGATAAATATTTGCGATTTATTTTTCCTTATTTTCAAAGTCTTGGTATAGAAACACTATTTCTCTCAATTGAGCTTGTGTTAGAGGCTGATATTAGATGAGAAAGAAAATTCAAGCATAAGGGTCATGATGTATAGACATATCCTGAATTTTGTGGGGTTTTTAGGTGCATACATAAATACGCATGATGGGTTGACTGAGTGAGACCCTAAATAAAATGATTGTTTTCATTAAATTAATTTTGATGATATGGTATGTCATTGGCCATGCCCTAGCTATTGATTAAAAATGATAAGACAGGTATGGGGTTTATGAACATGTGGTCTATATAGAATAGTCATTGATTTTTAATTTTTTTTTTAATTTTTTTATTGATTGCAATGGTTCAATGAGAAAATGAGGGGCTCAGTTCGATGATTGAGGTGATGTTGATCACTTAGACTAGGTCAACAAGATCTTCAAGATGATGGCATGGCTGGCGATATTTTAAGTGTTGATGATCACCAGGATGAGGCAACCTAGTTTTCAGGATGTGAGGGGATGAGTTAATTTGGATGAGGGCATGGCTCATGGGATATGAGATGGCACTGAGTATCGGGATTTAGTGACATGGTCACAGGAGCACAAGGTGCTAGATGATGTGGGTTATGTTTGTTTAGTGATTCCTACTCACCATTGTTGGCCAACACGCCATTGAAGAAGTGTGAACATGTATAGTTATCAAATGAGGTAGTTTTACCCACTCATTATGTGGGGAGGTCTCTATATATTTTTCTTCTTAGGTGATGGTGCTAATCATCAGTGATGTTGGAGGTGTTTAGTATAGAAAGCCGCATGGATGGTGATGGAACCTCAGGAGATGGTGTCGATACAATCAATCGGGGGATGAGGCTCAATTTTATACCTAAGGTCAATGGTTCGAGATTATAGGAGGAATGATATTGTCATACCTTGGGGCATCCACTTTTGATTTGATGATGACTATTTTTTGTAGGATTGGAATCTTCGTACATCTAGACATCGAGATGGGATCCAATGGGGAATTTTTGATCAATGTTCTAATGGAAATGGATCTTATTTAATTAGGATTTTAATTTGGGTGATGAATATTGGATTGATGTAACAGGGTTTCAATGAAATGTCTATGGGTGAAACCTGAGGGTTCACAAGATATGATATTTTTCAGGGGAAGCATTGGGAACTAATACATGGGTTATCTCCATTAAAAATATTTATATGTAGACACACAATGTATTCCACACACACACACACACACACACACATATATATATACATATATTGGGGGGATATATTCCATGATATTTCAGTGTCTGCCAATGCAGCTAAACAGATCATTGTGGTTGTTGGGGAAAAGAGAATCGGAAAATTTAATAAAGAATGTGTGTGGAATTTCTTTTTTATTTTATTTTGAATACACGTACATAATTATGGATGTAGGATATACACATGTTTGTGGTGGTATACTGAGTTCATACTCACACCCTATGTGGGATCCTCATGTCTTGTATTGATTTTATTCTCTTGAGATTAGGTAAATATTTAGGCTCAGGAGATAGACCATAGTGATCATAGATGTACCTTGGTCATGTGATAGATGTTAATGGATAAGGTGCTTCCTCTGCATTAGGATGATACTTATTTTGAGATTTTCTATATATAAACTATTATGTTTGGCCATGGGTGACTTTATTTTTTTTATGAAATACTATCAATTTATTGTCATCTAAAAATGAGATAGTACTTTTTAGATAAAAATTACTGCTGTTGATTATTATTCTTTTGCTCAGTTCCATTTGTTGATTCTGCTGAGTGATGGTCCTCTTCAGATGTGAAATATTCATATATGGATCATTATTATTATCACCACATGAGGGTATATTCTTCCCACTATCACTTAATTTTATCATCACCTCATGTAGACATCATTTGACATACATTGAGACATGCCTACAATGTAGTGGTCAACTAGCCCGGAGCACTATTTGGGAGGTGAACTATTTCAAGATTGTACAAATTGTATCAATAAAGTTTTCTTTTTCTTTTTTGAAATTACTATTTAGGTTATGGTAGAGAATAGTCTATGATGTAGTTGAACTGGGTGCAGAGCTTGTGTTTGGGTGCCTACATCCCCATACATGGGAAACACCAAGTTTCTTGGGGTGGTATATTGATGTTTTATTATTTTCTTGTACAGTATATTTGATTTTCACTTCATGTGGCACACTTGGGTGTGATGTTTTTCTATTATGTGGTTTTTACCCTTTGACCAGTATAGCATGGGAGGATTGTTATGCATCATGGTAGGCACATATGGTGACAATATATATGAATGTTCCTATAAGTAATTTCCTGGAACCAAAAATATACTAAGAGGGGTTGGTTTATTTAAAATGTCAACAAAGAAGCTAATTTTTTTTGTGCTTATAATTTTTAGTAGCATTGTATTATTCCGTTGAAGTTATGTGTTTCTTGGTGATCTTTATATTCTATATATGTGCCTGACTCTATTATGAGTAGCCATGGATGGTAAATGGGGGTGATTTGTTTATAGTGTCAGCATAGAAGATAAACAATGTTTTCCTAATATTCCTTTTTTATGGAATTTTACTCATCTAGCTCAAAATGATTCTAAATGATATGTGATGTTTGTCTCTAATATGGGTAGGAAAGGGGCCATGAGGCTGGATTATATGTGATACTTCACTCTAATATGGGTGGACAAGGTGAATTAAGGATAGATTTTATATGACATTTGTGCGGTAGGGGAGTGTAAGGGTGGTGAGATGTGCTACCTATTACAGGTTTCTATTAGTTCAATATATTATTGTTATGGATGTTTTCTCATGGTATTGGTATTTAACAAGATTCCACCATGAAGGATTCTAGTGGAGCATCAGGAGGGAAGAGATACAGTGCAACATGAGAGTGCATGGGATGAGGTGCCTAATGGTCAGGCTGATTATAAGGTAGTAGTAGAGGATCTGATAAAGGTGGGAAATACATAGTATATGGAACAATTGTTCTATGGTTAGATGAGAAGATCATGGAGTTATTGATATGGGTCATAAAAGTTATTGACAAGGGATCTCATAGAGTAGATCTATCTATAAAATACATGACTTTTGAGTTATAGTCTCAATTTCCACCATTGTTTTAGGGTGGGGGTGGACTATATGAAATGGGGAATTGAATAAAAAAGGTGATGAAATTTTCAAGAATATTGAGACACCCCAAGGTCATAGGGTGAATCTAGCCAACTATATGGTCAGATGATCATCAAAGCATTGGTGGGAAGTACAGGTATAGGTTGGAAGATATAAGGAACAATCCTAGAAAAATTTTAAAGAAATTTTCATTGATATATTAATTCCTAATATTATTAGGGTGGATGGAGACCATGAGTTTATGAACCTCATGTACGGAGAAACATCCATTGTGCAATATAAAATGAATTTCATAGACCTATCCCATTTTCACCTTCTACAGGGGGTGATGACATCATGAGGGTGAGACATTTTTGGTATAGTTTATCTCACACCATCAGGGTGCACATAAAAATATTTATGTTAAACTCATTATTTGAGTCATTGAATCAGGAAATGGTAGCTGAGGGAAATTTTATGTACTTGTCTAATTCGATCCAGGTGATGCTGCTTTATGATATTGGTTGTGATAATTCATGTGGAAAGAAGTGAGACAATGAGAGTATCATTAGGGAAGTTAGGACACAGACTCGAGTAGGCCACTAAGGAGTGGTTCCTCAATAGTGTTCTTCTAGTGAGGGTAGCTAGGAGTTGTTCAAATCCAATGTGATCAGACTCTAAAGGAGTTCCCCAGAATTTGGTCAGATGAGGAATCTTGAGAGGTTCTATAGGAATCCTTCTCGAATAGCAGGGTTCTTGGGACTAGATCAGATTTAGGGATATGAGGTAGGATTAGAAGCATTACATGTAGTAGATATTTAGGATTAAACTACATGTGGATGACCTGGAAAGGAATGAGAGACCCATTATTTCATTTAGTGGTTGGTAGTTGGATAATCTCCATAGAAAGGTTATGCATTAGGTAGTAGGGCTTCAAGACAGGTGTATATTGTTGACCTGGTAGGTTCATAGTAGGTCGATGTGAAAACGATGGTAAGAGATATGAGTTTTTTGTGAATGGGTATTTTTTATAATGGAATGTTTTGGAGAATGAGGATAAATGGTATTATTACGGACTAACCTGATGCTGGTTAGTAGGTTAGCATCAATTATGATGTGTGTTATATTTATGTATGAGGTATGTAGGAACTGTGATTTACTATGTTCATCAGATCAGAATCAGGTTTTGTATGAGGTGTGTAGAAATTGAGATTGTAATGGACATGCATACGAATATATGATACAACTTAATTTTTGAAAATCTGTTGAGATATATGATCTTTGGGCATCTAATGAGATGTGGGTTTTGATGATTTCCATGTATGGAAAATGTACTTATTCTCATCAAATGAGATGTGAGACTTGATGGGTGTGCAGTACAACAAAAGAATGATTAATAACCCAATGAGGTGAAAGAATGGAAATTCATCATGGGAGGGATTGAATATCTAGGCATGGTCAATGGGGCCATGAGAATATTGTTTTCGGTATGGAAGCAACTAGGTATGTAATTTTTATTCTAGGGAGCACCATAATGGGAATTAGCCTATGATTGATGACCGGGGTAGACAAGGGTTCTGTGAGGAGATGGGTATGTTCAATACCATCTCTGAATAAATATTTAGAGCTTGGAGATGATCTATCATAAGGTGGGGATATAATATAATCTCAATTTTTTTAGCAGATTGAAATTCCTCAAAATTTGGGAATTTTTTATCTTTGGCGATAAAACCAAATTTTTTCTAGATCTTTGGGAAATAATTCTGTGAGTTTGATTAACCCAAGGACTTCATTTTATATGGGATTTAAGTCTTGGTATGTTCCTTGAGGTTTCAAACTGATTTGGGTTCATTGGGACATGAAAAGTCAGTTTTTAGAAAGTACATACAGTGGGAGATGATTAGATTCAACAATGAAGCCTCCTGAGAGTAACAGTGTGGTCCACCATTGCACTGGGCACAATTTTTTAAACTGTGTGGGTGGGGGTTCATAGCCAATCAGGGAATCTGTAATTTTTAACAGAGTGAAATCACATGGTCTATGAAGGTTTTAAAAAAAAATATGCCTAACCTTTCACAGTGTGGTGCTTAGATAGAGGGAACCGCATGGTTGGTGTATAGTTAGCCAAACTATACGGCCAAACTATGCAGGTCATATAAAAATTTGTAATGAAAAAAATTCCCCTTCCTCATTTTTAGGGTTTTATCCTATTTTGTCCTCTATTTTGATATCATGTATTGGGGTATTCCTCTATTTATCCTCATACTAATGATTTAGACTAACATTGTCACCTGAGATCAGAATATAGATCTATTTATCTCATTCCAAGCACATTAGTAAGGCTTCAAATCATCTAGTCTCATTTCTCTATTTGTCTCTTACTAATGAATTCTAAGTCTATGGGATATATTTTCCCCACTTTTAGGGTTTTTTTTTGTAAAAACTTGATCTCTCTTCTTTCTACTCGAGTTAGAGTTCGATATCAGATGAGCGAGGACCTACAAGTTTATGGTAGGTGGTGTATAGATTTAAAGTTAATTATATGGGTGTTTTGGGGTGTTTACATAAATAAAAATGATGAGTTGACTAATTGGGACCCTAAATAAAATGAATCTTATCATTAAATTAATTTTTGATGATAATTTATGTCATTGGGCATTTCCAATCTGTTAATTACATATGCAACATCGGGTAAGGGGATTACGACTACATGGGAAGGATAGGTCGATCATTGAATTTTAATAAGTTAAAATTTATTTATTGATTTCAATAGTTCCATGTGAACATTATGGGATAAACTCAAGGATATAGGTGATTTTGATCTCCTAGAATGAGTTAAGAAGTTGGTTAGGATAAGGGAGTGGAGTGAGATATTTCAGGTGGGGATAATCACCAGGTTGAGGTGGAATGGTCATCGGGACTTGAGAAGATGTTGTCATCAGGATAAGGGAATGGATCATAAGGTATTATATGTTGTTTAACATCTAAATTTAGTTACATGTTCATTGGATCTCATGGTGTCTAATGATGTTTCTTAGGTATTTTTATTTATCTCCACTCACTATTGTTGGCTGACACACTATTTGAGTCACGTGCACACAGATATGACTCAAATAAGGTGGTGTTGACCACTTTTTGTGGGTAGAGGCCTACATATATTTATTTAATTAGGTTATGGTGTTGACCATTAGTGATGTTGGAGGTGCTCACTATATAATTCCACATGGATGGTGATGGACTATGGGGTTATGGTGTTGAGACCATCAGTTTGAGGCTAAGGATAACAGTAATACTTAAAGATGATGGGTTGAGATTATGGGATGAAAAATATTTTTGGGCCTTGGGGTGTCAGATCTTGAGAAGACAATGATTATTTATTAGAGTATGGGTATCACATTTCCTTGGGATGCTGGGATGGGAGCCAACTGGGACATTTTGAGCGGAGGTCCGAGGGAACTATATATTATTTGATTGGGAATTCCATTTGGATTTTGAATACAAGATTGATGGAATTAGGTGTCGGTGAAATGTTAATGGCTGGACCTCAAGGGCTCACCAGATATGATATTCTTCATGGGAAACCATTGGAACTATGCCATGGGTTCTCACTATTGAAAATATATATATATGCATACTTGTTTTGTGTAATGCTCTAACCATAGAATCCTGTAGGTAGTGCATTTTTTATTATGTTTGCATTATTACAAGGATTCAAATATCTAAGGACTAATCAGTTTAGTAGAGTTCCAAAAAAGGTTTCATATATGAAACTTTCATTACATTTCAAAACATAAATGAAACATATATAATTCTATGATAATTCCATTATTCATGTAGATTAACCCTACATATCAATCATAATACACTTATTGTCATCTTCAGAAATTAAAACGTAAGAAAGGGGTGATCTCAGATGCTCAGTAAGGGTAATAATACAATATAAACTATCATAAATAAGTATAAAATTTTAAATCTAGGTGTATAACAAAAACAAAATCCTTTTAAACATAATTTGGAGCATAATATAGAAATGATAAATCATATATTTCTATACACACATTCCCATGGATATTATATGAGTAGAAATATAAAATGTAATAGCAATAACTAATATCACAATGAGGGAATTCATAATGTACGACACTATAAACATACCGTCGAGGCCTTGGCCAATAAATCTAAAAAAATGGTTAAGGCCTCAACCAAATTAATATCTTAAAATAAATGGGAAAGGCCTTATCCAAGTCTATATCTAGTTTTTATCATCGATCCCACCTATGTATAAATGGGCAATAGTTGGACCATTTTATCAAATACTAAGTTCAATGCATTCCTCATCTGAAAAGGGTGAAACATAACAAATATATACATCTGTGCTGAAAAAATATCATATGAAATTTGAATACTTCAAATATAAACCATAAATGGTATAAAAATATCACATCCACATCCAATGATATCATAAACCCTTCAAAAAATTATGGTAGATTATATCATAAAAAAATAACCTCAATTGAGCATAAAATCCAACAAAGGAAGTTGACATAGATGAAAATATTATAACAAAATCATTGAAATATTTTGAAACATATACCATTTTTATTTTGAAATAATTTATTTTAAATGAAATTAAATTAAAAATGAAAACATTTTTTTTGAAAATAAACTGATGAACTTGTAAATGAAACTTCAGAATATTAAGGCTTCATGAAAGTGCAAATATCCACTCATTCCTTAGAAGTTAAAAAAATTATTCCGTATTTTGTCAAAAATGTTATAATTTCCCTCATTAAGTAAATAGAAAAAATATTTCATTTTTAAATACTTTGAATGAAATTATAAATACACATAAAAAATCCTTTAAAATCCTTTTATATTCATATTAATAAATATTTAAAATAATATCAAGAATATTGTAATGGGTAAAAGATGTTATAATTAAATAATTAATCATTCAAGTTATCCCATACCACTTTTAACATTTAAACCATAAGCTCCATGAAGAATAAAACATAATAATATATGATAAAAAATATATTAATTACATGATATGTTCAAGGGGGTGTATAGAAACTTCATAAAATAAGGTGGGTGTTTATAACATCGAACTATGCCTCAATAAAAGGAGAATGAGACGATGTCCCTTAAAACATGAGTAAATTTTGAGTAATCAGATCAATGAACAAATAACATAAATTGAGAATTTATAATATCATTAAATAAATTAAATTCATTATTTAAAAAGTCATTGTTATTTATATACACCACATGAGATAAACTAGTTGTGAATATGAAAATTATATCACATATATACAAAGTGAGATGAAATCCCCTTAAGAAGACCATTTCATTAATCAAATGGATCGAAAATTTGAATTATCCAGAAATCCACATAAAAAATGTTGAAATAAAACTTAATATAATCAAAATACATTTTACACAAAAGCTTATAATGACATGATCAATGAAATAGTAGTTTAATCCAATGAAGTGAAATTGGGATTGGAATTCCCTTACCATAGGTTGGATTCCATCATTATGTGTCTAAGAATCCTTTTTAGTGTTTTTAAAAATATTATAATGTTATAATGGAATCATAAAAATATTTATGATATCATATATGATCTTCCTATACCATTTTATTAATTGCATTTTGTTATTACCCTTGTTTCCAGTGTTAGCTGCTTTATTTTCCTTTACATATTTTGTCTTGTAAGTCAAGTTTCATATGCATAGGATATCTTTTTCATCATATCTATAATTATATTAATTTCATAAATATTATATTAATTCATCATATAAATTTTTATAGTCATTCTTAAATGGTAATGGTGGATGATTAATGCCATCACGTCGTGGAGACGATAGACCATATATACACATGAGCAACGATGTCATTCTATAATCGTATAGGTGTATGGAATTAGATAGAATATTAATTATAATGAATCCATATCATGTCATATTGAATATTTATATCCATTATATTCATCACTAGTCCCATCCAATTAATGTACTGATGAAAATCAAATTACACCACATTGTGAAGATTGTAAGTCATACGTACGCACACATGGTGATATTGTTTAATAGGATGGTTAAAAGATGAATATCATTGTCTCATAATAAAAATACTTCATCATTTAGACTATATTGGTTTTATTAATTTAGAATGAAAAAACTTAGGAATAGGAAGTAGAAAAAAAAACACCTTTGAAAGAGTTGGTAAAAAAATTACCTTTTCTTCGAAGGACTTCCTTTCGATCTTCTCTTAGCGAAACTTGGGGTGGTCTTGTGGAAAACCTGGACCTAAAAAACATGGATAAAACTTTTTTAAGGACTAATTTGTAGGGGTTTGTTATAAATAAGGCTCAATGTGGTGTGATAAAGTGAGATATGATATTCCATTTTATAAGAGAGGTGATGGGCATTTTAGGAAACTCGAAAAATATTAAATTAAGATAAATTAATTTTAAATTTAAAATTTATCTAAAGTTATTTATTATGAATCTAAGATGGGACTTTATCTAAATAATCTAAAAAATTATTTTTTATACATATTTAGGTCATAATATTAACCTTATCTTTTGACTTTAAGCCTTTGTTAAATACTTTAACTCTTAGTGTGACAACATGGAATTTTATTATTTAGGGTTAATATAGTTAATATAAAATGCTAAAAAAACCCAAATGGATCACTTATGAATTATATAATATAATTATAGTTACTTGGATTAATTTTAGTTTATTATTAATTTTATATTATTTAATAAAATATTATTTAGTTTAAAGTATCATTTATGACAATTTGGATTCTATTCATTATTTTTCAATTTAAAAATATCACAAAAACATGATAACTTTTAACCAAAACTTATAATATATCACTAACATGAGTAAGTGATTTATAAAATTCTTATATTTAATTAATTATATCAATTTATATTTATATTAAGATTTTTTATATCATTTATTTGATATGTCCATTTACTAAACAATTACTACATCATTATTATGAAATCCTTGGATTAAATAATTTATTCTAAAAAAATTTAAAAATAAAATATCATGATGAAGATAAATTTATTATATTTAAAATTATTATTTATAGTTTAATTTATCATTTTTGATACCATATATTAAAAACTATTAATTATTAAATATATGAGTATGAAATTTTGAACTAATTTTTAAATAAAATATAATAAATGTAATATTCTTACCCATATTGATTAAAAAGGTTTTAATTTTTTACTAAGGTTTATTTTTTTTGTATAAAACCACTCATCCAAAAAAGTTAAGATAATTTTTAGGGTTATTTAATAATATTATAATATTATTTTTACCTTTAACTACCCGATTTACCCTAAACTTTGGTAAATAAAAACTTATTAAATTAAATATTCCCCATATCCAAAAATAAAAATTAGGTTGATCCTAGAAAATTTATGTCCATATTTTCAAATTCAATTAAAAAAAGTGAGAAAATTATGTTTAATCCTAATCCTGAAGATGTGGCGAGAAGCTGGGTAAAAGGGACTTTCAAAATTTTAATATGTTTTTAAATATAATTATAATATTAAAACGGTTCCAATTGCCTAAATAGGATTAATATATGTATAATTTATCTATTTTTACTATAAAACACTTTTAAGATTAAAAATTATTAAGATGAAAGGGTAGTTTTTAACTAAAAAGTAATATTTTTCACGATTAATCAAAAATTGAAACTACATAGAAAAATAACAAAATTTCACCCCAAGATAATTTTTATATTATGAAATAAAAATTACCTTTATTTTTTCATATAAAAACTATAACGGTGTCAAAAATCATATTTCAAACTGGTTCAACATTAAAAGTTTTTAATATTGTCTTTACAAAAATATAGCCATTTAATGCATAAAAATGGATTTAATATTATCATATTCTTACAAAATCTATTGGAAAAATATTTTATTGAATATATAACATATAAATTTCATTAATATAATCTTACAAGAGTAATTTGATAAAAACAATAGATTTTTTAGAAAAAAATTCCTTTTACTTATTTATAATTAATTGATCGTCGTTGGTGGTGGGGTGGTAAGGGTTTGGGTGAGGTGAGGGGAAGGTCGCGGGGTCAAGTCTCAGGGTCGGCGATTTACTGTAGTTTTTTCCTTTGTGTTTTGTTCCATGGTGGCATATGTAATCGATGTAGTATAATTAATTGATCACCAAAGAATTAGTTAGATATACAAATCTAATCCATTTTTTATAATTCAATTAATCCTATTCCAAACAGCATACATAATGGCTAGTGTTAAAATAATAATATCTAATAGTAGAACATGGTTTATTTAATCTTGGTGTTGAGTGAAATGTGTACTATTGAATTTAATTAATAAGATACATACTATCAAATCTTGGGGGTGTTACATTCTCCCCTATATCAATAAATTACATCCCTTGAATTTATACTTAGGATTAAAAAAAGGGATTTGACATTTAAAAATAACTTTATTGAAATCCCACACCAGGAAAAAGATTAATTATACATCCACTTTAAATAAATAAAGTTAAGTGCAAAGGTCATCAAAAATAACACATACTGGGGTTCCATATATGAAAACATGGACATCGATGATAAATTTAACCATCATGTTATGATGGAGAGTGACAGAGAACATGGTCAAGAGAAAGGTAACATTTAAAAAGCTATAAATCTACGATGATCTATAGGAACATTTGATTCATTGGAATAGAAGGTACTAGGATAAAATTGTTGGTTTTATGATCTTTTACCTAATGTTTATGTATTCATTTATATCATAAACTACAAATATAAGGAGACAAGTTTACATTACAAGTAAAGTTTCATCCTTTAATCAATTGTCACCACAAACTCATTTTTTCTCCAAAAGATGACTGTTCAAGATGAATTTTTCATGCTTGGACAACTATATGAAACTTTTAGAGAATCACATAATCCAAAAATTATTAACTATATATTTCTAATATATTTATAAATTAACCAAAAACAAAATGATAATACAATATTAGATTACATCCCAAAGGAACCTCCAAAATTATATAGTAAAAACCCATAGTTCAACATAGACCATTAAACAAATAACTATCCTTACTCAAAATTATTCTATACCAAAATATAAATCCAAAATTCATAATTATTTGGTCATTAGGTTTTCAAAATAATAAAAATAACTCTTAAAAGAGATTAATTGACTAAATATGATAATATCCATGGTTTTGTAACCATTTCCATAGTTAAAAAGAATCACCATATGTACACAATAAAATCATATTTGACTACAGAATATAATTCAACCATTATTCATTAAAATATTATTTTACCTTAATCATATAAGATTCCCAAAATATCGAATTTCTTATGGGACAACATTAATTACTTAATCACCAAACCCCATTCCAATCCATGGTTTTCTATTTGAAAAAACAATATCCCCTAAAATCAAAATAACATTTATCCATTAGATAGATTATATATATGAATAATTTCATGAAATCCAGGACATCACATAGGCTAGTGGCAGGTGCTTCACCTTTGTTTCACTTCAGTTATGGTTTCAAAACATACAGGATTTCTAGATGTGATGGGTTTTCACCATGCCTATAGGTTGTCCTTTTTCTAAAACTATAATAATATAACTTACAAAAAAATTATTCACATCCTTGAAATAAGGCTAATCACTAAATAACCTTTTAAATAAGGTTCTAAATTACAAATAATTACATACATACATCTTAAATTTGTTTTCTATATAGGTCCATACAAGGTATATATTTTATACTATAGAATAGGTAATTGACATGGGCAATGTCTAATTCCACTGAATTTAAGGCAAAGAACTAAAAATGGATTCTTAGGATCAGTTTTATTTCCTTCCATTGTACTATTAATTTTTCCTCTTCAATTGTTTACTTTATGTACTTATTTCCCACATATCAATGATTTCCCTATTCCATTGAGACACATTATAGGGTGTCTCTTTTTAAATTTTGTGAATGATGGAAATAAATCTTTCTTTTCTCTATGGTCTCCACCATTAGAGCTCTTAGCATGCTCTGGCCTTCTCTTATTTAGTGAATTCAAGTGTTGGTTAAGGTTTATGTTTTTAGTTATATATTTAGAAAACTTATTAGACATAAATACATTATCTTTCACTCTTATCAACATTCCATTTAGTTTCTCATATCCACCACCTTGTCTACATTTTTCATCATGTTCAATTGTAATATGAATCATTTGGGCTCTAGTGACTCACTAAAACCAGAAATCATAGAATGAGTAACAATAGTCATATAATAATTTATGGAATATCATGAAACCTTATTTTCAATATAAAACACCTTAGGTTTAACCAACATTATTCACTCTCATATTATATTAAAATACATCATAATAGTTTATAATGAAAATGTGAATTATCCTAAGCATATCCCTCAAGTGAGTCTTACAAGGTGTGCAGTAAGGATTATTGTCATGTATCAGGTTACACCGAGTTAGGAACGTTGCACCTTGTTACAATTGTTACTCTTAGGTACATCTATTGTGGAGCTATATCCACTTGTAGTATCTAGATAGGGATCTATTTCTAGGAACACCGATATAATATCTACCTTATCAAAGTTCTTGTATGTTCTTATCCTCAATGTCTATCTTAGGGTTCTGTTCCCTAATCTTTGCCTTCTAAATACAATTTAAATATTACTAATAAACATCCTTTGATGCAAAATGTATGTCTCTAACCCCAGAATCCTAGAGTTATTGAATTATTTTATTACATTTTCTTGATTACAAGGAATCAAATCTTAAAGGACTGTTCGATTTAGGATTTTTGGAAAATAGATTAATTATATTAACCTTTCATTATAATTCAAAACATAAAAAAACATAGATAATTCTTTGAGAACTCTATTATTTTACAAGGTTAACCCTTCATATCAATCAAAATAAACATTAGATCATCCTGAAAAAATAAAACATAAGAAAGGGGTGAGATCAGATGCTCAGTATGGGTAAACATACAATGGAAATTATCATAAATAAGCATAATCATTTAACGAATGGTGTATAACTGAATCACAAGCCTTTTAAACATAATCATTAGGTTAATATTGAAATAATAAATAAAATAATTCCATATATACATTCACATGGATATTCTACTAGTCTAATAATCACATGTAATATCGATAACTAATCTTGTATTGTGGGAATACATAATTTCGGACATCATAAGCATACCATTGAGGCCTCGACCAAGACATCATTAAATTAATTGTTTTTTACCTCGGCCAAATACATATCTAAAAATAAATGGTCAAGGCCTAATACATGTCCATATATATTTTTTCTCATGCGATATAATGATGCATCGAGAGTCTAAATCATGCCTCATCCATCACTTACTATGTTCAATGCCTTCCACTTATGAAAACGGAAAAACAAAACCAAAAAATGCCTTAATATTGAAAAACTAGCATACGAAATGTCAATACTTTAACCATAAACCATGAATGGTATAAAATATCACATCCATAGTCAAACATATCATATACACATAATACAATATATTAAATTTTGTTATAATAAATCAACCATAATAATCATAAAATCCAACAATGGATGTCGACATAGATTAATATAATATAATATAATCTCTGAAATATTGTGATAGAAATACCCTTTTTATTTTGAAATCCTTTATTTGAAAACACATGAAATTATAAATGAAAATATAATATTTTAAAAAACCTTGTTAACTTGTAAAGGAATCTTTATAATAATACGATGCCATGATTTCAGAAAGAGCCTCTCATGCTGTATAAATTTAAAAAAACATTGCTTTCATATTTTGTCAAAAATTTTATAAAGTACCTCATATAAAAAATGGAAATAATATTCCTTTTGAAAACTGTTGAATGAAATTAAAAATAGACATAATATACCATTTAAAATACTTTTATATCCATATTAAAATATATTGAAACTAATATCATGAATATTGGCATAGAGAAAAGATGTGATTAATAAATCTTTAAACATTTAAGGTGTCCCATACCACTTGGAACATTTAAATATTAAGTTACATGAAGAAAAAATATAATAATATATGATAATTAAAATATTAATGACATGATAAGTCATAGGGGCTATATAAAATCCTCATAAAATAAGGTGGGTATTTATAACATCAAACAATGCCTCAATAAAAAGAGATTGAGATAAAGTCCCCGAATACATGAGTAAATTTAGAATCATGATATACATGAATGAATAACTTCAATTTAATTTTATAATATCATTAAATAAAGTAAATTCATGTTTTAACATGTCATAGCTTATTATATACAACACTGGTGATAAAACGACGTTGAATATGGAAATTATCTCACAGATATAAAAATTGAGATGAAATCCCTTTAAAAAGATCATTTAATTGATAAAATGGATCTAGTTTGTGTTTTCTATATCAATAAATATAACAAAAGTGTAAATAAAACATAACATAACCAAATTCATTTCACACATAATCATAGAATGGCATAATCAATGAAATAGTAGTTTAACCCAATGAAGTGAAATTGAGTTAAGAATTTTTTTACCTTAGGTATAATTACCTCCAAATGTGTCTGAGACTATTGTATAGTGGTTTTACACATATTATTATCTTATAACATAATCGTAATAATATTTATGATATAATATATTATTTTCTCATATCATTTTTAATAGCATTTCGTTATTACCCTTGTTTCAGGTGTTAATAGCTTCATTTACATATAATTTTTTTCGTGTAAGTCATGCTTCTTATGAATGGGATATATTTTCACCATATCCATAATGATATTATGTTCATAAATATTATATTATTTTATCATATACATTTTTATATTCATTCTTAAATGTTTATTGTGGAGTATGAATCTCATCGTGTCGTGAAGATGGTTGGTTGTACGAATGCACGAGCGACAATATCATTATGTAATGCTAAATGGGTCATGAATTGGGAGGAATATTAATTATAAATGATACATATAATCGCATAGATATTATTTATATCCATTTTTTCATCTATATACCAATCCAATTAATGATGTTATGAAAACAAATTACTTCACAATGTGGAGAGGGTAAGTAGTACGCACACATGCATGGTGATATTGTTTTTCAAAGGATAGGTAAAAGGAGGAATATGGTTGTCTCATAAAAATAAAATATAATTATATAGATTATACTTAAGTTTTTACTTATGTATGAAAATATCATAGGAATTGGAAATAGAAGAAGAAAATAACTTTCAAAGCGTTGGTAAAACAATTACGTTATCTTTGATGTACTTTCTTCAGATCATCTCATATGAATACTAGGGTTGGTATTTTTTAAAATAAAGACCTATAGAACGTGGATTAAATTTTTTTGATGAGAAATAGGAATGATTTTGTTGATATAGAAGGCTCACAGTGGTGTATGTAATTGAGAGATGTCATCCCCTTTTATTTGAGAGGTGAGGGGAACTTCTAGAAACTCTCAAAATATTATATTAATATAATTTAATTTTAAATTATATATTGCTCCAATGTCACGAACCAGCCCGGGTCGCCATCCGACCCAGACCGCGACATGGACCGAAGGGCGTCCCCGATCCCCACGGGCTGGCAACTAGTGTGGGGCATCAAAACATGCAGTTGGGAACGATTTATCCCAGAAAATAAAAGACATATAAACAAAAATAAACAGAACAAAACAATTAAACACTAACAGCGGGAAATAAAATAAAGATAGGCAACTAGACAGACCTCCAAGTGACCCCATGGGTCACCACCAAACTTATAACCACGCTCGCTCGAAGAGTGATCCATGTCTATAACCTGAAACTAAAAAGTAAAGAAGGTGTGAGAACCGAGATGCTCAGTAGGAAAGCCAAGGAATAACCATGCCCTATGCCCTTACCTTTAAAAAGAAATCCAATTATGCTAGTTTGAAAATAAGACATAATAAAATAATGTTTTTTCCATTCTTTTCAAATCCAAATCACAAGTTGACATTTTTTTATGAAAATAATCTTTATTCCACCATATTTTCAAAATCGATTCCAAGAGTGCATTCACCTTTCGAAATTGCAAGAAAAGCAGTTTATTTTGAAACGGAGTTTTTCACAATGAGACAATAATTATGAAACAACTGAAAAGAAAGTTACATCTCTAGAAGCATGTCACAAATGAGCACCATGAGTAATCCCTATAGGTAGCTAGAACAAGTGGGAACCTAGAGACCTTGTACCTCGGTGAAACGTGGCTTAGAAGGCCAAGTCCCTCAGAAAACGTAGCTTAGATGGCCATGACCCTTAGAAATTCATATGTTTAGTTAGTGTTGTTGCGTCAATACTACTAGACAACCCGGGACGAACCCCTGCCATGTCATCTAACTTACTAGTCCTGGTCGCCCACCTAGGTACCCAGGGTTTCCTATGTGCTATATTTCAATGGGTGGTGAGGATTTATCAAAAACATAAAAAGAACATAACACTTTCTTATCCAAATTCCATTTCACCTCTCACCACCATTCTCCCTCCTTAAGCGCATCCCCCTTTTTATGTCACATAAAATCGAATAAGCCTCTTTATTAGGCACATATCACAAATCACACACTTAACACACACATCATGTTTCTACAACAATGGGGCATGCCTTAAGAGGGGTTTTGTTTCACTTTCGCAAACCATTCTCAAAGTGTCAGACGAGCTTAATTAATTACAGTAAACACATTTCATTTTTGAACACAAAATCACCCAACCCTTAAGTTCCAAAACCATTTGGAAGTTCAACTAAACAACCAAGGTACCATATATTTAAATGCAAGCTAGAAAACATGTTTAAATCAAAAAAACATTGCAAATACTTATTACACACTAAAATCGTTAAGGAAACCACTTTTAAAGAACCATGACCATTTATGTATATACACATATGTATATATCATGTACATTTCATATAAAAGCAGAAGAGGAATTTAAAGAACACCAAGAAAAAATGGAAATTTTAATTAAAGATTAGGGAATAGGGGCCTACCTCAAGACACACAGCTTTTGACAAGGGTAACCTGAGACCGCTTCACCGCCATGCATATACATTTTCTTGCATATGCATATACACAGGTCCTTACTGCCGACAACTCGAACCCCCGAGGAAGGGACCACTCACTATAAATATATTTAATAAAGGAATTAAACAATTAAACAATTTAGAAAGCATTTGAAATATCACACCAAAGGTTTATACCAACAACGCACTCAAAAATACTTTCTAATACCCCGCGTACCATGACGCAACACCAAACCAAAACACCATACAGAAAAACTCATTTAAAAACTTTCTTTATGAACAAACACTCCCCAAAAACATATCAAAATAGGATCTACAACCCCTGTAATATTTTATAAACTAGTTGCACAATTCACAAAACACCAATTAACAATGCAATAAAAGTTTTCATCCAAGAAACACCACGTTTCACATGAACATGCCACCTTAAAACCCAAACGCATAATAAAAACACCTAAAAAACTAATTTCACACCAAGAAAACTAATTAATAAACATGATATATTAACTAAATGAGAAAATTAAATCATCAAACAAGAATTATACCCGAAAACACTAACCTCGGTGTAGGCAAACCTCAAAATTTTGGTGCAAAACCCATGACGCATGTTAGTGGCACCTCAAATAACACAACTAAACCCTAAAATCAAGGAATCAAATCAATTTCATCATAGAAAAATCAAACGCAACACCAAACCCTAACCTGAAGAACCCCAAATCAACAAAACAACCAACGAGGGGCAAACGCACCTGCGGAGGAGGTGCGGATGGAAAACTGGGCAAGGGGAAGGGGGGTTAGAGGTGCGTCGCGCCAGAAAACCGGCCAGAAGGGAGGGGCGGCGTGGGTCCGGCCATGTGAGGTAGCTGGGGGGGACGCCTGGGATCTTGAGGCGAGGCGGGTTGCGCGTCATCGGGCGAGGAAAGCGAGGCGGTCGGCACGGTTGCGGCAGGGGTCGGAGGAGGTCGGGAAGCCGGCTGGGCAGAGGGAGGCCGACGAAGGGGCAGGGGAAGGCGCGCTGCGCAAAACAGAAAGGGGGGGGGGAGAGGGTCCGTGTGATGGAGAGAAAGAAGGGGGAGGGATAGAGGAAAAATAAATAAATAAATAAAAAGAAAAAGAGAATAAAAAGGAAATAAAAAGAAAATAAAGACAAAGATAAATTAAAACTAAAATAAACTTACAACGTTAACTTTAAAATACATAAAACCTAATTAAAATCTTAACAAAGCTAATGATAGCAATAACATTAAACTTATGATCTAAAAATTTAATGACCATTTTAATAATTTAATGTTATCCAACTAATAAAAATATTGGTTGAACTAATAATAAGAAGAATAATCCCCAATAAAAATAATAATATTATTAAACAACTCTTAAATTAATTAATCATTTTTATATATATTTTTTGTTTTTTCATTTAAAGTATTATTCAACTCGTTAATTAATTGATTACCCGTGCATCGGGTAGGTCGCACGAACATCTAACGAAGCCATGTGGCTCTGCCCATTCCGTGTGCATGCACCAGACACTACCGAGTCAAAATACTCCTTTATCATCAAAACAAAAAGACTCAAGTCAGGTCTGGAAACATGCACGGGGTCATGTGCAATGTTGCACACAAAAATAATAACACATTTAATAATAAAACATCATCCAATTACGATTGGGTGCTACACATGGTCGCGCGTACGGGTGCCCACCCGTATAAGACCACAAAGCCCTTTTAAATTAGAATCGATTCAAACTGCAACTCAAAGAAAGACCTAAAATAAATTAAAATATAATAAACGTCAGGTCGGGGTGTTACAATTCTCCCCACCATGACACATTCTACCCCCAGAAAGTCCCAAAAGACCAGGTCAACCTAGGGTTCCAAACAGGACCACGAAGACCCCTAAAACAAAACCTCAATCACCCGATGACCAGGCATTCAAAAGCCCATGGCCTGAAAATCCAATTTATCAAAACCAGAATTGCCAAGAAAAATACCAACAAGGAATTCACCTTGAAGTAGAACTGAAATATAGAACACCCCGACCCCTGACTTAGGGATCACCCGGGCTGCTCGAGATCTCCAAGAACACTCGTCCAGCGACCCATTATCCGAGCTAACCAATTAACATGGTCAAGGTCGGGCAGAGCAGAAGTAAGATGTCACCCCACCAAGTGAACTTTCAAGATAGAGTCTTCCACAAGTACGTCCCATGGTGGTCTCCCCACCATATTAGGGTACTTGTCAAACATTGGTTCTCCAAATCAAAACGACTCCCAAACCCAAACATCTCTAACACTGGCTTGACCCTTCAAACACCCTATGTTTAACCACCATAAGAGGGAAGATCGGAGAGACCCGCACTGGGTCTCCCCACCATTTTAAAATATCCTAACACCACAAAACCCACATGGAAATTACCAAATTACTTTGAGCAATACTGTCTTAATCCTTCACTGCGAACCCACCAACACGGGCCGACCCGCAATGATTATTCCTACAGTGCACAACACTGCCACAAGAGATAGATTTGATAGCATAAACCCCTAACCAGGAGACAAATCAGACAGGTGCACGTCAATTCCACAAGACTTGAGTATCTCTAACCACGAGAAGGTTCACGGAGCATGCCTACTAGATTCACAGGAATACTGATTTTTTCTGAACCTCTTTAAGGCCCAAGAGGAACTCCCATAAAATAAGACCATGAAAAGTATACAAGGGCTCCATGCCCCTCACGACAAGAATGATGCCTTCAGAGAGGGTACCACAATAGGGAAATTCAAGTTGTCCCCGTCCCAACATTGCAGACTTAAGTCGGACCAAGCCCGTCCCAAGTCCGACGAGTTTTGACTGCGTGCAAGCTTCACCCCAAGACCTATGGCTGGGGCACTGATGTATGAAGCATCTCCAGCCTCGCAGTCACAAGCTGACCACCTCTGACTGGAACTTCCTCCTCTAGAAAAGCAGTCTACATACTTCTCCTCATGTCTCGCGCGGCCACTCTATTAACATACCAACTGATAATTGCAGCGAACGACTTAGAGTGTCTGACTGACCACACTAGAGATAGGAGGTTAGTCTTAAGGATCACTAAAGACATCCTTATTCGCAACAAAAATGAAGCGATCATCGTTTACTGGTTTAGTATCGTTTCACCAGGCGTACTCGATACAAATTACACCACACAACTTTTGGAGTTCCTCCAAAACCGGAGACACTTCCAACATTCTCAAAACACTCAACGATTTCTAACCGACATCGACATCTACGAATGGTTAACACCACCGAGAAGAACTTAACTCTACAACTCCACTGAGAGTCTGAGCCGGGCCAAGAAATGATAGAGACCTGCTGGAACCCATGGAACATTTCTAGGGGGAATATCCCAAACAAGAAACACGAAACAACCTTCCACAAATCCAAAAACATCACAATATAAACATCAACATTCCAGAAACAAATCCAATAATTCCAATTTAAAACATCAATTCATTTTCAATGAAGAACACTCACTTGAAAAACCAAGTACTGCAAAACAAGCCCAAAATCTATTTAAAAAAAATCCACCTTTACTCTAAACGCGATGTCATTTCTTTTTCGTTTTCAAAACCATTTTTTCACAAAACCCCATTTAAGAAAAAGGCGCACTTTCTAGGAAACAAGAAGAAACCTTAGAAATCAATCAATCACCACTGATATTCCATGGTGCCTCGCAAATATGCATTTTCGTGCCACTCAGGAACCCATCTACACGATTCAACAACTATCCATTAATCATTTCCACACGCACAAGCGAGCACCCATAGGAATACTACTAGAAAGAAACAAGGTTACTCTGCTTTCAAAACAAAACATTCTCAATATCTGAAAATACTTTTTTTCCAAACCATTTCAAAAATTCAAGACATATTTTAAAAAATGCTTACCATTTCAAAAATAACTCACTTAAATTTCATATAACCCAAAACGTTCTTTTAGAAAATCAACTTCGAAAAATCAACGCCAAATTCCAAAAACAAGGTCCAAGAGAAAAGCATCTCAAAAATAATGTCAAATACGCGCCAAAATAAAATAAGAGCAGCACCAAAGTTCGCTTCACTTTTTAAAGGAAAACAATCTCGCGCCAATCCCAAAACTGAAGAAAGACATTATAAACATTAAATCACCTAGGTGGAGGACTAGTGGTCATGTCTAACCCGACTACATGGTTTAGCAGACCATGCCCTAGGCAAGAACCAACCACTAGGAGTGTCGAACCATACTCTCAGGCATCACATGGGTCATTACTCCATGTGAGACCATGCGCAGTACCAGTTTACTCTTACTGTCATCCCCCATCCACAAAGAGCAAAACCAAAAAATTAAATCCCAAACTACCCCTGATTACTTGAGGATCGGAACGAGGAAAAGTTCGCGACGCTCTTCTCGCACATATCCCTCAAGCACCGACAGTCCTATCTCCAATCTACCTGACATCCCAAATAACAAGAACAAAACCTCCCTATGATAACATTTTGTCACGAACCAGCCCGGGTCGCCATCCGACCTGGTGCCCGAGCCGATCCGCGACATGGCCCGAAGGGCGTCCCCGAACCCCACGTGCTGGCAACTAGTGCCGGGCATCAAAACATGTAGTTGGGAACGATTTAGCCCAGAAAATAAAAGACATATAAAAAAAATAAACAGAAAAAAACAATTAAACACTAATAGCAGGAAATAAAATAAAGATAGGCAACTAGACATACCTCCAAGTGACCCCATGGGTTACCACAAAACTTATAACCACGCTCGCTCGAAGAGTGATCCAAGTCTATAACCTGAAACTGAAAAGTAAAGAAGGCATGAGCACTGAGATGCTCAGTAGGAAAGCCAAAGAATAACCACTCCATATGCCCTTACCTTTAAAAAGAAATCCAATTATGCTAGTTTGAAAATAAGACATAATAAAATAATGTTTTTTTCCATTATTTTCAAATCCAAATCACAAGTTGACATTTTTTTATGAAAATCATCTTTATTCCACCATATTTTCAAAATCAATTCCAAGAGTGCATTCACCTTTCAAAATTGCAAGAAAAGCATTTTAGTTTGAAACAAAGTTTTTCACAATGAGACAGCAATTATGAAAAAACTGAAAAGAGAGTTACAACACTAGCAGCATGTCACAAATGAGAACCATGAGTAATCCCTATTGGTAGCTAGAACAAGTGGGAACCTAGAGACCTCGTACCTCGGTGAAACTTGGCTTAGAAGGCCACGACCCTTAGAAAACGTGGCTTAGATGGCCACGACCCTCAGAAATTCATATGTTTAGTTAGTGTTGTTGCATCAATCCTGCTAGACAACCCAGGATGAACCCCTGCCATGTCATCTAACGTACTAGTCCTGGTCTCCCACCTAGGTACCCATGGTTTCCCATGTGCTCTATTTCAAAGGGTGGTGAGGTTTTATCAAAAACATAAAAATAACATAACACTTTCTTATCCAAAGTCCATTTCACCTCTCACCACCGTTCTCCCTCCTTAAGCGCATCCCCCTTTTTATGTCACATAACATCGCATAAGCCTTTTTATTAGGCACATATCACAAATCACACACTTAACACACACATCATGTTTCTACAACAATGGGGCATGCCTTAAGAGGGATTTTGTTTGACTTTCTCAAACCATTCTCTAAGTGCCAGACGAGCTTAATTAATTACAATAAACACATTTCATTTTTGAACACAAAATCACCCAACCCTTAAGTTCCAAAACCATTTGGAAGTTAAACTAAACAACCAAGGTACCATATATTTAAATGAAATATAGAAAACATGTTTAAATCAAAAAAAAACTTTGGAAATACTTATTACACACTAAAATCATTAAGGAACCCACTTTTAAAGAACCCTGACCTTTTATGTATATACATATATGTATATAGCATGTTCATTTCATATAAAATCAAAAGAGGAATTTAAATAACACCAAGCAATAATGGAAATTTTAATTAAAGATTAGGGCATAGGGGCCTACCTCAAGACACACAGCTTTTGACAAGGGTAACCAGAGACCGCTTCACCGCCATGCATATACATTTTCATGCATATGCATATACACAGGTCCTTACTGCTGACAACTCGAACCCCTGAGGAAGGGACCACTCAGTATACATATATTTAATAAATGAATTAAACAATTAAACAATTTATAAAGCATTTGAAATATCACACCAAAGGTTTATACCAACAACGCACTCAAACATCCTTTCTAATACCCCGCACACTATGATGCAACAGCAAACCAAAACACCATACAAAAAAACTCATTTAAAAAATTGCTTTATGAATAAACACACAACAAAAACATATCAAAATAGGATCTGCAACCCCTGTAATATTTTATAAACTATTTGCACAATTCACAAAACACCAATTAACAATGCAATAAAAGTTTTCATCCAAGAAACACCACGTTTCACAGGAACATGCTACCTTAAAACCCAAACGCATAATAAACACACATAAAAATCTAATTTCGCACCAAGAAAACTAATTAATAAACCTGATATATTAACTAAATGAGAAAATTAATCCATCAAACAAGAATTATAACCAAAAACACTAACCTCGGTGTAGGAAAACCTCAACATTTTGGTGCAAAACCCATGCCGCATGTTAGTGGCACCTCAAATAACACAACTAAACCCTAAAATCAAGGAATCAAATCAATTTCATCATAAAAAAAATCAAACGCAACACCAAACCCTAACCTGAAAAATCCCAAATCCACAAAACAACCAACGAGGGGAAAACACACCTGCGGCGGAGGTGCGGATGGCAAACCGGGAAGGGGAAGGGGGGTCTGAGGTGCGTCGTGCCGGAAAACTGGCTGGAAGGGTGGGGCAGCACGGGTCCGGCCATGCGAGGCATCTGAGGGTGACGCCAGGGAGCTTGAGGCGAGGCGGGCTGTGCGGCTTTGGGCGAGGCAAGCGGGGCGGTCGGTGCGGTTGCGGAAGGGGTCGGAGGAGGTCGGGAAGCCGGCTATGCGGAGGGAGGCCGACGAAGGGGCGGGGGAAGGAGTGCTGCGCAAAACAGAAAAGGGGGGGGGGTGAGAGGGTCCGTGCGATGGAAAGAAAGAAGGGGTAGGGATAGAGGAAAAAAAATAAAAATAAAAAGAAAATAAAAAGGAAATAAAAAGAAAATAAAGATAAAGATATATTAAAACTAAAATAAACTTACAACGTTAACTTAAAAATACTTAAAACCTAATTAAAATCTTAACAAAGCTACTGATAGCAATAACATTAAACTTATGAGCTAAAAATTTTATGACCATTTTAATAATTTAATATTATCTTGCTAATAAAAATATTGGTTGAACTAATAATAATAAGAATAATCCCCAATAAAAATAATAATAATATTAAACTACTCTTAAATTAATTAATCATTTTTTTATATATATTTTGTTTTTGCATTTAAAGTATTATTCAACTCATTAATTAATTGATTACCTGTGCATCAGGTAGGTCGCACGAACATCTAACGAAGCCATGTGGCTCCACCCATTCCGTGTGCATGCGCCCGACACTACCGAGTCAAAATACTCATTTATCATCAAAACGCAACGACTCAAGTCAGGTCTGGCAACGTGCACGGGGTCATGTGAAAGGTTTCACACAAAAATAATAACACATTTAATAATAAAACATCATCCTATTATGATTGGGCACTACACACGGTCGTGCGTACGGGAACCCACCCGTATAAGATCACAAAGCCCTATTAAATTAGAATCGATTCAAACTGCAAATCAAAGAAGGACCTAAAATAAATTAAAATATAATAAACGTCTGCTCGGGGTGTGACATCCAATGTGAGTTATTTAGAAGCTAAGATGAGTATGGATCAAAAAACTATCAACCAATGATTTTTAGACATGTTTATGTCACAATATTAACCATATCTTTTGGATTTAACCTTTTCATTAATAAATTAACTGTTACCGTGAAAACTTGGATGTTTACTCTTTAGGGTCAATATAGTCATTAAAGAAATCCAAAATAATTCAAAATGGATCATTAATGACGTATTTAACCTTATTATAGTAATTTGTCTAAATTTTAGATTCTTATGATTTTTTTATAATTTAATTATATAATATTTATTCTAATGTACCTTTGATGTCAATTTTGACACTATTCATTATTTGTCTTTTTATAAATATCATAAAAATGAGACAAATTTTAACCAATACTTCTAAAAAATCACTAACACATATAAGTGATCTATAAAATTCATGTATATCATTTATTATGTCAATTTATACTTTTTGTAATATTTTTAATATCATTTATTTGATATTTCCATTGATTAAACCATTACTGAATGCTTAATATGAAAGCCTTTAATTAAATTACATCTTATAAAAAAAATATCATGATGAATATAAATTTATTAATATTAAATGACTATTTATAGTTGAATTTTACTTATGTATAACTCTATATATAAAATGATTTATTTATTGAAAATACGAGTATGCCATTTTTGTCATATCTTTATATAAAATATAATAAATGTCATATTCTTACCCAAGTGGAATAAAAAGTTTATAATTTTGTCATAATGTTTATTTTGGCCTAAAAAATTTATAAAATGAAGTTAGGAAATGTGTTTGGGTAATTTAAAAATATTATAATAATATTTTTACCTTTAATTACCCAATTTACCCTTAACCATGGTAAATAAAAATTTACTAAAATTACTATTCACCAAATCCAAAATAAAAAACAATTTTGAACCTATTAAAATGTAAATATTATATTTATTACAATTATTTATGTCTAATTTTAAAAATTCAACTTATATAAGTAAAAACATTATATTTAAGGAAAATCCCTTAGATGTGGCAAGAAGGAGGGTAAAAGATACATTCAAAAGATCAATAAGTTTTTATATCTAATTTCAATATAAAAATGATTACAATGACATAAATTGGATTAATATAAGAATAATTTATATATTGTGACTTTAAAATAGTTTTAACATTAATAACTATTTAGATGAAAATTTTGTTTTTAAATAAAATTCAGTATTTTTCACTATACATCAAAAAATGTAACTTCTAAAAAATATACCACAAACACCCTTAATATAATTTTGATATTATGAATTCAAAAATTAATTTTATATTGTGATATAAAAATCCTAAAAGTGTCAAAATGTGGATGTAAATAGGTTCTCCATTAAAATATGGTAAAACTATCTTTAGAAAAATATAGACTTTTAATGTGTCAAATTAGTTTTAATCATATATTATGACTAAAAAATCTATTTGAATAATATTTAATTGAATATATAACATATATATTATTAATATAATCCTATAATAGTAATTTGTTAAACACAATTTATTTTTTAGTAAAACATTTACTTTTATCTTATTTATAAGTAATTTATCAAAAAAGAATTAATTATATATACATGTGTAATCCATATTTTCATAATTCAGTTAATAATATTCTTAATTGGTAACTTAATGACTATTATTAAAATAATAATATTTAATAGTATAACATGGTTCATTTATACTCATTGTTGTGTGAAATATATACTATTAAATTTTTTAATAAGGGACACACTTTCAAATCATGGGTTGTAACATATAGTATTTTCCACATATATATTTGGGGGCATGTATTCTGAGATAGAACAAAATTAGTCAAAGTAGGTAAACTCTTCTTTGTTGTTGTTTAGCACTAGGGAAACCGATAAATTAATAAATAATGGGTGAGAATTTCCCATTTATTATATTTTTTATACACCTGTATAGTTATGGATATAGAAAAGACACACATTGGTGGGGACCTATTGATTTCAAACTCACACCATACATGGGCCCCTCAAGACACATGTAGATTTTATGCTTTTGAGATCAATTATGAATTGAGGCTCGAGAGCTAGACCTTAGTGATCATAGATATACCATGGGAATGAGATGAATAGTAGTGGACTCGATGGTTCCTCGATATTGATATTGAAATTATTTTGAGATTTTCTATATGTGAACTCTTATGGCCATCCACAGGGTGACCATGATTATTTTTTGCTATAACCATCTATGACATGTTTACCATCTAGACAACATATTTATCCTTTGGGATTATAATTATTGATGATGCTTATTATGATTTGAGTGAGTTTTATTTATTCCTTCAACTGAGTTATAGTATTTATCCACTATGATATATTTATATAGAGACCATTATTATTATCACCACATGAGGTTATAGCCTACTCAATTTCACCAAATTTGACCCTCACTGCTAGTTGACAACCATTTGTGTGTAGGGTGGTGAGCCTAAGGCCTAGTTTCCAATAGGCACAGATCACTATCTAGGTGGAAAACTAGGTCAGTAAACAACACTAGAAGAATTAAATATGACCATAGTTTCACGTTCATGTGATATCAATGATTCTTTCCAATAGATCATCCATTTTGGAATAATCGTCGAAGGTTTTAAAATACTATTAAAAATAAAATGCCAACTCAGTGTATGAAAAGAATGTATGTTCCTAATGAATTTAAGGATTCAACTTATTCACTTAGGAAAGTTCATAGGAAATCTAAAAAATGAATAATGTTTTCATTGAATTCAATTACTATTCTATGAATAAAAAAATATTCTTTGGGTTTCATTATATGTGAACTAATTTATAATGTCATTGTTTAGACATAATACACATTGATAAAAATATATGATATGTTTTTTTAAATTCTTCTAAATGGAAAGGAGAATATAAAAAATGATTTATGATCTTGATGTGACATGGTGGATTGGGGATTCATACCATAACTACATCCTCTGTGTATCATTAAAAATAAGTGGAATGTTTTGTATCCTTCTTATGTGATGCCACTAGTAGAAAAAAAATCAATTTCCAGAAGTATGAGAGACAACCAATGATTCTAATGGATATTTAATAAACATTTGAAAATGGGTCAAATAAATATATTTGAAGATGAAATCACTTAAACTCGTGATTATCACATCGTTTTTCATGAGTTTATTCCAATAGCAATCAATAATCTACTATCCAATAATGTAATGGTGTAAGTTATTTGATTTTTATATTTATATAAATATATTTTTTGTAAAAATTTGATCAATTATTTCATTAATAAAATTTAGGAATATGCACTATTAATTTAGTTTCAGTTAGAGAATATTTTAACTTGATCATTTTTCACATATATGTTTCTTATAACTATCCATATTCCAACTAAAATACATCTACAAGGATGCATTTATTTTCATTGGGTATATCAAACAGAAATAAATATGTACCCATTGATGTAATTTTTTCTACAATAGGAATCATCCTAATTGTTTTATTATTAAATGGTATGTGAATAAAGAATGTGTGGATTTATATCTAACGTATTTGTTTAATGTGACCACAAGATGTAACCGACCAATGAGAAATGATTATGGGTGGTATGAGAATATTTTTACTAGTTTTTGATCACTTCACCATAGAGGTGGAATTCTAGTATCACATAAATTGGATACATTGAGCCTTGAAGAGTGGGAGATGGAAATTCAGACATCCTTATTTAACCGTGATTTGTTCGATGACTACATCAAGTTAGTAAATTGAACATCTATATGTTATTTCATTCCATGTAATTGGACATATGTGTTAAACTATTAATGTAGTTTTGTATAGAGAATGTAATGAAATTATATATGTAAAAAACCATTTCTTAACATTGATAAGGAGAGATAATTTTGAAGTAAAAGAGTATATTTCATGGTACAAATGAAAGCTAGAAGTATTACTACAGTAAAAAAATATTTTAATTTTAATATTGATTTTTATTTCATATATTGATTTTATCTATCGACTTTGTATCTCAAAAAATAATTTCATTTCCCACTGGACCTAATTCCATGGTTCATTAATAAAAATAAATAGTGATAAATGGGTACAAATTTATAATCACTAATTGATTAGTGGACATGAGAGCACAAAATGATATTGTTTTGGAAAGTGTAATGGTAGTTTTTAATGAAAATGTATCAGACTGTAGGCCTCAATATGATTTTTTTTGTTATAGAGTTCATTATAAAATGCTAATATTTGATTATTACTATGATTAATGAGTCACTATGATAAAATTCATGTGTTTTGATTCAAAGATGAGGCATGGAACATATATCGATGACTTTAGATTTTGAGTTATTAACATGACTCACATCCTTTCAACTGTTGAGCTATGTATTTTGGCTTCATTTGTGAATCAATTTTTATGTGAATGGTCATCTGATCTTAGAATTCAATGTCATTATTAATGTAATAAAAATACATATTTTTTTTATGGTGGAGATGAAATGGAAACTATCGATTCCACCGTTATCCTAAATAAATTTATTACATAGGAAAACTAAAAAACATAATTGTCACATTTTTTTTGTGAACATGAAGTTGTGGTGGGTAATATATATAATCAACCATATGTGTTGTCTATTACTTTAGTTTAGATTTAATTGGTTCTTTTGGGTGGTTCTAATCAAATTGTTTTAATTTTCTTTTAATTTTGTATCCAACATGACATTAATATTCATTTTTAATATAAAGTGGTTACAGGTTTATTTGAGTTATGTTTTATAATATTGAATTAAATTGTATTAGAACCCAATAAATGAAACAAGAATAAAACAATAAAATTACAAAAAAATCATGATGAATTAAAATAATTAATAATAAAATAATTATAATGGAAAAAAATAATCGTAGGAAATTGATTTAAAAAAATGATTCAAATGACTAAAATTAACAAAAATATCTACCCCAAAAATGAACCAAATGACCTTACATAAAGAAAAATTAAAAATATGATGAAATAACTATATAACATAACCTAATGATTAACAAAATTACCTAACTAAAATATGAACCAAATGGCCTGACCCAAAAATAAATAAATGAACTAATCGAATGACCAAAATTAACCCAATTACATAACCTAACCTGAATGGGATAAAATTAAAAAAAGATGAAGATAACCATATCTTTTCCAAGTTTAACATTTTAATTTCAATGTGTTGGTTTTTTATGAAATTTTTTTTGTGGTTGGATATTATTCCCATAATGTAAATGAATAAATACATATCATTACTCCTATATTTCTTAATAATAGTATTCTATTTTAAATATATATAACAATAACATATAATGTGTAGTCATTAATACATTTTTAAAATTTAATCAGGAACCATCATCTAATGGTTCCCAACTTGATGATTTAAAGGTGTGGTAAAAGAGTTAGTCATTACACTTACCATGAAAAATTTAACTTAGACCCTTCATTAGTTACACCGTGTAGCATAGTTTCGTATCTCACATTTTCCTTAGAAGAACCAGATAAATTTAGACTTCCTATATTATATCCACTAATTACATTTGATCCTCCTCAAATATATTTCCCTTATCTTATGGTGGATCCCACTCCCCATCCATATTATATTTTCTGGTAGATATCTATACTGTCTCAGTTTCCTTGTACTTCATTATCTCCTAGATTTTTTTTTCAATCCCATTTGACATCACTATGATGATTTTTGAACATCCCAAGCATAATTATATTCATGAGAAAACATTGGACCCCACTGGTACTACACAGGTCATCACTCCTTCATATCCTAGGGATCCATCAGTTCCCCCTGATCATCCTATCTTAGGTTATGTATAAACCATAGTAAATGAAGTGACTATAATTTATTTTCATTGTAAGAGGGGTGAATTTAATATTTTTCTTTTATTCATTCACACCCAGATCATCCACTTTTATGTGGTATTGAAATATATTCTTGGATGAATATTTAAACCACCAGAAACAATTGATGGCTTAGTACAATGAATGAAATAAAATGATTGGAATGATTGGGTGAAAATGGCTGAGTTTTATGGGGATACTTCCCAAATACTGTGATATCATTCCTATTAAGACAATAACTTGAACACACCTAGAAAATTTAATAAAGGAAAATGATTTGGCTCAAATATGGGTAATAATATTCATTATATTTAATCATATTTTATTATATTATTTATATGAATTAATATATTGATAGCGTCTTCATTATAATTTTCCCGATGGTGACGTTTTGAGTGATTCACAACCAGTGGAATTGGGTGAACAATGGAACATATATAATCATTAGTTATACAATGGTTAGGTTGCATGAGTTGGAAAAAATTAAGAGGTCATACATATCCTGAATTATTTTAAATAAAAAATGTACTAGGAAATTATTACTCATTGTAAGAGTGATGGATTTAATAGATTATTCAGTTTTTAGTTTTTTTGGCAATGATGATGACTTGAATAAATACATTGTTTTTTATTGTTGAATATTATTTGTTTGGAATTATAAAAATGAAATAAAAATTACATGGATGCTATGAGGTATCCCAACACCTTAGGGTTATAGATGATTCTAGAACATGACAGGAAATAAGCATTTTTCAGGGATACATGCATTTAATTAGAAACCAACATAAATGAAAATGGATCATACTTTAATAAATGAGTAGGGTGTTACACATTATGTGTTATAAATAGACATAAAATTACAAAAAACAAAATGTTAAAATTTTATACTATTGTTTAAACTCTTTATAGTTATTGCAATACTGCTTTTAAAAAAAATTATAAACTATTTACATGGGATACAAAAACTCATTTTAATCTTCTTTTAAAAAAATCAGAATTATTTTCAAAAACTAATAAATTACTTGATAAAAGATTTATGTATTATTAAATAGTTTTTGTAAATAGTTTTAATATATCTTTAAAAGTTCTTTTATATTAATTTTAAAACTCATTATAAACACATTTTAAATAGTTTTGTAATAGTTTGTAAAATTTCATTTAATTTTTTTTAAACTGCTTTTAAATACTTCTTAAAACTACTTTCATATTGGACATGCTCAAACTATGTATATCTTTAATCATTTCATTACCAATGAAGCATACTTCCATGTTACGCATCCATTAATATTCTCCCATAATATTTTACATGAATTCTAGTATGTTTAAATAATAATTAATGTTAACATTACTTATATATTTTTTGTATTTACGTTTTACAGCAAATGATTAATTCTTAATATCATGACCCGACCCTCTAGGGACCACCTGGCCAGTATTATGCTCAGTTTGACTCCCCAAACATGCCTCCAATAGGTCAAGGGTTGATGAATAGCATCGAGTAGGCATATAACACTCATGATATGATTTAGCCAATAGAATATGTATGCACCCATGCAACATAAAAAACCAGTAAACACTAATATAGTAGTAACATATAACAGAGTCTTATTACTGTGGATATAAACCATAAAATCATGTTTATAGGACATATCCATGGTTTGTATGGTCGTTTCTCCTATTATAATGGAAATAAACCTGTATCCATGGTTGGAAACCAAGGTAATTGTTAAAAATTAAGGAATATTATTTCCATGGTATGAAACCACATCAATAGGGATGTATCCATGGTATCAAACCTTGTCAACAACACTATGGATACATTTCAATACCTTCTCTATTTGTTCAGACATACCTAGTATAAATCCAGGGTTAAAAATAATTGTTATATCTCTCTTAAACCACAAAAAACATCTATAATTACAATAACTCTGGTGGTTGTGGGCGCTTGCATTGATCAGGTGAAAACATCTTGAATAAAAGAGAACTCCCCCTATTGTAATTAAGATACTTCCCTACCAAAATCAACTAAACCTAACTCAAAATCTATGCTAATACATTTAAATATATACCCTATGATAATCCACTCAAATAAGAATATATAATAATAATTAAAAAATAATATATCATCTAAATCAGTTAATCAAAAATATAAATAGAATTTAAAAAATAATATATCACTTCATTCAGTTAAACAATAATATAAATAGAATTAAAACACTACCATTACTCAAACTAGAATATAAAACCTACTAAACTAAAATTCGAATATAAACAACATTCAAGCACTACCATAACTTGAATAAGAATATATCATAAGAATATAATAAAAAATAATTCCAACACAGAAATCCCTACCAGGAATACAATGTATAATATATCATACTACACTTAAACCCCACACTACTAGAATCACTCAATGCATTTATTGAGAACACCACAAAATTATGACAAAAAAACCAAAAATAAACAAGAATTGAGATTATATACACAAAATGGATTACACCATAAGCTCAAAACCAACACCATAAAACTCATCAAAAAATTCCCTTGTCAATGCATCCACTTTTTTAATTTTTTTATTTATTCATCAAATATTTCAATGTAATCATTCCATACTTATTTAAATTATATAATTATGGCATCGTCCTATAGTAATTGTTATTTTAATTAATTATCAAGCATAGAATAAAATAATTGATCACTATTTAGGGCCTTGTCTATCATCTACATCCTTAAAACTTTTCATGATTGCTGGATATTTATTTGTTTTGGTATCACATGCGCCTACTAATTGCAATATATATATGGAATTACCCTTGGGATATTATAAACCCTTCAAAGACAGAGTTTAAATTGTTTACATATGTTTAAAATGAATGATATATTTCATAAATGATTTAATTATTTAATTTTCTTTTATTACATATTAATAAATTATTTCGTTATGTAAATTTAAGGGATATACTTTATTAGTTAATATTGACATTATTACATTCCAATGTGGAATTTTTTATGATATATTTTGTAATCTATGACTGTATTGTACAAAAATTTTTGATAACTAAATATGGTGATAAGAGATGATAGAATATTATATAGTTGATAAATAATAACGGCTTTCCTGGGTATCATTTGGGATTATATTTAGGAAATATCTTTTGATATGTTATTTTAATGTTTAGGCTCTCATTGGTCCTAGGTCATCACTAAGTAGACTTAATGATGATCCCTTAATTATCATTGTTTATAATGTTAAAATAATTATATTAGAGGTGAAATACTAAAGAATAATCCAAGTTTAAAGCATCAATTTTGGAATTATGAGAAAGATCCCAATAGTACAGAAGATCAACTTTAGCACGAGGATTATTCTTGAATTTCTATATTTGTATGGTCTGAAATTTGTAATAATATATTAAATTTTATTAAAAAATAATTAAATAAAATTAACATATAAACACATTTTTTGATGAATTATTTTTAAAATATAATCACTAAAACAACGGTATTTAAACAGAAATATAAAGTGAAAGTCTTCTCATTGAATGAGTTTTTAATATAAAAATAAATGATAGATGAAATAAATTATTACATATCATTACAAACTATATCGAATATCGCATGAATATTGGGATTCTTAATATTGTAAAAGGAATAAATTCATCCCCAATCATACACTAAAATCAGGAAAAACATTTACATAAAATAAAAAAGTCAATTTTATATGAATTAACACTAATGAAAATAAGGGCTATTGTACCATGTACTCCACACTCATTTCTTTGGACCCAGAGTAGTGGGGGGATCAATATCTAACCTAGGAGTATCATGATCTTATGTGAAGCCTCTTCTATCTAAAAGATCAAAACTAGCTTATCCTTAAAAAAATTTATATTCAATCAAAATATCAGTAGCACATGATTGTATAATGAAACATCTCATGAATTGAAACACTAAGTATACACTGAATAAATAAAAGATAAATAAAAATATATCTTAATTACATATGATCTAATATCATGCCAAAACACATTTTCCTCAAGTCTCAATCCTCTATTTATAAAAATCATTTGTAATAAATTCTGTTAGATCTTTGAGATTCCAGTTTTCACTCAAAGGGAATCAAATATACCTCATAAGAATTCTATCATTAGAATATGGTTCAGGTTACTCAATGATAATCAATAATTGATAAGATTATGAATGATAATTTTATTGAATGAACAGATTTAGGAATAAAATTTTGTAAAAAGGATTCTACAAAAGAAAAATCTAAAGAAACTCCGAGTAAAAAAAGTGAAATGTTATGTGTTGTATGATTTACCAAAACAAGTTTCCAAAATAATTTATTTAGGTAAATTCCCAATCAGTGTTTTTGAATGGTTTCATATGAATTAATAATATCAGAGTGATATTTAGGATGAATTATGGAGTTGGAACCTAGGTATTTAATTGAGCTATTAATACATTTGTATATCCCAACATATGAAATTATGTAGTACATGAAACCTAGTAAAGAGTTTGGTAGTCAATTAATTTTATTTCCAAGAAGCTTGTTCTAAACTGATTATAATTTATGGATGGTTTTAGAATTTTAGGATATTGTGTTATGGTTTACTTGAATCAAGTAGTTATTTTACATGATTATTTCCCATGTAAAATTTATTAGGAATAAATTTAAGGATGAACTTAGTAGTAAATTGAAAACATTCCATATGTTTTAGATTTGGTATTATTTTACTTAAATGTATATATCATTTTCATACCATCAAAATATGATATAGAAAGAGGAGAGACAATAAGGTTCTGATCTGGTTCATCAAAGCATTAGAATATTAATTGATGATACCTGGAGTGATACATTACAAGAGTTAAAATAGTGAATAATAAAGAATCATGGGGGGTATATTTATAATTGGGAAACCAAACAATAGCATAAAAAGGTATATATTTCCCTGTAATTGAATTAGTTAGAGGTAAAACAGTGAATATAATTGTGGGATATTTTATTATGTGATGTTTCTAATAAATGGTTAGTTATTTATCATGTATATTGAGATATTTCAAAGTGTTCATGGTAAAAATTATGGGGACATTTTATGAGAGAGTTTATTATATAAACATCTGTGTTATAACAAAAATATAAGATTTTTTTTATTAAATAAGAATGACATATCATGTAGTAATTTTGAGTTTCATTCATGAACATACTATGATATTTATATGATTTCATCATTTATGAAGAAATGAGAATGTAACGTTATTTAGAGGGACTTATTATCTAGCATTTAGCTTTATGTTATTCCACATACCCTAAACACATTTTTAGAAGTGATTTTGTAAGAAATTGATATGAAATTAACTCAAAAATAATGTGTCCATAAAGTATATTTATTAGTGTGATTCAATGAGTGGGAGTAAGGATAAGAGTTCTCATTTTATGAGAAATTTCTATTTATGATATGCACAGAGGAATCAAAAATCATATCTATCTCAAATCATTTATAGTGATATTTCCATTGATCATAGAAGACTCTGGTAGACATGCATTCAAAATAATTAAGCTTTTCACAAAATAATTTACACTTAAATATGTAGAGGGGGTCTAATTACCAATATATTTGGAATTACGTGAGGCATGTGAAGACAATATACTAAATTGTGGGAAATAAAATTCCTTAAGAATCACTATGAAAACATGTACTATGATTTAGGATATTTTCAAATGGTATATGAATTTATAACTTTTCCATGAGAAGGAATCTCCTACCCCGAGTGCATAAATTTTTTTACCTAGTCCATTTATAAGGGGTGTTTCTAAAGAATTCCATATCGCCTACATGATAAAGAATCAATCACATGAACAAGTATCACTGTATGTTGAAATCATTAATGTTATTCTATAATGATTCCATGTTATTCTAAAAATTCAGCACCACATATATGGACTCCAACTTCATCTCAAATAAAAAAGTGACCTACACAATCTATGAACTATAATTGATTTTTCTTCCTTTTACTTTCTATAGATATATAGTATTTGTTTATTAATATTCTTTAGAACTCTATAATAATAATTTTATGTATGTGTGTACGTTTTTTCATTGAGATATGGATAGAGATATATGTGCATATTGAGATTGGATATAGGTATTCCACTTACCAAAATATATTAAGAAGAATCAATTACACGTGAATCACAAAAAAATATTGTTGCAACACCTTGATGAGATGATCTAGGGAATCTGAAAAAATTTATTAGTTGAATAATATTCATTTAGAAATTATATTTGAGAACCTAAAATACTAATTAAATTTAAAATAATCAAAAAAGTAATTATCATTACAATTATTACCTTGATTACTAAAGATAAGATTGATATTTCTTATCTAAACCCTACTAACTTAAGTCCCTAACAAGAATACACTATACAAACCAACCTACAAAACATAAATTCCAACCCTTCTAGAAACCATCAAACCCTACACCTGACAAAAAAAATAAAAAATTAAACATATAAAAATAACTATGAAAACTAAAGTAACAGTTATAAAACCACTCCATAACATGATAAATTATGTTTCTTTATTTTCGAATGGTATGTGCGAGTTATATGTATATAAGGGTAATCATATAAATGTTTTTTAGGTAATAATTAGTTTAATAATTATCATAAGCATTGTAAAACTAATAAATATGATTGTATCACTGTATTAGAGTGTGTAGAAGAAGGAGAATATGTTAGGACTTATAACTTATAGTCTTTTTATATTTTATTATTTTTTAATGGGTATATAATATTGGTTTTTTATATTACGATGATCGACATATTTGTTATTTTTTATATAAAACCAAATGTATAACATTTTCATAACAATTTTTAGTTAATAAATAAATCATAATAAAGGTAGAAACATTATATGTTCATGTAGGAGAATGTTGAATACTTTCATAGAAATGAATCAAAATATATAAGAAATTATTGAGTTTCCATATATAGGGCTGTAAAAAAGAGGTAATGGTATTATAAAATGCCTTCCATGTAATACTATATAATGCATCAAGGTAAAAATGTTTATCATGTTTTGGATGTAAATTAGTGAACTATAATGTCTAGGTGTGTAACATATAGGTGTGAATGAAATATAATCGAAAAAATGGTGATCCATGGAAATATAGATACTAATGTAACTAAATCTGCAAATGAAATGAACCAATATAGGTATTGGAATATGGAAAAATATGAATACATGAAACTGGGTAAAAGGTAAATTTTGAAAATGAAAAAACTTTAATATATCAAATGATACTTACTCATTATTTCCATGTTTTATTTCATTATGCATATTTTTGGAGTAACCTATTCTTGAATCTCCTTTGATCACAATATATGAAAATGAAAATAAATGGTTTAAAAAAATTTAATTGGAAACAAACAGATTAAAAAATAATAAAAAAGAATATGAAATGAATTAAATATGAAGTTACCATTACAAATAATTTTTTTAATCTAAATAATTTTTTCATTTCTAAAAAAGTATCAATGATTACTTTTTTTGTTGGGATTTTTTTCAACAAGACATACATATTAAAAGAATTAGAACAAAAAAAATATCTGGAAAAATCTCAATGATTAGTTTGGTGTAATAACATCCATTTTTGGAAAACAATCGTGAAAACAACTCAATTACCAAGGATTCTCTTCATGGATGGGGTAAAATGAAGGAGAATACATTTTTATTAAGGTTATATGTAAATTCATATCCATGGATAGAATGAAAAAATTACTCCACTATAAATACATTACCTAATATCAAAATTAAAAAAATTCTCATTTAACTTGTATCACCCAACCCCATTATATATGGGAAATAGTAGAAGGAATATATGGACATAGAGATAGATTAAATAATAGTGTAGTACATAAACAAATTTTATTGAAATTTTTGTTAAATGTATCAGAAAAAGGGAATGAAATATCGACAGATATAATTGAAAATTCAAATAAATACGAACATTATAACATCATAAATTCAACAATAGTCACAAGTTTCTTATTTGTTTGTGAATAAAATTAGGAATTTCATTTACATGAAATATGATAATGGAATTTAAAGAATATATATTTTACATTTAAGATATAAAATCACATTAATTTTAGATATATAATTTAAGAAATATTCAAAAACCTACATATCCAGAATATTTTCATTGTAATATTGATAATATCTATTGTAATATAGCATCCTTATTATTTTTCTTCATTGTTGATATAGAAATGTAATACCTATATTGTGAAAGATGCATATGAAATACTATTATCAACCATAGTTATTATGAGGTTAAAACAAGAAAATTAAATAGTTTTTAAAACTAAGATACTATATTTACATTAATTAATTGTTGTATATTAGTGTAAATAATAGAAGTAAAATCAGTACATTACTGAGCTAATGAAATGATTTAATAAGTACCATAGTTTCTATCTCTTAGCATTGAAGTGAATTAATATACACAGAATAAAAAATTTATAGATTGGAATAAACTATATAGTTGTTTCAATAAATTCATAACTAACTAAAAATGTTTGTACATGTGGAAAGAAGACATTCTCAGTGAACAAAGCAAGAAAACATGTTAGACAAAATGGATAACATGAGATGTTACATGGGAATAAAAATTCATGTGTGAAATATTTTGAATAAATTAATAAGTAGTTCAATGAAATTATGATAATAGAAAATTTAAACATATAATATTTTATGAAATATGAAAAATGTAATAATTATAATATTAATATATAGTGAAATTATATTTTAATTTATCTATGTTGGTTTTAGAAAATATCCCATGGCGCCGGACCATAATGAGTACAATGGTAATTGTATTATGAAATATTCAGTTAATGATAAATTGAAATATCCATTGTACATGTAAAAAAATTATAATTATATATATTAATGGGAAATTTAGCCACTATATCCATGGAGAAAGGAAAGGTTGTCTCACAAAATGATTAAAAAACTATAAAAATGGGAGGATAGTGTAACAAAAACCTGCTATCTATTTTCTTCAATAAAGAAATAAACATAAAGGGTATGTAATTAAATGGAAGGTTCACATGACATTAGTTTTATGGAACGAAAATAGATAATTGAGTTAGAAGGAAAATGTTCTATATATGTAAACCATGAGAAGAATAGTGGGGAAAACTCTACATTGTATTCTATAAAGAATTATAATATTTGAATTTTTAAAAAGAGTAAAGTATATATTTTTATTAAAATAAATGTATTTATGTGTATTTATTACCAATATTTCTTCAGAAAAATCCATTTAGGAGAGAAAAAACTAGATATTTTCTAAAATTGATCTCTATCCTTCATCACTTATGTGAAACCTTAACAATTACAATCTCAATTAGTTATCAAGAAAAAATAATTAGAACAATGTAACTCAAAACTATGATGTGAATTAAATGATGTTAAATTATCAATGGTTTAATGTTTAATAAATGAAAAATCAGGAAACAATATCGATTAAATAGATGCATATAATATATTTACTATTTAATGAATTTATTCATGGTACTCTACCTCAATAACCTGTACTACAATGATATCTATAACCTCTGGGTTATACCTATAACATGTTTCAATGAGT
The DNA here is from genome assembly GCA_963277665.1 of Viscum album. Classification (NCBI taxonomy): domain Eukaryota; kingdom Viridiplantae; phylum Streptophyta; class Magnoliopsida; order Santalales; family Viscaceae; genus Viscum; species Viscum album. Next base: position 821,175,069 of record OY728141.1, on the reverse strand, counting down.
TATAAATATGTTTTTAGTTATTTGAAATAGAAAATTCCATGTTAATTATAGAATTAAATAGATCATGATTAAACAATATAGGCTAATTGGATCATAGTGATAAGTCATAGACCATTTTGATCACACTTTCATCCAAATTACACAGTGCTTTCACAAACTCTTCTTTAAGAATCAAATTCTTATGGCCCCTTTTTCATGAAAAAAAATTTAATGCATATACACAATTATACCATGTATTTTATTTAATTTTTTTCAAAATAATCTAAAAAACATGAAGGTGAGATCAAATATAAAACATTCTTGAATATCATTTTTTGAACATGTAACTAACTAGAAATTTGGTTTCATTAGACTTTAATAAAAAAGTAGTGGATATTTCATAAAATTTATCAATGGAAATAAAGAAATATATATATATATATAAGAATAAATTAGTTCAAGATATCATACATATGAATATCTCACTTTAAAGTTTAATTAATTAATAGAATAAGTATAAAATTGCTAGAAATAGATAAAAATATAGAGGTTATTCCAAGGAAACCCCTTAAAATTTTAAGATACCATTCATAATAAGAGGGAATGAAATGCATAAAAATGAATATGGTAGTGAAACAAAGTTACATCATTTTAAGTGACACATAAAAGAAGAATATCATTTTAAAAAAAATTAGGGTTACCCATTCACATGGTAGTTATGTGATGTGAAAGGGAAGAGAACCATGATCCCATATAATTACATTGGTGTGCAGGTCATCAGTCATAGATGGAATCAACCATTAGAGAAATGGTGAAAATGGTTTTGGACCAATGCAGAGAGTAAATAGGGTATCTGATGAAAATATACCAATTAACACTTGAAATTGGTAATCTCCATAATAATTATGATTAAATATTCAATTGAATTTTGGGTCATGTATAATATATGTGAACCCTAGTACCTGAATATTTTTATGCTAGGAAGGTATTCAGTCATGAATGGATGTAGTGATGGTGATGTCGGGAGTGACTCAATGTAGGATACACAAATATTTCCATGATGTAAGTAAATTGATGTAATAATTTAAGGTTTGGATTCGTGATCACTAGTTGTAAAGACCCGTAAATTTCAAGGAAATTTTTTTCTTAAATTTTATGGGATTTTACGAGTACGTAGTTTCTGACGGAACCTGATTCTGAGGCATGGAGTGCCCGAAATCAATTTCTAAAGTTTAGCTTGGGTACGTTTAGTGAACGAATGAGTGGGTTTTCCTATCTTTTTAACCGGTGCTCAGAATTGAAATATGTGGGAACCGATGGAATCACAACGCTGGTAATTGATTAAGAGGACCTTTACCGAAGATGTGTTTGCTTTGGATGAGTTGTTAAACAATGTGGATTAAATAAAAAACTGAACAAAATTGTGTACAATTTTATTTATTTTTCTAAGGTGGTTTTGTCCTACATTGGTAAGATAGGGTGGGACCCACTAGCATCCTAACTGCCCATGTGAGGATAAATGTGGGGTGGGGCCCGCATGAGCCCCGACCCTTCACATTCTCTTAAACCCCTTAAACCCCCCATTTAAACCCTTGTATTTAATTATGTGACTCCTCCTCTCCCCACTCTCCCACATTAATTCATGTCAACACACTTTTAATCAATTAATTGAATTAAGTGTTTGATTTTCAAAATTTGAAATGCTTGGAAGGAGTAAATAAAATAAGGCAAAGCGTTATTTTATTTTGGTTGGTAATTGTGGTGTTAAGAGAAAGGGAAGGGAGCTCTTGTGTTTTGAAGATTGGTTCATCTTCTTGTTTAAGAACTTATTCTTCAAATAAGAACACCAACTCTCCGATGAAGAACGTCGACTCAGCAGCTCGGTTTCTCCATCCTCTTCTTACGGCAAGGGAGGAGACACCAATGACGATGGAAATGATGCCATCATCCGCAGCGCTTCACAACTACGAACTTATTTTGAGGTAGAGGTTAAGTTCAATTTTAATGAATTAAAATTGTGCTTGTTTTATCGTTAAGCATCTTGTTTGATTTGGCTGCTTTTTATCATTATAACGGGAGGAGATTGGACCGCACAAACATGGTCGATCCTCCTCCCCTTTTTATTGTTGATCTTTGTTGAAGTTTGAAGTGAAGGTGGCGCGGTGTCGTTGCACCGCATGAGGACGATGAGGACTGCAGCTGGAGCGGGCCGCGGTGGCCGTGTGTGGTGCCATCACGCCACACCGATGAGGCCGAAGGGACCGTGGCCGGAGTGGGCCGCGGTGGAGGTGCGCGGCACCGTCGCACCATGTCGGCGGAGCCGAGGGAGGTCGTGGCCGGAGTGGGCCGCGGTGGAGGGGCGCGGTGCCGTCACACCTCGCTGGTCGAACAAGATCCATAGCCTAAGGCTGAGGAGGTCTCCCGCAGGGGCGGCTGGGCTCGGCTAGTCACCGGCACTCTAGGAGGCAGGACCCTGAAGGGTCCCGCAACGGCTCAACCGGCCGGCCATAAAGGCCGGTCGTTTTTTCAAAAAACCGGGGGGTCGTAACCCCTCGACCCTCATTTAGGGTGGACCCAACCATGGGCCACCATTTAAAAAACAATGCGGGCCCCGCCCCCTTCGCACCCCGCTCGGCCGACAACCGAGCTGCGGCCGGCTTCCGAACCGGGCCGCAGGCCGCACGGGCTGGGCCGGTAGCGCCCAGCAGGGCCAGGCCGTGCCAGCCGGCCCGGGCCACGCCAGCCCCGGGCTAGGTAATTCCAGCCATGGCCCGGGCCACGCCAGGCTGGCTAGACCCGGACCCGTGTCGGGTCGACCCAGTTCGGGCCGACCCAGGGGGTATTGGGTCGGGTCGGACCGGGCGCAAACCCCCTATTTTCGGACCAAGTTCGTTCAGATGCCCATATCTTTTGTTATGGACCTCCGATCAATGAAATGTCAGTTGCGTAGGGATCCTTGGATCTAGATGATCATTTTGGTATATTACACTCAAGCTTTCAGTGATGTTTGGGTATGGCTGGGTTGGTTCGAACACGAAACCAACCGGGCCCTCGGAGCGGAAATGGATATAACTTGAGCTATGGACATCCGATTGACGTGTCGTCGACTACGTTGGATTCCTCTTGATGAGACAGTTCTTCTGGAATAATATACACTATATTTGGTTGTGGTTTGAGCATGACCTGGTTGGATTGTACCCGAAATCCAACCGGGGCCCTATAATGGAAATGCAAATAACTCACAGACCGGGTGTCCAATTGACGCGCCGTCTATTTCATTGAGACCCCTATGACAAGGCAGTCCTTTGAGATACTTCCACATGAGATTACATAACACTTGGAAGTATCAACCAATAGCTCATGGAGCGGACCCTCTCAGAGACAAGCATACAGAATGGTGAGACCTAGTAGCTGGCTGAGATTTGACGACTACTGATCGATTGACTAAGTGTGATTCAGATGGCCCAGTGGGGTGCGCTTGGTTGTAGCAGCATACCCATGGCGGAGGAGAACTTGGTTGTTGCTGCAGACCCATGGTACTCGATATAAGGAGTACCTCTATAGGCTATGAGGGGGTGTGCTTGGTTGTAGCGGCTGACCCATGGTGGGAACCGCTTGGTTTTACAAGTAGGCCCACAGTACTCGATAGGTGGAGTACTTCAGTAGTCCAAGCTTAGTGGGAAGCGCTTGGTTTTAGTGGAAGGCCCACTGTACTCGACATAGGATGAGTTCTCCAGCAGCCGTGGTTTCGATATCATTAATGAAAATCCTGGTCTGAGATGAGTCGATGACCATTGTGTTTTCCTCATGATTGAGATGGGTTACTTGATAACATTGGTATAAGTATGAGATTATACCTAAGTAAGGGTTATCTGTTGAGATATTTATTTGTGGTTCTCCTTGTTGGACTTAGTGAGACCTTGAGGGTCTCAGGGTCCCTACTTAGTATTGTTATACTCAGCCCTGCACGGGCTATGCCCGCACCTCGTTGTGTAGGATACAAACGATGGACAACACTGATCGTGGTTAAGGCTTGTAGAGCTGGACGGTACCTGGAGGTGGATTTCACGACGAGATGGTACCCAAAGGTGGACTTCATAAAGAGACGGTACCCGGAGGTGACTGATGGACGTGGAGAGTTGAGGTGTCCATCTGTACCTACCCTTCAGGTAGGAACTCCAGAGGAAGATTCAGGAGTAGCTCAACACCTTCGTTCTGTTTTGTCTTTTCCTTATACTTTACTATTGGGCTTGTATTCCATCCCCTTTTTACTTTCAGCACACTTGTTTTACTGCTTTCTTAGTGTTTTTCTTCCACTTATACTCTGGTTGTGTGTGTGTTTATGTTTCATAAAGGCAATGCCTTCCCTTTTATCAGGATTTACGCCTTTAGTGCCAGTCACAAGCCCCTGGCCTATGGATGCTGGGATTGGGGTAGTCACGGCACGGATCCCGAGGATGGGTCGTGAAAAATTGGTATCAGAGGAGTCGGTTCTATCGTAGAACTTAGGACTCTGATATTTTCTTTCTGTGAAGCAATAGTGTTAAGGGTACTAAGTGTGGTCTTTAGTTCAGGGAGTCCAGTGTGTGTGCGGGTGGCTGACGTATCCATCCACCAGGGCCCTGACTACTGATTTCTAACTAAGTGCACGAAAACACTGATTGTGTGCGTGTTTTCAAAAGATTATTTAAAATTATCTTAAACAAGGTCAGCTCACCAGGTATAATCTTTGATCGTGTCGCATCTGTTTCTTTCAGGATGCCTCCCCACGGACGACCAGCTGGAGCCCCGAGAGTTGTACATACTGGCATGATGCTGAGCGACGAGGCCTCAGTATAGGGACCTCATCTAGTTGAGGCACCGGTGGAGGCACCAGCGGTACAACCACCCGTTGGGCCACTGATGCCACCAGCCCCAACAGCAGGCGATGCACGCCGCTTAAGCACAATGCACGAGTTCCAGCGCTAGAGGCCACCCAGGTTCCAGGGAGAGACGGACCCACAGATGGATGAGGATTGGCTGGAGGCTGTGGAGAGAGTCTTCAGGCAAGTAGGGACGCAAGAAGACTTTATGGTGATCCTTGCTGCCAGCCTCCTTCAGGAAACAGCAGGCAGATGGTGGAGCCTGATGCTCCAGATGCACGATGAGGCGACACTTCTATGGGAAGACTTTGAGAGTCTGTTTCGGGCAGAGTTTGTACCATCCACCCTTTGAGAGGTGTGTATTTAGGAGCTACTACATCTAAAACAGGGTAGAATGATGGTGGTGCAGTACTTAGCAAGGTTCACAGACCTCTCGCGCTACTCCACATACATTGTACGAGACCCGTTCTTCAGGGTCTGGACCTTCGAGTTGGGGCTCAGGCGAGATATTATACCTTCCATTATCTCCCATAGCATCTCGACGCAGATGGGGGTGTTGGATCAAGCCCTCTTAGTAGAGAGTTTCCTTGCTGAGCAGTCTCCAGCAGTGGGACCCATCACTAGCCGACATGCAGTAGAGTCTTTTGCAGCTGGTAGTAGACAGATGACACATAGGTCCAAGAGGACCAGACCCACAGGTGGTCGACCACATGACTCAGGATTGTGTGTGCGAGGCACCCGGGGTGGTGAACGACTTACCAGGAGCAGACAGTGTTACACCTGCGGTGGGCTTGGTCACATGGCACGTGACTGTCCGACCCGCCATACAGATGATCTACAGATAGACGAAGGACCTCTAAGGCAGAGATAGAGGTTCAATCGAGTCAGACCGCGAGGAGCAGGAAACCGAGGTGGAGGAGCTGGCCATGCAGCTGGAGGTGGACGACGCTTCGAGGTGTTTCCACCACCACCACCAGGAGGTCCACCCTAACCACAGGGAATGGGTGGACATGGGAGAGAACAGATTAATGCAGTTGAATCATATGACTATGGAGTTCCAGAAGCGGGAGGAATGAAGCTGGACTAGTTTCAGTCATGAAGGCCTTTGTTCTTGGTGCTGTTAGCTTCCTTTTTTTGTTGTTGTGGTTGTATGTGTCTTTGTACTTTGAGCTACAGTAATAAAAGACACCTTACCTTTGTGACATTTACTATCCTGTCTACTTTTTATGGTTGATACTAAGAGGTTCCAGTTTAAAGCTATTGACTTGACCCTCACTTGTGAGATTCCTGCGGGAGGAGACTCAGTAATCACACACTGATGCTGACAGTGTGATTCAACCGTTGGAGGCAAGAGTGGCATTTTGATATCTTAGTAGTAGCGTCGAGGCCTTACGACGTCATTCAAGACATGAATTGTATCATTCATGTCAGGATTGACTGTATTAGGCAAAGAACGTGGTTCATCCAGGGTATGGGACCATATTTCTCTTTTCGGCAGAGGAGAAATCCCAGCAGCTCTTTAGTGGAACGTAGACGAAGAAGGGTGGAGATGAGTTCTTATAATTGGCTAGTCTCACCCATTGTTCGTTGAGTGAACGGTTTACAGTTCTCTCCATCTCAATAGTCTTAGGTGTATATTCTCTCATAATGACATGAACTTGAGAGAGCAGTGATGGCTTGAATTCCTCCAGGACTATGAATTCGAGATATTTTATACTCTTGGAGAGGGGGGACGTTGTAGAAGATGCTCTTTGTAGGAGATCGGGAATTCAGCAGTTAGGAGTGGCGAGATAGCAACCAAACACGTTTCAAATATCCTTTGTGGATAGTGATAGAGTAAGCTCGTGTAGGACTAGAGATGGTCCAGGCTACGATAGAGAAGGTGCAGATCATTCAGGAGTGGATAAGGACTGCATAGAGTAGACAGAAGTCCTATACTTATAGGAGGTGGAGACCACTAGTGTTAGAGGATGGAGACCACATTTTTTATGGGTCTCACCTCGACGTGGATTACAGAGATTTGGCCGGGGCGGTAAGTTATCTCTGCGCTTCATCAGACCATTCCAGGTTCTCAGCATGATAGGTGAGGTGGCTTATCACCTGGCTCTTCCACCTCAGTTGCGCTGGGTGCACGACGTCTTCCATGTATTTCAGCTGAGGAGAAACGTGCAAGACCCAATGCATATCATCGACCATGGGGAGATAGACATCGATGATAGGGAGACATTTGTTGAGGCTTTGGTGGAGATCAAGGATTGATAGGAGAAGGTCCTACGTGGACGGTCGATTCCTCTAGTGCGCATTAGGTGGCAACACGGGAACCTCCAAGAGAGCACATGGGAGCGGGAGGCTCATATGCGTGCACAATACCCTTATTTGTTTCCCTAGTTTATGATGTAGCTTTACGGGGATGTAAAGACCTGAGGTGGGAGTAATGTAAAGACCTGTATATTTCAAGGAAATTTTTTTCTTAAATTCTATGGGATTTTAAGAGTTCGCAGTTTCTAACGGAACCTGATTCTGAGGCCCAGTGTGCCCGGAATCAATTTCTGAAGTTTAGCTCGGGTACGTTCAGTGAACAAATGAGCGGGTTTTTCTATCTTTTGAACCAGTTCTTGGAATTGAAATCCGAGGGCACCAATGGAACCAAAGTGCCGATAATTGATTAATAGGACCTTTACCGAAGATGCGTTTGCTTTGGAGGAGTTGTTAAAAAATGAGGATTAAATAAAAAAAGTGAATAAAATTGTGTACAATTTTATTTATTTTTCTAAGGTGGTTTTATCCTACATGGGTAAGTTAGGGTGGGACCCACTATCATCTTAACTACCCATGTGAGGATAAATGTGGGGTGGGGCCCGCATGAGCCCCAACCCTTCCCATTCCCTTAAACCCCTTAAACCCCCCATTTAAACCCTTTTATTTAATAAAGAGACTCCTCATCTCCCCACTCTCCCACATTAATTCATGCCAACACACTTTTAATCAATTAATTGAATTAAGTGTTTGATTTTCCAAATTTGAAATGCTTGGCATGAGTAAATAAAATAAGGCAAAGCCTTATTTTATTTTGGTTGGCAATTGAGGTGTTAAGAGAAAGGGAAGGGAGATCATGAGTTTTGGAGATCGGTTCATCTTCTTGTTGAAGAACTTATTCTTCAACGAAGAATGCCAACTCTCCGACAAAGAACGTCGAATCCGCAGCTCGGTTTCTCCATCCTATTCTTGTGACAAGGGAGGAGACACCGACGATGATGGAAATGACGCCATCATCCATGGCGCTTTACAACCACGAACTTCTTTTGAGGTAGGGGTTAAGTTCGATTTTAATGAATTAAAATTGTTCTGGTTTTATCATTGAGCATCTTGTTTGCTTTGGCCACTTGTTATCCTTATAACAGAAGGAGATCAGACCACACAAACACGGCCGATCCTCCTCCCCTTTTTATTGTTGATATTCATTGAAGTTTGAAGCGAAGGCAGCGTGGTGCCATTGCACCTTGCGGGGACGATGAGGACCGCAGCCGGAGCGGGCCGTGGTAATCGTGTGCAGCGCCAGCGCGCCGTGCTAGTGAGGCCGAAGGGACTGTAGTCGGAGTGGACCACAGAGGAGGTGCGCAGCGCCGTTGCACCAGCGGAGCCAAGGGAGGCGACGGCTGGAGCAGGCCACAACGGAGGGGCGCAGTGCCATCATGCTGCACCGGGCGAACATGAGCCACGACCTAAGGCCACAACGATCTCCAGCAGGGGCGGCCGGGCTTGGCCGGCCGCCGACGCTCCAAGAGGAGGGACCTTGAAGGGTCCCGCAACAGCTCAACCATCCGGCCATAAAGGCCGACCGTCTTTCCAGAAAACCGGGGGGTTGTAACCCCCCGACCCTCATTTAGGGTGGACCCCACCGGGGGGGTGGTGCCAGTTCCGAAACAAAGGGGGCCTCTCCCCCTTCACACCCCGCTCGACCGACAGCCAATCCGCGGCCGACTTCCGAGTCGGGCCGCCAGCCGCACGTGCTGGGCCGGCCGCACTAGTCGGGTCGGGCCATGCCCAATCGGGCTAGACCCGGACCCAGGTCAGGTCAAACCTGTTCGGTCCGACCCAGGGGGTATTGGGCCGGGTCGGACCGGGCCCAGACCCCCTATTTTCGGACCAGGTTCGTTCAAACGCCCATATCTTCGGCTTTGAACCTCCGATCAATGCACCATCAGTTGTGTAGGGATCCTTGGATCGAGATGATGGTTTTAGTATATTACAGTCAAGCTTTCGGTGAATTTTGGTTACAAACCAGGTTGGTTCTAACATGAAACCAACCGAGCCCTCCGAGCGGAAATTGTTATAACTTGAGTTCCGGACATCCGATTGATGTGACTTCAACTACATTGGATTACTCTTGATGAGACAGTTCTTTTGGAATACTATAAACTAGATTTGGTTGTGGTTTGAGCATGGCAGGGTTGGATGGTACCCAAAATCCAGTCGGTCCCTTGGAACGGAAATGCTAATAACTCATTAACCGGGCGTCCGATTGACGCACCGTCTGTTGCGTTGAGACCCATATGATGAGGAGGTCCTTTGAGATACTTCCACGTGATATTACATAAAAATTGGAAGTATCGACCAGTATCTCGTGGATCAGACCCTCCCAGAGACGATCGTACAGAATGCTGAGACCTAGTAGCTGGATGAGACTTGACGACTACTGATCGATCAAATCGGTGTGATTCGGATGGCCGAGTGGGGTGCGCTTGGTTGTAGCAGCAGACCCATGGTGGAGGAGTGCTTGGTTGTAGCGGTAGAACCGCGATACTCGATAGAAGATGTACCTATGTAGGCTCTGAGGGGGTGCGCTTGGTTGTAGCGGAAGACCCATGGTGGGAAGTGCTTGGTTGTCGCAGCAGGCCCACAGTACTCGACAGGTGGAGTACTTCAGCAGTTCAAGGTTAGTGGGAAGCGCTTGGTTGTAGCGGCAGGCCCACTGTACTCGACAGAGGAGGAGTTCTCCAGCAGCCGTGGTTTCGATAGTATTAATGAAAATCCTGGTTTGAGCTGTGTCGATGACCATCATGTTTTCCTCATGATTGAGATGAGTTACTTGATAACATAGGTATAAGTATGGGCTTATACCTAAGTAAGGGTTATCTGTTGCGATCCTTATTTTTAGTTCTCTTTGTTGGATTTTGTGAGACCTTGAGGGTCTCAGGGTCCCTACTGAGTATCGTTATACTCACCCTTGCATGGGCTATGCCCGCACCACATTGTGTTGGATGCAGACGACGGACAACAGTGATTGTGGTTGAGGCTTGTAGAGTTGGACGGTACCTGGAGGTGGATTTCATGACGAGACGGTACCCAGAGGTGGACTTCACGATGAGACAGTACCCGGAGGTGACAGACAAACGTGGAGAGATATGGTGGCCATTGGTACCTAGCCTTTAGGTAGGAACTCCAGAGCAAGATTCAGAAGCATCTCGACACCTTCCTGCTATTTTGTCTTTTCCTTTTACTTTACTGTTGGTCTTGTATTCTGGCCCCTTTGTACTTTCAGCACACTTGTTTTACATCTTGCTTAGTTTTTTTCTTCCTCTTGTACTCTGATTGTGTGTGTGTTTATGTTTCATAAAGGCAATGCCTTCCCTTTTATCGGGATTTCTGCCTTTGGTACTAGTCGCCAGCCCCTAGCCAATGGAAGGCGGTCTTGGGGTAGTCACAACATGGGCCCCGAGGACGGGTCTTGACACTAGTGGAGGTAGGCATGGGAATAGAATTGAGAGCAGTGAGGTGCCCAGGGTAGAACACTATTACATAAACCCTAGGTTATATGGTTGGGAACTAATGAAGGGGTATGCACAAGAAAGATGAAAAACATAGAGGAGTAAGAAGCAATGAAACCAAAGGAAGATGTAGAGAGGGGAGTAGAGGAGGGAGAGGGATAATCTGCCACATTATAAAATTTTCAATAGAAGGGATCGCACCCAGTAGAGGAGACCCATGAGGGAGGAAACAATTGAGGACGGATTTCCATGATCATCTTTTTCCTATTGGTATATTTAATCAAAATCCACGGTTTTTAAATAACTATGGCAATATTTAAACTTATATCCAAGGCCCAATTAATGTATGACTATAGGTCTGTGGAAATAGGTCATTTTTGTAGTAATTATAATACTGAATTTGAATAAATGATACTGTAAATGAACTCATAACAATTAATCTCACATTAAATTATGATAAGAGTATGGAAATAAATATGGTCTAAATACATCCCCACTATAACTATTAAAAGTTTCTAAGCTACTAACAAATGGGAACTAATATCAAGAGGGTACTCCTAGAATCATATGTGTTCTGAAAAGTTCAACTAAGCTCCTCTTGCTCTTGATCCACTGAGAAATATATCGAAAGCATGTTGTCTGGATAAAATATGACAAATGAGGGAAGACCCCATGTAGGGGTGAGTATAAGTATACCCATTATGTCACACCAAAATCATCAAACAAAAAGTACTAAATAGATATTTGACTCAAGATAATCATTAAAGAAAAAATAAACTTAATAACACAAATATTTTTAAAAGCAATCAAAATAAATCTAATTAAATATACGTCCTCACTACCATCCTAGGATTATTCTATAGGCTCAAAGGAATCATATATATGAGAGAAAAAATCACTAATTCTAGAAATAATAAAGTAAATCATCAGAAAGGTTACAATCCTCAGTCCATGCCTTGAAGAAGAACAAAATGGAACTCGCAAGATGTCATTACATGGATAGGTTATCACATCTAGTTCCTATGGATGATACCTAACCCTATCAGGAATAACATATGTGGAAGGGGATCAAACACCTTAGATGTTATAAATAGGATACCTAACCCAACCATGGGAATAATGATAGAGGACCACACCTTAGGCCATGTGGAGGGATACCTGACTCTATCCTGAACTAGACCGTAGAGAGGATTTCTCATCCTATGCGTAGGATGAGATACCTCACTATACCATCATAGGTATGGACCAAGTGATTGAACAAACACTGATACTGATATTGGGATGAGGGAATCAAGGGATCCATGTTTCCAAGGTGAAAGTACACAATGTATACATGGGACACCCAGTGAGTCTTTGTAACTCTGGACCTACATGTGTCGATGTTTGTGTATGTTATCCCATGACTGTATAATTTGTTCATGCTCATGTTCTCTATCTATTTCCTTGTGAACTTGGTAATTCCCCTACCTTTGTACCTACAGGTACACACCAAGTTATCAGCTAAATATTCACATGGTATGTGACCGATGTTGACGCTCCTTTCGTCACAGAATCTAAAGATCGGAAAAGGGGAATATCTGAGCATAAAGTGATTCATCCTTTGAAGAAACATCAAAAATCGACAAAGGGATGAACAAGGAGAACATTTCCCATAGGTCGCGCAAGTTCCCTCATGGTCGCGCAAGTACACTTGCGCGCCGCCTAGTGGTCGTGCAAGTACTTGCGCGCTGCCTAGTGGCCGTGCAAGTCTACTTGCGCGACGCCTTATGGTCGTGCAAGTGACTTGCGCGACCTAAGTGATAACCGCTCAGTAACCGCCTAGGGCCTTCTTTTGCCTATAAATAGACCCTGTGGGCCCCCCATTCGAGAGGATCTTTTTTCCAGAAACTCGGATTGAAGCTCCCGACGCCCAAGTCTCTTCTCAAAGCTTCCAGAACACTTCTAAGGTAATTTCTTACCTAGAACGGAAGATTTAAAGAGAAGAAGGAAGGCCTAAGTGTTGAAACTCATCAACACTTGCGCGCCGCCTTATTCCTTCAATAGAACTTGCGTGTCCCATTTTTGTATGAACCTCAAGAGGATTCTAAAGGGATTTATAAAGAGTCGCTCAAATATTCTAATGATATTTGAGAATCGCGCAAGTACCCCTCATGTCGCGCAAGTATACTTGCACGACCAATACTTGCGCGCCGCCGCAATACTTGCGCGCCGCCGCAATACTTGCGCGCCGCCGCAATACTTGCGCGCCGCCGCAATACTTGCGCGCCGCCGCAATACTTGCGCGCCGCCGCAATACTTGCGCGCCTTTCAAGACTTGCGCGCCCCTACCTTTTTGGGTGCCTATCTTGCCCATTTTACCCCTCTTAAGCCATCACACCTTTCCTTTTCAAGATTCAGTCTTCAAGACACTCTTCAAAGCCATTTATGGCATGATTTGTTGATTTGACTTCCTTATCTGAAAGGAATTCTATGGAATATATCTCAAAGTCTAGTGATTTAATTATCCTTATGTCACTAAATATGGAGAGTTCATTAATTCAACCTCATCCTTTAAGATGAGAGAATTCTAACCTGGGTCTCCTTTTCAGGAATAATCCCCAGTTATAAATCCTTTAATCTGGGCATCTTCCTCAGGAGTAAACCCCAATCTCAAACATGGGCATCCTTCTTAGGAGTAAGCCCCAATCTCAAATGTGGGCATCCTTCTTAGGAGTAAGCCCCAATCTCAAATGTGGGCATCCTCCTCAGGAGTAAGCCCCAAACCTTAATCCCTAACCTGGGTCTCCTTTTCAGGAATAAGACTCAGTCATAATCTTGGGCTTCCTTTTCAGGAGTAATCCCCAAGCCCCCCTTAAATTTCTCTTAACCAGTCATAATTTACCCTTGATTTGGGTTTCTTTTTCAGGAGTAAAACCCAATCATAAGTCTCCTCCTAATTTGGGCATCCTCCTTAGGAGTAAGCCCCAATATTAGAGTATTCAAATCTCCATAAAGCACATATACCTTTATGGACCCTGTTCCTGGATTTTCTCCTTAAAAGTAAATCCTAAACCTTCATCTATTTGGGCAGTCATACATACATAAGCCCCAAACAATTTCTTATGATTGCATCTTTCATGGCACAATTGTCTAATTTTTACCAATACCTCTTGTTTCTCACACCGAGCATGACTCACGTGATCTTAGAGTGTAAAAGTAATTATGACATTATTCTTTGAGCCATCAATCATAAACATCATACTCCATTACTCGAACTACGTGGGTTCTGATTCCTTTTCCAAAACAAAGGATACGTAGGTAGCCCATTTATGGGTTCGATCCCAACTTTGAAATAATCCATGTCTTTCTGAATGACGATAAACTTCAAGTGCCTCACTGAGTGGCTTTAAAACTAGCCCGGTCATCATAATGACCAAGAGACTTTTATAAATGTTTTGAAGGATACCATTGACCAAGAATCTCTAAATAGATACAGATGATTCTCTATTGATGAAGAACCTCGAATACATATAAAATATTCTCTAAATTTATTTCATATTTAATCATTGATTGTTAAAACTTAAGGAAAGCTCATTTTATACTTGGTAATGTAATAAGGATTCACGAACATCACTTAAATCTATAAAGAGAGTCCCGGAGTAGACAATAATTCCCCTAAAAAAGGTGTGATGAGTCTGACCTCCCATCCTCTCGACCAATGCAAATTCTTAAGCCTCATTAGTCCACAAACTAATGAGCGCCTACCTTTGGAAAGTAGGTCCAAACGGATGTGGAATCATTGGATGTTTCCAGTTCTATGAACAAACCCGTTAGAAACTGATCGGAACGTTTGAATCTCCCGTCCAGGAGGTCATCCCCAAAATCCGTGAGGAAACAAAAATGGTGAACCCGACGTGAATCCTTAACCAAGTTAAAATGATGTTTTTCTTATTTGGTAGGCCCCTTGGGCCAACAAATCAATCATTGACATGTGCTCATCCAAAAGATGTAGTGGCCGGATTCATCTTGATTATGTCTGTTATATGGAAAAGGCACTCTTTTCTCAAGATCTTCTGCAAAATGGCTTTCCTTAAATTCACCCCTGTGAATACTGCTGCTGTGAACACCTCTACTGTGAGGTCTGCTGCTGTGAAAACCAATGCTGCTACTCCTGCTGGAACGTCATCCACTCTAAGGATGACATCACCAACTCAGCGTCTTCAACGTTGGGTTTCTAATGCACTGGTTAAGGAGTACCGTTGCAACGGTACTATCCCAACTCTAGAGGCCGCTCGTCAAGCCCTCCAAGTTAACAACTCTACCTGGTCATCCGGACAATGGCGGCCAGCGATCAAGAAGCAGGCGGTGCTGACTACCGTCTCCAACCGTTTCGGGTTGTTATCCCCGGAACGCAATTTCCATTCATTACCTTACTCTGAGGAAGTGAATGAGCAGGTCCCGCAGGGCCTTAATTCAAAAACACAGGAGTCCTTCTCGAGGGCTCCCATCAACAATCGCCGCCAGACTCGTGCGGTAGTGCGCCCTCAACATGATGAGGGTACCGACTCCAGGAATTCAGCTCAGGTTCCTCAAACCCGAGCAGGCAAGATGAACCGCCAGAGACGGAATCCGGTTAACAATAGGCAGGTTGTCATCCCTGCCATCTCCGGAGAAGTCCACCAACCTAACTTGGTGGAAAATAACGAGCAGGCACAATCACCTGTCCGTTTTAATTCCGCTGTCCAGCAGACTCGTCTGGCAGCATTACGCCAATCCCTCCAGGCAATTCCGGCGGAGTACTATAGGCAGGAACATGCACCTTCTTATACATCACCAGTTAGTCAACAGGCTCGTCTGACTACATATGATGGATCTCGTCAACTGCGTTTGGCGAAGTGTAATCAGCAGGCACATACACTTGCTAATACTAATCAATCCTACCAACAGTCTCGCTTGGTAGCGCACGGAGAAGTCAGTCGGAAAGTCTCGACAACAAACAGAAGGCAGACTCAACTCTCTGCCTCCACACTTGAGTGCTGTCAGGATTCACTGACAGGAAAAGGAGGACAGGAGCAGGCACATACACCTACTCCAAGCCCGGAATGGACGTATATCCCCGTTCCGGCGGCTGAAGTCACCAAACATATTTTGTCAATGGTGAAAGAGCAGAAGCAAATTCCTGCTCATATTCTGGATGCTTGCCAGGATATCATAACAGCTTCAGCATCATCACAGGGATAGACACATAAATCTATCCCTAGCAGTGGAGTGACACATCAACGATTCACTCCGTAATAGACACACATATCTGTTCCAGTCCAAGAGGGTTATGGGGCATACTCCCCCATATCATACGGACAACCAAGTCAGGCACATACACCTGATTTGAGTGGAGATCGTCAGCCTAACCTGACCATCTTTCATGATCAGGCACATACACCTGCTCAGAGCAATCACTTTCATCATCAAGTGGTTTCTAAAGCGAGTAAGAAGGCATATAAGAAAAAGATCTGCCCAGAACAGTTAGGACATCAAAGGCCAATCTGTAACCAAGCCTTGCTCGATGCTGGAGTTCTTGAAACCCTCAGACATTTATCTGTCGGAATTCAAGATTCTACTCCCTCAGTTCCCAATAACGGGAACATTAATTCTGAAGGTCTTCAACAGACACTTCCTCATGAAGACTTGCTTCATGAAAGTTCGGTCAATCTTGAAGTTTCTTCTTCAGATGAGAGCCACAGGAACCCTCTGTGTGGTCAGAAGACCAAGGAGCAAGAGATTTCATCTTTTGTTGTAACCCATCATGACGGTCCTCCTCATGGTGATGAAATTCGCTGCGAAAGTCCTCTCCGCAGTAGTGATTCACGTTGTCTTGAAAATTCTTCAGAAGGCAATGTAGTAACGAGAAATCCCTCCTATCTCAAGGCACTTGCAAACATAAAACCAGTCATGTCTGATGCTTTACTATCAGCAGGTGAAACTCTTTCTCCATAAGAAGATAGCCTGGGGTTCAGGTTATTCTCCGAACCATCCCTGGTTCATTCATCTTCCAACATGAATAGTGATCTCTCTACCAATCTTGTTGAATCTGATGAAGCAACAAGGAAACACCAACTCTGGTCCAAACAGGTAGAAGAATCTTCATTTAATGATAAAGAAGAAATGCGAACATGAGGAAAAAACTGGCAAAAGGTGAAGTACCAGTCATGTTTTGGCCTTTGGCTGACTCCCAGTATGACATTCCAAAGATGTTGACGGATGATGGAATCCATGATATTCGTCTCAACATATGGAAGAATCTTTGTCAATTGAAGAAGAAAGTATTATCTTATGGTGATTATGAAAATCATATTAAGATAATATAAGGGTTACAACGCCAGATTGATTTGGCATCTCTATCAGTCTCTCGGTATCTGAAGGCTGAAAAGCAACAGAGAACCCTTCAACGTTCATGCCTTGGCGCACTAAGAAAATTGCATCAGTTAATTACCAATGCTCCATCTGATGTTCATATAAGAGGATGTGGTGTTCATGGAGCACTACATTTCACAGTGCTTTCTGGTCAGCAAAGCCCGCCGAAAATGGTCTCATGCAATGTTATTGCCCATGGCCGGCCACAGTCAATGGGCTTTGTTCATAATCAAAAGCTTGCTCAAGAACATGCTTCAACTAGTTCCTCTCAAAATCAAGTATATAGAGAACAAGTTGTTGAATTTCTCCTACATCAAGCAGGCGAGAATATTGCACAAGCCCCTCGTCTAGAGCAAACACGTCATCAAATGACAGAAGTTTCGGAAATCATCCAACGGTCTGTTGAACCAGGTGATAAAAGTGGATATAGGTTAATGCATCCAGCTAATTTCCGAACTATGATTCGCAAGATCAAGAGAGATTTTAAGAAGATCTCAGACATAGCATGTCAAGAGACACCCCAGCTTGTCAGACTGGGGACTTCTCTAACCCAACCCTCAGAGTCAACAAATGGGATTCGAGGAGTTGAGCGGAAGCAGCAGGAACATCCCCAGTCCACCGGACTGGGGACTTTTTCAAATCCTCAATCCCTCCCTCAGAGAAAGTCAGTATTCTCTCGATTAGGGAATAAGCCTCAAGAGGAACGAAGATCCAAGCTATCAGGAGATTCTCTCCAAGTGAAAGTTCTCCAAGAAGTTCCTGAGGGATCAAGTCAACGGAATGCCATGTCTCATCATGGAAATGGAAGAAGACAATATCACAGAAATGATGATAGAAAGGATTCCATGCAATATGCATCCATTAATGTCATCAATGCCGTTGCTGCTGATTCACCAGATGAGGCTCAATCAGAGGGATCAGACGAAGAGGTTCCTGCTCAAGAAGTTGCGCACACAGACCTAAATGAAGAATATGTGCGCACACGTAATCAATGTCTTACCCAAAATCTGGGTATTTCTTCAAGTAACCCACTTCCCCCTCTCCAAAAAGGATCCAATAAGGGGAAAGGAAAGAATCAGGTTACTTCTCACCCTTCCTCTGAAGGACGTCAATCGCTCTTATTAGAGCAAAGGTTTGCACAACAGGAGGAAGAAATGAAAGAATTAAGAAGGTTGAATGCAGAACTACTTCAGAGTAGTCTTCTTCTTAAGAATGCTGAAGTCCAACAGCCAAAGGAATTTGTTGTAACTACTGAGATGGATCAGGAATATCCTCCTTTATCAGTACACCCTCAGAGGTCTAATCCTACGGGTCAAACGCAACAACGGTTGGCAGCACTACCATCAGTTGCAGCACCAACCACCACGTCTGTCCAAGCTCCATTCATTGCACCTACCCAAAACCAAGTTCAACCTGATGTTTCTCAAAAGTTAATAAATACTATTGAGTCATTAACATCTCGGTTAGAAACTATGGAAGGGAAACAGGCGCAAGTTCGACCTGAAAAGAATGTTTACCCTGAATGGGTAGATTCAATTTCTCCTCCATCCAGTTTTGGAAACCCTGTTTTCCCTACTTTCAATGGATCAGGCGACCCTGAACAACATTTGACGCATTATGTGTCTTGTTGTGATCCTATGATGGGAACTCCAGAGCAGCAAGAAGCAGTGAAACTCAGATGCTTCGTACGAACCTTGCAAGGACCAACTTTTGTCTGGTATACAAGCTTGCAATCCCGATCAGTCATCGGATGGGAGGATCTTCGTCAAAAATTCCTTCTTCAGTTTAGCTCAAAATTGCCAAAAATGACAGTTTTCGATCTTACAAACTGCAAGCAAAGGGAGAATGAAAGAGTCTCTGATTTCATTGCTCGTTGGAAGGGATTAACGTATTCCTTGAGTTTAGCACCCCCTCATGAGGAATTGTTGCCAATCTGTGTGGAAAATTTGCGTGACAAATTACGCACGCCATTGATCCCTGTGAAATACACAGGAGGGTTTCGATACCTTACTTCAATTGCTCAACAAATTGAAGATTCCCTTATACAGGCTAAGGTTAAATCTCGTATAATTCCATCAGCTCCAGGAAGAAGAATGGGTAAAGCAGAAACTGCTACAGTTATGCTTAAACAAGCACCTGTACCTATATCTACTTCAAAACCTTCATCTTCTCGAAGGACTCCACCTACTGAACGCCAACAACAAAGGCCGTTTCGTCCAAATGATCAAAGAGATCAACGACGAAAAAAATTTGAGGATATGAAGAGTAAAACATACTCTTTCCGAAATGAGCAAGTTCCTGGTTACTTCATTGCAACTCTGGAAAATAATTTGGTTCAATTACCAGTGCCCAAGAGGCCAAACAAGGAAGGAGATGAAGACCGTCCCAATTATTGTCCCTTTCATCAAATGTTGGGGCATCTCATCCAGGAGTGTTTTGTCTTTAAAGACCTCCTGCAAAAGATGGTCGACTTGGGACAAGTCAAATTGAAGGGTTCTTCAGCTCATGTAGCATGTATTACCACTACAGATCCAGAGGAAGGAGGCGAGTGGCAGGAAGTCAAAAGAAAAACTGCGAAAAAATATGATGATTGGATGGTCAGAAAGACAATCAATCGGACCCATTCCATTTTGAGAACACAATTGAAGAAGCCAATTGTGTCTCCTACAAAAGCTGCATTAAAGCCTCCATCAAAAGACAAATCCTCAAAAGGGCAGCGCAATTCAAAGAAGAAAGAGGAATCAGGAGAAGATGAGTATGCAGCAAAGCCTAAATTGTCTTTGACTCTGGAAGATTTCATGCCATCTACTTCAAAGCCACGGGCACCGCCCCATCAAACGACACAACCTAAACAGGCTAACCAGGCAGAGTCCCTATCAGACGAAGAGTTAATCTTTGGTTCTGTTAATATGATTCAATTAACAGATTCATATTCCAGTCTTGATGAGCCTGAATTCCCTGTATCAAATAAGGGAATCTGATGAGGTTCTAGAGGTTCGGGATATAGGGGAAGACGTGGATCTTTCCGAAGCCACTACTCTAATTTTACCCCTGCTAGCACTGTATATGCAGCAGAAACTCGTGGTAGAGCCCTTCATCGATCTCAAAAAGAACAAGCAAGTTCTTCTGCCAATGGCCAACTCAGTTTTGGCACAATTATTTTGGAAGACCGATTAAAGGTTCCATCTTCTTTATCTCAGCAAGTAAATGGATCTAATCAGTCTAATCTTCCAAAACCAAGGATGTTTCCAACTTCAATACAAGATGCATCAGCTTCCAAAGCATCTACTTCCAAGGTACCTGCTCAACCGCATATTCCTATTGGGAAACGCAGACCTCTAGATCAAAAATATGATATATTGAAACACTTGGCCCAAGTACCATCCAAGTTATCAATTTTGGATGCTTTGAATCTGTCAAAAGATCTTCGGGAAGCACTCATCGAAGCTTTGTCAAGTCCTCAGGAGTTTGAAGCTGAAATTGCTACAGCTGAAATCTATCACATAGAGAATAATCCTGCAGAATGCCATGTAGTGATATCTTTTACTGATAAAGATGAAGATGATGTTGTGCATGGGAACATAAAACCTTTGTACTTATCTGGCAATGTCAATGGTATAGATGTTCGAAGAGCTTTCATTGACAATGGTTCAGGAGTCAACCTCATGCCCATTCGTACACTTCGTCGATTGGGCCTCACGGAATCTGATTTATCTCCTTCTACCATGATGTTACAAGGATATGATAAAAACGAACAAGAACCACTGGGAGAAGTTACACTCAGAACTCAGTTTGGAGATCTTGTTTCCAATTCGGATTTCATGATTGTTGATCAAGACTCAGCTTTCAATATCTTGCTTGGAAGACCCTGGCTACATCAGCATGCAGTTATTCCGTCATCATACCATCAATGTCTCAAATACTGTTTCGATGGTCAAGTTGGAACATTGTCTGGTGATAAGGCCCCGTTCAAGACATGTGAGTCTCAATACATTAAGGCGGAATTTTATCACATGAAGGGAAGAGAAAAATCTACAATGAAGGAAATTACCAAAGTTAATGCTCCATATGGTTTGGAAAAATTCCAATAAATCCATTTTCACATGTGAGTACAGATTATGTGTTACCTATCAGTAAAATTGAAAAAATAGGCCCAAATCAAAATAATCTTATGGAAAGATCCATAATGTCAATTACGGCAATCGAGCCAGAAAACATGGGAGAAATTGGTAACTTACCAAGCAGTGATAAAAGCATAAGTGGTGACGTTTTCATTTCATCTGCTGAAATCCAACAAGTCTATACTTCGCTAATCAGGCCAGAAGAAGTTATAGCAACACCAGAGGTGAATAATGATGTCGATTCTCAATCCATCATCTCCTCTTTATTTCCCAAAGAAGACCCTTTATCATCAATAGGGTCGGAAATGGAAGCTTCTTCTTCAAAATATGAAAATTTTGACATCTCTTATGATCATGAGAATTTAGTTTTTTCATCTAATTTGCAAGTAGAAACGGAAGAAATAACACATGATGAAGAGGAAGAGGAAGATCTTAGAGATGCTCCTCCAGCATTTGAAGAGGGTATCTCTACCACTGTGGATGAACTCAGAGAAGTAAATCTGGGTACAGAGAAAGATCCACGCCCCACTTTAATTAGTGCATCCATGACCCTTGAAGAGCAAGAGATGTATATTTCTTTTCTAAAGAAAAATAAAGATATTTTTTCTTGGAATTATACAGAAATTCCTAGGCTTGATCCTGATGTTGCTACTCATCATTTGGGTTTACCAAAAGAACATCGAGGATTCAAGCAAGCCGCGAGAAGAACACACCCAACCTATGCTTCCAAAATTGAGGCTGAAGTGGATAAGCTTATCAAAGCTAACTTCATTAGAGAAGTTCAATATCCCAAGTGGTTGGCTAATATTGTCCCTGTAAAGAAGAAGAACGGACAAATTAGGGTTTTCATCGATTTCAGAGATCTTAATCGGT
This sequence comes from Viscum album, assembly GCA_963277665.1. Classification (NCBI taxonomy): domain Eukaryota; kingdom Viridiplantae; phylum Streptophyta; class Magnoliopsida; order Santalales; family Viscaceae; genus Viscum; species Viscum album. Next base: position 821,153,076 of record OY728141.1, on the reverse strand, counting down.
ATTGTCCTAAAGATGATTTCCCAGTTCCGATTACAGAACTCTTAATTGATGCGACGACTGGCTATGAAGTACTTTCTTTCATGGATGGATATTTTGGATATAATCAGATCCGAATGGCCCCAGAAGATGAGGAATATACAGCCTTCAGAGCTCCTCAAGGTGTGTTTTGTTACCGGGTGATGCCCTTTGGTTTAAAGAATACAGGTGCAACATATCAGCGCGCCATGCATCGTATCTTCAAACCTCTTTTAAGGAAGTTTGTTGAATTCTATGTAGATTATTTGGTGGTTAAATCCAAACAACGTTCTAATCACTTGGCTGATTTGAAAGTCATATTCCACAAGCTTCGACAACATAATTTGAAGATGAACCCCTTAAAATGTGCTTTTGGGGTAACCTCAGGAAAATTCCTCGGCTTTGTTGTATGCCATCGTGGTATTGAAGTCGATCCTGAGAAGACCAAATCAATCCTTGGTATGTCACCTCCTCAGAATTTGAAAGAATTAAGAGGACTTCAAGGACACTTAGCCTATATTCGGCGTTTCATCTCCAATTTGGCAGGCAAAAGTTTACCCTTTACCAAATTATTGAAGAAAGGAGTCACTTACCAGTGGACTGAAGAATGTCAAGAAGCATTTGATGTTCTCAAGAAATATCTCTTGAGTCCACCAGTACTCATGCCACCTGTTGAGGGTAGACCTCTTATCCTCTATGTGACAGCTTTAGAGCGATCATTGGGTGCCTTTCTCGCCCAAAAGAATGATGCTGGGAATGAAAATAGTCTCTACTATCTCAGTAGAACTATGCTTGAAGCAGAAACCCGGTATTCAAGTATTGAAAAGTGCTGCCTAGCATTAATCTTTGCAGTTCAGAAACTGAGACACTACCTGCAACATCATGAGGTCCAATTGGTATCTCGTAATAATCCGCTCAAATTCATCCTTAGTCGTCCAATGCTTACAGGACGTCTGGCAAGGTGGGCGGTTATTCTACAGCAGTTCGACATTCAGTATGTGTCTCAAAAGGAAATTATGGGCCAAGCTCTGGCTGATTTCCTGGCTGAACATCCTTCAGTGGAAGACACGTATTCAGATATCGAACTCCCTGATGAGGAAGTTTTCTCTATTCAAGAGAGTCCTCAAACATGGGAAATGTATTTTGATGGTTCTTCTAGAAGTCCAACAGGGAAGAAAATGGAAAATCCTAAATTCAACAAAGTTAGTTTAGGAATTGTGCTCATTTCTCCAAATAAGGCAATGTTACCTTATTCCTTTTTGTTGTGGGAAGGTGGTACCAATAATGAAGCTGAATACCAAGCTCTTATTATAGGCTTGGAGTTAGCGCTTCAAGCACAAGTGAATCACTTAAAGGTGAAAGGTGATTCAGACCTGGTAATCAAACAAGTCAATGGGGATTATGCCATCAGAAAAGAAGAATTAATCCCTTTGTATGATTACGTCAGAGAGTTAATGTCGGAATTCCCTTCAGAACCGACATTTTCTTATGTCCCAAGATCACAAAATTCCCAAGCTGATGCACTGGCTAATATAGCCACAGCTTTAGCAGATCCAAATCGGGACGAGACAACCATCTGTATTGCCCACCGTCGTGCAATTTCACCTTATGTTCAAGTCAGAACAGAGGAAATTAATGAAATTAGTCCCATTCCTGAACCGTATGGTCATACTACAGGATGGATGTTACCTATCAGGGAATACCTTCAAAATGGAACACTTCCACCTAATAGAGCCGAGAAAGAACAAATTCGGCGACGTGTGGTCAATTTTACTCTTTATGATAGCCCAATCCACCTCGAGAAAATTCTCTACAAACGTGGTTTTGATGGAGTTCTCTTCAGATGTATTGATGGTGAAGAGACAATGGCTGTCATAAAAGAAGTGCATGCAGGAGTCTGTGGTTCCCATCAGTCTGGACATAGACTATCTGATCAAATTCGAAGGCTTGGATACTTTTGGCCTTCAATGATACAAGATTGTGTTAATTTTACAAAGAAGTGTCATTCATGCCAAGTATATGCCAACTTAATTCATAAACCTCCAGAGTTGCTTCATACAGCTAAATACTCATGGCCATTTTCCACATGGGGAATGGATGTGGTGGGACCTTACCCTTCAGCTACGGCCAAGCAGTTTAAGTACATTCTTACTGCTACTGATTTCTTTTCCAAATGGGCAGAGGCATTACCTCTCAAAGAAGTCAGTTCTAAGTGCATTGTTAGCTTCATCAAGTCTAACATCATTACTAGATTTGGTGTCCCTCATACCATATTGACGGAAAACAGCACCAACTTCTGTTCTTCTGAGGTAAAGAAATTGTATCAAGAATACAACATTAAGTCCAACTATTCATCTCGATATCATGCAGCGGCTAATGGCCAGATAGAATCCTTGAACAAGACTCTTTCAAATATACTGCAAAAGATGGTGGATAAAGATAAGAGGTCATGGCCTGATAAACTCTTTCATGCTTTATGGGCTCATTGGACTACCACTCGCAATGCAACACGGTCAACTCCATATTCGTTGGTATATGGAACAGAAGCAGTCTTGCCAATTGAAGTTCAATTGCCTTCACTCAGAATAGCCATTTCTGATCAGTTATCTACAGATGAGCAATCCCAAAAGCGGTTGAATGAATTGGAACAATTAGATGAGAAAAGATTGTGCACTTTGCACCACTTGGAAATCTATCAGAATCGAATAGCACGAGTTTTTAACAAAAAAGTTCGTCTTCGTTCATTTATTCATGGAGAATTGGTATTGGTTCTCAGAGCACCAATGATACCAGGAAAGAAGCCTCCCAAGCTTGAACCAAAATGGGAAGGACCTTATTCAATACATAAGGTCTACTCCAATGGAGCGTATTCTCTAATCTCAATGGATGGAGAACACATCTCGACTCCAACTAATGCCAGATTTCTGAAGAAGTATTTTGTATAAACACAAAATATTGTTCCCAGATCCAAAAAAATCACATTGGTTCAGGATATATTTCCTACATGACACTAAACTGTATTATGTCCTACATGACACTAAACTGTATTATGTCCTACATGACACTAAACTGTATTATGTCCTACATGACACTAAACTGTATTATGTCCTACATGACACTAAACTGTATTATGTCCTACATGACACTAAACTGTATTATGTCCTACATGACACTAAACTGTATTATGTCCTACATGACACTAAACTGTATTATGTCCTATCTACATGACATTAAACTGTACAGAAGTTCCTTATTTGTCCGAGATGACATTAAACTATATTTTGTCCGAGATGACATTAAACTATATTGTGTCCTAGCAACATGACATTAAACTGTGTGGCACTTCCAACGTCCAGCATGATGATAAACTGTAAAAAGTCCCCAGAATTGATATCCTTGTATTGGTTCACCTTAGTCCTAGCTACTTGACTTTAAACTGTACAGCACCAGTTCGTCCTTGCTATATGACGTTAAAACTATACAGCAATGGTCCAGTATGACTTTAAACTGCAACTTCGTCCCACATGACATTAAACTGTGAAAAAGTTCCATGAACCGTCCAGCATGACCTTAAACTGCATCATCCCTGGTCCATGTATATGACCATAAACTATTTGCAAATCCCTTATGTCCAGCAAGACGTTAAATTGTGATGTCCTAAACTACATGACGCTAAAATGTATAAAAGTTCCTCACGTCTGAAAAGACGTTAAACTATATAATCATCAAAGGTCCAACATGACATTAAACCGCACCATCCACGGTCCATGAATATGACCTTAAACTATTCGCACATTCGTCCAATATGACGTTAAACTGTATTGTCCCCATCGTCCTAACTACATGACACTAAACTGTACAGAAAGTCCTTAATATGTCCTACATGACATTAAACTGTTATTTTGTCCCTGCTACATGACACTAAACTGTGCAGCACCAATAGTCCTAACTGCAAGACTTTAAATTGCATAGTCCCTTTTTTATGTCCTACATGACATTAAACTGTGCATCGTTAAGGTTGTTATTACCTCTTGTTTCTCACACCGAGTATGACTCACGTGAGCTTAGAGCAAACCTCAACCATAACACTCTCTTTGGGCCCCTAACCATGTGTAAGTCCCAACAACATTTTAATTAGATCGTTGTCCCCAAGAACAACTTGATCATTAATTCATTCTTTAATTGAACTACACGGACTTTGATCCTTTCCCTCCATGCTGGGTATGTAGGCAACCTCCCAGGGATCAAGCCCAAAAAACAATCTCTTCACATCGGTTCACCACCATCTCATATGATGTTGATTCGTGAAACCGCCCCTGGAATCAATATCTTTACATTGATTCACTTTCGTCCTTGTTATATGACATTAAACTATACAACACTTTTGTCCGGTACGACAATAAACTACAATATTCTTTGATTTCCTCATTTGAGAAGGAACCATTATTGACATTGATTTTTTCAATCATGTTTCATTTCAAAAGACTATGTGCATACATGGTAATGCCTAAACTTTTTATCTTAGGTTAAACCATCATTGCACTAAAGTCCCCTTTCACCCTTCACATATACGAACCAAATTTGTACAAAGGGTAGTTCTAGAACTACATGGACTTGATTCCCATCCTTATGGGATACGTAGGAACATTCGAGTGTCCCTCGAATCCAGTCCCAAGTCTTTTGGGCCTAACCCCAAATTTCACTTTCAGTCCCTTGGCTGAAAAGTCCTCATGAAAACACACACTGTGTATTCATTATTATGGTCCGAATTCTATGACCCTAAACTAAGATCACTCATACTTTCGTCTTGCACGACGTTAAACTGCATTTCAAGAACTACGTATGGCTTGATTCTCATTCTTATGAGATACGTAGTGAAGTCCATGTTTTCAGGACCCATCCACAACATGATTATGGTTATCATTGACCTATGTATCTCTATATACATTGGACAATACCCATCTTTATGTGTTATAATCCTAACCTTAAATATTTTCAAATCTTCATAACCATTTTCATGACTTCTAATCACAAAAATGTCTAACTTCTGAGAATTCTTTTGCCTGACTATGCAGCACGTGCCCATAGGTGGTCTTGCATAAACAGTCCACATAACAGACTTGTCAGCCAAAAGATGCTATTTATTTGACCATGCAGCCAATGCCCTTAGGTGGCCCTGCATATTTCAACCGCCTAACGGGTTTTGTTAAATAATAGTAACTTCATTCTTGGGAAGAATGCCTCTTTTTTCCTTATTTGCCTTAAACGACAGTATGTAGGGATCCGCAAAAAATAGCCATCCTTAACATATTTGTCCCATATCCTTTTTCATGATCTAAAAGTATTCAAGTCTATGGTTTATTCTTCTTCCCTACGTTTGGGTCAGACCTTCGTAGGAGTGATGTTCATCCAGTTCTTCGATATTCTTTTTCGAAAATATCTTCTCCATATTCAAGTACCTCTTTCCATACAACAAACTCTATACTTTAGAAAATTTGAATCTCCATAAACTTTCACTGGCTTTTAGCACTAGGAAAGTAAATTTCTGGGAGTTCTTTTGCCTGACTATGCAGCACGTGCCCATAGGTGGCCTTGCATAAACAGTCCACATAACAGACTTGTCAGCCGAAAGATGCTATTTATTTAACCATGCAGCCAATGCCCTTAGGTGGCCCTGCATATTTCAACCCCCTAACGGGTTTTGTTAAATAATAGTAACTTCATTCTTGGAAACTACTTCTTCTAATGCCTTTTTATCTCTTTTTCATATCATTCCTCAGATTCAAATATTCTTAAGCCATAGTTTACATATTTTCCCTCATACTTGAGTATGGTAGTATGTTTTCAGATGAGTTATCAAGGAATTGAGTCAATTCTAATCCATTTCAGTCAAAGCTATTTCGACCTTAAACATTAGCCCCTTTATGTCTGGCATGCATGACTTTAAACTGCCCACAAAAGACAAAGGAACTCTGAATAAAAGACAAGTTCCAGCACACTTGCACGCTGCCTTCTGTGCCCTGAAGACTTGCGCCCCCCCTTTTCCTTTGGATGGATTCAATTTCCTCAGAGTCAAATCCTCATTTCTTTCCGGATCCAACTCTGAGGGGGGACTTTTGTTGACGCTCCTTTCGTCACAGAATCTAAAGATCAGAAAAGGGGAATATCTGAGCATAAAGTGATTCATCCTTTGAAGAAACATCAAAAATCGACAAAGGGATCAACAAGGAGAACATTTCCCATAGGTCGTGCAAGTTCCCTCATGGTCACGCAAGTACACTTGCGCGCCGCCTAGTGGTCGTGCAAGTACTTACGCGCTGCCTAGTGGTCGTGCAAGTCTACTTGCGCGACGCCTTATGGTTGTGCAAGTGACTTGCGCGACCTAAGTGATAACCGCTCAGTAACCGCCCAGGGCCTTCTTTTGCCTATAAATAGACCATGTGGGCCCCCCATTCGAGAGGATCTTTTTTCCAGAAACTCGGATTGAAGCTCCCAACGCCCAAGTCTCTTCTCAAAGCTTCCGGAACACTTCTAAGGTAATTTCTTACCTAGAACGGAAGATTTAAAGAGAAGAAGGAAGGCCTAAGTGTTGAAACTCATCAACACTTGTGCGCCGCCTTATTCCTTCAATAGAACTTGCGCGTCCCTTTTTTGGATGAACCTCAAGGGGATTCTAAAGGGATTTATAAAGAGTCGCTCAAATATTCTAATGATATTTGAGAATCACGCAATTACCCCTCATGTCGCGCAAGTATACTTGCGCGACCAATACTTGCGCGCCGCCGCAATACTTGCGCACCGCCGCAATACTTGTGCGCCTTTCAAGACTTGCGTGCCCCTACCTTTTTGGGTGCCTATCTTGCCCATTTTACCCCTCTTAAGCCATCACACCTTTCCTTTTCAAGATTTAGTCTTCAAGACACTCTTCAAAGCCATTTATGGCATGATTTCTTGATTTGACTTCCTTATCTGAAAGGAATTCTATGGAATATCTCTCAAAGTCTGGTGATTTAAATATCCTTATGTCACTAAATATGGAGAGTTCATTCATTCAACCTCATCCTTTAAGATGAGAGAATCCTAACCTGGGTCTCCTTTTCAGGAATAATCCCCAGTTATAAATCCTTTAATCTGGGCATCTTCCTCAGGAGTAAGCCCCAATCTCAAACATGGGCATACTTCTTAGGAGTAAGCCCCAATCTCAAATGTGGGCATCCTTCTTAGGAGTAAGCCCCAATCTCAAATGTGGGCATCCTCCTCAGGAGTAAGCCCCAAACCTTAATCCCTAACCTGGGTCTCCTTTTCAGAAATAAGACTCAGTCATAATATTGGGATTCCTTTTCAGGAGTAAGCCCCAAGCCCCCCTTAAATTTCTCTTAACCAGTCATAATTTACCCTTGATTTGGGTTTCTTTTTCAGGAGTAAAACCCAATCATAAGTCTCCTCTTAATTTGGGCATCCTCCTTAGGAGAAAGCCCCAAGATTAGAGTATTCAAATCTCCATAAAGCACATATACCTTTATGAACCCTATTCCGGGATTTTCTCCCTAAAAGTAAATCCTAAACCTTCATCTATTTGGGCAGTCATACATACATAAGCCCCAAACAATTTCTTATGATTGCATCTTTCATGGCACAATTGTCTAATTTTTACCAATACCTCTTGTTTCTCACACCGATCATGACTCACGTGAGCTTAGAGTGTAAAAGTAATTATGACATTCTTCTTTGAGCCATCAATCATAAACATCATACTCCATTACTCGAACTACGTGGGTTCTGATTCCTTTTCCAAAACAAAGGATACGTAGGTAGCCCATTTATGGGTTTGATCCCAACTTTAAAATAATCCATGTCTTTCTGAATGACGATAAACTTCAAGTGCCTCACTGAGTGGCTTTAAAACCAGCCCGGTCATCATAATGACCAAGAGACTTTTATAAATGTTTCGAAGGATACCATTGACCAAGAATCTCTAAATAGATACAGATGATTCTCTATTGATGAAGAACCTCGAATACATATAAAAGATTCTCTAAATTTCTTTCATATTTAATCATTGATTGTTAAAACTTAAGGAAAGATCATTTTATACTTGGTAATGTAATAAGGATTCACGAACATAACTTAAATCTATAAAGAGAGTCCCGGAGTAGACAATAATTCCCCTCAAAAAGGTGTGATGAGTCCGACCTCCCATCCTCTCGACCAATGAAAATTCTTAAGCCTCATTAGTCCACAAACTAATGAGCGCCTACCTTTGGAAAGTAGGTCCAAAAGGATGTGGAATCATTGGATGTTTCCGGTTCTACGAACAAACCCGTTAGAAACCGATCAGAACGTTTGAATCTCCCGTCCAGGAGGTCATCCCCGAAATCCGTGAGGAAACAACCGAGTAACATGATTGTGTGATATTTATCATCATGTGTAAACCCTATCTACCATGGAGGGGGTTCCATGTGGAATATGTTCTTCAGAAAAAAATGTCATGTACTTTATATTTTTTAAGAGATTTTATAAGTCTCATTGTAATGCAATGACCCGAGTTACCCTCAAACTCAGCACCCGACCTGATCTATCACATAACTGAAGGGAGTTCCCAATCCCTCCAGGATGCTGACAAGAACTCGGGCATCAAATGACAAAACCAATGGAACGATTTCACCCAATCTAAACAAACACATGTCATACATATATAGAAAAATAAAGTAATAGTGGATGACTAAAAAATATTTATTCTATAATTGTAATAAAACATCAGAAATAGAACATCTATAACAATAAAAAATCCCAAAGGACATGTCCAACTACAAATAACTACAAGAAACATCTACTCCAAGTGATTGTGTGGATAAACCTCCACCATCTCACCACCAAATTCCAATCCCAAATTAAATGAACCTCACTACCGCACTACGGCACATTTACTTTCCATGCACTAGAAGACAAAAAAACGCCTACACACCACCAAAGAGGTGAGAAAGGTGTGAACTAACAGGCTCAGTAGGATCCCACGAAGGTGTTCCATAACTATCCTCAGTATAAAAAATCCTATACGACCATTTTTAAAATAAAACATGATAGGAGAAGTATTAAATATGTTTTATAGAAAATATGGTCTATATTTTCCTTTCCCATTGTTCTAAACAAAAGAAGGAATATCAGTTTCAATTCATATTTTCTATATCATTTTTCATTGGAATAAACTTGCATATCAAGGCATACTCAGAAATTGAATCATTAAAAAACAAAATCACATGTATCACAACAACAAGGAATACTATAGGTCTATGTAGTTGACTACTCCTACCACCAGAATAAAGTGTAGAAAAATGATCCTAGAATACATGCCTAAGAAGCAGAGAAATACCCCAAGAGTAAAACACACCAAAATGTCACTATTGGACCCCAAGAACAACATCCCTTGGAAATAGAAGAAATACCCATGATAAAACCCCCATGATAATCAAAAAATAATGGATAATGGCCTCAAGCTAAACCTTCCACCTAAGTAGTCAAGGTAACCCGCATTCTATTTTCCACAATTCATTTCAATGCTTTGAAAACCATTTCACAATCCATTAATCAAAATACAGGGAAAACCAATTTGTCTTTTAAAACCCATTTTCTATGCACCCAAATAATCATGACCATTTTATAAATAAATTTATATAGAAATAGAAATCAGGATCATTATCATAGTCTAGAGACAGAACCACCTACCTCAATGTTCGTGTCCCACACACCTTCAAAGAGATCCTCAAATAGTGAAAAACCTACTTTGATGATGATGTCCCTAGAATAAAATCCACATCATGTGAGTGATCCAAATAAAAACACAAGAGGCTGGAAGAAAAGTGGAAACCCAAATACCTCAAAGATAAACACCCACTTCAGCACACTAATAATGGAAAAGGCCTCTAGAATGAGATCTCAGAAATGATCTAGAAGAAACCAAGAAAAAAAATCCAATGTCGATCAATAGATCTGACAACGCAAGGTTAGGGAACTATCACAATCAACCACAATGATAAACTAAAAAGATTACATACCCAGAGAGATGAACCACATATGAAATGAAGATCCAAAGCCGATCTGATTGGTTATGAAGGTGGGGATCCTCTAAAAATATCCTAGGAAGAGTCTAGGGTCGATAGACACGAGGAATGGAAATAAAATACTGAGAGAAACTGCCATACATGTGACTTTAAGCTAGGCATGGGCTGATTCAGGATGTGTACTCAAGGTTCACGATGTGTAGTCCACACTGGATATGTTACAACAAAAAACCCATTGTCTCAGGCTGAAAACTGACATTTTTCTAGTACATGTCATGTAAACCTAGTGCATGACAAGTACCCCATTCACATCACGATCTCCCCATTCTTGAAATGTATCCAGCAACCTGTACATGATGTGTACCTTAGGTATACAACATGTACCTACTCTCCAATTAGTATAAAATATAGAAAACCACCCCTATGGATATTGAAGAAAAGGGAACTTTGAAAAAGAGAAAACAACCACCATCAATGTAACAGGATGTTACAAAATCCTCACCATAAAGAATTTACGTCCCCAAGAAGTCATGTGAATGATATAACTATTAGAAAATGATATGACCACCAATCCCTTATTAATGAATCATATTCCAAATTCTCATGATAATCTGATACTCGTTTCCATAAAACATTGACCAATAGAATCGACTTCCCATACAAACTTTCATTCGAGAGTCAACGATCTCAACTGGTTCCTCTTAAACAAAATCATTTGATTCCATCACAATTTCTCCCAACATAGAAGTTTAGAAAGATCAGGGTGATACTTCCTGAGTTGAGATATATGGAAAAATTCTTGAATGCATGTCAACTATTATTGAAAAAAAATTGATAAGAAACCTGAACAAGCCGCTCAGTGATCTCAAATGGCCCAACATATATTGGAGCCAATTTTCCCTATTTTCTGAGCCGATGGTGACCCAAACAAGGATAGACTTTCAAGAAAACCCAATTACCTACATAAAAATTCAAATGATGATGTCACTGATCTTAATACGATTTTATTCAACTTTGGGCTATAACCAGACATCGTTATACATCCTGAATCTTCATGGGCTTCACCTGGGCCAATCTGGTCAAACCAAAGATACATCACCCACCTATTCCCAAGGGAGAGGTGATCTTCATGGGAGAACATAAAACTCCTAAAAATGAGACACTCTTATTGAATACTAATAACTATTATTGTTAATAAACTCAACCTGTCCCAGATGGTTATCCCATGATCCACTAAAATCCAACACCCAAGCATGAAGCATATCCTCTGGGATTTGAATTAAATGCTCTATCTGGCCATATGTCTGTGGATGTCATGATGTGCTCAACTTGTTATGAGTTTCCATTTCAACATGAATACTTCTATAGAACTTATCTGAAACAATAGTAGAAGGCCTCTCATGTAACCTCAAAATATCATGCACGTATTTCATACTGAGATATTCAACTTTAGAGGAGTCTTTAATCGAAATGAATTGACCAGAATTCATTAACCAATCAAGAACCACCGAGATATAATTTTCCCTCATGGTTCTATGAAAACCTAATAAAAAAATCCTTGGATACCTCGTTTTGTTTCCAAACCTAAACGAGAAGAGGCTAAAGCATACCAGATGGTTTCAAGAGCTCTACCATTATCCATTGGTTGGTTTAATGGTGGGACACATATTCTACAATGTCATGCTTTATACCCAACAACTAGAATGTTTTCTCTTTTCATAATGAATTTTGGTAGGGATTGGATGAATGACGCGTGATGATCTATGAAAATCATATAGGATTGAAATCTCCCTAGTCCTAGGATGACAACGTTCTTCCCAATGTGAAGTATTCCATCTGACGAAATATACCAACAAGGAACGACCCCCCACCATAAGGTATTTCCTGAGTCTTTTGAAACACCTCATCCTACAACTGACTTTTCATGATATATTATAAGAGAGATGATGACAACTGATAATTAGTTATAACCATACATGAAACATCCTCATAAGTTTCTAAGCACAACTGAGTGAAATGCCCCATAATATTCCACTACTCATTTTATTCCCGATCATCCTACGATAGTACCTTCCTGTTGAGAGAATCTGAAACAAAACTCCCTTCCCCCGAAGTGTAGGAAATGTTGAATTCAAATGTCTGAAGGTATTCTATGCATCATCTCTATCTTAGATTCATGTCTTTCTATGAGAAAATATATCTAAAAATCCTATGATTAGAGAAGACTGTGAAATTCTCCCCAAATATATAGTACCACCAACATTTTTGTTCATGAACCACTGTAACATGCTCTAAATCCTAAGTGGGGGTAGTTCATCTCATGATGTCGGAGCTGATGAGAGCTGTAAGCTACCACATTATCATCCTACATTATCACACCTCTAATGCCAGCACCAGATGAAACACAAAACACCACATACCCCTTACCAAGATCTTGTAAGATCAAAACAGTTTCCATTATCATAAGTTGTTTTAGTTCATCGAAAGAAGACTGACACATTTCATCCCTTGATAATTTCACCTCTTTTCTGGTAAGAGAATTCAAAGTTGATGTCGTATTATATAAATCCTTGAAAACCCATTATTAATATCAAAGAAGAGATGGAATATTTGAATTTCAATGTTTTTTTGCAATTCCTTCTAAGATATAATGTTTTTACCTTATATGAATCAACTAATAATCCTTTCTCAAAAATTTTATTCCTCAAGAACTTTACTTCTCGATTCCAAAAACTACACTTCAAAATAATTCCTTATAGATGGTGACTTACCATAATTTCTATGAACAAACTCATATGGTTCTCGTTCTCATGATTGGATTTTAAATAAACTATAATATCATCGATGAACCCTACCCCGAAGGTGTCAATATATTGGTGGAATATCTAATTAATAAAGGACACAAAAACTGAAAGAGAATTAGTCAACCAAAAGGAATCACATGATATTCAGAATGGCCATGCCTACTTCTAAAGGACATCATTGGTATATCAGACTCTCTAGCTCTGAACTGATGATAACCTGACTGAAGATCAATATTCAAGAACAACTTTTCTCCCTTCAACTGATCAAAAAAATCATCCCCAAAAAGAAAAAGATATTATTACCTATCTATCACCCAGTTCAACTTCTGATAGTCCACACACAACCGAATTAAAAAATCCACATTCTTGTAAAAGAGAAAAAGGGATTCCCAAGGAGGAACACTAGGGTGAATGATACCTTTATCTATGTGGTCATCCAACTAAAGATTGAGTTATTTCACCTTCGCTTCTTCCATGTGATAATAAGGAATCAATATCAGCTACATACATGGACCAAGGTCAATTGAAAACTCTACCTACCTCTTTGTAGGGAGATTGGATAATTCATCTTGGAAAATATATGTGAAGTCACGAACAAAAAATATAAGGTCATAAATAGAAGAAACATCATTGGGATTAAACATAATAGCAACCAAAAAACTCCTGAGAACTGGGTGGGAAGGTCCTACATGACCTAAACTCAGGATCCACTCTCCCTAAAACACACGAGAGATCCCATCAACAATATGAAACAAAACATGATGATGATAACAATGTACCTCATCTTGATGAGAGACAAGACAATCCATACCGATGATGATGTAAAATAGATCTAGATCAGGAATGAGAAAATCCAAAACCAACTTTGTCTCAATTGTCATTAATAAACTATAAGGACACTAAAACCCCTACTCTTTTCTCTTCCCAAGAGGTGTCACTAACTCCATTGTAAAGGGAATATGTTCTGTTGGAAGTTTATACATATCAAAAATAGGTCAGATATGAACGAGTGGTGTATGCTTCCATTGAACACTCTCCCTGAAAAAATGACTGGAACTCCAAATATTTTTCCAATATCACATAATCTAGAAAAAACTACTGAAAGAATAGAATTTTGAAACTCTTCCAATTAACACCCACATGCCTTTCTTTTTGGACCATAGAATTCCACAAATTATTATCAGAACCCTAGAGTCTAAATGCATCCCATTTCACCCGGATATTCTTAGGTCTCTCTAAGAATTCAAAGATTTGATCAATATTATCCATCCATTCCTTGGCCTCTTATGGTTCAACCATCCCTTTAAAAGACGATGGATTCTCATGCAAGAACTCCCGTGATTGATCTCTTTCTTTTCATGCTCCTGGTTATGCTTCAACCACAACATTATTAATTCATGGAGCATCTTGATCGATATCACAAGATTCTTTTATAATAGTCAAAATGAGATTCTGATCTATAGGCGGATATCCTTGTGGAGAATCAGCTGTGCCTTCCTGAGGAACATGTAGAAGTCATCTCAAAGACATACTGCTACACACTGATACATAAAAATGATTTGACATAGAATAAATCTCAGTTCATATTAGAAAAACTATAAACATAAACTGGTATTTTAAATCAAAATGCCAACACTAGAGACACATATCCCAACATCCCATGGTAACTTGAGTCTTGTTACGACAAGGCTGTCCATGCACTTTTGAAAACATACTGCTCAAGTCTCAACAATCATATCTATAGTCTAACAGATGTCCTGAGAAAATAAAACATGAGGAAATACCTCCTTTGATATGAAACTATTATGAACCATCCTAAGATACCATCAATCCTAATACCTGACCGGATCCTTCACATACCTGAAGGGAATTTTCATTCCCTATAGGCTGGTGACAAGAACCCTTTCATCGAACGAAAAAACCAAGGGAATAATTTCACCCAACCAAAACAACCACATCACATACATATATAGAATAATTATGTAATAGAAGAAGAATGAAAATATATATTCCATAATAGTGAGAAGAAATAAGAAATATAACAACTATAATAGTATAAAAACCCAAAGGAAATGTCTAACTAGAAAGGAATACATGAAACAACTACTCCATGCGATGGCGAGGAAAAACCCCACCATCCCCCACCAACTACCCATCCCAAATGACAGGAATTTCACCACCTAACTATAGAGCCTAGCCTTTCCCTGCACTGGATGACAAACAAAGGTATATGCACCACAGAAGAGGTGTGAAGGTGTGAGCTAACATGCTTAGTAAGATCCTACCCAGGTGTTCCCTGAGAAATCTCTTTATAATAAATCATGTATGATCATTTTTAAAAAAACATGGCATGATAAGTAGTAAATCTGTTTTATAGAAAACATGGTTAATATTTCCCTATACCACTTTCCTAAACAAAAGAAGGTACATCAGTTTGAAATCTTATTTTCCATATATTTTTTTCACAATCATAAACATGCATATCAAGGCTAACATAGAAATTCAAGTGGTCTAAAATATATGTACAAGTATCACAACACCAAAGAATAATACAGGTCTAGGTAGAAGGCTACTCATACCACATGAATCACATGAAAAAAATGATCCTAGAACATAGGCCTAGAAAGCATAGGAAAACCCCATGAGTAAACCCACACATAATGTCACTATCTGTCCACTATAACAATAGGCCTAGGAAAAAGTGGAAATCCCATTGATGAAACCCCCTTGATAATAAAAAAACTATTGAAAATGGCCTCAAGCTAAACCTTCCACCTATGTATCCAAGGTAACCTATGTGATATTTTTCAAAATTCATTTCAATGCTTTGAAAACCATTCAAAACCATTTCACAATCCATTTATCAAAATCCAAGGGAAAACCATTTATCATTTAAAATCCTGTTTTAATGCACACAAAAAATAATGACAATTTTATAAATCAATTTATAATGAAATAGAAATCAGGATCATTATCACAGGATAGATATGTAACCACCTACATCAATGTTCGAGTCTCACATGCCCGCAATGGGATCCCCTAATGATGAAAACCCAAAAATGACGTCAAAGGACCAACAATCAAATACACATCACACGATCGATCCAAATCGAAACACAAGATGTCTATGAAAGAGAGGTAACCCACATAGATTGAAGATAAATGCCCACCACACCAAAAATAAGGAAGGAAAAGGCCTCTGATAAAATATATCACAAAAGATCTAGAAGAAACCAAGAAGAAACATCCAACATAGATCAACAGATCTGACAATTCAAGGCTAGGGCAATGTCGCACTCAACTGAAAAGAAGATCTGAAAAGAACACATACCCAAAGAGACACACCACATACGAAACGAAAGTCAAAATATGGTCAAATGGATTCAGTTGGAGCAGAACCTCTGAAAAATACCTTGGAAGAGTCTAAGGTCATCAACCAAGAGGGATAGAAATAAAAGACAGAGTGAAACTGCCAAACACATTACTTTAAGATGGGAATGGGCGATTCATGACTTGTACCCAAGGGTCATGATGTGTAGTTCATGTCAGATAAGTTACACTGAAATGCCCATCACCTCAGGTTAAAAATGACATTTTCTAGGTACACATCATGTAAGGCCAATACATGAAGTGTATCCCTTTCACTGGATGATCTCCCAATTCTCAACTTGTATCTAGAAACCATTACAAGACATGTACCTATGGTACATGAAGTGTACCTGCTCTATAACCTATAAAGAATTCATAAAAGAACTCCTAAGGAATTTGAACAAAAAGTGAAATTAGAAAAATGAGAAAACATAATCGATCAAGGTAATGGGATGTTACACTCAGACATCATTTCCATGAATCCACTTCTGATTCCATCTTATAAAATTCCAAGAGTCAAAGATTTGAGTTGACTAAACTTACACTATCATTGATGGGTGTATTTCCTTCATCCACTCGAAAATCACTTCGTGTCTCATCATATAGCCAAATGTCAAAATCCCACAAAGCAAATCTCATAAAATCCATCACTCAAATTCCATTATCATCATCAAGCCTTTGTCACACCTTTGATCCTATATATGAACATATGAAAATGATCTGTTGCTCCAAAGAATATGATTATAATGAACTATTCATATGTATATTCAAACTATCAGCTAAAAAAATACTCACAATGAAAATTTGAAGAATTAAAGGATAAAATCATTAAGAATGGTGTGTAATGAAGAGTGGAAATTATTTAGGTTGACCATTATCCATTGATTAAGTGATAGATTAATGAAGAATAATAATCCTGAAATAATAAATCCTTTAGAAATTCTTAATTCTAGGAAGAAAAATCACTCAACCATAATTCAACTACGATCCATGAATTAATTTTATAATATTATTAATTCATTCACATCATAGAGAAATAAAAAACTGTGACTAATATAACAATAAAAATTTATTATCCTAACATTGGATCAATCTATAATGAAGAATGATTGTATATCATCATCATTAGAAAGATCCATGAATTCCATTGATAATGAAAATCTCTTTGATATGTCAATCGTTGATCCACAATATCATTGGAATCCACAAACACACTGATCGTACCACGATTTACTGTGTAATTTTCACCTTTACACCACTTTGTTGAACTTATTTTATATTGAAAGTTATAAAAATAATGTCAAGTTTATTTTCATTCTCAAACCATTTATTATGTGTTTATCATGGTTAAAAAGGGAAATGATACTTGTTTTGATGATTCCATTGTAGGAGGATGTGATTTAGAGGGCTCATGATGATGTCCAAGAAAAATGGGCCAAACTGCACAGGATCCAAGCACACCAGTGGATTAATCCGCCCACTGATACTAGACCGTGAATCCAATTGGGCTGAAACTTTGTGGGATGGTCCAAAATTAATTATCCTACTTTTCATATGAATTCACTAAAGACTCATTCTGCCAATTGGTGGACCAACTGTCCTAATCTGTCCAACACACAGAATCTGCACAATGTCCAAAGTATTTTGTTGTGATATGTCCACAGCTCGGGCTATAGGTGTCCAATTTATTCCAAACATTAAGTGGAGACATCCAAGATGTGGTGGTATAACATTTTTGTTTTTTCCTAATCGATAAAAGGATTTATGAAGGCCAAAACACCTGTGACAAGTTGTTTTAAGAATTATGTGTGCTTAAAACCACCTTCCCATTTTCCTATAAAATGGAACCTTGGGCTCCTCATTTGTAAGTTCAGCCAGGAAAAAAACTCTGGTATTTTGGAGACCCAAATAATTCCTCTCATCATCCAAGGAGTTCTGGAGGCCCCTATCCTCATAGAGGAATCAAGTATGAAGAGGGAGTTCCACCCGAGCCTCCTCCTCCTCTTGATGGTGAGCTAAATGGTGGATGATCATTTCGAGGGCGCTACACAAACATGGGAGGGAGTTACAACACATGTTCTTCTATTGATTTTGTATAATTTGTGTGTTAAATATTTCACTTATTTTTTTCTTAACATGATTTCCCCTGATTACATTTCATTTGATATAATTAAGTGAAACACTTTTTATTTCCACACTGATTGGGTTGAGATTTCAAGTGGGAATCTTGGGTTGTTCTGATTGGGCAACACAATAGTCCTATTTATCTCACACATACATAAGATTTATGTATTATTTGGTAGGAATCTTATTCTATGTTTTATAACCAAATCTTGGCAACACCATTCTTGTGCCAAGAGGTGGTACTTTAAGCATCATTTGAAGAGGCAAGAGGAGAGTCAAGATCTGGACAACTTTCAACCAAAAAATTAAACAAAACCATGTTAAATTTTCAGAACAATGAACTATCCAAGATGTGTAGTGAACTTGAAATGATATTCTTCTCTCCTAATTACTAATACACCGCCTTTTATTTCCAACTATTAAACTCTTTAATTAAGTCAATTCAACCTAAAACTGTTTTCAAAACCACCCCTATCTAAGTACTTATTATTAAAAACACAAACTCTAAACCCCCCAACACTCCTTGAGAGACGACCTATGGTATTCCCAAGACTATAAATCAACCAAAAAATCATATTCAATTTGCCACGTCATGACAACGCGGTCAAAGTTTTGCATCGTTTCTGGGGAGCGCTTTGGTTTTTAGTGCGTGTTTTTTATATGGTTTTTGTAATTTTTTCAAATATTTATTTGTTTTCTATTATACCGTTCCATTCCCCTTTTGTTATGCTCTATTTGTGGTGTAGGTTTGGTGCATGACGCGTTCTACTCTGGGAGATTTAGCACCTTTTGATCTTGAACTAGAGAGGACATTATGTCAACGACACCGAGACACACAAGACAACACTTTGAAGGAGGACACACCACAAATTTAAACTCTTCTTCACTCTACATCTTCTTATGGAATTAAAATCAAAACTGAAATTAAAATGAATAATATGGATGAAAACAATCGAAAAATAAAGAACCAAACTCACGTGATGTCGATATTAAGCCCACATACATTCAATTACTAGTCGATGCACCCAATTTTGAACTAAAATCTGGTTTAATTCATCTATTACCAAGATTCCATGGACTTCCTAGAGAGGATCCACACAAGAATTTAAAATAATTTCACAGTGTGTGTTCTATATTAAAACTTGAAAATGTGGATGAGGAACAAGTAAAGATTAGAGAATTCTCATTTTCATTAGAAGACGCAACAAAATATTGCTTATATTATGTTAATTCCCCAATTAGAGGCTGGGCGGACATGAAATGCATTTTTCTTGAAAAATATTTCCCATCCTCTCAAAATGAAACAATAAGGAAATAATTTTGTGGGATAATTCAATCGTAAGGGAAAACATTACATGAATATTGGTAATACTTTAAAAGGTTATTTTCAAGTTTCCCACACCACCAAATAAGTGATCAACTTTTAATTCAATATTTTTATGAAGGTTTAATCCCTATTGATCGAAATATGATCGATGATGCTACAAGTGGTGCGCTTGTAGATAAGACCCCAATTGCTGTAAGAACCCTAACTGAGAACATGGTGCAAAACACACAATAATTTGGTTCAAGTTCCAATGTCAAGACCCATCCTCGGGGCCCGTGCCGTGACTACCCCAAGCCCGCCTTCCATAGGCCAGGGGCTGGCGACTAGCACCAAGGCGTAAATACCGGTAAAAAGGGAAGGCATTGCCTTTGTAAAGTAAATAAGCACTGCAGAGTAAGCAAGAAGAAGAAGTAAACACTAAGTAAAAACTGGTACAACAGTAAGTGCGGAAAAGTAAAGGGGGCCAGAAATACAAGCCCAACTGTAAAGTACAACTAAAAGGGGGAAAAACAGAAAATGAAAGAAAAGACGCAGCGTCGAGCCGTCCTCTGGGAGTCCCACCTGAAGGGTGGGTACAGATAGCCTCCACAGCTCCTCGGTCCAGCTGTCCTCTCTGAGTACACCCCGCCCAGTGGTCCACCTCCAGGTACCGTCCTGCTCCGCAAGCTTCCACCACGATCAGCGATGTCCGTCGTCTGCAACCAACACAACGTAGTGCGGTCATAGCCTATGCAGGGGTGAGTATAAGCTACTCAGTAGGGACCCTGAGACCCCCAAAGGGCTCCCAGAATTCACAAAGGATAATCCACAAAGGAAAGATACAATCACGAAGTAACACCCGACACAGCTTAGGTATATGCCCATACATATACCTAAGTCATCAATTCTCGCTCGGCTCTAACATCCGAGATCAAGTACAACCCAGTCCACACAGGAAAGCAAAACTTAAATACACATAGGATAGCACAACACAATTCACAAAGGAAAGTAAACGTAAATCCACACAGAATAGCACAACACAATCCACACAGGAAAGTAAAACAGGATTCAGCTCATACAGGTATACTTCTTCGAATGACGATAGAGATGATCACTGATCCATCTAAGTCATAGGACCCACAAAGGATCGATATGTACTAACCCCCACAATGAACTGCAAAGGATCTGACCCATAAAGGATCGATAGGTAACTAACCCCCGCAAAGACCCACACAGGATCAGGCCCACACAGGACCTGTAGGCGCTGGCCCACACAGGACCGCTGAGCGCTGAACCACACAGGATCGGACCCACACAGGATCGGTAGCACTGACCCACAAAGGATCGCTGAGTGTTGTAGTCGTCACCGTCAAATCCACTGAGGATCTCTGCACAGTCGTCGTCGTCACAGTAGCAGTAGCAGCCATCTCTAGGGTTCCCGCACACAGCAAGCTTGTTCGGGAGGGTCCGCTCCACGAGCCGAGAGGCTGATACAACAACTGACACATAGTCCAGAGTTGATGTATCCAAAAGTTCCGTATCGTCAATAGGAACTCAACGTTGTAGACGGCGCGTCAATCGGACGCCCGGTCTGAGAGTTATTGGCTTTTTCGTCCTAGGGGCCCGGTTGGTTTTTAAGGCAAAACCTACCCGACCATACTCCACCTGCGTCCAAACCTCGGGCGGAGTATGCCAAAAGATCCGTCTCACTTAGAGGAAAACAACAAAATCGACGGCATGTCAATCGGACGTCCGAAGCTCAAGATATGAGCATTTCCGTTCCGAGGGCCCGGTTGGTTTCGTGTACGAACAAACCCGGCCGAACTCAATGTATTCCGAAACATTGAGTGCGATATACCGAAACGACCGTCTTGATCCAAGGATCACATCGCCACTGACGGCGCGTCGTTCGCAAGCACGTATCTCAAGTTATGAGCAAAAGACCGGAAAGGTACGGGAACGGGGGGTCTGGGCCCGGCCTGACCCGGCCCAACCCCCTGGGTCGGCCCGAACTGGGTCGACCCGACCTGGGTCCGGGTCCGACTCAGTTTGGCGCGACCTGGCCCGGCCAGGGCGGCCCGACCCAGCCAGGGCACGACCCGGCCCGGCGGGTCGGCCCGGCTCGGCTTGGCCGAGCCGGCCGAGCGGAGGAAGCCGCGGGGTGGGCGCTGCCCCCGCAGGATGTAACGCCGCAGCCCCGGGTGGGGCCGCCTCGCCTTTTCCACCCCGTTTGTCGTCGTCCGCCATTTCATGCACCAAGAACGAAAAGGTGCGGTGGGTTCGGCCTTGTTCGTTAGTCCGCACCCACCGCGTTAGCGGTCTTAAAGGTATTCACCCAACAATATTTAAACGACCAGGGATTTAATCACAAAGATTTAAAGAATCAAACCCCTACCTCGCCGTAGTCATCGACCGTGCGTTCTTCGCGGAATTGATCGTTGCGGAAGAAAAGAATCGTCGCGTCGCGGAAGAGCATCGATGTCGCGCGGTACTTAGCGTCGCGTCGACGGACTCCAAGGATAAAAAACATACAGATTTAATTAATAATAATTAAATCCATATTGTTGTTAATAATCCACAAAGAATTTAAAAGAAGAAACCTGAAATCTCCTACCTCAAGCAGTTGGTGATCGGAGATCGTTACGGGGAAGAACGTCTCGGAAGAAGCGTCGTCAATCTCCAAGGGTGACAGCGTTCTTCGTGTTCTTCGCGTTCTTCACGTTCTTCGCGAAAGAGAATGAAGGCACAAAACTTCTGTCAAAAGCCTCTCAACGAGGAATCCTCAAGAAGTCGTGCGTTGGTCTTATTTTATTATTACGCCAACGGATGTAAACAGGTTAAGAAATGATTAAATTAATTCATAGAATTAATTTAACGAAGTTAACCGCCCAATTAATTGGTGCGTTAAGAATTTAAGAAAACGCGTCAGCTGACTTTCACAATGACGGGTTTTCGCGGGTGCGTTACTTAGCGGAAAAGAAACGGTGGGGCTCATGTGGGCCCCACCTCAAAAATATCCTACCAAGAGGGTAGGATATTTTGGATTTCACCCTATTCGCTTTAACTTAGCTTAAGCAGCTTTAAGTGGCTTCTAAGTGTCTTAAGTGAAATAAAAATAATGTTGTCGCACCACTTTATTTTATTTCTTAACTTAAAGCCCAAAAATTAAAAACCACACCCGAGAAAACGCAACTCCAGAAGAGGCGTTTCTAAGCAAGTACCGGTGCTGCGATTCCATCAGTGCCCTCAGAATTCAATTCCGAGCACCAGTTCAAATATTAGAAAAACCCGCTCGTTTGTTCACTGAATATACCCGAGCCAAACTTCCGAAAATGATTCCAGGCACACCGGGCCTCATAATCCAGTGCCGTCTGAAACTGCATTCTTGTAGAATTCCAAAGAAAATTAAGAAAAAAAAATTCCTTGAATTTTATGGGTCTTTACATCACTCCCAAATCAGAGATTTACATCCCTGTAAAGATACATCATAAACTAGGGAAATAAATGTGGGTACTGAGCACGCATCTGAGCCTCCCGCTCCCAAGTGCTCTCCTGGAGGTTCCGGTGCTGCCATCTGATGCGCACTAGATGAATCTATCACCCACGTAGGACTCGCTCCTGTCGATCCTCGATCTCCACCGGGACCTCCGCAAAAGTCGCCCCATCATCAACATCCAGCTCCCCATGGTCAATGATGTGTGTCGGGTCGTGAAAGTATCTCCTCAGCTGAGATACGTGGAAGACGTCGTGCACCCGGTGCAACTGAGGTGGTAGAGCCAGGCGATAAGCCACCTCGCCAATCCTTCCGAGGACCTGGAATGGTCTGACGAAGCGTGGAGACAACTTGTCGCCTCGGCCAAATATCTGTAATCCACGTCGAGGTGAGACACGCAAGAAGACGTGGTCGCCATCCTCGAACTCTAGTGGCCTCCGCCTCCTATCAGCGTATGACTTCGTCCGGCTCTGAGCTGTCCTCATCCGCTCCTGGAAGACCTGGACCTTCTCTATCGTGGTCTGGACCATCTTTGGTCCCACAAGTGCTAACTCCCTAGGGTCTGTCCAGCACAAAGGAGATCTGCAAGGTCTGCCATACAATGCCTCGTACGGTGCCATCCCTTTGGTGGAGTGGTAGCTGTTGTTGTACGCGAACTCCACCAGGGGTAGGTGGTCCTCCCTCCTGTGACCCAAGTCGAGGACACATGCGTGGAGCATGTCCTCAAGAGTCTGAATGGTCCTCTCCGTCTGACCATCCATCTGAGGGTGAAAGGCAGTTCTCAGATGTAGATGCGTCCCTAACACCTCCTGCAACCCCTTCCAAAGCCGGGAAGTAAAGCGAGCATCTCGATCGGAGACGATAGATGATGGCACACCATGAAGCCGTACAATCTCCTTAACGTAGAGACGCCCCAAGCTCTCCACTGAGCCCTGCTCTCTGATGGTTAGGAAGTGAGCCGACTTGGTGAGTCGGTCAAAAATCACCCAAATGGAGTCGTGACCTCTGGAAGTGCATGGAAGTCCAGTCACGAAGTCCATAGATATGCTGTCCCACTTCCACTCCAGGACCTCCAAGGGATGTACCAAGCCTGCTGGTACCTAATGCTCTACCTTCACCTGCTGGCAGGTGATGCATCGAGAAACGAACTCCGCCACATCCTTCTTCATGCCCGGCCACCAGTGCTATCGTCTGAGGTCCTGGTACATCTTTGCCACTCCAGGATGTACCACCAAAGGAGAAGTGTGAAACTCTCTTAGCACCTCCTCTTGTAAAGCGACTGGTACGAAGGTACATCCTCTGAAAAGGATTTCGTGCTCTGCTCCAAAGGAGAAGCCATCAGGTGCCTGTCCTGAGGATATCTGTGCACGCCGCGTCTCACAGTCAGCGTCCCCACACTGTGCCTCTCTGAATCGCTGCAGTAGTGGAGGAGTGACTATGAGAAACTGAAGGAAGGATGCTCCATCTCTATCCATGAAGGATATCTGCAAAGAGGCTAGCTGCTCTATCGCCTCCTCAAGTAGCTGAATGCCCATCCTCCTGCTGAGAGCATTGGCTACCACGTTCCCCTTCCCAGGAGTATAGACTATCTCAAAGTCATAGTCCTGGAGGAACTCAAGCCATCACCGCTGTCTCAGGTTTAGGTCCTTCTGCGAGAAGATGTACCTGAGACTCTGATGGTCAGAATAGACTGTAAAGCGCTCGCCCATCAGGTAGTGTCGCCATGTCTTCAGAGCGAAGACCACTACTGCTAACTCTAGGTCATGGGTAGCGTAGTTCTGCTCATGCGGCCTCAACTGACGTGATCCATAGGCGATCAATTCCCTCTCCTGCATCAGGACACACCTGAGTCCGGTCCCTGATGCATCGCAATAGACTACGTACCCTACTCCCTCCTCAGGCAACCTCAAGATAGGTGAGCTGGTCAATCTCTGTCTCAGCTCCTAGAAGCTCTGCTGACATCTGTCTGACCACACAAAGGTTTTCCCCTTCTTCTTCAAAGCTGAGAGTGGTGCCGCAACTCTGGAGAAGTTTGGCACGATTCTCCTGTAGTATATAGCTAGTCCCAAGAAACTCCGCACGTCCTTCATGCTCCTGGGTGGCTCCCAAGATAACACTGCCTCGATCTTCGCAGGATCCACTGCAACTCCTGCCTCAGAGATGACGTTCCCTAAGAAGTGGACCTCACATATCCAGAACTGAAACTTCGATAGCTTTCCATAAAGCTGGTGCTCTCGGAGTGTGTCTAGTACAACCCATAAGTGGTAGGCGTGCTCCTCCTCAGTCGTCGATGAAGACAACGAAAAATCGATCAAGATATGGCTGAAAGATCCTATTTATGAGGCCCATGAACACCGCTGGAGCATTGGTTACGCTGAAAGGCATAACCAAGAATTCATAGTGGCCATACCGACATCTGAAGTCCGTCTTCTGCACGTCCTCGTCTCGAACTCTTAGATGATGATAGCCTGACCTGAGGTCTATCTTCGAGAACCACCATGATCCCTTGAGCTGATCGAAGAGCTCATCAATCCTTGGTAGAGAATACTTTTTCCTCACTGTCACCTGGTTCGGGCGACGATAGTCAACACATAGTCACAAGCTCCCGTCCACCTTCTTGGCGAACAATATCCGGGAAGCCCAGGGTGAAACAC
The DNA here is from genome assembly GCA_963277665.1 of Viscum album. Lineage (NCBI taxonomy): Eukaryota > Viridiplantae > Streptophyta > Magnoliopsida > Santalales > Viscaceae > Viscum > Viscum album. Next base: position 821,127,253 of record OY728141.1, on the reverse strand, counting down.
TTGGTCGGATGAATCCCTTGCCCTGCAAGTCCTCCAACTGTACCGGTAGCTCTCGAAGCTCAGAGGGGGCCATCCGATATGCTGGAGTCGATATCGGGGTTGTCCCGGGGTACAGGTCAATATGAAAGTCTACTTCTCTACGAGGAGGTAGCCCTAGAACGTCATTGGGAAAGACGTCCGCATACTGATCCACCACTGCAGGAAAACTAGGACTCTGCACGTCAACTGCTCCAAGGATGAGGCTAGCCAACTGATGAGTGATGGGTTGTCCTCTCCTCTTCGGAAGTCCATCCTGTGCTGCGATGGCTCCCTTCTCGCCGGTGAAGGTGAAACTGCTCCCGTCGGTGCGTACACATCTCACCTTGCACCTAATATAGTCAATCTGTGCATGGACTATAGATAACCAATCCATGCCCAAGATGATGTCGTAAGGCCTCGACGCTGCTACAAGAAGATCCCAGCTGAAGATCTCGCCTCCTAGAGTAAGCTCGCTCTGCCGGCACCAGTGCGTAATCATCGAGTCTGCTCCCGTAGGAGTCTCTAGCTGTAAGGATAGAGCCAACGGCTCTATCGGAATCTCCGATCTCCAAACAAGGGCAGCGGCTATGAAAAAGTGACTCGCTCTTATGTTTATAAGAACTGTAACAAGGGTGGAATAGACACAGATAGTACCTCGAATCATCTCGGGTGCGCCGTGGTCATAGGCCTCCGCTGCCTGGAGCTGTGCTTATCTCTGCCCGCTAGCTCCCTGTGGCCAGGGTGGACCTCCTGGTGGTGGTGGTGGTAGAGCCTCAAAGCGTCGCCTACCACCTGCTGCTCGGCCAGCTCCTCTGCCTCATCCGCCTCCACCCTGCGGACCGCCACGGTCGACCCTCTGTCTCTGCCTGGGTGGCCCCTCAACTGTCTGCTACTCCTCGGCATGGTGGGTCGGGCAGTCACGAGCCATGTGACCCTGCCCGCCGCAAGTGTAGCACTGCCTGCCTCTCGAATGACTGGCTCCACGCTGTGTGCCCCGCACTGCTGATCTAGTGTCTTGAGGTCATCTGCGTGAGGGTCTGGTCTGCCTAGACCCCTGAGTCATCCGCCGAATGCCTACTGCAGAAGACTCTGCTACGTGCCGCCCCACAGTAGGTCTCGCCGCTGATGAAGGCTCAGCAAGGAAGCTCTCGATCAAAAGAGCTTGCTTCAGTACTCCTGCCTGAGTCAGAATGCTGAGGGAGATCAGCAATGCCTGGATCTCATGTCACAATCCCTGCTCAAAGGTCTGGG